>CM032469.1:3772569-4972569 GCA_019059595.1 Marasmia exigua | reverse complement strand
CATTTTAAAGGTTTGGTCCACAAGTTAAAGGTCGCTCAGCGGGCTATGGAACGAGCAATGCTCGGCGTCTCTCTCCGAGATCGAATCCGAAATGAGGTGATCCGGCAGAGAACCAAAGTTATCGACATTGCTCACCGGATTAGCAAGCTTAAGTGGCAGTGGGCTGGCCATATTAGCCGCAGAACCGACAACCGATGGGGTAAACGGGTTCTGGAGTGGAGACCGCGTCTTGGCAAACGTATTGTAGGGCGCCCTCTGGCTAGGTGGGGGGACGATCTGCGCAGGATGGCTGGCAAGAGCTGGATGCGAGAAGCCATGGATAGATCACAGTGGCGAACAATCGGAGAGGCCTACGTCCAGCAGTGGACTGCGATAGGCTGATGATGATGATGATGATGAATAGATTATAAGGTTAAGTCATCATTAGACGGCAACTACGAAAAGTTATTTAAATTGTGTAAAGTGCTACCAGTAGATACAAAAATAAAATCTGCTATTTTACTCGAGCAATACGGGAGCACTGAACATAAACACACGAGAGAGTATGTTTGCCCAACTCGCGCTGCAAATAAACCGAGGCTGAAGATGCCTAAAGGCAGGAACTATTATGGCAGTCGGACAAGATCTTGGCTGACTCCTGTTCTCACCAATGACCTGCCTAAAGACTTAACGCAAACAGCGCAGAGTAAAGATCACCTCAAAAGCTTGCTGAGAAGGCACTACTTATCCTTGTGTCCTTGAGTTTCTTAGACTTAAATTAGGTTAAATTAAATATAATATAGATATATTGCATTTTATGTATGTGTTGTTGTTATTAGAGTTAAGGATATATTTAAGAAAAATAATGTAAACTCATGTACGAGAGCTACTGCCGACAAACTGTCTCACAGTTTGGCAGAAAAAATTAAAATTATTGTTCTTTGTTACATGAAAATAAATAAATAAAAAAAACCTTTTTTTCCGAAAATTGCACATTTCGTTAAATGCGTGCGTTTTTTAGTCCTCTCAATACTATATTTAATCTATGGTATAGGACTGTCATTCTATACAAATCTGACGCTAACCATAATATCATGATTAAATCGGGCTTAGAATAACTTTTTATTTTTTTATAAATAATTTTTCACAGCATCATGTACCTACATTGATCTGACTCCGAGTTAGGTAGCTCAAGCACCTGTGTTACGGATATCAGAATTCAGAACCAACAGCGGAATGACAAATATATATTTAATATTTTTCTTTTGTAAATACATACATACTTATAATACATGATTATCAGTGGTCTATCTACACATGACATAATCTTCAAATGGATTCCTTTAATTTTTGTGTGATGTAGGCAGCCTGCGTTCTGTGTCTGTATATTTTGCGGTCATAGCCCCGATTTCTAGCTGAATAAATCTAATAATATATGGAATACATTTAAAGTTAAAAAAAGATTTTCATTTGTTGTGATAAATAAATGTATTTATGAACCTTATTTTGTACAAGTTATCCGTGTCACAACCAACGTACTGGTAATTATTGTTCAAAGTGGTCAATTTCAATAGTCACGAATTTGCTACTCATACAGGGATAAGATCATTATCATCATCATTTCAGCCAATAGACGTCCACCGCTGGACATATGCCTCTCCTAATGTTTTCCACATAGATCGGTCCTGTGTCGCCCGCATCCAATGGATTCCCGCGATCTCCACCAGTTCGTCAGTCCACCTTGTGGGGGGCCTGCCACGGCCACGGCAGAAAATACACGTCAATATTGATCTCAAAAATATTATAAATTACTTGCTTGAGTGCACTACGGAGAGACTTTTCTTTAAAGCGGCGAAATATTTGTTGAGTTATTTATTTAGCGTCTTAAAATATCGTTATTATGAAATGATGTCATATAAATAAATAAGATTTTTTATAGGTAAGTACTTTTATCTAATCCAGACTAAGTTCAGAAAAAATATTGTTATTAAAAAAGGAGCCTTTACCTATGTCTAATATAAAATGTACTTTGAATCGGGTAGGGTGAAACTCACCCTATTAAAACTCGTCCCAGAATTTCAGGATTTTTTTGCTGGCCATTGTTCTAACCTAACCCAACCAATATTTTTGTGGCGGTAATACATACTGAACTCTACAAACCAAAAATATTGGTTAGGTAAGGATAGATCATAAGCCAGCAAAAACATCCTAAAATTCTGAGACGAGTTTTAATAGGGCGAGTATCCCCCTAACCCCTTTGAATGACGGTTTTTTTATCATGGCTTCGACTTGCGAATCTTCCACACTTCGTGTTCGCTCGCGGCTTCTTCGTGCGTATTAAGTGTGGAGCGGGGTTTTGAGGTTTCACAAGTAATATCACCTGGTCAAAAGTAACCTCTGGCTTCTTGAAACTTTGTTTTAAGTACCTATCTGGATTATTGGAGATAAAAATACTATAAATATTTAGCTTTTGGTTCAATTACATGTCTATTATTTGTTCATATATAACCTCAAAACCTTCAAACAGATATATCTTCGAACGATATTCGTCAATCTGTTGAGGAACTCCAAGCTACAATATATATTATCAAATATTTTTCATGCCAAGCCGTAAAAAAAATATACTAACAAAAGTGTTAAATGGAGGTTCGCCATTGTCTTTTCTCCACTGGACCGAGCAAGCTGCAGCCTTTAGATTAAGTATATACATAATTATGTTGAGTCACTGCCTAATGTTTATATTTATACTTTCCCGAAGCCGACCCTCATATTGAAAAGCTGTGGAGGCGGTGGCACAGAAGTTTATGTCGCCCACATCTTTCGCCGTTTCTCAAAGATAAATACTTAACATTGTTTGACATCGAAGGGTTAGAGTCAATTTATTCGACTTCTTTACGTAATATTGTCTATTTACCCTTAAACCCTCAGGGTTGGACCAACTTCCGGTCCATAGAGTAAGATAATAAATAATAGTCTTGTTAGTATACTCTACCCTTCGTTACCCTTTCCAATGGAATTTATTATCAAAACCGGACAAGTACATAGATGTTCGGTAAAAGTTATTTACCTTAGCTCACACATAAAAAATAAAAACAGTAAAATACCTACTTGTAGGATTGAGAACGCTTCTTTTCGTTGGTTAAAAATAAAGGAATGTTTACAACGTACAAAAATATTTCATTGCTTGATCTTTGCCATGCGAACGAACCTTTGAGAAGAGAACTAAGTTTTATAACGAATTTTAACAATGGGTGAACCGAGGTCCAACTTCAACATCGTTGGCTGAGACAATTTGACATATCATGTCTAAAAATACCCAATCACCTTGTAGATGGACCTCAGGCCTATAGCCCACCATCTTAGGGAATTTTCGCACGCGCTAGCCCCCATTGTGAAGACTTTTCTCTTCTCAAAAGAAGACTTACAGTTTACGACGGGACAAATAATAAGGCCCATCAGTCATCACGCACCAACTGCAAGAAGAGCTCTTTTACGGATCGGTGGCGCCGCCACCAGTTTTTATTGATTATAACGATATTAAGACAATTAATGAAAAAATTATCATGATAATATTTTAAATAAATAAGGGTTTGCGATTTTTGAAACTTATTTTCCACCAGCGATTCATGCCAGAATATGGCCAGAGTCATCTAGCAAGATTTAAAAGAGTATCGAAGCATAAAAAATCACAAATCATTTTTATTTAAGGCGACGGGTAGCCTTAACTAGCGACTAGTGTGTCTAGACTACTTTTACTTTTGTGTGCTTTTGTACGCGAAAAAATTATTCACGATAAAAGTGGCCGCTTTTGGCGTGAATAAATTTATCGCGTTCGCGTTGGACCCAACATTTTTGCATGGTTATTTAATAAATAGTATAAGTGTTTGGCTAGAGATTGTAACCCCGAAATTGTTTAAAATAGATCCGGTTTAGTAGCTAAAAATTTAAATCGATTGGTGTCCGTCACCTTAAAATGACTTGATCAGTAAAAATATATTGGTGGCGATGTTGAAACGTAAAAGGGCTCTTAAATGCTCATAACTATAATATAATTTATATACGAGTATTGTAGATACTTAAGTCGTCTTAAAATTTAACTAAAAATAAATTTTAAAAAATAAAACCCCTACTACCAATAAACACGCCCTATAAAGTACGAAACAAGAAAATTGTCTCTGCTGAAATTATTAAGCCGCATCGCCGTGGTCGTATGCTTACAATTTTCTTGTTTCGTACTTTTTAAAGCGTATTTATTGGTAGTAGGGTTTTAGTTTTTAAACTTAATTTTTATTTAACATATTTTTAGTTATGTAAATAAAATTACACATTTGAAATGTGCTAAAAAGCTCTTTCATTTGATACCCCGCACGGTACCGTCAAGCATTTTTTTTTTAATTCCTTACTCGAAGTCCCCTAAAGGGCGCTGTTGTCAATTTAATTTGACCTCATGTCGCCTATAACCAGAAGACAATCAATACGCTTCTAATGACACCACATTTGATCAAATATGATAACTAGTTTAGAAGTTATGAGGGAACAGTGAACAGCCATACATGCATACATACATACAGGTTAAAATCATAACACTCTTTTTTGTTTCTCATTAATCGGGTAATAAATTAACTACTTAACACATTTATGTTAAGAACGCTGTACTGTTGTACTGCTGTATGTATAATTGATACATTTATCAGAACTTTAGTAAGAATTGTAACATATATAGCGAACAGATCATGCTTGTATTGTTGGTGTGACTTATAACGTGATATGAAATATATTTATTTGCACAATTTTAGGTGGTAGGTACATTGGTCATATGTTTAATTAGTCTCAATAAAATATTGCTAATTACCTAGCATGCAAATCTTAACAGTTTTAACAATTAATACAATAAAAAAAGTAGCGTAAATATTAATTTTTAACCCCCAACGCAAAAACGACGGGGTGTTATAAGTTTGACGTGTGTGTGTGTGTGTGTGTGTGTGTGTGTGTCTGTCTATGGCATCGTAGCTCTCGAACAAATGAACCGATTTTGATTTTGTTTTTTTTGTTTGAAAGATGAATAAGGAGGGAGTTTTCTTAGCTATGTTGGTTAAAAATCGATCCAAGATGGCCGCCGCCACAAAGATTTGGATTTTATGTTTTAACACAAATCCCACAATATGGGTATCATATAAAACGGCTTGAGTAGCAGAATATATTAATTGTGAAAAATTTCAAATCCAAGATGGCCGGCGTCAGAAAATGACGAATAACCTATTGGTTTTTCTAACTGCCTCAATATACTCGTAGGTATCAAATGAAAGAGCTTTAGTTGTTTCGGGGATTTTTTAAATTTTCAATTTAATTAATAAATATTTTTAAATTTATATTCAATTCATTGCCATATAATTTAATTCCATTTCTATAATATAACAATAAAATAAATGTTGATAAAAATACAATCAATCAGTATAGTTATTATATGTCAGTAGAATTTTTTTATGAAATATCATTTAAATATTCTTGAACCGAATTTCGCCAAAAGCCAAATGTGCAGTTTCTTTTTCAGTGACGGTAATGGGAGGTCCTTAAAATGTTCTGGTAACTTATTAAATATTTTTATGGCCATGTAATAGGTAATTTTAATTTGGTTTTGATATAAATAAATAACTAAATACTCACCCATGCCTCTTCGAAGAGTTTGTGATAGTTGGGAACGCAGAAAGGCGGTGCGGCCGACAGCTCGCGGATCATTTGACACAACACACTGTTAACAATAGCATTACCTTCATTATTTATTCTGTACACGGCAACATTCAATATTTTTCTCATCGAAAAAAATAATAAAAATTGCTTTAAGAAAAAGGGAGGCCAAGACTCGGTTCGGGTCGCTGAGCTCTCGAAATAAGTAAGTTTGTAAAGGTAGGAAAACGAACAAATGTGTCGCCTGATGGTAGTTAGTAAATGCCACCTAGGACATCTGATACACCATAGGGAAAAAGTACAGATGCGTTATTTACAAAAGCACCAAATCCCAGACTCTGAGTTGTCACTGAGAATTTCGCATATAACCAATCATAACCTGACCTGGGACTCGACCTTGAGACCTTGACCCACTAGCCACTATGCTATCAAGGCAGTCCTCAAATCTATTTAAGTATACACATACGAGCATTATAATTATGGACTTTATAACTTCTGACACAAAATAAATAGACACAATATAAGGTCGACTCAAGCTGACATTAATATCGAAGAAATCAAAATAACAAAAAAAACTTTATTTCCATACACAACACTTGTACACAGCACTTACAAATCAATATAAATTTAAGTAATTTAAAACTATTTATAAGTTCTTATGTACAAGTTACATATTAATAAGTACATTATATAATTAATTATATAATATATTATGTTGATACGTAAAATATACTAAAAAAAAAATTATAAACAGAATACGATTTTACGAAAGCTGTTTCTGGTCGAGAAGATTCGGGAAGAAACTTAACAGTTAGGTACCCTTTTTAATCGCCAAACTTTCATACAAAGTTGTGTCATCCTCATACCAAGTCATACAGTATAATTGTAATAAAACGGACGGTCGGCTTCGTCCGAGAGAAAAACATATATTTCGTCACACCCATTTTATTCCTTGTTTTACAAAAAACGTCAAAAAGACATAACAAAATATAAGAATATAAAAAAGTAAATACATAAAAAGGTTGGCTGTGGCCGTCGCCAACATGTAACATAAAATAAAATGAACGAAAAAATAAAATTAACATTATGAGTAAACTGAAGAAGCCAAGTAGAAGCATTTTTAGGTGTAGGCAGCTGGCGTTTTTCTATTTCTTTTGTCCCACTAGTGCACATTGCGCAATATAATGGTTTATTCACTTGTAATTATAAACTTACCTATAATGAGGGTTCGTTGGGAATGAAGGTGTCAGTCGCAAGACCGCCCTGAAGGCCTTAATATTGCTCTTGTTTTGGCCCACATGCTCTGCAGACAAGAATTCATATATTAATTTTAACGTAAGATCAGTTTTTTACGCTATCGGTCGCTAGACGCGGAAAGTACCTAATGCTAGAAACAGAATATTTGTGTGGTGTTGTGTTGTGACGCGTCAAAATGGAATTACAGTCGAGCGACAGATGCCGTCTCACGACACACTGTAACTAACACAGCGTAGCGAGAGCTTTAAAGCTCTTGTTATACATATAGCTCTTGTTATTTCATGAAACCGATGATACGCATCTGATGCATCACAACACACTGCGACACAAAGGTGTGTTTCTTTCTACCATCCTTTCAAGTCCATGCCGTCACCACGCGTACTCCCTGCGGTCTAACAATCTTCAGCGCTGGAGCACACTGGCAAAATCCACCACCCAATCGCTATGTGCGTGATCTATTTATTTATATGAGAGGTGGCAGACGAGCAGACGGATCACCTGATGGTAAGCAATTCCGCCGCCCATGGACACCCGCAACACCAGTGGAGTCACAAGTGCCACATATAAAATATTATTCAAATTATTCTTGTAGATGAAAGCGTAAGGTGACTCCTCCCCTCTCCTATCTATGCCGTGCCCGATAGGGTCCATAATTGTACTGTACTATGTTTATTACCACCTTTTGTAACATTATGGAGAGCAATAAAGAATATGAATATGGGTGATGGCGCAGGCGCTAGGGTCGTAGATATCGTCGTCCACCACCACCACGGCGTACTCCCTGCGGTCCAACAATCCTCAGCGGTGGACCACGCTAGCAAAGTCCACCAGCGCTATGCGCGTGATCTGACCAACACTCACCGGCGTGGGTGATGGTGCTGGCTGCTAGGGTCTTAGGTCTCGTCATCCACCGCCACTACGGCGTACTCCCCGCGGTCCAACAGTCCTCGACGCTGGAGGACGCTGGCAAAGTCCACCAGCGCTATGTCCGTGATTTAACCAACACTCACCGGCGTGGGTGATGGCGCTGGCGCTGGGGTCATAGGTCTCGTCATCCACCGACCCCACGACGTACTCCCCGCGGTCCAACAGTCCTCGGCGCTGGAGGATGTTGGCAAAGTCCACCAGCGCTATGTCCGTGATCTAACCGACACTCACCGGCATGGGTGATGGCGCTGGCGCTGGGGTCGTAAATCTCGTCGTCTACTGCCACCACGGCGTACTCCCCGCGGTCCAACAGTCCTCGACGCTGGAGCACGCTGGCGAAGTCCACCAGCGCGATGTGCTCGCCGAGGAAAACGTACACTGTTAACATGGTACATTCAGCATCAAATTGATCTGTCAGACAGTCTGTGTCTTACCGTGGGAGAGCCACGCTTCGGCATGAATGGGCCGGCTTGACTTTAGTGATACCACAGTCTCACAGAAAACCGGCGTGAAGCAGCACTGTGCTGTGTTTCGCTGCGTGAGTGAGGGTACCGGAGGCCCAATCCGGGGAAAGGGGGGTTTAAAGTTTGGCAGTGCACTTGGGACTCCATTAGTGTCGCGAGTGTAGATGGGCGCCGGCAATTGCTTACCATCAAGTGATCCGTCTGCTCGTCTGGCTCCTATCACATAAAAAAATCAGAGGGAGATGGCGAAAGAGCGTGAGGAAAGCAAAGGCAAGAGGAAAGCTGTGTCCGCCTTTAACACCAACAAGGCCGCCTCAACGAGACCACGACCGCTCTGGCAAAAGCGTAGCGGCAGAGAAGAAGTAATATAAAAATGTAGGTACAACCTGTGCGGGTAAAGAATGGGATCAGAAATGGCGGCGCATCTATTCACTTCTCGCTCGCACACTATTTGCGTCTATACTCGCACCCTACGAGTGCGAGTATAGACGCAAATAGTGTGCGAGCGAGAAGTGAATAGATGCGCTGCCATTTCTGATCCCATTCTTTATCCGCACAGTAGTATGTTTTAATTACATTAGTTGTCGTTGTTGTTTTGTTTGTTATAATTGCCGAATTAAATTACGTAACATTACGTTTGTAGCGGTTATCACTTGGGACTCCATTAGTGTCGCGAGTGTAGATGGGCGCCGGCAATTGCTTACCATCAAGTGATCCGTCTGCTCGTCTGGCTCCTATCACATAAAAAAATCAGAGGGAGATGGCGAAAGAGCGTGAGGAAAGCAAAGGCAAGAGGAAAGCTGTGTCCGCCTTTAACACCAACAAGGCCGCCTCAACGAGACCACGACCGCTCTGGCAAAAGCGTAGCGGCAGAGAAGAAGTAATATAACAATGTAGGTACAACCTGTGCGGGTAAAGAATGGGATCAGAAATGGCGGCACATCTATTCACTTCTCGCTCGCACACTATTTGCGTCTATACTCGCACCCTACGAGTGCGAGTATAGACGCAAATAGTGTGCGAGCGAGAAGTGAATAGATGCGCTGCCATTTCTGATCCCATTCTTTATCCGCACAGTAGTATGTTTTAATTACATTAGTTGTCGTTGTTGTTTTGTTTGTTATAATTGCCGAATTAAATTACGTAACATTACGTTTGTAGCGGTTATTATTCTGAAAAGATCAAATAGCAAAAATAATGTGTATGTAATGTAATACCTACTTCATTACAAGGTGTTTTTTATATTCTCGCCACCCCCGTGGAAAAGACAGAAAGGGATGGAATCTCAGTACTTACCATTTTACAAATGATAAACCCTCCCTTTTCGTATAACTTATGTAAGGTAACATAAGTTGAAATAACCTTTGTACAAACAATTAAAAATTTAAAGATAAAGATAATACACTTATGAATGTCAAAATAGATACACATATTATCATCTACCGCTGGTTCGGAATGTCGATTTCTACTGAGAAGACGCCAGCAAGAAACTCAGTATTTACTCTTTTCAAATATTGATGATGTTACAGTTTCAATTGAGAAGAGAAAAAAATACAATTATCAAAGTTAACAGACTACTATAAGACAACTCACAAGACTAATTGATTAAAATGACCAAGAATCCTTATCATTTAAATACTCTTTTACAGTCAACTCCAAAAATATGTATACACTTTGGGACGTTGTCACAATATATAATATAAGAAAGTAAACCTCTACTTTCTTATAGGTAAGTATTGTGACAAGGTCCTAAAGTGTATACATATTTTTGGAGTTGACTGTGCACTATACGGTAAGGTTTCCCTCATACTGCAGAGGACACGGCACACCACACCCTTGCGGAGTGTGTGTAAGTACAGTATATCCTTTGTCTTAGCCTTTATGTTGTTTCTTTATATATAGTCGAACCTATACTTTTCATGCTTAAATATGTATTACAAAAATAACTAGTGATCAAAACTATAGATAGTGTAATACAGAGTGTATCTGTGATCATTTACATCCCTTAACCACGTGTTCTATCAACCATTCTGAACAGCATTTGTTCTATGACTTTTGAAAATTGGCATAAAAAAATGTCAACTTCTCATACAAAGTCGGTCACGTGACTTCGTCACTTTGTATGGGGAGTCAAAAAAATTTGAAAAGTCGTAGAACAAATGTTGTTCAGAATTGTTGATAGAACACGTGGTTAAAGGGATGTAAATAAACCCTGTATTTATATTACTGTGAGATATTTGAAGGTTACATTCTGCAAGTGTTTAATTGGTTTATCTGTTTTTCTATCATACATAAATTGTTTTATCTGTCTGGTATATTAAATAAATTTGAAATAACTGTAGTTACATAAAGCTGAGTTTCTTGCTGGTTCTTCTCAGCGCTATTAATTTTCCGAATTAGTGGTAGTTAAATTGCATTTGGTTCAATTAAACAACTGAAAGATAATTAATTATAAAAGCATTACCATAATATAAAACAATAAATAAAATAATGCTAGAAAGTTGTTGATACGTTTTATTTCATCAATCCCATTCATTCATTAGACAAAATGTAGTAGGTACACACCTTTACTAACACGTAGTGTTAGGTACTAAATGATATTATAGCTAAACGTATATAATTTGCTACTAATTGCTAATTAGGTATATGACCTTGTCTAGACATATAACATTATGTAAAACATGTACACAGTAAAATCTAACACGTGCATGAACATGTCTGTTTCTATTGGTCTGGGTGTTTTCTATATATTATAAGTATGGTTTTACAAAAGAAAAAGTAAACAATGTAGGTATGTGAAGTTGTGAAATATTTATTTATATTTCCCCAAAGAACATAGCCTCTAAACCAATATTCGCCTTTCCATACTAATTTCATAAATCAGCTCATAACTTATGTACGGTGATTTTTTTTTAGATTATTCGAAAATGTTCAATAGTGCCCGATAAATCCCTCGAGAAGTTTATTGTGTATTCAAAAACGTATTGTTTTTATTTATATAATCTAGTTTATATTCCTTGCCAATATTTTGTAGCTCATGTGCAAACGGCCCGGGGGACGCAGGCGGGATTGCTTGGCATTCTGTATATTTTACGGTTTATTATTCTCAAGGTGAGACGTGTGACAAATTGTTTGCTCTTCAGATGGGATTATTTTCTTTGGTTCGCGCCATAATTCCCTATAATTTGTACAGCTGGGATGTTGACAATAAGTACTGAAATTTACTTTAAAGTCGAACCAAACTAATAAGCCGCATTTGACGTTTCTAAAGCTTAGCTTCACAGAGAGGTGACCTACTAAAAACTTCGATTGAAGTGAATAATCGATATGTACTTCAAACAAACTTGAATCGAATACTTGAATAATGGAAAAGAAGTTATTAGTACTTTTATTTGGAGAAATGTGAATCAAAATTATCGAACAGAAAGAGAAAAGTAGTTAACGATCCTAGTTGATCCGCGGCCAGTTTATTTCCTTTCCTTCGAAATCAAAGCGCTTATATTGTGTGCCATACTTTTTTTATTTTTTTACAAAGTTATTAATGTATTCTTATTTATAAACAAGAGAACAATACGTTTTATTTTAATCAGAATGTGGCTTTTCAATTATGGATGAATATTCCTCCACGATTAACATTCCATTCGTTCAATTATTTGGGGTACATCACTAGAGCTTAAAAAGAAAATAGGTTGACAAATACAACATTATAACCGGTGGACTGCAGGTGGTGTGTGTGGTGGTTAGTCCGCTCGTGACCACGGCTGTTGTAACGTAGCCGAAACGTCGAGTAAAATATGTGAGTACACAATGTTGTATCCCATAATAAATATCGTGTTAATTCCTGTCTTGATTAATTATAGTTATAATGCAAAGCGAAAATCTAAAAAACTAAATACAACATTATACCAACGTTCAATTCTCTAGAAATTATTTTTTTAATAAGTTTATTAATAGTTTATCAGAGAAAGTAATTCGTGAAATTATCTGTTTTGTCTTTAATGGAATAAGTTAATGCAAAATTAATTTTTAAAAGTTAAGAAATTGTGCTTCTTTAACAAAGAAATATTGATAAATTCAAGGACCGTTTTGTTACAAGGTTACGTTGTCGAATTTTGTTGAAGTGTCAAATGTGGCCTTTTATTTTGGCCCAACTATAGTTAGAATATTTCATGTAATTGTTATAATCTAGCCAAAGACGTGGAAGTCAGTGTCATATTTTATGTCATGTTTAGTCAGTGTCATATTTTTCATAATTCAGCCATAAAAAACCATAAAAGTTCGTTTATTGATTTCATCGATATTGTTTGTATACATTTGTATAATTTTCATATGTGGGAGAGCCGCTGTGTTTCGTCGAGTGAATGAGGGCAGACGCCCAATTTATGGGGAAAGGGGAAAAGAGCACTTGTGACTCCGCTGGAGTCGCTGGTATCTGGACGGTGGCAATCGTTTATCATCAGGAGATCCGACTGGCCACTTATGACATAAAAACTAAACATTATTGAGGAGATAATTGAGGACTACGCTGGCTCGGAACGTGGAGAGAATGGGAAAAGATCGAGTGGCCAAAAGAGCTTATCTGGGGCGACCAACGGGACGCCACCCTGTAGTGATCTCAAAGCACTCAAAATAGTATTTTTCTCAGTACCGTATAAAATGGCAAACTTTGACGTCAGAGGCCAAAACCCATTTTAGATTGCTGAGGCAGCGTTGTAAGTATCAATTAAATTTGTAGTTAAAGCAAGAGTTACCTACCTCTAGTCTTATCGTAAGTCTGGTCCACGATCCGTTCCATGTCAGAAATGTGCAGCGGGATGTAGTCTGCGAAGCGGTGCTCCGCCGTCACCTGCATGCCGTTGGACTGGGCTAGCTCCTGGGGGAAGACAAACAAAGACACAATAGTTAGTTCACAAAACATTCATAGGTACCTAAATTGACGTCTCTGAGTGCGGCAATATACATACTTGCTTAAGCACTTGTGTTTCGGATATCAGACAACAGAGGAATTACTAATATATACCTCATCATCATCATCATCATCAGCCCATTTAAGTCCCCACTGCGGGGGCCGGGCCTCCCTCAATCACATGAGGGGTAATTGCCATACTCACCACGCTTGGCAGACGGGTTGGCGAGGGTTTTGATATAAATGCAGAGTTTTCCTTCTCTGGGTGCTGATGATCATGCCAGCAGCTCTACCTTAGTCGCCTTTTACGACACCTCGGTAAGAGTGAGATAAAGATAAAGATAAAGATAAAGATATATTTATTTGTTCAAACATGTGTACAAAAGGTTGTTACATACATAAAAGGTTTCAACATGTCGTACCTTTGCGGCATACAAATGAAATGATTTTTACTTTAAGTTAGGATTTTCTTTAAATTTACATCATACATCGAATCATATTACTGCACATGTCAAAATCTTCATAATAATTATACATAAAATTTGTCACTAAAGAAGTCCGTCAAGTTATAATAACATTTTTCAATTAATAACTCCTTAAGCTTCCGTCTAAATCCATTGAAGTCAATATTTTTTAATGTCATTGGAATTTTGTTATAAATTCTTGGTGCCATGCATAAAATACTTTTACTCTTTAGAGCGGTCTTTGAGAAGGGCATACATAGTCTCGTGTCGTCACGTCGGTTGCGACTAACAACATCTGCCAAACGAGGGAAAAGTTCCTGATTGGCCTTCACAAACAATGCTATTTCCAGAATATATAAGGACGGAAGTGTAAGAATTTCATGTTTTTGGAAGAAAGGCTTGCAACTATCTGTTGGTTTCAGTCCAAACATTGCCCTTATGCAGCGTTTTTGCATTTTAAAAATTATTTCTTTGTCCGTGGAATTACCCCAGAAAATAACACCGTATCTCAAATTAGATGCCACCAGACCATGATAGGCTAGGAGCAAGGATTTTTTATTCAATAGTGGAGCTAACTTATACAATGCAAAAGCACAGCTACTAACTTTCTTACTTAGACATTCTACGTGGGTCTTCCAATTCAGTTATTTATCTATGAATATACCTAGAAATTTCGTACTATCTACATCAGCAATTTTTATATCATCGTAAATTACATTAATGTCAAGTGTATGTCGATGTCTTAAGTGTATTGGTCTTTGTCGAAATTGAATAACTTGCGTCTTAGATAAATTTATTTTTAAATTATTATTATTTAGCCATGTAATTACAGATGTCAAGGAATTATTAATGTCATGTTCATAAGTTTTAATTTGTTTACATGCAAGTGTCAGAGTACTGTCGTCCGCAAATAGAGTCATAGGGTTGTCAGTTGATTGTGGTAGGTCATTAATGTAGATTATGAAAAGCAGTGGGCCTAAGACACTACCTTGCGGTACTCCATATTGAACATGACGTTCATTGGATACATATTCCTCTTCTAGTTTTGCTTTTGTTTTAATTCGTGTAATTGAAGTGTATTGTTTCCTGTCGCTTAAATAGGATTTTAATAATTGTGCCACATTACCTCGAATACCATAATTAATAAGTTTGTCAATTAGAATGTCATGTTTAACGTGGTCAAATGCCTGAGTCATGTCAAAGAATATAGTACAAACGGGATTTCGTCGATCAATATTTGGAATCACATTATTTAGGAATTCGAATATAGCCATATTTGTATTTTTGTTTTGCCTGAAACCATTTTGTTCTTTACATAGTATGTTATTTTTTTCTAAATATGAATAGATCTCTTTAGAGATATACTTCTCAAAAATTTTAGACATAATAGGCAACAACGAAATGGGTCTGTAGTTCTCCAATTGTTGTCTACTTCCTTTTTTATGTAATGGTTTTACTACAGATGTTTTAAGAGAATCCGGGTATATACCTGTGCTAATGCATAGGTTTATAATGTGACTTAAGTGTTTGCTTATTATATCACTTACAGATTTAACTATTTTTGTCGATATACCATCGTTACCTTCGCTATTACTATTTTTCAGATTTCTTATGATGTTATTAATATCATACGGTATGCTTGGTGCCATAAACATTGAATTTTGTTTACTCTTTATATTGGAGCTAACGTTTGTTCCTGATCCAGGCAATGAGGTAATCTTGTCGACAAAGAAATCATTAAACTTTTCAGCTATAGTCTTTGGGTCAGACACCAATTCATTTCCTATTTTTAATTCTTGAATATATTCTTTGGGCTTGTTCAATTTTGAGTTATTTACTATTGCCCATGCGGTTTTGACCTTGTTTAATGAATTTTTAATACACCAGTAATTTTGAGCCCGTTTTGTCAATCTTATAATTTTTTTAAAGAGTTTTGTGTATCTATTATATATATATTTATTGTCATTGGTAGGTTTCAGTCTAAAGTTCCACAGAAGGAGTCTCTTTTTTTTACTACATATTTTTATACCATTGGATACCCATTTAGTCTTTTTATATACGGATATAGTTCTTAACTTAAATGGAAAGCATAAATTATAGAAAAGTTTAAAATCTTCTATAAATGAATTGTATGCTATATTCGGATCTTCCGTGTTATACAATTCTATGAAAGACACCTGTTTAATACAGTATCTAAACTTCATTATATTTTCGTTACAAAAATCTCTTTGTTTTTTTCTCCATAATTTAAGAGACGGCGTGCTATTAACAGGGATTTCAAGTAGTTGAGCTGTATGGTCTGAGAGAGCAAACTCCATCACTTCCGCCCTACATGATTTTTTGAGATTATGTGCAAAATTATCAATGCATGTTTGAATTCTTAGTCTAGTGGGCTCTTTAATTTCCAATTTCAAATCAAAATTTAAAAGTACGCACTCTAATTCTAAAGTTACAGTATTTCTCTTCATAACATCAATATTAAAATCACCAGACAGTATTAAGTTACAGGTTTTCTTTTTTGTTAGGAGTCTTAATAACTGTTCTAGTTTGCAGTAAAATGAATTAATGAATTTATTATTAGGAACTTTATAAAGACATACCACTATTGTATTTGATTGTACCATTTCAATAGCACAGCACTCAAATAAACCTGGTATGGAAAGGTTAGTAACTTCTGGAATAGGTTTCCATTCGTGACCCACCTTCACTAAAATACAAACACCTCCTCTCTTGGAGTTAACTCTACAATAAATAGACGCTAATTGATAATTAGGTATTATTAAAAACTGTTCATAGCCAGACATAATGAAGTGTTCGGATATACAAATTACATCTACGTTTTTGTCGTTTTCCGACAGCTCATTTAGACATACAACCAATTCATCAGACTTATTTATTAAACCAGCAATGTTTTGATGCAAAATGCATAAATGCTTACCCGGAGTAGTAGAAACGAAAAAAATCAGAGTCATTTTTTGTTGATGCCGAATTTACACTTATACGAGATGTATCCACTATATGACTGTCAGTTTTTATATCAAGATTATCATTATATTCTATCAATTCTTCAACTAAGTAATTAATATTTTTAAATACAATGTCCAATCCTCGATTATTAATAATACCCTTTGATTTAGAGAACATATCATATTTATAGGACAATTCGAGATTGGAATCAATTAAATAAGCCTGTTGGTTTTTTTGTATGTCGATATATAATAGATTATTAAACGTTTCCACTCTCCAATTAAACATTGCTGAGAAATATTTGCATTTGTAAGTAGGTAAGCATAATATGATATTAGTATGATTCAAAGTCTGTAACGTTTTTCTCAGATTTAGAATTATACCAACATAGTCATTAGTGGTGGAAAAGTCACTTTCTCCTATAAGTATAATGCAGTGGTCTCGAAGCGTAAAATCTCTTAGCTTTTGGTCTATGTTTTCTGTCAGCTTTTCAATTCCTGCGTTTGGTGTCAGGTAATGGATGACTTGTGAGTCCGTAAAGTAATTCGATGCTATTTGTCTCACCTTATTTGCTTTATTGCTGCTTATAATGCATAGTTTCCGAGTTTGTTGTGTATTGTTGTTTTGCGCCAGCACCGATAGGTTAATATTATTGATTTGTGAGGGTGGCCTATTCTACTCTGCCGGCCACACGGCATAATATATACCTACTTAAATACAAATATTACACCCAGACACTGAACAAACACAAGTGTTCATCACACGAATGCTTGTCCAGGGTAGGGATTGAACCAACAACCTTTGGCGTATGAGGCAGGATCACTAACAAATGCGACATCCGGCCAGTAATATCTACGAGTATCTGTGTGTATCCGTGGGAGAACCACGCTCCACTCATCATGTATGGGCCGGCTCGAATGGAGTGATACCACGGCCTCACAGAAAACCGACGTAAAATATCGCCTGCGTTGTGTTTCTCTGAGTGAGTGACTTATGCCCTTCAATAATTATACAGACTGAATCGGTGAATTATTTAAACACGTGTTTTACTCTCCAGTAGACAGTAAATTATCATTTAAAACAATTTATAAAATGAGTTTTTTTTTCGATTCTCGTTTTTTTCCCTTTCCCATACAAGGTGTCAGCGAGGGCGTGAATTCAGCGGTCACGGTAGGCAGGGAGTGGCCACACTGCGTTGTTCTCTTAGTGTATACCCTGTGGGATTTTATCCAAATTATTAGTCAAGGCCATTCATTGAATTGCAAAGCTATGCTATAATTACTTTTACTGTTACCTCGAACTTTCTCACTATCATATTCCAGAGAGAAACATAAATAATTATTATAAATAATAATTGGAGCACGCCCACGCACGAAGACCTTTGGACTACAAAATTTGAATATAGGCACTTGTTTACACCGGGTGTGCTTACATCGCTGGAACTGTATTGAAATATGTTTCTATATTATATAGAAACAAGTTTTCTGTTCCCAATTATTTATACGAGTTTTTTTTTTACATTATAGCGGACAAACGAGCAGACGGCACACCTGATGGAAAGTGATCACCGCCGCCCATGGACATCTGCAACACCTGAGGTATCACATTTGCGTTGCCGGCTCTTAAGAAAGGAGTACACCCTTTGGGGACTACGGTGCGGCGGCCTCCTCGTGTGGCCCCTTCGGTAGTATTTTTGCTCTGTTTGGAGCTGCTACCGAAGGGGTCCTGGCGTCCCTGGGCAACGGCGGGTAGTAATGTGGTGCGCTCGCCATATTACTACCCGACGGCCGACGGCTGCACACATGGAGGGGGGGTTAGGGTTCGTAACCCCCCCCTACGGACCTAGGGCCGGGCTCGACGCTTGTGACTGGAGTCATCTCCAGATGCTCGGTGCCCTTTTATTGCCCTGGGTTCTCAGAGTGGACCGCTCCTTCCGAAGCGAGGCGTTTTGGTGGGGGGGTGTTCTGTCACCCCCATCCTCCTCCCGGTGGTATTCTGCACTGCGGCCGGCGGTGTGGGTGCCATTCGGGGGGCGGGGTTGGTGGGCCGTGGGAGGGGCCCTGGGTCCTACGGACCAGTGTCGTGGAGGGAGGCCGTGCTGGCCAGCCTCTTCGCCCAGGACGGTTCGCGGTGGCAGCCTGGTGGTAACCCCGCGTTCCGTCCCGACTTAGCGGGCGTTGAATGGGAAAAGCCCCGGTGGTTTTAGTGGGTATGCCCTTGGACGGCCTCTGATTAGCAGAGGCCTAATCCAGGGGAGAGCCCCACACTACCCGGCCGACTCCCAGCGGCCGGGTGTGCATAAGGCGGCGCCGACCAACCGGCGCCGACGTCGGCTCCTGTCAGTGAGCCGTGAGCCGGCGGCATTTCCACCGGGTCAACAAAAAAAAAAAAAAAGGAGTACACCCTTTTCTTGAAGGTTTTTATGTTATAGGTGGCAGACGAGGAGACGGATCACCTGATGGTTAGCGATTTCCGCCGCCCATGGACACCCGCGACACCTGTGGAGTCACAAGTGCGCTGCTGACTTCTAAACTTATTTTCAGTGAATGAGTGTATTTTCTTCCTTTCAGTACTACGGCTACAAAAAAAGAGAAAGATATTGTTTGTCCTCAAATTTTTCAAAAAAAATGTATTTGACACCATTTCTATATAACAGACTCAATGCCAAAATGTGCCTCTTTCAATTAACTTGGAGAGAGGCAAAATCGCTTCTACAAGAAACTCTCTTAAGCATGTCCTACGAAGATACAGTGTTCACGTTATTTGTTGAGATATAAACCTAATTGGTTTAAAAATAGAACAAATCTTTTTCATACAGAATTTCGATTGTGTTTTGTTAATTACTCACTCTTGTCAAATATCTGTGTAAAAACACAAGGGAAATAAATTGTTATTTTAATTTGAAGAAAATTCGTATTATTTGACGAGTCAAAAAGAAAATTAGTACCACGAGTGATTGTTTGGAACAAATTAAAAATCTCGGGATTGACATATCCTCGTGGAATATTTTAATAGTACAGTCAACTCCAAAAATATGTATACACTTTAGGACCTTGTCACAATACTTACATATAAGAAAGTAGATGTCTACTGTCTTATATTATATGCCATTCTCAATTTCATTTGTTAAACTTATTTGCACTGCCTTCCCTTATTACGAATACGATATTTCTTTCCTCTACCCAAAGGTTGTCTGGAAGAAATCGCTACAAGCGATAAGACCGCCTTATTGTACTGTCTGTTGCTGTTGTATCATGCTTGTATTTTATTTTTGTGCAATAAAGAATATCTATCTATCTATCTATACATATTTTTGGAGTTGACTGTACATATTATAAGTTCAAAATTGGATAAATATACTCACAAAGCATGGGAGCTTAGCTTTTGTATTTGTTTTACTAAACATAGGGGGGGTTTGGGCCTATACCCACCACGCTGGCCCAGTGCGGGTTGGTGGGGAACGCCAGAGCCTCTTCCGTTGTGCGGCAGGGTGCACCACGTGCAGGTGAGGTTGACTGAGGCCCCGTTAGATGTTGAGCGGGACCCCTTACACCCCCTTTTTTTTTAAATACTCACTCTACTCAGTCTCACTCACTCACTCACTCTCTCTACTGTGTAAAAACACAAGGGAAATAAATTGTTATTTTAATTTGCAGAAAATTAAAAGAATCAATTTACAGTCCACGAAAATGATCGAAGAACACAATTTTGTACATACAGAGAAGTTACTTCTAGTCGTTAAGTAAAATGTATTGTGTTTTATTTGTTTATTTTTTATTTCTTATCGTACACAAATCTATTTTGTTTTATATAATATTTTCTTTTTTACGCAACATTATTTGTTTTACAGCGCACAATTACTTTAAAATAGGTCATATTTTGCCTGTAACACAGGGTATATTAGATCAGGCACATATTATATATATAGTTTCCGCTTAATTTACCCAAGTAGATTTTAAGTTTTATTTTGTAACATAATTATTTTGAATAAAGATTTTATTTTTTATTTTTTATCTATCTAAACCCCCCTTCCCCTGGATTGGGCCTCCGGTACCCTCACTCACGCAGCGAAACAGCACAGTGCTGCTTCACGCCGGTTTTCAGTAAGGTTGTGGTATCACTTCGGTCTAGCCGGCCCATTCATGTCGGAGCGCGACTCTCCCACGAATAAAAGTTCGTGTTAAGGCTTTTTTGGTGTGGCAAAGTACCTATGGGTAGGTAGGTATGGTTTTCTCGCCTTATCCTGATGATAAGCAAAAGGAGAGCTCACGTTAGGTACAGCGGACGCGCGATGTCAAGGCATAACGCCGTACTAGCCCGCGAGATGCTTCTTCACGTTTCGTTTGAAGGAATCCATATTGTAAAACCGATTTCTTGTTGGGACCAAAGTGAGAATTTAAGCTCCAAATTATACCGCGGTCAAACACTTAAAGGGACGCTTCAGAAGTTGTCCTACGATGATACAAAGAAATTAAGTACCTACTCTAATTTACGACCGTAATGAAATTAGTACTTAGCGATTTAAGTTCACAGTTTTGACGACAATGCTTTACCGTTAGGCGTTTTATGTCATAAGTAGCAGACGAGCAAACGGATCATTGATGGTAAGCGACACCCGCGACACCAGTGGAGTCAAAAGTGCGCTACCAACCTTTCATTATCTTTTTTCGTCATCATCTTAACTTGTTATCAAAGCAGTCGTTTTGAAGCCCGAGGTAGACCATGATTCAGGATTCTGGTAATTACAATGAAGCAACTGCCGTCTGACCTTCGCAACCCTTTAACAGGGGAACCAAATTCACTGAATCATGGTTACCGTTTCAGAAACTATCTGAAAGGTTTCCTCACAACGTTTTTCCTAACCGCCGAGCTGATGTTTTTTTTATGCTAGGGGCGGACAAACGAGCAAATGAGTCACCTGATGTAAAGTAATCAGCGCCGCCCATGAACATCCGCGAAATCAGAAAGATCGCTAATGTGTTGCCGGCCTTTTTAAAAGAGAGTACGATCTTCTCTTGAAGGTCCCTAAGTCGTAGCCGTCCGGAAAATAATCCTGCAGCCAAACCGTTCCACTGAACTGAGGTACGTGGTAGAAAGTTCCGCGAGAAACGCATCGTGCGTGCGCATGGTAGAAACTTTGCAATATAATATAATAAATAATAATCGTTTATTTCAGACAAAGTCCATAATTACAAGCAAATGATATGACAAAAAAAAATTTAATGCAGCAGATATCACGGGCTGGACGCAACTGAACTTGTTGCCGATCTGTAAAATGTGGTGTGTCTTATTTTCAGTGAATAAATGTTTCTATCTATCTAATGTGCATGAGAACCAGAGTCACCGACATAGCCCACCGAATTAGCAAACTGAAGTGGCAGTGGGCTGGTCATATTAGTCGCAGAACTGACAGCCGTTGGAGCCGTAAAGTCCTTGAGTGGAGACCGCGACACGGTAAGCGTAGTGTAGGACGCCCTGTGACAAGATGGGATGACGACATTCGAAGGCTGGCTGGATGAGAGTGGCCGAAAATCGGAAGCTGTGGCGTGCATTAGGGGAGACCTATGTCCAGCAGTGGACGAGTGTGGGTTGCTGATGATGAATTTGCATGAAATTGAATCCAGTGCCTTTAGGATGCCGTTCGAGCTGGCTCTCAGCCTCATTAGTGTAGACGCGCAACGCTTACGCACAATGGCATGGTATCCATCCACGTGCCTCTACGTGAGCATTGATGAGGCACTACAATGACGTGGCAGCTTGAACAGCACTCTAAATGCGTTATTATATTGGACGCGCAGAGTGCCATACGCCCGCTGATTATAATACATGGCACATGTTTGTTAGAAGGGCCCTTTCAGACGGTGCTGCGCATAATTAGTGAGGCAGCAACTTTGTGTAGGTACAGTCGGTAGGTGATTTATTCATCGCGAATTGAGATGACGTCGCATTATGTCCGACGCCCGAAATCTGTCGGGGTTGCTTGAAAGCTAAACAGTCTCAAGGTCAAAGAAGCCATTATAAAGTTGTGATATTGACCTGAAATGAAATGGCGCAGAATACCAGCATATTATATTGTCAATAGTACTTATTGCAGAATCACAAGAAAATGATTTTTTTATTAGGTGATGGGGTTTGTTTTGCCTTTACACTGAAGCCAAAGAGTTGAAAAATAGCCCACAATGAGGCGAGCTTACCCAGAAGTAGCCTATACATGCGCAGCGTGATGTAGCACTGTGCTGTTTCGCTGCGTAAGTGAGGGTCCCGGAGGCCCAATCCAGGGGAAAGGGGGGTTCAAAGGTTGGCAGCGCACTTGTGACTCCACTGGCGTCGCGGGTGTCCGTGGGCGGTGGCAATCGCTTACCATCAGGTGATCCGTCTGCTCGTCGGGCCATCTATTACATAAAAAATCTTTGTCTACTTATTATATATAACTTCTGGCAGAGATAAATTGAATCATAAAAACATATTACCTTCCGTAGGCTTCCTTTTCTGTGAATAATATTCAAAGTTCAAACACATTACGTACTTATTACATACAGTAGGCTTCATTTTTACCAACATCAAAAACGGAGGAGATTTTATTGTCAACTGTATAGGTATATATTTTTTATGTATGTTTACCGATTGCTCCGCCAATTGTTTACCGATTTGAACAATGTTTTTTAATTTGAAACCACTTTTCCAAGTTCTTCATCAAATCAATTTCGTCATTTCAGTATTTGATGAAGGGATCCCAGAGAAATCGAGAGCAACCCTCAAAATTTATAGGCACATGGAATGTTTTTGTATTTTTAACAAAGCTGCACTAGTATTTACGCCTGATTGTATTATTTTTGTGGCTCAGCTGGTGATGGAAGGCCCACTTCTCAACGGTTAGCAGTTAAAGATAACTCTTTCAATGCCGTATTCACATTTAGGCTGATGGCTATTTGCGAAGGTGGGAGGTGAGGGGTGAGGGGGAAGGGAGGGGGGGGGGGGAGTTCTACAGAAAAATTAAACACTAAATAGCATGACAAAAATGCATACACTCCAAATAACATTTTATAACAGTACACTCGAGAAAAGGTGTTACCGAAGTGTTTGAAGTAGATGAAAAGTTAAAAATATTATTTGACACTTTTTAGTACTAACTAAAAAGTTTTTGAAGGCGGTTTTTTTTTGTATGAATACTATTCAAAGTACAAAATGCACGTGGCAAATTAAATTTAAAGTTGTAAATATATTAACGATACACAACCCTTTTGGAACAGTGATAGTTAACGCTGCCTTTGGTCCACGGGTTACGAGTTCCATCCCCGCATAGTACCAACATTTGTCTAACGAAGCCGGCGCGCTCTACGCACTCAGACGATTAAAACAAGTCTTAGAACAAAAAAAATATTGGAGGGAAACGAAGTTGATTTTTTGGTGTCAATTTTAATTCTATAAACGGACAACGCAATGATCAGCGTACACCGGACCGCGCCGCACGCGCGCCTGCGCCTCAGTCGCCGAGACGCGTCTCCCGCACACACCCCCGCCCCGCTCTCAAACATTACATTGCGGGCTGTACGTTTTGAAGCCATTTTTCCCAAGGATTTAATAAAAATGTTGAACAAGTTTCTTTGGACAAAAATTAGGTAATAATGTTTGTAATTCATTTACATCAAAATCTTGAGATTTTTATTTTGACTTTGACCTTCAATAACTTGGAAAGTATTGAGTTCCCAGGTATGGTCTGGAAGGAAGAAATGGTCCTGATAATGTGCTGAATACGATTATTCGTTAAGGGTATTTTTACACCCTGTATGTATATAATAGTAATTCCGCTGTTGATTCTGATATCTGTAACATAGGCGCATGAGCTACCTATCTCGGAGTCAGATCAATGTATGTGATGTTGTGAAATATTTATTGTTAGAACTAGAATATGTACCTTAATAGCCTTCATCTGTTGTGCCGCCGCAGTAACAGCATTCCCCACCACGATAGCAAACTTGTTCCATCCAAAAGCCTTCAGCAGCGCCACGACAGATTTGCTGATCTTGTAGGCGGGGGGCAGCGTCCTGGCGAAAGTGGCTCCCAGGCCCACGCCGTCGTGGGACGAGCCACGAGCTCCGGTGCATTTCTACGGAACAAAATAAATCCATAAAACATTGTATACACGTTGATTTGATTCCGTACAACGTCAATTGAAAATAAAAAAAAAAAAATTATTCAACGCGAAACATACACAATATAAACACATAAAAATAGTGAGGCATATCAGATTGGTACAGAAATTGCACATAATAAATTGCTTTGCACAGCTCTACCCCTATTATCTACTACAATCTACAAATACTCGTACATTATTTCTATCCTCGACTTATTTATATTTTATTAACTGCCTCGGTGTGGCGCAGTGGTTAGTGGGTCGCACTTTAAAGCGACGGTTGCGCAGACTCCGGGCTGATCGAACCCCCGGGTTCGATCAGCCCGGAGTCTGGAAGTTATCGGTCTTGTACCCCCGTGCCTCGGAAAGCACGTTAAGCCGTTGGTCCTGCGCCCGAATTCTCTCCAGTCGTGTCACAGTAGTGTCCCATCTGAATATGTGGGTAAGGTAATAGAGAGTGCACTTGTGTTTGCGCACACACTTGAGCACTATAATATATCCTGCGTACGTGGCTGATCCTGGAGATCAGCACAGTAATCGGTTGGAGGTTCTATATTTCTATCCTCTAGGTTGTCTGGAAGAAATTTCTACATGCTATAAAACCGCCTCGATGTGCTACTTTTATTTTTGTAACTCTCCTGCCGTGTCATATTGGTGTCCCATCTGAATATGAGGGCAAGGTAATAGAGAGTGCACATGTGTTTGCGCACACTTGGGTACTATCATATACGCGTAAGTAGCAGCCCGTTGAAATTGGCCGCCTTAGTAGAAATCGGTTGTAGGAATTATTTATCAACTCGTGCCTATTTTTTGTGCAATAGACATACATAGGTACTGAGGCAAACCGACCTCTTTAAGTTAATCTTTTAATTTTCGTTTTTGTTTTGTTTCTCAATTTGTCGTTTTTATAATAATAATAATTCTCACAACATCTCATACGATGACCTGATTCCGTACTAAGTAGCTTAAGCACTTGTGTTACTGATATCAGACAACAGAGGTACACAAATATATACTTAAATACATATATTACACCCAGACACCGAACAAACACAAGTGTTCATCGCACGAATGTTTGTCCAGGGTGGGGATCGAACCCACGACCTTTGGCGTAAGAGGCAGGGTTACTACCAATTGCGCCATCCGGTCAGTCAAATATCAAGTCAATTTATATTGTTATTGATTTGCTTTGGTGCAAACGGTATGTACGTTAATATATTTTATTTCTATATTTTATAAAATAAAAAAATAAAATAAAAATACGTTTATTGCTTTCTCATAAAACAAAACAGGTACATAGGTATTTCCGTAACACTAGAACTTATCTACCTTACATACTTCGTTTTTTACTATATTAACAATAATCTAAGGAAAGCAAAAGGCAGTGGCTCAGCTAATGCTGACATAGGTCAGCGCTGATTTTCAGCCGCTCCTACCCCTCTAAAGTCGTGTGCGAGGGTACGGATGCGAGGGCTTAGAACATAAATAACAAAAACAATAAAATTCTCTCAAACCTAGATTACAAAAACAATATACCTAAATACATAAAATAACTCTAAAGTAGCACTCTGTTATTAAACTTGTGTTGCGTGGGGGTGAGTGTGTGCGTGCGTGGTGTGTGTAGTATATGTGTGTGTAGTGTATGTGAGTGTAAGTCATACAGTAAGGTATTTATACTCTGGAGCAAGCATTTGTGATTGAATATCAGAGAACACAGGAATCAAAAATTTATAATACTTAAATTCATTTATTTTTTAATTTAGTTGCTGCCACTGAATTCGTATTATATCATACGCATTTTTCCGTCAGTGTAGGTATCCGTATAAAACAGCGTCGAAGCATCCCTTCGCCATATGCTAAGTGCAAACCTTTTTGGTGACACATTTTTTTTATTGCCTTTATCTCTTTTAATGTACATAACCTTAATATTTTTAAAGATGAAATAATGTTTTGTAATTTTGTTACTTTATTTGTGTCACTAAATAAATATTATTTCTTTCATTCTTTCTTTCTAAAATTACTTTTCGACTAATTCATTACAATGATTTGTCGTACGGTTTTTAAATAAATAAAAAATAAATAATAAATATTTCACAACATACATTGATCAGACTCCGAGATAGTTAGCTCAAGCAAATGTGTTACGAATATCAGAACCAACAGCGGAATTACAAATATATACATATAATACTTTTCTTTTGTAAATACATGCTTATAATACATAGAAACACCCAGACCAATACAAATAGACATGTTCATGCACACAAATACTTGTACTTTGCGGGGATCGAACCTGCAACCCTTGGACCAAAGGCAGCGTTCACTACCACTGTTCCAAACTGGTCATCTAAACCTTATTTGAACCTTAGATCGCGTTATTAGTAATGGTATCTCAGTAGATAAGAACGCGCATTCCATACGGGAAGTCTTGGTAGGGGGGTGGTATGGCCATATTTCTACCATGATCTCAGCAGTGAGAGAAAACATCGTGAGGAAATCTGCACATCTCAGATAGTTCTTCATTATTGTAAACTATAACTACAACATTATTGTAAACTACAACAGCCGTGTGGTCCCCGGCAGAGTAGAATAGGCCACCCTCACTCTTACCGAGGTGTCGTAAAAGGCGACTAAGGTAAAGCTGCTGGCATGATCATCAGCACCCGGAGAAGGAAAACTCTGCATTTATATCAAAACCCTCGCCAACCCGTCTGCCAAGCGTGGTGAGTATGGCAATTACCCCTCATGTGATTGAGGGAGGCCCGTGCCCCAGCTGTGGGGACTTAAATGGGCTGACGATGACGATGACGATGTAAACTACAATATTTGAGATAACGATTCTAAAGGTCTAACCTTCATTGTAATTACCAGACTTACCGATTCCTGGATCATGGTCCAAGCATACCCCGGGCTCCGAAGCGACAGATTTGGACGCAACTGGGAATTACTCGGTAAGATCGGCAACGCATCTGTGATGCCCCGTGTGTCGCAGATTTCCATGGGCGGCGGTAATTCACTTACCATCAGGTGAGCCGTCTGCTCGTTTGTCGGCGAAAATGTAAAAAAAAAGATGAGGACCTTGAATTTAAGAACAAAAAATCGGAACCGCTACCGTATGGCGCTGGGGAGTAAAAACCGCTCCTTCATTTGGTCTCTCAATTAACCTAAATGTTCATTATCTTGATTATGGATAGTCTTTATGCGTATGAAATAAGTGTAATGTTTTTCTTAAGTAACAAATAAAGTTAATTTGACAGTTTTTTAGATTTTCGCGTTGCATTATAACTATAATGTATCAATACGGGGATTAACACGATATTTATTATGACCCAACCCACCCACACTACATACCCGACCGGCTACATGACCCGAAAATCCTCTCCACTGATCGTCATTATCATACCAGGATAGTACGTGAAGCGATTGAGATCAAGAAGTATAAGGGAGGATGGATTTAAAATATCATCGACCTGGAATCCAGTAATTAACAAGTGCAAACCCCGTGCTAGGCCGTTACTAACGCAAACAAACACCGATACTGTTAGTGTAGTGTGTCGGAGTAGCTTTACTGACAATTCATCTAGTGGCGAATTAATATCAAAAAATGTGAGGGTGTCCGAAGATTCACAGCCCGGCCCCAGCAGACGACGCCGTGCTCCGCCAGTCCGCTCGTGACCACGGCTGCTGTAACGTAGCCGAAACGTCGATCCAAATATGTTAGTACACAATGTTGTTTCACATAATAAATATCGTGTTAATCCCCGTATTGATACATTAAAGTTAATTTGGCGTCTCTGAGTGCGGCAGTTAGACAAATCAGTACGTTTAGTAAGCAAGAACTCATTTGTTTCTCGCCCAGTATTCACGCGGTTGTTTATGGGCTAGTCAAGTGCTTTTTTATTTATATACGAGGTAAAAAGGTACGGCTTACGTGGGTTAACAAATCGCTGGTGTTGTGTGATGGATGGCTCAATTCTTTTGTGTCTACGAGATCCATTTTTAGCGATAGCAATTAGTTTACAGGCGCTTTTTAATTTTCATTTCGTTTTCTACCAATTAATGTGAGAATTTAGAATCACAGTGTTAAAATATGGTCAATCTCGTCATAGTGAATTCGTTGGGGTGTCATAGCAAAATTCATCCATTTAGCCAGTTTACTTTTCGTCGGTTCATCCAGTACTTCATTCGACCAATTGACCACTGTGCGTTCTGTGTTCAGTTGAGTTTGTATTAATCGCTTCACGAGTGGGTATCGGTGATTCCAGCCCAACGTTGGCAGAACACAAATGATCTTTGCGTTCATGACAGGCTTGACAAAACTCATTCATTTGAGACGCATGTAGACACGTAATGAGCAGTTTTCCAGCAGGTATTTTCGGGTGGTTTCTAAAAGCAACACCAGATGACGCTTACTCTCACTATCAATTAAAAGTTCCTTTTTTGTCTATGATAAATAGGAAATATTTGATAAACCCAACATCATCATGACATTTACGGTCCTGCCATATTTAACTTTATTTTACCTATAAGAATATAGAGATAAAAAGTAAACAAGTAAAATACATATTTTACTTGTTTATGAAAAGTTTCGTTTTGTATCACTTAAAAGGTACACAGCACTAAAAATACAAATTAACTGCGAAGTATTAAGATATTTAATGTAAAAAACCTAAAACAATTTTCCCATAAATTAGGGTCCACATGAAATATCATACCACACCTAACATTTACAGGGACTGATTGCGCCATCTAGCGAATCACTGGGAAATTTATAAATACCGACTGGAAAACTGCTCGACAACACGACACTGCATTCTCCATGTAACGTGTACAATTTACCCACGACACCATATATTACACTGTGCTTTGCTGTGTGGGTAAGCTTTAGCTTTAGACAATGTCTAAGGCTTTAGCAGATTAACACTCACGTTGCTTAAAATCCTCTTCGAATACGCGATATCACTACACGGTTTTATACGAATTCACGTAGGTATAATAAATTGCACTGTCTTGAATTTTCATTAGAAATATCAAATTCGTTTCTAAACGCGCCCCTTATTTTAATCTTTATTTAAAGAGCTTTGTCTTAATAGACTTTGTCGCTCTATGAACGATTACAATACACAAAATTACAAAGCACCCTTGCACGAGCATGAATGCCAAATTTAACAAGCTTATAAATCAATTTTAGCCGTGTGGTTCCCAGCAGAGTAGAATAGGCCACCCTCACTCTTACCGAGGTGTCGTAAAAGGCGACTAAGGTAAAGCTGCTGGCATGAGCATCAGCACCCAGAGAAGGAAAACTGTGCATTTATATCAAAATCCTCGCCAACCCGTCTGCCAAGCGTGGTGAGTATGGCAACTACCCCCCATGTGATTGAGGGACGCCCGTGCCCCAGCAATGGGGACTTAAATGGGCTGACGATGAAATCAATTTTGCCACATCAGACTCTGGATACACTAAACTACTACAGTCCACAATTGTATGAAAATTGTACTGATGTCTAATTTCTACTCGCAGTGCCTCGTTCCGAACACATTCCAATAATATATAATACGTCTTCCGGAACACTGCATATAGTGCAATACGGAGAGTTAACTTTGTTCATCATAATATGCAAATTTATTTAATGGGATGTGTCCAGAGCGGACTCTGAATGCTGTAATCAGTGATTCTCTATTAAGTGAACAGTTGTCAATCCATGAAAATCCCCAAGGCTGTGGTTGTAACGTCCTATACCAAATACCCTTTGCTTTTGATCTTTCATCAAAATATTCGTGATGAAAGATCAAAAGCGCCCGTTTTTGCCGAAGGAATTCTTTATATTTTATTTTTGACACAATATCCTAGCCGTAGCAGTTTGAAAAACTAGTATTTTTAGACTTTCGCGTTGCGAAATAACTGGACGAGAATAAAAACGAAATGTGTTTATGTATGAGGGTCCATATTATGTCTCACGTATTTTGCTCTACGTTTCAGCTACGTTACAGCAGCCGTGGTCAGTAAGCGGAATGGCGGTGCACGGCGTCGTCTGCTGGGGTGTGAATCTTTGGACACCCTCACATTTCCACTTATTAATTCGCCACTAGATGAATCTAATGTTTGCGTAGAGACTGAAGCTCCGAAATTGTGTAAAATATGTCCAGTTTAGTATCTAACTATTTAAATAGATTAGCCGTCGCTAGTTAAGGGTACCCGTCGCCTTAAATATAAGTAGTAAAACCGGAAATTTACATGATGTTACTCTTATACGGTTTATGAAATATAATTTAGCCGTAGTTAAATTGATAATTTTACTCTAATATAGGATATTTGAAATTTGAATTACACGCCTTAGATGAGGAGGATAGATTACAGTCAGCGTCAGATCAAGTTACCCCCCTGTAGTGGAAAAATAACGCTTGTGCCTCAGACATAAGGACGGCCCAAAGGTCAACAAGGGTAACTCGACTTGACGCCGTGGTACGTAAAATATTAAGCCGTATGTAACGTAATTGAAATTATTATTTGACAGTTTAATGTCATAGTAAAGAGAGAAGATATTTACTCGAAACTAGTTGTAGGGGACAAATCGGAAAAATCGTAGCAATTGTCACCCCTTCGGAGTCAATGAGTGACAAGTGAGATATAAAAGCAACAGTTGTCCCCTCTGATATGAATCGGAAGGGGACAGCTAGGAAAATGTGTCGCCGCGTTGACAACTGTGAACAAAATTCGCAGTGCTTTAAGGGACTAGTGGGGAATAATACCAGGTTTAATGATAATGTAGGTAGGAGTGCCACCCTTTGACATGAACGGGCCTGCTTAACCACTTTGAGATATTGCCTTTCAAAACTTAAAAATTAAACAAAGTTATTTACATTTTAAAATTAAACCTATTGTTATAGGAATATAAAGAATAAGAATAACCAACCTTCTGCAAATTCCCTTTTTGGTGTGCAAAAAGGTTAGGTGAGATAAGCAATTTATTAATTTTAAGGAAACGATACAACCCAAAAAAAAATCTACGAATAAAATTTGAGGGTTGCCTTCGATTTTTCTGGGATCCCGTCATCAGATCCTGATATGGTGACAATAACTTAGGAGATTGTTACTTTTAAATAAAATAATGTGCAAAACGGTCAATGATTGGCGGAGAAATCGGTAAACATACATAAATAAGAAACATAAAGTACAGTCGAACATAGAACATCCTCCTTTTGAAGTTAGTTAAAAAAGGGTCAAATCTCATTAAAAAAAGTAAGGTAGTTACGTGTGATATGAGGGGCAGGTTCCAGGCTGCAGCCAGCTTGGCCTCGGTGTGGCATGTGCTGTCTGGTCCGAAGAACGCTACCACGCCTAGATCTCGCATCTGAGTCATTACCCTGTGGAACAGAAAAAGATGGTCATATGATGGGTCGCAGACGAGTATCGACCACCTGGTGGTACCGGAGGCCCAATGCGTGGAGAAGAGGAATATATTGGAAGAACATTTACTTAGTTAACAAAATTTAAATAAATTGCTCTGTATGTCTATTCCCATATTCTATTGTTGTAATACTTTTAAGCTACTTTTAGGTACACATGCTTATTTTCATGCTTAAATCATACTAATTATGAGCATGCTCAAAAATCGCACGCTGGTCGATATTTAAGCATGCTACCTGTAGTGCGGGTGGAAGGGGGAGTGTGGCGGAGTGCTTCAGCACGTGCAAATAGGTTTGCTTATTTTTAAGCATGATAATATTTGGCTAATAGCATGCTTATTTATAGCAAATGTGGACAGTTCATTAAGCATGCTCATATTTGGCATGCTTTTTAAGCATGCTACAAATAAGCATGTGTTGTCACACAAAGTGTCATGAATACTATTAATGCTACCATAATTAGTCATTACAAAGATGTCTATTTTAAATAGTTACAAGTTATTAATTTAAAGAAATATTGTTCTATACCTACTAAGTAGTGATTTTTAACCACCGACGCAAAAACGACGGGGTGTTATAAGTTTGACGTGTCTGTGTGTGTGTGTGTGTGTGTGTGTGTGTGTGTGCGTGCGTGCGTGCGTGCGTGCGTGCGTGCGTGCGTGCGTGTGTGTGTGTGTGTGTGTCTGTGTGTCTGTCTATGGCATCGTAGCTCCCGAACAAATAAACCGATTTTGATTTTGTTTTTTTGTTTGAAAGATTAATAAGGAGGGAGTGTTCTTAGCTATGTTGGATAAAAATCGATCCAAGATGGCCGTCGTCACAAAGATTTGGATTTTATGTTTTAACACAACTCCCATAATATGGGTATCATATAAAAGGGCTTGAGTAGCAAAATATATTAATTGTGAAAAAATTCAAATCCAAGATGGCCGCCGTCAGAAAATGACGAATAACCTATTTGTTGTTCCAACTGCCTCAATATAGGTAAGTATCAAATGAAGAAGCTTTAGTTGTATCGGGGGTCTTTTAAATTTTCAATTTAATTATTTAAAAATTTGCATATACATATATACCTACAGTTGAGAAGCATGCATGAAGAGCAATAAAAATAAGTTAATAATAAATTAGTAGATATGCGATTCGGTAAAACTGAAGATCAGCGCTATGGCTCAGGCCATAGCTAAGTTTTTAAGATATTTCCTCTGTATGCGTCCAAGTTAAGTGTCGAAGAAATGAGGCAGTGTCCTCACCCATATGAAGGCAAATCTATAGTCAACATTATTTTCATCATCATCATATGCAATATGTGAGTAACACTCGTGACACCACTGATGATGTTGATGTTAGCAGGCGGCCAGTAATCACTCACCAGGTGATTCGTCTGCACTTCTGCCACCTATTTATAAAGCAGTTCTTTTTACAAGAATAGGAAGGTAGAAAGTTGTTTCGGTGGATGACCTCATACCTATATAACTGGACCGAGCCACCTTGTGGCTTTAAAAGGGTTTTTGTTTACCTCGTCTCCGAATGTTTATTGAACGTTGAAGATTTAAAAATATTTAATTCTATTCCTCGTCTGCGAATGTTTATTGAACGTTGAAGATTTAAAAATATTTAATTCTATCATTTCCGAAACTGACTGCAAACTTTTACAATGGCTTTGGGTATCGTTTCGAACTGGTGTATATCAAACCATATGTATCTAAATATCAGTAAGTGCTTCACTATAACGAACACCAATAGGCGTTCGGGGATCATTAATAATAGACGACCCGTTTGGACCAGTGGTAGTGAACGCTGCATTTAGTCCAAGGTAGCGGGTTCAATCCCCGCCGGTACAAACATTTGTGTGCATGAACATGTCTGTTTGTATTGGTCTGGGTGTTTTCTATGTATTATAAGTATATATTTCCAAAATAAAAAGTATTATATGTATATTATTTGTAATCCCACTGTTAATTTTGATATCCGTAACACAGGTGCTTGTGCTACCTGTCTCGGAGTAAGATCAATGATGTTGAGAAAATATTATATTATATTACCTAATGTTTACCTACACAATAAGTGGCCACGTTCTTTCCACATCCATTGTTGCAGAAAATCACGGAGTTTTATTTGACGATAAGCTGTCGTTACGAGCACATTATCAGCATATTACAACGAGAGCCAATCAACTTCTCGGCTTTGTTTTTAGATCCACTAAAATGATTTAAATACGCTCGTTCTTTATTCTTCTTCTTCTTTGCCTGTTCCCACTTTAGGTGGGGTCGGCTCTCCTTATCCTTCTGCGCCAGGACAATCTGTCCTGGGTTGTCGGGTCAGGTAGTTGGGACTTCTTAAGTAGGTTGGCTGTACTCGTCTACCAGGTCAAGGGCGGCCGTCCGCTTCCTCTCTTGCCTTCTTGAATTGCCAGTGCTTTCTGGACCACATGCTCGCTGTCTCTCTGCATGGACGTGGCCGTACCATCTGAGACGTGTTTTGGTGAGCTTTTCCTGCCCTCGTTCTCTATTATACTTGTCTTTTACTCTAGTCAGGGGCGTCTTAGAATACGGCAGTCCTGTCTGGTCACCTCACTATAAGGCCCATTCTGACAAAATCGAGAGGGTGCAGAGAAAGTCATTGCGTCATGCTCTACATATCCATATTATTTGAACTTATCTCGCCTGCACTTCTTTTTAATTTTATTTTATTTGGAAGACCAACAATTTGAACAGCTTAATTAACATGAAGTTATGGTCACAAAGTTTCTATGACTAATATTTTATAATTATTCAAATCATCATCATCATCATCATTTCAGCCAATAGACGTCCACTGCTGGACATAGGCCTCCCCCAATATTCTCTACACAGATCGGTCCTGTGCCTCCCGCATCCAATGGATTCCCGTGATCCTCACCAGATCGTCGGTTCACCTTGCAGGAGGCCTGCCACGGCTGCGACTTCCTGTACGTGGCCTCCACTCGAGGACCTTTCCGCCCCAACGGTTACGTATTATTCAAATATAATACGTAATATTCAAAGTTTCTCTAATCTAGCCCAAAAGATTGCATGGCTTAAGTGGCAATAGGCAGGGCACATAGCGAGGAGAACTGACGGCCGGCCGTTGGGGCGGAAAGGTCCTCGAGTGGAGGCCACGTACAGGAAATCGCTTTTTACCTATTACCTACTGTAAACAGTAAAATTACGTTACTGTTCTAAAGACTTAAGAGTGCACAAATTGTTGAATTGCAATGCAGAATCAATACTGTTTATTTTAAACCGACTATACTTTGTAACGGTTGTAATTTGTCTTGTGTGAATAAATAAATCGAATCCGAAATGAGGTGATCCGGCAGAGAACCAAAGTTATCGACATTGCTCACCGGATTAGCAAGCTTAAGTGGCAGTGGGCTGGCCATATTAGCCGCAGAACCGACAACCGATGGGGTAAACGAGTTCTGGAGTGGAGACCGCGTCTTGACAAACGTAATGTAGGGCGCCCTCTGGCTAGGTGGGGGGACGATCTGCGCAGGATGGCTGGCAAGAGCTGGATGCGAGAAGCCATGGATAGATTACAGTGGCGAACAATTGGAGAGGCCTACGTCCAGCAAGTGGACTGTGATAGGCTGATGATGAATAAGTAAATTAAATTAAAAAAAAATTTTGTTTTAAAAGTCACAAAAAGGATTAAATAAGTAAATAATAAATAAATAAATAAAATTCATTTATTTCAGGCTTTGCCCATAATATTATTAGTATACAAAAATACTTAAAAACTATGTTAGTAGAACCTCAACCAATTAATTTAGGTATCTGCCGCGCGCTGCGACCCCGGGCAAGCGCACATGCACTTGGACCTAGTGCCGCAGCGTGGGGCTGTCCGGCTTCTGGCTGAGCACGCTCAGGATGGTGTTGGGGCTGCCGCGCGTGCGGTGCATCAGCGACGCGATGCGGCGCCGCACCACGGTGAGGAAGCAGTCAGTGTGCACGTGTGCAAACATCGCAGATGCACTACAGTAGCGCGGGAGCTCCATTAGTAGGTACCCTGAACGCATTATTATATTGGATTCGGAGTGCGTTGATGGCCCGCTGCGTATAGTTAATCCACAGATTAAAGAGTAACTTTGTCTCATCAGAGAGTAATTTCCGGTTGCGTCCAAAGCTGTTGTTTTGGAGCCCCGGGCACGCTCGGAATTTGTAACCTTGTAATTATAATGTACCGACTACCGTCTGACCTTCGCAACTTTATATCAGATTAACCGGACCAACTGAATCATTGTTACACGTTTCAGAAACTATCGATGGATGGCGGTCTAATACTGTGCGTTTCTCACGGAACTTTCTACCACGTACCTCAGTTCTGTGGAACGGTTTGGCTGCAGGAGTATTTCCAGACGGCTACGACTTAGGGACCTTCAAGAGAAGAGCGGATTCTTTTTAAAAAGGCCGGCACCACATTAGCGATCTCTCTGATTTCGCGGATTTATGGGCGGCGCCGATTACTGACCCGCTTGCTCGTTTGTCCGCCTCAAGCATAAAAAAAATCCAACACGTGTAAGTATCCTCACGATGTTTACATCACCACCAAGCTAATGATAGCCGGCAGAGTAGAATAGGCCACCCTCACTCTTACCGAGGTGTCGTAAAAGGCGACCAAGGTAAAGCTGCTGGCATGATTATCAGCACCCAGAGAAGGAAAACTCTGCATTTATATCAAAACCCTCGCCAACCCGTCTGCCAAGCGTGGTGAGTATGGCAATTACCCCTCATGTGATTGAGGGAGGCCCGTGCCCCAGCATTGAGGACATAAATGGGCTGGCGATGGCAATGGCAAGCTAATGATAGAAATACGCAAAGAGATTTAAAGAATCTAGAGGTGCTTACTCGGATTCGAACCTATAACCCGTATGGAAGGCGCGTTCTTAATCACTAAAGGTGACGGGTAAGGCACACTAGCGACTCCAATTGATTTAAATTGTTAGCAACTAAACCGGATACCTTTTTAACAATTTCAAAAGAAATTTGAATTACCTCCAAAAACGGCCACCGAATGGCGTTAATCCAATTTTGGAGTGCAAAAACAGATCAAAAAGTAAATTATTAAATAAATAGTATAAATGTTTGCTTAGAGACTCCCGCTCCGAAATTGTTAAAAATAGACCCGGTTTAGTAGCTAACAATTTAAATCGATTGGTGTCGCTAGTTAAGCCTACCCGTCGCCTTTACTGCCATCGTGCGATGTCTGATCAATCCCCAGTAGGTGAAAAATGAAAACCATTGATGTTACACTCTGATTTCGTATTCCTGTGACGTCACAAGTCTGTATGACGTAATCTACTATGGAAGAAAGGGATAAGGTTAGCTTAAGGGCAAATATAACCCGTTGTAATATTATTCATATCCATAAATCATAACAATATAAGCAAATGTCTGCTCGGAATAAAAATAAAGGAGTGGAGACGAATAACATTAAAATAATGATAGGAAGGATTATTTAACGACCCATTTGGATCAGTCGTAGTGAATGCTGCCCTGATGCAGGGGTTGCGGGTTCGATCCCCGTACAGTACAAAAATTTGTAAGCATAAACTATGTCTATTTGTATTGGTCTGGGTGCTTTCAATGTATTGTAAGTAAGTATTTACAAAATAAAAAGTATTATAATGCATATATTTGTAATTTCGCTGTTCGTTCTGATATACATAACACAGGTGCTTGAGCTACCTATCTCGGAGTCAGATCAATGTATGTGATGTTGTGAAGTATTTTATTTATCGAAAGGATTATTTGTCTATGGGAAAGCTTCACTGGTACTCTATGCGAGCGATGGTAGCTCAATGGATATGAACGCGCCTTCCACGCAGGTGATCGAGGTCACACTGGTGTCCCATCGGATGACCAGGGTAAGGTAATAGAGATTGCACTCGTGTTTGCGCACACACTTTGAGCACTATAAAATATACTGCCTACGTGGTTAATCGTTGAGATTGGCCGCCGTAGTCATAATCGGTTGGAGGATATTACATGGACGCAGGTCTCTGAGTGTGGATATCAGTTGACTTTCTGTATTAATATTTATTTATGTATTTCAATATACATATATCTGCCACATTGTACACTCCTTTTAATATGTAATATACGTGTATAATATGTCTATTCCCACCTGTATTAAATATTGTATTCCTTCTTTTAGATCCTACCTAACTCACTCGCAACCAGGTCCCACCAGAATACCAGCGCTGCTGCGGCATCGCAGATAATGCCGTAGCAGCAAATGCTGAGGCTGGGACCTGATTGGCCACTCCCTTCACTTATTCCTTACAAAATGTAATATCCACGATTCAATGTTTCCGCTGTTGTATGTCATTCTGTATTATAGTATATTGTTTGTGGCCAATAAATGTATTTTCTTTCTTTCTTTCTTTATTTGGGGCTGGCATTACAAAGTATTATAGGCTATTCTCAATTAGCACGATGTCAATTCAAATGCCAGACTGTTTTGCTTTCCCATTGTACGCACATACATCCGAAAACGTCTGCGGTCACTAAGATGATTTTAAGTTAATTATTATAGTAAATCTCGACCGATTTTCTTTCAATATGACGCCTATCGAGGTTCCCCAGGGAAATATTTTAGGTCCAACCTAATTTTTGGTTTACACCAATGACATTAATTGTCATCTAAAATAAAATGGTGGCAAAATCATATCTTATGCTTACCATTGCACTATTATTCTCTGCGAACTCTGATGAGGAGGTTTTTAAGCTTGCACAACAAGGCTTTAATGTTGTAAATAACTGGCTTCACCAAAACGCGGAAATAACTAATTATATATGTCAAGTTTTCCATGCATTAATCTAAATCAGCACCTGATTTGCATCTTTATGCACACGCTTGCAAATTCCCTACGTTCGACCTTTGTCAATGCACAAAACAAAATAAAATATCTAGTTGTAATAGACCAAACTCTGTCGTTTAGGTGTCACGGGAGTCTACGTATCCTAATATTTGTTTTTAAGAAATTACGCACTTTTGCGGACTTTAATATCATTTGACGACCCGATTGGAACAGTGGTAGTAAACGCTGCCTCTGATACAAGGGTTGCGGGTACGATCCCCGCACAGTACAACATTTGTGTGCATGGACATGTTTGTTTATACTTGGTGTTTGCTATGTATTTCTAAGTATGTATTTACAAAAGAAAAGTATTATATGTATATATTTGTAATCCCTCTGTTGGTGATGCTTAAGCTGCCTATTTCGGAGTCAAATTAATTTATGTCATGTTGTGAAATATTTATTATTATTAATGAGCTGGTATATTTTAGTCTATGTCAAACAATAATAACTTATATAAAATGGGATGGCATATTTAAATCAGTTTTACTAACGATTGAAAGAGCCCCACGAGCGGTGCTCATCGTCTCACAAACCGCCCTCTTCTGTATCCCACTGCACTTTTATATGCAAATTGTAAGGTTCTAACAGTAAGACAGTTATAATGAACACCGTTCTTAAACAGCACACCGCGCTTTCAAACAGCACTGAATCTACTAACAAAATCAGGAAAGATAAAGTTTGCTCTCATAATAATGTAATAATTCTGGTAGAGAATGCTGTATAGCATTAAGTCCGCCAATCGTACTTTATTTTCTTGTGCAATCATCATCATCATCAGCAACCCACACTCGTCCACTGCTGAATATAGGTCTTCCCTAATGTACGCCACTGCTCCCAATTTTCGGCCACTCTCATCCAGCCCACACCAGCCAGCCTTCGAATGTCATCATCCCATCTTATCGCAGGGCGTCCTACACTACGCTTACCGAGTCCCGGTCTCCACTCAAGGGCTTTACGGCTCCAACGGCTGTCAGTTCTGCGGCTAATATGACCAGCCCACTGCCACTTCAGTTAATCAAATCGAATCATTTATTTACTTGAAAAGTGGTACAATAAGAATCCGTTCATCCGTCTCTGGATTTTTCAAATTTATGTGCGTAATAAAATAGAATTTCTCTGGGGCCTATTTCTTGATGTAGGCATCTACAAAAGGTGATTGGCGTCGATCTGTTGTGCAGCACAAATTGCCATTTGCTCGACGTTAAGAAAAAACATCGTGAGGAAACTTGTACTTTTCGGACATTTTCTGAAATGGAACCACCATTTGTTAGGATAATGATTAGGATAATGATTATAAAGGAAAGCCCACGTTTGTTAGGATAATGATTCTGAGCATATAATCATAATCCAGTTGGTCTGGTTCCCCTATCTAAGGGTTGCGAAGGCCAGACACTGGCTTCTTGTGATTATACCTAATATCCTCCAACCGATTACGGCCACGGCGACCGATCGTAACGTTCGGTCCACGTACGCAGGATAAATTATATGTGTGCGCAAACACAAGTGCACTCTCTATTCCCATGCTCTCGTATTCCGATGGGATACCAGCGCGACAGGACCGTAAAGGCATCGGGTGCAGCACCAACGATTTAACGTGCTTTTTTTATGTGATGGGTAGCACAGCACAGTCCAGCTTCACGTAGGTGTAAGACCGTGGTATCACTCCGCTCGAGCAGGCACATTTATGCCAAAGCGTAGCTCTCCCACGGTCTTTATACCACGGTATAAAGAATGTTAAGAATGAAGACGAAATTGTCTCGACGAGCGCCGCTTTGGGGACTTTGTAAATAGACACTTATTTCTGTCATGCTTATGGAAGTTGAGGAACGTGATCCCATCCTCGGTGTTTCCTGATCGCTTACAACATTTCCTTTATAAACGAGATTTGAAGAGCATTTCTTATCTACGTCATGAATATTTATTTATTCTAAAGTTTATTTTACAAAATGTTATAATATAGTGTAACTTCATGCCAATAGGCGAACTTGCACTGAACTTGAACTGCAGCAAATGCTGAGGTTGGGCCTTGTATGGCTACAGAATTTGTCATACTTGTGTATTTATGTCACTCATGTTTGATTTGTGTTCTGTGCCTAATAAAGAAATCTTTATCTTTATCTTTAACTTCATGCCAATAAGTAAAACATAGTGAATATTGCGTATAAAGCGCTTTTCCTCCTTCTTCGAGATGCGCACTGCCAAGAAGTGGAACACCCTGCTAGCGTGAGTTTTTCCCAGAGATTACAACCCCAATATTTGTAAAGCTAGAGTGAATAAGCCAGTTCTTGGTAAGCTCACTCCATCGTAGGTTTCCTCTCAACTCTTCAACGATTTCAGTTGGAAACCAAAAGCAAACCCATCATCATTAAAAACAAAGGTTCCTTGAAAGTTAACTAAACAAATACCGCTGTTATTTATTTTTAAAATACCATTAAAAATAAAAAAAACACAAAATAACAATCTCTTAAAATTATACCATTAGCTCGGCGAGAGAAAACATCGCGAGGAAACCTGCACGTTTCCTTACGTCAAAAGGTTTGCTTCATTGTTATTATCAGACCCCCTGAATCCTGAATTACACGCTAATGCGAGAACGGGGAACAGTATCTTAAAATTTTCCTAAAAATAGACAAAAGGAAAATTGCAAATCAATAAAAGATAAGGGTTATTTCTAATGTAGGAATTTATACTTTAAAAGTGTATTTGGGTCGTTCTTCTTTTTTTACGACAATAAGCTCGTCCTCAGTAACTTATGAAGTAATTAATTATATAAAAAAATATACGTTACACCATCAAGATATTCCTAATTTACCATGAAATAATTGTTTTATCACCTCGTAGGTACTTTAGCATGATTTAACTATGTATGTAAAAAATATATAAAGCATGACAGAGGTGTAAATGGCACTAATTTCGGGGGACGTGACGGAGGTGTCCATTTCAATGAAAAAGTATTTTTTATCAATTAAATTTTACATCATGTAATAATCCATCTGTAAAATAGTACATTATCGAATATTTAGGACATACTATTTATCATTTGTAGTCTGTTATATAAAAGTTAAATGGTGATGTGTAAGTTTGGCTCATTGTCGATAAAAAAGAAGAACGACCCATTTCCATGCTATTAGTCAATGGCTGGATACGTGATCATGTAAATTTTAGCATAACATCGTTTTCTGTACACCCTGTTCAAAAGCAAATAAACTATTCTTCATCGTTAGCCCATTTAAGTCCCCACTGCTGGGGCACGGGCCTCCCTCTATCACATGAGGGGTAGTTGCCATACTCACCACGTTGCCAGACGGGTTGGCGAGGGTTTTGATATAAATGCAGAGTTTTCCTTCTCTCGGTGCTGATGATCATGCCAGCAGCTTTACCTTAGCCGCCTTTTACGACACCTCGGTAAGAGTGAGGGTGGCCTATTCTACTCTGCCGGGGACCACACGGCCGAACTATTCTTATTGTTATTCATTTACTAAAGATGATGGACGGGATGCAAAATATTTTTGTAAAATCTAGCCGTTTTCACCAGGTGGACCGGGATCTAGTGAAGGTTGCGGAAATCCATTGGATGCAGGTGGCACAGAACCGATCTATGTGAGAAGGCCTATGTCCAGCAGTGGACGTCTATTAGCTGAAATGATGATGATGATGATGAGAGCCGTTTTCTGCCAGTAAGAGTGGCTTTTGTTGGATATAAGTAAGACTGTTTCTATTGAATGATATTTAAGGAATAAAAAGAAAACTTTAATGTACACACGGCGCCACGTCAAGATACCCTTGTTAAACTTTGGACCGTCCTTATCCGTTTAAGCTTCGAGTGCTATATATAAAACCTATATATAAATGGTTTATTAAATCAGTAGGTGACCACTTAGCTTTTTATAGACATAGCACAGCCGTGACCTGATATTCCTTTATTCCTAGAACTACATTCCTTCCCTATTCCTATTTCTAGAACAACAGTAGGGATCTGTCATGCCTGGTATTGTTCTTGTAGGGCAAATCTACGCTTCGTTATCTAATGACAACATATGGATATCTGAGCTCCACCTAATTTGTAGCTTGAATGTAGGCCCTGTATCCTTAACGCAGGGGCAAGTAACTCAATAAGTATTCCTATAAAACCTCAAATATAACAAACTTGCATTAACACAACACTCAAAAGAACGGAACTTGGAAAAAAAAGCTTAAATATAGATATAGATAATTATGATGTTTCGTTTTGTTTCATATTTCGCCAAAATAAGCCGCCGGTGGTAATAGTGTCTTTTTACTTGACATTGGCCATATTATCCTCTAATTAGTTTTTTAGATTTTCACGTTGCATTATAATACATAACTATAATTAATTAAGACGTAAATTAACATGATATTTATTATGTGATATAACATTGTGTACTTACATATTTTGCTCGAAGTTTCGGCTACGTTACAGCAGCCGTGGTAACGAGCGGACTATCGTGTTAATTCCCATCTTGATTAATTATAGCCTCTAATTACTCACTTATCATAAAAAGAAGAAACAAACCATATTTCGGGTAACCTATACAATACAATCTGTGAAGGAGTTGCCACACTGGCGGATTGCGAGCGTTTTCAAAGCGGAGCGACTACGCAGCGAATACGCCGCGGATGCGAAATGGATGCGCGACGGATTCTGAACGCAATTGTTTTTTTGTGGCGCGCCACGCTGAAAAACGCCGGCGAATCCGTTGCGCATCCGCTCCGAATCCGCTTTGAAAACTCTCGCAATCCGCCAGTGTGGCAACTCCCTAAATCAACACAATCAGAATTCATTTACTTTACCGGTGCCCTTCAACAATTACGAGTGGTTTTCGATATAATATGATTCCATTCAAACATTTAACAACTCACTTTAATATTCCCAAAGTATAACAAGAGCTTTTGGTAACTTCGCCGTGGTATCATGTTAACTGGCGGCTTGATTTAAAGCCGTCCGGTAACAAACGAAAATATACCTGTGGCATCCAAACATAAGAGACACAAAGCGCGTGAGAAAGAGTGAGTAACACTGATTCGGTCGTAACGTCTGCTTTAAATAGACCCTCCTGCTTACTGTATTACCACAATCTCATAGTACTCGTAGCATTTAGCGTCGTAGCATAGTAGCCTCGTAGCTCCGTAGCATCGTAGCAACTTTACCACTACTCCGAAATCCATTATTTAATTATATCTGGCTAATTCGGCTACGCGGCCGATCAACACGTTCATGCTCGTTCACGGAATTACTATATTGTGTGTGTACAAATCGAGGGGGGAGAACTGAAATCTACTATCTATTCTTTTCTTACCCCTCGAAATGAATTCATTACTTTCATAGTCCGATGAACACTACGCACCATTTTGACACGACTAGACAGCAATTGCTTAAGCAAAGTGACTTAAGCTGAGTGAGGTCCATTTATACTAGACTTCATAACACACTATTCATTTGGCACTGCGTGGACATAATTGAACATATTTTTGTATTTTTTTTTTGTTTATATGTATTTTTAAGTGTTATCGGTTTTGTTTTCTGTTTGTGCCAAAATGTGTTTACATTTGCTGTATGTCCTATGTTGTGATGTCTATAATAAATGTTTTCTTTTTTTCAATTTTTCATAAGACCATTAACTTACCGTAATTTCCGCGGCATGGTGGTATAAGAGCGCTAAATACCTAGCCGAAAAAAATTCAGGTACAAATTTAGAATTTTTCCATCAGCAAGTTCAGACCGGGCACCAGGGTAGTCTCGTGGGTGGTAGTGACTGTGGCTAGCAGTAAATAAATCTGAATTTCGGGCTATCTTGGTTAATCGGCAGGTGTCTATGTTTCATATACATACCGGGCAGCACCTCAAACTCGCAGTTAACAGCGGCTACGGCTAGCGGCATAACGTACCTCAAAGTAAGGCTGACGTTTTCCATCGGCAGGTGTGGCCGCGGGCGGCCTATGTCAGCGGCCACGTAGAGCAGATGGAACCCGGGCAACAAGCTAGGTCCGCGGTTGACAGCGGCTACGGCTAGTGGCATAACGTACCTCAAGGTAAGGCTATCCTTGTCCATCGGCAGGTGTGGCCTCGGGCGGCCTATGTCAGCGGCCACGTAGCGCAGATGAAACCCGGGCAGCAAGCTAGGCTCGCGGTTGACAGCGGCTACGGCTAGAGGCATCGCACCTAATACCGTCTGGAAGGAAACGTATCATTTATATTTTATATTCAATCCAAGATACACAAATCCGTAAATTTTCAGTATAATTTTATTATGAACGATATCAGCATACAAATAAGTGAACAAACAATAATAATAACGACCGAAATAATAATTTGATGTTATTCATGTCCAATTAATTTATATCCCAATAAATACAAAACTACTATAATCCGGACTTACTTCAATCAGTTTACAGTTTATAGTTTATTTATACAATGTTGCACATTTTTCTCTTTGCCTGTCCTCTAATGTATAATTCATTTCATATTTTTTCTTTGACGATTTATCTAAACGATATTGAATATAAGCATTGTTATATCATACTGTCACTGTAATCATAATATGTATAATAATGAATATTGTAATTACCATATTATTTGAAAAGAGTAACTACTGAGTTTCTTGCTGATTCTTCTCGGTAGAAATTGACATTCCGAATCAGCGGTAGATTACATAATATTTGACATTCATAAATGTTCTGTATGGACTTAAATTGAATAAAGACATTTTTGATTTTGATTTTAATTTTGAAAATAACATTTATTGATGTTGAACAAACATCTTGACTAATAAGTATTTTAAATAAGAAAAACGGAATCCGAGGAAACAATGTGTCCGTTTATTAATTAAAGTGTTTTCCTCGAAAATAAATGTTTATTTTCTGTCTTTGTTACTTTATACTACTTTGATTTTAAAGCATATCTATTAATTAAATATTGACGTCATCACTTCAAAATTTAATAATAAGGTATTTCATTTTGTTACAGGCGAATCTTCAAGTAGGTAAGTATCTAATAATATTTGAAATAATTACCCGTGAAGAGGGAAAACACTCTTTAAAGTATTTTTTCTCTTCCTGTCTCTTTCAGGCGCTACATCCCAATCTACCTTATTACAAAACGATCTTGAGTTATTACTATACTAAAGCTCATGCCATCCAAGACGCAACGCCAAAAGGGGCTGGAACGAGTTTAGTTCTTAGATCGCGTTTTGTTATAAGGAGAAAATAGTTATTCTCAGTTGGCTCTAAAGTCTTCGTTGCAAAGCTTGGAAAAGATCTACTTGAAAAATCGCTGAATCATATTTATCATATTCAAATTAAACGGTTCTGCTGGTGGAGTATAATTTCCCGACGTCTACGACTTAGGGACCTTCAAAAGAAGAGCGTACTCTTTTTTAAAAAGGTCGACAACATATTAGCGATCTCACTGATTTCGCAAATGTTCATGGGCGACGTTGATTTTTCACGTTCCATCAGGTGGCTGGCATGCTCGTTTCTCCACCTCTAGCATAAAAAAAACTAATTTCTTATTCTAATTTGCTGAAAAATTTATTCGGGAGTGTTTTTTAATAAAAGGTGTATTCTAAACAGATATGAAGACATCAGGAAATCAATCATGATGGAAAAACATCACAGAGTAAAAATAGAACATTATTTTGTTATCATCTTATTTATCTGTATATTTTTACTTTTTTTTTATATGAGAGGTGGCAGACGAGCAGTAAGCAATTCCGCCGCCCATGGACACCCGCAACATCAGTGGAGTCACAAGTGCGCTGTCAACCTTTTCCCCTGTCCCCCCCCATTGGGCCTCCGGTAACCTCACTCACACGGCGAAACACATATATTATAAGGAGGACAATAAGAGAGGTTGTGTTATGAGCGATGGTAGCGAAGATTTGACCCATGACCCAAGAATGCACCTTCCATGCGTTGGGTCATGGGTCGAATCTGAGCTTGCACTTTTGGATTTTTCAAATCTATGTACATATTTTTGTACCATTAGCTCGGCGGTGAAAGAGAACATTGTGAGGAAACCTGCACGTTCCGGATAGTTTCTGAAATGTGCAACTGTGATTCAGTTGGTCTGATTCCCCTGTTAAGGCGAGTAGCCCTAACTAGCGACACCATTCGTTTTTAATTATTAGCTATTTAACCGGATCTATTTTAAACAATTTCGGAAATACAACCTCTTGGCAAACACTTATACTATTTATTAAATAACCATGCACAAATGTTGGGTCATTTTTGTACGAGAAAAATTGATTACCGCCAAAAGCGGCCACTTTTACCGTGACTCAATTTTAGCGTACAAATGTTGGGTCCGCATTTGTGCATGGTTATTTAATAAATAGTATAAATGTTTGCAGAGAGGTTGTAACCCCGAAATTGTTTAAAATAGATCCGGTTTAGTAGCTTAAAACTTAAATCGACTGGCGTTGCTAGTGTGCCCTACCCATCACCTTAAGGACTACGAAAGTCAGCCAGCAGTCGCTTCACTGTAATACCAGACTCCTCTACCTGAAGCATGGTATAAGCGTACCATGTTCTAAAAAGCAACAGAATTACACGCTAACATGAAGAAGAGTATGTAGGTAAATTAATAAGAACCACATGAGATCATGATCGTTACTATCAAACGTGCCGAATGAAAGTGGAAAAATATCGATTTGGTTGTATAACTTATATAATTATATATCATATAACTTATAGATGTGGTCATTGAATTTTTTTTTTATGTCAAATTTTATCCCAAATAATTAATATTTTGTCAAAACGCATCACACTTTTCCCAATATTTATTCTTTACATAATTAAAGCTTGTAATACGATTACGTGAAGACGGAGTAAAAATCTTGACTAATTATAGTTGAGCCAAGCTGATAAGCCACTTTTGACGTTTCTCAATCTTAGAAACAGAAACAGAAACATTATTTATTTGCATACTACACATTTGATACTTAGATGGTATGAAAAGTATCAGAGTCACGGTATTCAGCCTGCCAGCAGGCGCGCAAATGGTGTTGGTATGACAAAATTCTGTAGTCCTACCTAAAAGATTACATTGATAAATCTAAAATTAACAAAATACTCATACTTACATCGAATTATGTATTGACAAATATTATTTATTTATTAATATCTATGAAGTTATTTTACAGATCTAATAGGTATATGTCTTTATTCAATTTAAGTCCATACAGAACATTTATGAATGTCAAATATTATGTAATCTACCGCTGATTCGGAATATCAATTTCTACCGAGAAGAATTTAGAGATCAGAGATAGGTAAGTATCAAAGAGAGAGAGTTTAGAGATCAGAGATAGGTAAGTAATTACATGTTAGTTATTTACACAAATCTAGAATCTAACATATTTTACAAAATCAAAATTGTTAGGTATTTATTTATCGAAGTATATAAAGTTATTATAAACAATACCAGATATGATCTAAGTTGACAAATCTATAAATATATATTTTATTATTAATATTAAAGCATGACTAGATGTCGGTAATGGCCTATTAACTTATATCAGGTTCTAAGAATTCTTTGATGCTATAAAAACCCTTTGTAGCCAGCCAAGATGTAAGAGAATACTAAAAGGGTTTTCCTTCTAAAATTTTTATATGAGTGGGTAGTTTGTTGTATAGAATAATGGACATGTTATATATATTTTGTTTATAAATATGTGCGTGCGAAGGTGGTTTGTGTAATAATTGTATATATTTTCCTCTTACATTTCTAGTTGTGGCTTCTGTATATTTTCTGTAATAGATTTGATGTTGTTTGACAAAACAGCATACTTCCCTAATGTACAGACAGGGCAAGGGAAGAATGTTGAGCTTTTTAAAAAGTGGCTTGCATGTGTCTAAGAACCCTGCATTACAGATGGATCTTATACACTTTTTTTGCAGTCTGAAGGCTCTGTCGAAATCCACGGAGTTTCCCCACATAATAAGTCCGTAGTTAAGTACAGATGCTACGTATCCGTGGTGGGCTGTGAGGGCGGCTTCTATCGATATGGTCTGTCTAAGGCGTTTGAGAGCATATACGTAACGATCCAATTTGTTGCAAATTTGGTCTATATGTTCTTTCCAATTCAAATGGTCTACAGTTATTCCTAGACATTTAAAAGCAGTTACCTTATTAATAATATTATTGTTATATGACAGTTGGAATTTTAATTCTTTTGAATTGTATGAACGATATTCCATAACTTTTGTTTTTACTTAATTAATTTGTAAATTATTACATTCAAGCCATAGAGAGGTGACCTATTAAACAACTTCGATTGAAGTGAATAATCGATATGTACTTCAAAGAAACGTGAATCGAATACTATAATACTGGAAAATAAGTTATTAGTACTTTTATTTTTAGAAATGTCAATCAAAATTATTGAAAAGAAAAAGGAAAGTAGGTACCGATCTAGATACGCGATAGAGCTTATGTAGTGCGATATAGATTTTATTTGTTTTTACAAAGTTATTAATGTAATTTATATTTTTAATGTAATTTATATTTTAAACAAGATTTTAATTTAATCAGAACGTGGCTTTTCATTTATGGATGAATATTCCTACACCATTAACATTGAATTCGTTCGATTATTTGGGATACATCACTAGAGTTTGAAAGAAAATGGATTGATACACACATCTTTGTACCAACGTTCAATTGTCTAGAAAAGTAAATGTTTAATAAGTTTATATAAATAGTTTAACAGAGAAATTAAATCGTGAAATTATCTTTTTTTGTCTTTATTGAAATAATTAAATGCAAAAATAATTTTAAAAAGTTATGTTATTGTTCTTTTTTAACATAGAAACATTAATTAATTCAATGACCGTTGTTACAAGGTTACGTTGTCGAATTTTGCTGAAGTGTGAAATGTGGCCTTTTATATTGGTCCAACTATATATTATAAATTATATTTATGTCTAAAGATGGGTATGCAATTAGGTACTACAAAGTATTTAAATACGTGTCCAATAATTTAATTCGCATTCAAAATAGAAGATAATGAAATAAGAAAATAAAGTTTTCATTCATTCATTCATTTGACTTAAGTAAATACAATCAACTACGCTCTACTTGAATAAATAATTCAAATCATTTCTGGTAAAATGAAGTAAAGGTTACTTAGCTATTCATCTAGCTTAATACTTGAATAAACAGCGCCTTTCAACTAGACTGGCTGAAATCCTGAGTGATATTCAGACGAAGCGTCAATTACATAATTTACTGGATAAGTTAGCTTCGAAACCGGATCGTTCAACACCTGAGTGAAATTTTATCCAATACCCCCTTCGAGGTCATCAAGTAATTGTAATGTCAGAATACAATTACATCAAGCACACACATTGAATCCTCTGGCTGAGCATTTGTATTTGCCTCTATTGCGTTTTGCGCTAGGATTTGAAAATGTCAAGTTTAGGTAAATCTGATCTCTAGATTAGAGTGTCAGAATAATAAAAAATGATAAAAGTTTTGCAAACATACCGGACTTCTGCCATAAGCGCCAAGGAAGCCAATCGTGATAGTTCTATTATCAGTTGTCCAGTTCTGCTGGTTGACCACGGGACACAGCTTCGCTCCCCCACAGTCGCTGCTCACAATGTGGAACAGGTTCACCCCATCATCCTCAATCATGTCCACCGTCACCTTCTCCTCAATCAGATTCGTAGTCACTTTCGAATAGATGTTATTTAGGTAAATAGATTTCAAATTGTTAATAGGTCCTGTATCGTTGAAGTTGGTATTGTTGGTGACATCACAAGTCTTTTTATTCACATTAATCGGTTCAAGAGCCGTAAAGTTGTCAGCATCTGTTAAGGTGGTAAGTTCTTCGTCTAATTTGTTTCTTTGATCATCAATAATGATGCTGAGGGCTATTGTGCTAAGGACATCTGTGGCATCTGCCTGGTTAGTCGTGTTGTTTTGGGCTGGTTTTGCACAAACTTCGTATAGAAGAAGCATGAGGACGTAAAGGGGCATCACGTGAGTCGCCATTTCGTTTTAGTTCATTGTTCTCTTTACAAATCTGTGGGCAAAAATAAATATGGTTAATGTCGATTGTATGATAATTGTTGGGTGTGGGAGAGCCACGCTTCATTAGAATAGTTATTTACGGGATTTCTACCATGTACCTTATTTTTGAGTTTCCGATATTTCAGCACTGTTGCAAGTGCCGTGGTCACGGAGTAACTGTTCTAATGGTAGTGATCATGAAAGCTTAAAGCAATATAGAGCCACTCTTCGTTATGAATGAGCGGGTTTGACAGGAGTGATACCACGGTTTCCTATTTGCAGGAAAAGGGGAGATAAAATGTTAGCAGGGGACTTGTGACTCTACACCCACGCTCTCTTATACTAAATCTACGGTACCACCATGTTCCTGATACAGTCGCTATAGCTTAATAGCTATATTGTGAATAGGTATAGATATTTATTGAGCATGTTTATGTAGCCTTTAGCATTCCTAAATTACAAGAACAATTATCGATAGATAGATAGATAGATATACTTTATTGCACAAAAAAACACAACTTAAAAAAACTAGGCATTACATAAACTTAATTGTACAATATCGGCGGCATAGGTGGCAGACGAGTAAACAGATCACCTGATGGTAAGCGATTGCCCCCACCCATAGACACCCGTGACACCACTCACCCACTCAGCGATACACAGCACAGTGCTGCTTCACGCCAGTTTTCTGTGAGGCCGTGGTATCGGGTCGAGCCAGCCCATTCATGCCGAAGCTAATTGTTGGGTGTGGGAGAGCCACGCTTCATTAGAATAGTTATTTACGGGATTTCTACCATGTACCTTATTTTTGAGTTTCCGATATTTCAGCACTGTTGCAAGTGCCGTGGTCACGGAGTAACTGTTCTAATGGTAGTGATCATGAAAGCTTAAAGCAATATAGAGCCACTCTTCGTTATGAATGAGCGGGTTTGACAGGAGTGATACCACGGTTTCCTATTTGCAGGAAAAGGGGAGATAAAATGTTAGCAGGGGACTTGTGACTCTACACCCACGCTCTCTTATACTAAATCTACGGTACCACCATGTTCCTGATACAGTCGCTATAGCTTAATAGCTATATTGTGAATAGGTATAGATATTTATTGAGCATGTTTATGTAGCCTTTAGCATTCCTAAATTACAAGAACAATTATCGATAGATAGATAGATAGATATACTTTATTGCACAAAAAAACACAACTTAAAAAAACTAGGCATTACATAAACTTAATTGTACAATATCGGCGGCATAGGTGGCAGACGAGTAAACAGATCACCTGATGGTAAGCGATTGCCCCCACCCATAGACACCCGTGACACCACTCACCCACTCAGCGATACACAGCACAGTGCTGCTTCACGCCAGTTTTCTGTGAGGCCGTGGTATCCGGGTCGAGCCAGCCCATTCATGCCGAAGCGTGGCTCTCCCCGGTCCATGTCCCTGATACAGCCGCTATAGCTTATTAGCTATATTGTGCATAGCCATTGATATTTATTGAGTTTATTTATGTATTCTTCAGCATTCCTATTTTGCAAGTAATAGGTGGCAGACGAGCAGACAGATCGTGACTCTACTGGTGTCGCAGGTACCATCCTGCGACACCAGTAGAGTCACGGTGCCAGTGGGCCCACGACGTCCTGTGGGTAGACCACCTGCCCGATGGTCCGACGATATTGTAACGGCAGTGGGGAAACAATGGATAAGGCTGGCAGGGGACCAAGGGAATGGCGTGATAAAGAAGAGGCCTATACTCAGCAGTATAGGTGGGTGTGGGCTGATAATATGATGATGATACACTAAATTCTGTTCCTGTTAACCACTACGTGGTTTTATCATCCCATAATCGGCGCAGTAATAATAATAATAATAATTATTGGCCGGCTGGGGTGGACCCCAGCAGGGGCTGCAGGACTTTCACCTCTGGCTTGCCTTCACCAGCCGGCCAGAGTGGGATGTCAGAGCTATATGCTCGCAGGGTGGAAGTGAAAGATGCATAAGTCGCGAGTTGGCACAGTGTCTGTCACCACAGACACTGGGTAGAAAGCGGTGTACACCTCTCGGCACCCTGAGCTGCTCACACCAATGTTGCCCGCCTTGCTATATCTGGTAGCTAGCTTTTGCTTGGCTTCCTGGTAGCTTATTATAGGGAGCCCATCTAGTGAGTGGCGAGTCACCACCTGCCCATTTTTTCGTGATTTTTATCATTGATCGGGCAGGTGCCATAGTCTCTCCATAGAACCAGTTAACCGGTCCACTAACACCTCAACCCAATAGCCCAGTTCATTTTGTTTTCCATTATTTTCAATAGTCTTATGCCAACCGGGGACTGTCCTTGGCTACACTTCTGTAGTGTATACAGGGATAGTCGCCGGCTGGTGTCACATCACATTATAGTAAAACTGTCAATTGAACGGGCCTCTACGTGTTGGCTTCGGCCCCACGCACGCCTTCCAAAAGTCCGGGACATAATTGCCCGTGGTTATGGAACAACTGACATACATAATAATAATAATTCTCACAACATCTCATACGTTGACCTGATTCTGGACTTAAGCACTTGTGTTACAGATATCAGACAACAGAGGAACACAAATATATACTTCAATACATATATTACACCCAAACACCGAACAAACACAAGTGTTCATCGCACGAGTGTTTGTCCAGGGTGGGGATCGAACCCACGACCTTTGGCGTAAGAGGCAGGGTCACTACCAGTTGCGCCATCCAGTCAGTCGAAATAGAGATAGAGAGTAATGGCACAGTATAACAGCAAGTAGTGGTAGATGGTCATCCACATAAGCTGACACCGTCCTACTTCGACGGAACTAGGTCGCGACCTGTTCTGTTTTCACTCGGCTGTGCTATTAAACACTTGTAATAGACATTTTAATAGCAAAATAAATTTACACGCGCAAGCTGTGCGGTGTAATACAGGTAATGAGGCGAGCGCACGTGAAACAATGCTGCCAATTTGATATCACTAATAATAATATCCCAGCCGATAGCTACGGCGGCCAATATCAACGATCAGCCACGTACGCAGGATATATTTTAGTGCTCAAGTGTGTGCGCAAACACAAGTGCACTCTCTATTCCCTTACCGTCATATTTCGATGGGACACTACTGTGACACGACCGTGGGATCGGGCGCAGGACCAACAGGTTAACGTGCTTTCCGAGGCACGGGGGTACAAGACCGCCAGCTTCTAGACTCCGGGCTACGAATGTCACTGCCACTAAGATTTTCTTACCGAAAACTTAGGTACATTTTTTTGGCCCGACCTAGGGATTGAACCCGGGACCTCTTGCGTGCGACCCACTAACCACTGCGCCAACGAGGCAGTCGATTTCACTAATAGACTGGGCGGCAAACGCACGTCTCGCAAAAAAAAACAGCTGTTCCGTACATTATTGCCGGGTGGATATTCTATTTTGTATGGAACAGCTAATACTTTTTTCGCTTATTTTGTTGATCTAACATGCTAAATGGCATTTTTTCACGATACCTATTATGATATACATGGCGAGGCCATATAAAGAGCCTAGGTGATTGGTGTGAATTATTGTCTAGCCCATTTTTTTTTAATACAAGTACAGACGGTTATTGGCTCAAAATTATAAGGCCCAGGAAAATAGTCATAAGCTCCTTATTCAACGGTTTGAAATGGAACCTGAATGCCTATTCTCGTGCAGTCAGCAAAGAAGTCGAATGAGAGTTATCTATACATTAGCACAGATGTATGTCGAATACCATATTCTATATTACGAATTTCGAACGACCCATTACGAATGCGTCAGGTATTTCTTTCATCTACCCAAAGGTTGTCTGAAAGAAATCGCTATAAGCGATAAGACCGCCTTATTATACTGTCTGTTGTTTGTTTTTTTCATATGATAGGTGAGATGAGCAGACGGATCGCCTGATGATAAGCGATTGCCGCCGCCCATGGACACCTGCGAAACCAGTAGAGTGGCTGTTGTTGTATCATATCTGTATTTTGTTTTAGTGCAATAAAGAATATCTATCTATCTATTTCACAATCCCAGATATGGTTTACCGACTTCAAAAAAGGAGGAGGATATATGTTCGACTTTTTTACTAGATTCAATCAAATGTTACGTGGTTCGTCGACGCTTAATGGGGGCCATCGCGTGTGAAATATCCGCTAGGTGGCGTGACTGTGAACCGAGGTTTAACATCATTGGCTGATTTATTAGTTAATTAACAATTTGACATATCCCGTCTAAAAATATCCAATCACCTTGTAGATGGACCTCAGGCCTATAGTAGGCCATCTTGCGGATTTTTTGCACGCAATAGCCCCCATTGTATTTACCAGACTCTCCAAATTTTGGATCATGGTCCACCGGACATTACGGAAGACGACAGGAATCCACCCTTACACTGTGCAAGTTCCACCAACTCGTACTAAGCGTTTCGCTTCCTCTTTCTTGGTACGAACTGCTAAGGAATGGAACAACTTGCCGGCTTCTGTATTCCCAGAGAGCTACAATTTGGGTGTCTTTAAGTCGAGAGTGAATAGGCTTCTTCTGGGTAAGCACGCTACATCTTAGACCTTATTGTCACTTTCCATCAGGTGAAATGAGGTCAAGTGCAAACCCATTTATTATATAAAAAAAAAAAGCGTACTCGTACTGCGGTCTTCAAAGCGACGGCTTCGATTCAACCAGGAACAACCACATACGTGTACAACTCATGTGAAAACGCGCAGAGATAACATTAACATTACCACATTAAGGTGACGGGTAGGGCACACTAGCGACGCCAATTGATTTAATTTGTTAGCAACTAAACCGGATATACCTAGCCTACCTACCGCGATCTTCACCAGATACCACGATCTGGTGAAGATCGCAGGAATCCATTGGATGCGGGCGGCACAGGACCGATCTGTGAGGAGAACATTGGGGGAGGCCTGTGTCCAGCAGTGGACGTTTATTGGCTGAAATGATGAAACCAGATACCTTTTTTACAATTTCGATTTTTGCTGCATCTCGGTAAAATACTTATGCTATTTATTTAATACTTATACTAAACTTTTGGGTCGGCTTTTGTACTCGAAATTTGAATTACCGCCAAAATCGGCCACTTATGGCGTTAATCCCAATTTCAAGTGTAAAAATAAATCAAAAATTAGTGCACATTTATTAAATAAATAGTATAAATGTTTGTTTAGAGACTCCCGCTCCGAAATTGTTTAAAATAGATCCGGTTTAGTGGCTAACAATTTAAATCGATTAGCGTCGCCAGTGTGCCCTACCCATCACCTAAAGGGCGGATTCGACCCACCTTAATCCGATACTAAGTCTTTGGTATAGCTCTTTCATTCTATACAAATCTGAAGTTATACTGTAGAGAGGCTCGACGTCATCACTCGATGACGTATAAGAGATAACATTATTTTAATCATAATTAGTATTCCATTATCTGTACACGTGTAAAATAATCGGATAGGTACCTTTTAACAATACTATAAAAACCCTCTTTTAATCCAATAAATAATGGTGTTAAGATAATGATATATGTAATAAATATTTCACAACCACATACATTGATCTGACTACGAGATAGGTAGCTCAAGCATCTGCGTTACGGATATCAGAACCAACAGCGGACAACAAATATATATATAAAACTTTTCTTTTGTAAATACATACTTATAATACAAATAAAATACCCAGACCGTTACAATCGAATATGTTCATGCAGACAAAGTTTGTACTGTGCGGGAATCGAACCCGCATCCCTTGGACCAAAGGCAGCGTACACTACCACTCACTCTTACCGAGGTGTCGTAAAAGGTGACTAAGGTAAAGCTGCTGGCATAATCATCAGCACCCAGAGAAGGAAAACTCTGCATTCATATCAAAACCCTCGCCAACCCGTCTGCCAAGCGTGGTGAGTATGGCAATAACCCCTCCTGTGATTGAGGGAGGCCCGTGCCCCAGCAGTGGGGACTTAAATGGGCTGATGATGATGATCTTTGTATTACTACATCACCCAGCGCCCCACGCTTCAATATCATCGAATTGAAAACCTGAGACACAGGATCTGTCCTAGTTCAGATGTCAGCCTGCCAGAATCTATGTATAAACATTGTATTAATGTATTTTGTATATTATTTTTTCTGTATGGCAAGGAATAAACTATTTCATTTCATTTCATTTTCCACTGATAAAGATTGGTTGAATCGGGCCTCAACACGCTATGATATGATTATGTTTTGGAATTAAACACGCTGAGATAAAGATGAATGGTGTGGCAAAACCCAAGTAACTAATTGTGGAACCCCATTTTAAAACCAACATTTTCATGGGCGCCCTATGAAAATAAACCTCAATGTCTTCGTTATATTTCGTGTATAATGAGAAGGAAGCATAATCGCCTGCGCCTCGACTCTACATAGACACCAATCCTGAACGCGAAACTAGCACAGCTAACTGATTTTTGTTTATTGTATTAAATATGAGACATTTTAACAAAAAGTATACCTATACCTAATTTTGAGAAATTTTTAAAAGAAAGAAGGTATTCACATTGGTTTGGGACCTAGGAGTTTGTATATGTATATAAATTATCTTCGTCAAGTAACCATGTTTCATATTAGCATGGCCTAATTATATCTACAATTATACCGTAGCAGAGCCACGCTTAGGCATGGATGGGCCGACTCAACCAAACCACGGCATCACATAAAAGCAGGCGTGAAGCAGCACTGTGCTGTGTTTCGCTACGTGAGTGAGGGTACCGGAGGCCCAATCTGGGGGAAGGGGGGTTTTAAAGGTTGGCAGCGCACTTGTGTCCCGGGTCTCCATGGGCGGCGGCAACCGCTTATCATCAGATGATCCGCCTGCCACCTATGACATAAAAAGAAATTAGTCCATGATATTAGGTACTGCCTAAAGTAGCCACTTTTAGCAATTATAAAAATTATGATTATATGAACGAAGATAATATTATACAAGTAAGTCTCAAACCAGTATCAAATTTTGTCGGTCAGTCGCTTAATTTTAATTACCAGAATCACTGAATCCTGGATCACGGTCCAAGCCCACAGTGGACAAAGCTTCAGCTTCGCTTTTTAAATCCATAATTTTCATGGGTGCCTTTTGAAAATCAACCTCAATGGATATTTTATTAAAAGAACCGAGGCCAGGTCCAGCCCACTCTGAGCTTTTTATAGCAGGACCTGTCGGATTATATCGGCAATAATAATCTATAATATGTTTGATAGGTAAGTGATTTTGTATGTTAGTGTAAGTGATTTTGTGTGTTTGTTTATGCACGACAGGATTTATTCAAAAAATGATTCAATATACCTACTTCCCTAAGCTTTCAACTGTGGCGGAGAACACACTACGCGGTTTTTCACAACATCACATACATTGATCTGACTCCGAAATAGGTAGCTCAAGCACCTGTGTTACGGATATTAAAATCAACAGTGGGATTACAAATATATACATATATAATAATTTTCTTTTGTAAATACATATAAAATACCCAGTCCAATACAAACAGTCATGTTCGTGTACACAAATGTTTGTACTGTGCGGGGATCGAACCCGCAACCCTTGGACCAAAGGCAGCGTTCACTACCACTGATCCAAACGGGTCATTAATTTTGGTCGTCGTCAAGTTTGGTTTTGGTCTCATCTAAGACGTAGCAGAACAATATGAAACTAGGTATATTTAAGTCGGTATATTTATGTCGATATAATATCCTCCAATCGGATACGACTACGGCGGCCAGGCTCAACGATCAGCCACTTACGCAGGATATATTATAGCGCTCAAGTGTATGCGCAAACATAAGTGCACCCTCCATTCCTTTACCCTCATATTCAGATGGGATACTACTGTGACACGACTGGAGAGGGAACGGGCGCAGGACCAACAGCTTAAGGTGACGGGTAGGGCACACTAGCGACGCCATTCGATATTAATTTTTAGCTACTAAACCGGATCTATTTTAAACAATTTCGGGGTTACAACCTCTCGGCAAACACTTTTACTATTTATTAAAGCGGCCACTTTTGGCGTGAATCAATTTTTCGCGTACGCGTTGAACCCAATGTTTTTTCACGGCTATTCAATAAATAGTAAAAGTGTTTACCGAGAGCTTGTTTAAACTAGAAATTGTTTAAACTAGATCTGGTTTAGTAGCTTAAAATGAAAATCGATTGGCGTCGCTACTGTGCCCTACCCGTTACCTTAATAGTAACTAAAAGTCTATATTAAGCGTATATTGAGACACCTTTCAAAAACTGTAGCGAGTGAGACTCGCCCACCAATGTTTCATAGGTAGAATGTTTATAAATAGTTCGGGAATTGAATTGCGCAATTTTTTCCGAGCTTTTCTTGAACTTCAGATTCAAGGACAATAAGTGAGGGAATGAATGGCTTACGTAATCAAAGAACAATCTTAAAAATAATATTTATAATACTTCCAAAAACCGTCTTGGGAGACTGTTCGTAAATTTTATAAAGAAAATTCAATTACGCAGTTGATAGATCTTCACTCGATAAAATCATTTATGGAAGTCGAAGCCTATAAAGTTTATAAGGTACTGATGTAATGATTTTATAATGTAGATTTAGAGCAAAAACGAGTCGTCGTTTTCTTTATATACGATAATAATCTATAATATAAAAATGAATCGCGAAATGTGTTGGTAAGCGCATAACTCAACAACGCCTGGACCAATTTGGCCAATTCTTTTTTTTAAATGTTGGTTGAAGTCCAAGGATGGTTCTTACGGCGAGAAAAAATCGAATGATTGTCGGGAAAACCCTAAAAACAGCCCTTTTCTTTTTCACATACAAACGTATTCTAACTAAAACGTAGAATCAATTTGAGTTTTATTGCTATTATATAAAGTTCATATTTGTTGCCACATTACAAATTTTTTTGACAGGATGAAGTCTGTCGGATCAGCTAGTAATAATATAATAATAATTCTCACAACATCTCATACGTTAACCTGATTCCGTACTAAGTAGCTTAAGCACTTGTGTTACAGATATCAGACAACAGAGGAACACAAATATATACTTCAATACATATATTACACCCAGACACTGAACAAACACAAGTGTTCATCGCACGAATGTTTGTCCAGGGTAGAGATCGAACCCACGACCTTTGGCGTAAGAGGTAGGGTCACTACTAATTGCGCCATCCGATCAGTCATTATAAAGAGGTGATGAGGGATAATTAAAAATTTTATCAAGCAATACCTAGACACCAGTGGAGTCACGCGCTGCCAACCTTTAAACCACCTGCCCCCGGATTGGGTCTCCGGTATTCTCACGCAGCGAAACACAGCACAAAGAAGGTATATTTAAGTCGGTATATTTATGTCGTTATATTTATGGGATAACAGCCTGTTTGCGTACGTGATTCCCATATTACTCATCATCTTAGCGTTTAAGGCGACGGGATGGGCAAATGACCTTGAATATTTGGGCGCTCTCCCAGCGCTATCTGTTGTGATTTCATTGCAACAGATAGCCGCAGCGCGACGTGCGTTACTTACCGCCATTATAGTACTACTACATTATAAAAGGTCATCATCATCGTCAGCCCATTTAAGTCCCCACTGCTGGGACACGGGCCTCCCTCCATCACATGAGGCAATTGCCATACTCACCACGCTTGGCAGACGGGTTGGCGAGGGTTTTGATATAAATGCAGAGTTTTCCTTCTCTGGGTGCTGATGATCATGCCAGCAGCTTTACCTTAGTCGCCTTTTACGACACCTCGGTAAGAGTGAGGGTGGCCTTTTCTACTCTGCCGGGACCACACGGCTTTATAAAAGGTACTCTGTGACTGATTTAAGTCCGCTGTCAACGTACTAAGTCTCGAGCGGGTTTTCACAATTTAAAAAAAAAAATTATCTGACTGTGGTAATCACTTTCCACAAGGCGAGCCACACGCGTATTGCCACCGACGCAGTATTCGTTGTGTGCGCCATGACAGCGCCTCTAGTGGCCGCAACTATTCAGGATTTGTCATCGGTCAAATCATATCAACTAGATGATAAGATATCTTTGTGATATTGATTTTCAACTAGTTTTTCAACGAAATTGAAAAAAATAGTGTAAAAAGTGAGTATGTATATAATACCTAGCGATTCTCTTCCTCGTGAAAAATATGGATATTATAATACGTACGGGATTTGTATCGATTAAGCATAAAATACATTTCCAACCTCAAACTGAGCAAAAAGGGAAAAAATTAGTATAAGCACAGCATGTGAGAGAAGTGGAAGAGCTTAGAACGAACGGGAAAAGCTTCTTAACAAGAGCTCTGATTATAAGACAAACATCTGTGACACAAACTCCCTACAAAACATCATTAAATGTGAGTACATACCTACCCACATATCAAGTTATAGAAATAGTATATTTGAGTTAGCTTCATGTCAGCTTACTTATATTAATTATTTTATTGTTTATTTTAATTCCAGATAAATGGTGAACGTGTTGTTACAAATGTTAAGTGCGACAAACATTTACAATTCTTACCGATACATTGACGGAAATATTGTTGGAATATAGCTAGGGCTCGCCTCTGCGTCTGACTTTTTGCCTCCAATAAAATGTTCACTGCATATTGTATCATGTCGTTTTGGGTGCCATGGGGACCCATCAGCACTAAAACAAATAAAAAAGGACTGTAATTTTGGAACGCTTATTATTATTATTATAGTGTACTAGGTTAAATTTCTTACTTTTTTCTCTTCACAGCAGCTATCTATTTTTGTCTTTGCTGTAATGTCCACTTTGATGTTGGAAACGAATAAAACTTGCACGAATTAAACTTTTCCCATTGTTTTTACAATTTACGACACAGCATGTACTATGACCCATATCGCAATTTTTTACGTTTATACTTAAAATTATAAAGGAAGTTATGAAAATAAAGCAATTTGACCCAGAATTAATTCACATTTCTGCCACGTCGTGCGCTACGATCGATTTGCCGTTCCCCACCACCCACTTCGCACATAGACAATAAGAAAATCTAAATGTCCTCATAACTTTAGCTGATTTTTTTAATGTGATAGATGTCAGACGAGCAGATGATGGTAAACGATCGTCGCCGCCCATGGACACCCGTGACACCAGTGGAGTCACAAGTGCGCTGCCAACCTTTAAACCTCCCCTTTCCCTTAGATTGGGCCTCCGGTACCCTCACTCACGCAGCGAAACACAGCACAGTGCTGCTTCACCCCGGTTTTCTTTGAGCCGAGTGGCTCTCCCACGGTTAAATTTAAGGTGACGGGTAGGGCACACTAGCGACTCCAATCGATTTTAATTTTAGCTACTTAACCGGATCTACTTTAAACAATTTCGGGGTTACAACCTCTCGGCAAACACTTATACTATTTATTAAATAACCGTGCACAAATGTTAGGTCCGCTTTCTTTTTAAATTGATTACCGCCAACAGCGGCCACTTTTGGCGTGAATCAATTTTTCGCGTACCAAAACGGACCCAACATTTGTGCATGGTTATTTAATAGATAAGTAGTATAAGTCTTTCCCGAGAATTTATAACCCCGAAATTGTTTAAAATAGGTCCGGTTTAGTAACTAAAAATTAAAATCGAATGGCGTCGCTAGTGTGCCCTACCCGTCACATTAAATTTAACCGTGGGAGATAGTAGTATGGTAATCGCTTACTCGTACCAATCGTCTGCCTCCTATGACATAAAAAAAAACAAAAAAAACGGCAAAATTAACACTTTATGTTTAAAAATACTTTCGGGAAATGTCTTATTAACTCACGAGCTTCCACAGCTACGCCTGTAGCATAAGCATGTAGCGACTACGCCGTAGCACGTAGCGACTACGCCGTAGCATAATTGATGAGGTGAGTTTTCAAACAGCCACGCCGTTAGGAGGGAGCCATTTAAGGCGGAGGGTCCGAAAGTCATACTAGCGACGCCAATTGATTTAATTCTTTAACTGGACACTGCCACGGTGACCTACTTTGTTTTAACTTTCCTTTTTATTTAGGTTTAAAGACATTTATTTTCCCATAAGAACTTCCAGTTCACTTAAAATAAGATACTTAAACTACGTAAAAATAAAAGATAGTTTGCTGGCGCAGCGCAGCCAGTTTCGTTCACAAATAATACATTTTACACACTATGCAACACATAACTATGTATTTTCCTGAATCAGTGACAACCTCAGTAAATATATAAAATGTAACGCCAAGCGCCAGCCAATCTGAGCCAGCCAGCCAAGCCAGCCAATACCAAGCCGGGCACAAGCCTGCATCCGTTTTGCCACTTCCGCCAGCCACGCGGAAGCCATTTTAGTGGGGGCCAGCATTTATAAAACAGCGCAACTCAGTTCTGTACTAGCCACTGCCTAAGCCGAAACTCTGCCGGTTGACCTACCGATCGTTTGTGTATTTTTGATAAGCACGAAATATTTAATTAATTATTGAAAAAAATAATCGAGCCTTTTTTATTTATGACACTTGTTTCAAAAAGCAATAAAATTACATATTTCTCTTTACTATTATTATTACAAAAATCAAGACGAAATAATACTTTAAAAATTGCAATCTACCTCCGCTTTATTTACTTTAAGGTTATTTTTATTTCTCAGTTATTGTTTTTATTTTCTTGTTTTTGTTTTTTTTTATTCAATAAAGAATGTCTTACCTAAAAAAAACTTATACTTCTAAACTAGGTATAGACCTAGTTTTAACAATTTAGGACCGTCGGAACCTGAACAAACATCTATGTATACATACAAACAGAATTGTTTTTTTTTTGTTTTTGTACTCGAAACTTTGATTCATACCAGAAGTATCCGTATTCCGTCGTTAACTTAATTTTCATGTACAAAAACAAACCAAAAAGTAGTGATCAATGATTAAATAAATAAGTATATAGGTTTGACGAGATTCCGGCGGTCTGCAATTGATAAAAATAGATCCAGTTTAGTTTTTTTTTTATGTGATAGGTGGCAAACGAGCAGACGGATCACCTGATGGTAAGCGATTGCCGCTGCCCAAGGACACCGGCAACACCAGTGAAGTCACAAGTTAGTTTTAGAAGTTTAATTTATTTATTTATAATTGGTAGACCAGGATTTCTTATGTATGTTTACATCAGTATAGTTACAGAGAAAACACTTATAGGTTCACACAGATAGATATTAAGTAGTCATAGTCATAGTTTTTATTGCTTTCATGTTGTTCACAATTGATCTTATATTAAGTAAAAGTAAAACAGATATTTATATAGAATTAAATTAAGAATTCAATCAATGGGCGTCGCTAGTTTACGGGACCCTTCGCCTTAACAATGAATTTGCACAGACTACCCGAATATTAATTTTATTTAGTAAAGTAAAGTATCAGCCTACTTACTGTCCCACTGCAGGGCTAAGGCCTCCATCATAGAAATCAAGTCATCGCTACTATGATAGGACTAGGCTTAATCACCACGCTTGCCTAATGCGGATTGGTGATCGCAAACCCGAGCTATGTTCGAAAAATTCGAATCATACCTTTGCTCGACCCGGGAATCGAACCCAGGTCCCCGAGATCCTGGCCCGGTACTTAAACCATTAGACCAACAGGGCGTACGTAATTTTATTTACTGACTTACAATTTGATATCGAATTATGCCATTAAAATTTTATTTGATATCACAAGAAGATTTGAGTTCTGATTCTCCCTTTGAAATTTGAAAAGATGGTACTTTAGATTGAAGCGTTAAGATGCCGAGATAATCAAATATTCAAACACAATTATAAAGTAATCACGTATAAATCCGCTGCTCAATTCATGGAATCCCTAAATATTCCAGTAAACGTTGTGAAAATACGCGTGTACAAAACCTGTATGTTATTTTTGGCATGAATATTGTAAATCTAATATAATCGATGTTTACTATAAATATCCTTATCTATTTATACTGCAATTTACAATCCAGACACTGAACAAAAACAAGTGTAATTTTCGTAAGTAAATGATATCCTCCAACTGATTTCGGCTACGGTGGCCAATGTCAACGATCAGCCACGTACACAGCATATTCTTTTTATTTTTTTTCTTTTTAAATATTTCACAACATCACTTATTGATCTGACAGATAGGTAGCTCAAGCACCTGTGTTACGGATATCAGAATCAACAGTGGGATTACAAATATATACATACAATACTTTTCTTTTGTAAATACATACTTATAATACATAGATAACACCCAGATCAATACAAACAGATATGTTCATTCACACAAATGCTTGTACATTGCAGGGATCGAACCCGCAAACCCTTGCACCAGAGGCAGCGTTCACTACTGTTTGTCAAAACGTGGCCGATAAATAAGAAAATATTATAGTGCTCAAGTGTGTGCGCACACAAGTGCACTCACTATTCTCTTACACCCATATGTCCGATGGGACACCAGCGTGACATGACCGGAGGGATCGGGTGCAGGACCAACGGCCTAACGGCACTGGGGTACAAGACCGCCAATTTCCAGACTCCGGACTGACACTAAAAAAATCTTACCGAAAACTTAGGTACCTAAGTTTTAAGGTTAGGCCAAAAATTTGTACCCGTATTTGTACACGTGGGAGGCCGAAATGCTAGAGGGATGAATTCGATGCCCTAAGGACAAGATGACTGTGGTGACCGAAAATGTTAAAAGGCGGGTCCCGGCCTTTTCCCGGGACATAACAGGCTAACAATTATATCCTCCAACGGATTACAGTTACGGGGGTTAATCTCAACGATCGGCCACGTACGCAGGATATATTATAGTGTTCATGTGTGTGCGCAAATACAAGTGGACTCTCTATTCCCTTACCCTCATAATCCAATAGAACACTAGTGTGACACGACTAGAGAGGGATCGGGCGCAGGACCAACGGCTTAACGTGCTTTCCGAAGCACGGGGGTACAAGACCGACAACTTTCAGACTCCGGGCTGACACTAAGAATTTCTTACCGAAAACTTTAATACATATTTTTGCCCGAGCCGATCGAACCCGGGACCTCTTGTGGAGCCGTCGCTTTTAAGTGCGACTCGCTACCTACTGCGCCATTGAGGTAGTCAATAAGAATATTAATAACGTTAACGATAGTGAAATGAATTCTTCAAACAGACAATGTTTGTGTTGGACGTTCGGGTGTGATCTGTAAAATCCTAATCAAATGTGTATGTTTTACCATTATCTCGTATGGGAGTAGATCGTACGACAGGCCTCCGGGGTTAAAAGTTTCCGAAACGATTGTTAATTTGTGTATTTACAGTTCAAAATCAAATAATGGTCTGGAAAGTTCAACGAATTATTATAAATGTCTGCCAATGTAAGTTAATAGCTACTTTTAATTAGGAGTTTTCATATTTTACATAAAAAGATATAATGGTCTATATTATGTTATTTTTGGCGTAATAATCTCCACATCTCACACACACACACACACACACAACCAAACAGACCACACACAGAGAAGAGATGTTATATTATTATTGAGATGTAAGTTAGTTTCTACCTCTCGGCAAACACGTATACTATTTATTAAATAACCAAGCACAAATGTTGGATCCGTTTTTGTACGCGGAAAATTGATTCAAGCCAAAAGCGGCCACTTTTGGCGGTTATCCAAAATTCGAGTGCAAAAGCAGACCAAACTATAAGTATTAAATAAGTAGTATAGATGTTTTCCGAGAGGTTGTAACCCCGAAATTGTTTAAAATAGATCCGGTTTAGTAGTTAAAAATTAAAATAGATTGGCGTCGCTAGTGTGCTCTACCCGTCACCTTAATGAGAGACAATAAACGATTTTTATTTATTTATTTATTTATCTTACCGTGAAATTCTCGGTTGCTGAAAGCTATCACTCTGAATAACAAGGTACGCTTGGACCATGATTCAGGATTTTGGGAGTCTGGTCATTTCAATGAAGCGACTGCCGTATTACCTTCCCAACTCTATAACAAGGGAACCAGACCAACTGAATCATGGTACCACGACCACTACGACGACGTCGACGACTGTGTGATACCACGGCCTCACAGAAAACCTACGTGAAGCAGCACTGTGCCGTGTTTCGCTGCGTGAGTGAGGGTACCGAAGGCCCAATCCGGGGGAGAAGGGAAGGAGAATTGAAGGTTGGCAGCCCACTTGGGACTTTACTGGTGTCGCAGGTGTCTATGAGCGGCGGTAATCGCTAACCATCAGGCGATCCGTCTGCTCGTCTGCCACCTATCACATAAAAAGATGGGTCTATTTTTCCGAAAATATCTGAAACGTGCAGGTTTCCTCACCACGATGTTTTCCTTCACCGCCGAGCTTAGATTAAATCAAAACCGCCGAGCTAATGGTAGAAATATGCACATCGATTTAATTGATACTTAAATGGCCTAACGTTGCCCGAAATAAAGAAATTTGAATTGAATTAAATACGCATTATAACAAATAACCTCGTAGTCACAAAAACTAGGTGTAAGTTTTTGGCCCAACAAATTCAATAAAAAACAATAAAAATCTATTTGTTTTTATCTCGCTAGCAAGAAGTGTACACGCAATAAATGTGTTTCATACCTGAAAACTTGTAAGGAACGCTACAAATGTCGCTTTTTCTTGCTCAGCGTTTTGAAATCGGCAATTCTTTGCTGGATTTGGTCATAAACTCAATTAAAACATTACACTACCTCGCTAGCGAGATGGGTAATGAGATAAGATAATTTAATATGTTTATTAAATTTTTAGGGATTTAAACATACCCCTTAACAGCGTCAGTCGCCTGGTATTGATGTTTTCCCGTAGGAATAAGAAGTTCTCCCCAAGGAACTACACATTTTCTTAACAGAGGACAATATATCATTGGTTACAATGATGGACAAGTGTTTGTAACCGTTAAAAAATGTTGAAATCGGTTACGTAGTTTTTGAGTTACATATATTATACTCAGAATGTCAAAACCGTCAATTTGCCATAGCCCTAGACAAAGTTTAGGTGGGTATAATCTCATAATCCCTTGCCTTAATCCCTTAAAAAATTGAATGAAATTCTTACAAAATATCAAAAGACAGAAAATATGATATTGTTGCTTATCAAGGATTATCTTTTTATTGCTGTAAGCTATAGTATAATTGTTCTTAGATATTCATATCATAGTATTTTTAACCGACTTAAAAAAAAAGGAGGAGGTTCTCAATTCGACATGTATATATATTTTTTTATGTTCGTTCGGCGATTACTTTGCCATGTATGAACCGATTTAGATAATTATTTTTTAGTTGGAAAGTAGATAGTCCTGGATTGGTACCGTGATAAGGATATCAGGATCGGATGATGAGATCCTGGAGAATTTAAGGGGAACCCTCAAATTTTAAAGTCACACGTAATGTTTTGTATCTTTTTTCAAAACTGCACCAGTATTTACGACTGATTGCATTAATTTTGTGGCTCTGCTGATGATGGAAGGTCAACTCCTCAACAGTAAGGAGTTAAAGGATAACTAGTTTCTTAGTAATTTGGCGGGGGTTGAAGGGGGAAGGGGGAAGGGAGGTGGGGGGACTTCCATAAAATGAGACACAAAAGACCCTGAAAAATCTTCAAAACCCATTTTTTACCACCACCTAATCTCTACATTACAAGATAGTATTGGGCGTCGACTTCGGTAACACCTCTTCTCGAGTGTGCTGTTATAAAATGTTATTTGAAGTGTATAAAGTGATAAAAATATTATTTTACACTTTTTAGTTCGTGGTTTTCGAAGGCGGTTTTTTTTCGCAGATTTTTTTTTGTCATACTAATATTTTGACCATGGAAGCTCATTCCATGGTCCAAATAGGATCTTTCAAAGGTTGCTTAGCATATAATAATATCCTCCAACCGATATGCGGCCATGGCGGCTCATCTCAAAGATCAGCCACGTACGATGGATATATTATAGTGTTTAAGTGTGTGCGCAAACAGAGCGCTCTCGATTCCCTTTACCCTCATATTCCAATGGGACACCAGAGTGTAACACGACTGGAGAGGAATCGGGTATAGGACCAACCGCTTAACGTGCTAACAAGACCGCTAATTTCCAGACTTCGGGCTGACACTGAGAATTTCTTAAAAGAAAAACTCAGGTACAAATTTGACCCAACGTGGTGATCGAACCCGGGACCCCTGTCGCAGCCGTCGCTTTAAAATGCGACGCACTGCCCACTGCGCCAACGAGGTCAAATATAATTAAGTATCTTCTACTTAGTTTGTATACACATCCAATGATGAGACCTAAAGATAAAGTTTTATTGATTTTTGGATAATAATCTAGCTAGAGAGAAAATTTAACTGTATGTAACTACTTTTCATGATGTTTTTTGTGCGAAAAGTAAAAAAAGTTGTACTAATTCCGTACAACTTTCTCAAACTTCATTACCATACATAAATAAATGGTTTATTCCTGCTATCTAACTTTAATTTGCTCTAGCCCTACCCAAAACTTGGTTTTTAGGTCTTACCAACTATTTTATGAGAATTTGTTTTTATAAATGAAAAATAAAAAACTTACAACAATGTTCCTGTTCTCACAAATCCTTAAATCAGTTCATCACTACCACGTCCATTACATATATCCACTAAGTTCACGCACACACTAATAAAAAATTCAAAACCAAAACCGCTTTAGAACAGTTTCAGATTTTAAGAGTCCCGTAACAAGCAAAGTTCGCACGCCACTAAGCTGTGGATGCGGGAGTACGCACGTCTGTCTTCCACGACCGTCCGGGACCGACTGATCGGACAGTCAACAGAGCCAAAGAAAATACAATCACTGCGTGTTAACAGAGCTAGCGGCGGCAAATTGAGCTCTCGAGAATGATACTCGCTCGCTGTGATTTTTATTCCCTTAACAAAAACACACCCCTTGACCGGCGTAACGTTATATCAACTTTGTAACCAATGTTCATGCAATAAAGTTTTGACGATTCTGGCGGTAGGAGTCAAATACTCCGAGTGAGCTGATGCATTTCAATGGGTTTTAAATTAGTAGATATATAGTGGATTTTAGTGAACAAATTTGGTGTTTATTTGTGCAGTGAAGTGCCGCAAAGTGATCCTGATAACAAAAATCGTTGAATTGTATCATTTTTAACACTGCTATTGTGTGCCGAGTGAGTTGTCACGCACGAACAACTTGCTTGGACCTAATAGTCTTAAAACCCTCGATTGTTTTTAGAGTGTCGGCAGAATCCGTAGGTCGATAAAACGTAAAACACCGGCGTTTTATTGAGTGACTATGACTTTGACTGACTGCGACTATTGACTAGCCACTTATTCTCAATAAGTTACTTGACAATGGTAAGATATGGACCAATATATTAAAGGAAGCGCCACTAACACGAGCATTGCGCACATTTAACGAGGTCGCTGAGACAGTCGACGTGTTTAGCTGCTCTTTGACTGAATTTACAAAGGCTACTTTATTTATAATTTGTTATAGCACAAAATAAATTAGGTTAAAAAAGTAATCTACACTATCGCATTGGGGAAACCTGTAATGTTAGTTGAAAGATTTTGAATAAATAAATAAATAAATATCTTCGGGTAGAGCCATAATATAAAAAAAAGTTTTTAAAGAGGCGTAATGTAATGTTCGAGCGAGCAATTAATGACTTTTCTTTCTGAAAATCGTGTAACTATTAACCTCCTCATTCCCAGTCTGTCCAAAGCTGTCACTTCGGAGAACGGGGTACACTTGGAGTGTGAATTGTGATCCAGCATTCGGGAAGTCGGGTAATTCAAAATCGTGTCACTAAATAACGCACTTAAAAAATCATCGTGGGTAAGGTGGGAACCGAAACTCCGATCATCGGTGAGCTTCGGGGGCGGATGTTATTACAAGTGGTGAACACACAAAGCGCTGCACTCTGCTTGTTTCACCGTGATCTGATGATAGTCTCATCCATATTTGTAGGTATGTACGAATCAACAACTTACAAAAAATCGTCGACTTACGCGTTCTGTAGTCTATTTTGAAGAACATCCACCCGGTGGAAGGTCGTGGGTTTGTTTCCTACCTGAACGCGCGTAGAATTTTTAACGGCGTTATTACTCTAAAATAAATTGCGAGGAATTGCTATATATGTAACAAAAATAAAATATATGTTAATCGTGCAATATTGCTTGTTGCTTGTAAGTTCCCCAGTCCATTTATGTCGATGAAAAAATGTGTTTTATGTAAACTCTGGAATGAGCTTCCAGCCGCGGCGTTACCTGATCGCTTACATGTCCTTTTTTAAATGAGGTTTGGAAAGTGTTCTTCTTTCACGGTAGGCAGCGGCATGACTGTGCTCCGGCATTGTTGATGACTATGAGCGGCGGCATTTACCATCAGATGAGCCGCAAGTTCGTCTGCCTATTTTAGGCAATAATTTTTTTTTCTTTCATTGTGACGTCAAATAATAGAGAATATACAGCTTGTGAACCCAAAGGGCGGTTTTATTACAACAGCGCTTAGATTAAATAAAAAAACAGCGACATAATTCAACTTCTACATTTTCCTCGAATGTGCATGGAAATATTTTTTCATTGTATCCTTTTTACACATGAAAAGATATAACGCGATTTAAGCAAAGGAATAGTTGAAGTCTCCCTGACAAGTTTAATATTAATTTCTACAGAAAGTCCCACGTGAAAGCTCTCGCATATTCACGGTAAAAAGCTTGGACACTCTGCTTGTAACAAAATTTTGCCTTTCAATTGCTTTTAGGGTTCCGTACTCAAAGGTTAACGAAAACGGGACACAATAACAAAACTCTTGTAATACTGTGTTATTACTAAGGTTTCACTGTTCGTCTTTCAGTCCGTCTGTCTTCAGGCTGTAATTATCTTACTCACTCACTCAGTCTTAAAGAGCTGTTACCGATTCGCTCCGTTCGGCGTGGAGACCTTGGAGGCCCGCAAGCTTTTCCGTGAGTTGTCTGCCCAGCTATTCGATATTTTAGGTGACAGTAAAGCTGGCTGCTACCTCGGCCAACGCTTATGCGTTGGCCGAGGTAGCAGCCAGCATTACTGTTACCTCTCTGCCGGGGACCACACGGCCACTGAGTTACCATCGCTCAAAACTGTAGGAGTACCTCTATTGTTTACTTATTCAATGCTACAGAACCATTCATGCGCGATTCACACTTGGGCGTTTTATTTTTTGCTTTAAATATTTTATCTTCGTGAGAGATACGACTAAATATTTTTACTTTTAGATAAATATGAAAGTGTGTCCAAGCTGCCGCGTGCATTGCATGGCGAACATAAGAGACGCTTAAGCTCAACCCCTCAACGTTCAACCCCTAAATCATTCCTGACATCTTATCCCAGATACATAGCAACCTTTTCTTTAAAACTTTTTTATTATAAACAACGTCCGTCTTTAAAACCGCCCTGGGAAATCTTACCAGCTGTGAGTCTGCCAAGAAGTTAAGACAAATAGCCCCGACAAATTGTCTTCATAGCGAAGTTACCGCAAGCTTCGGGCTTAATCAAGTCCGTTTGCGCGAACTTTTTTGCCTTTCATCTAGTTTTTCTTAAGGCGGCCATATTTATTTATTTATTTATTCAGACACCTTACAAGCTAACAGAGATTAATCCAAAACGCAGTATATATAAGATACATTATAACATTACATTCATGTTCATTGGTCAGTCACGGATAATTTACGATAAAAAGGCAGAAGAATACAATCCTTGTCAAATTAATTACAACTAAAAAAAAAAGATACACAGTCAGCTCTGTGGCGCCAATGTACGTATAGTCGATTTATCCGTAAGATACCACCTATATTAATCTGTGATTTCATTACCGTCTCCGAGAATCAATCTGGACTCCAATGGCTGCCTATTTGTCTTCGTCGTGACTCCCACATCAATGAGACAGTCTCAATCAATGCCCCTTTTTAAATCCCGAGTCAAAACTCACTTTGCAACTTCAACACTTCACTCTTCCTCATTCCATTAAGTTTTCTATACGTCTTGTTATCGGCAGCTGTAGTCGATGGTTGGTCTTAGATCCATTTAATTAACTTTTTTTTTCTTTTTCTAATATCAATCTCATACATATATTTGTTAAACTGCTTTGCACTGCCTTCCCCTATTACGAATACGTTATTTCTTTCCTCTACCTAAAGGTTGTCTGGAAGAAATCGCTAGAAGCGATAAGACCGCCTTTAATGTACTGTGTGTTGTTGTTGTATCATACTTGTATTTTGTTTTGTGCATTTGTGCAATAAAGAATATCTATCTATCTATCTCATAATAATATGTGTATATATGTATGTAGTCTATTATTTAATTCTATTTAAGCATATGTAACATGTTTATTAGATTTATAATATTGTATGTAATTTATGTATTAGTGATTTTAAAATACCTATTTACAGTTTATCTCTTTTTGTATTTTTTTTATTATTTCTTTTTTTTTTCCTTATTAAATATAGCACTAACTCCCCTCCTCTACTATTAAATGTCATTCATCCGAAGATTGTCTGGATCGCTTTCAGCGATAAGACTGCCGAAATTGTACACAAAATTTCTGTAATGCCTGTACCTAAGTTGTGTATTACGTGCAATCAAGTATATCTATCTACCCTTGGCTATCCAATAATTACCAATTAAGAATTCAAATCTATAATTGTTTAAGACGTAAATTAACACGAAGTTTATTAAATGAAGTCAAAGACGTTTCGGCTACGTAACAGCAGCCGTGGCCAGAAGGGGAATGGAGGTCCGCAATTGTACCTCATAACAAACTTCGTGTTAATTCCCGTCTTAATCAATTATGATTAGGTATATTTATTTATTTATTTATTATTCGGAAAACGAAACAGATAACAAGCAGTTAATTATGAATGTGTATACATTTTTTTTTAATAAATATTTCACAACATCACATACATTGATCTGACTCCGAGATAGGTAGCTCAAGCACCTGTGTTACGGATATCGGAATCAACAGTGGGATTACAAATATATACATATAATACTTTTCTTTTGTAAATACATACTTATAGTACATAGATAACACCCAAACCAATACAAATAGATATGTTCATGCACACAAATGTTTGTACTGTGCGGGGATCGAACCCGCAACCCTTGCACCAGAGGCAGCGTTCAATACCACTGTTCCAAACGGGTCGTCGAATAAAATTTAGTTAAGTTTAGAGCTATATTGATATCCTACTAATCGTTTACACATCATTTTATTACGTACTTATAACATTTTAAACAAACAATACTTATATATAGTATATGATAGGAATGTATGATTTTACTACGAATAATATGACAGTTCTCTCTCTGTATTATTTGTTACTTTTATTATTGCCCCCATTTTATAACTTCAATTTGTGGACAACGAGGTTGATTACACTTCTAAAATAGCCGTGTTCTTAATAATGCTATTAAGTAATACTAAGTGTAATTGTATGTTGTTCCAAATATAATAATAAAAAAATAGTTATAATGCAACGCGAAAATATAAAAAACGATTAAGTAATTCAAATGCAAGCGTTTTCTGTTTGTGCTAAGTTGTGTTTGCAAGTGATGCATGCCTAGAGCTGTGATGCATATGTCGCAGGGATATGATAAAAACGGGGATTTGATCAAATCACGGCGGATGTTAAAATAACAACACGATTTTATCTTTTCCCTAAACAAATCTAATGAATTGATCAAATCCCTAAATTGGTTCAGTGGATATGACAAAAATAATTTTTCTCTGTATTTTAAAGGTTTATTTGTAAGATATACTCCACATATCAATTCGTCTCTGGAACTCCCTACCCCTTCCAATCAGGAAATCACAATCCCTTCCTATATTCAAGTCCCGTGTCAAAACTCACTTCCTATCTCTATAAATAGGTACACTGTTTTTTCCTTGTCTCTTCTTCCCTTTTTTATGTGGTCTGCTCTCTGGTCATTTATACCTATCTATAAGAAATATTTTTATTGAATTTTAATATTATATAATTTAATGTTTTAAATTATCTATGTATATATTATTGGTTATGTATGTATTGTTTATTATTATTTATGTAATGTAATAATATTAATATATAAAATAATGTATATTTCTGCCATTCTCAATTTCATTTGTTAAACTTCTTTGCACTGCCTTCCCTTATTACGAATACGATATTTCTTTAATCTACCCAAAGGTTGTCTGGAAGAAATCGCTACAAGCGATAAGACCGCCTTATTGTGCTGTCTGTTGCTGTTGTATCATGCTTGTATTTTATTTTTGTGCAATAAAGAATATCTCTCTATCTATCTATAATTATGATAATCAGATAAGTGTAATTCAAGGAAATATTGATATAAAAATCACCATTAATTTTATTAAACATTTTTTTCTTTAAAATAATTAACCCAATCTTTTTGTTAGCATCTAAACCGTATATCTTTTAAACAGTTTCGAAGTTCGAGCATCTCGAAAAGAACTTATACTATTTATTCAATATTTATATTACATCTGCGTCCTACTCGAAATATGAATTAACGCCAAAAACGGCCTCTTATGCCGTTTATTCAAATTTTTAGTGCAAAAACAGTATGGTCTGTTAACTTAATTATAAGTATTAAGTAAATCGTCGTTGCGCCTGCCAAAACCCATATGTGCGGATTTTCAAAAAAAAATTTTATCGATGGTACGATTCAGTTTTTTTTTCCGCGTGTGTTGGTAAAATCCGTTTTGTAAAATTCAACCCGGAACATGGTATTACGAATCCTATTTGTGCAAAAACCGTTAGGAAAATATCGGTATGTGTAATCATAACACATAACGGATTAGTGAAAACTGACAGTCGCAAGCGCGTGTGCCAAACATATGTTCATAAACATATGCTCTCGTTGTGTTTTTTGAAGTGCATCTCCGTGAATGGTGAGTATTGAAACATTTTACGTTAGCAAATACTTGTATAAACTTATTCTAAAACATAACTAAGGAGTATAATAATTTGGAAAAAGCCTAAACTTGCTTTCTAGCCTCAAATGTATAAGTTAGAAGATTAATAGTTGAATTTTTTCAAGTTGATGGTATGTAGAACCTTAGGGTGATCAAGTACAAGAAATGAGGCTAAGATCACCATTATAGTTACCTAAACTGCTTGGTTAAGCTGCTGCAGTCTTTTTGCTTCTAATTTATTTACACTTCAGCACTTCTAAGTAAGTTAGGTTGTGATGTTTTGGTTAAGCGCTACTCCTTTCTTATAACAATAATTGTAAAATTACCTACTAACGTTTTATGCAACTAAGGCTGAGTTGCACCATTTAACCATAACCTTGATCAACGATTTGACGGCTGTCAGAGCTTAAAGACTCCATATATTTTTGTGATATTTGACGCGGTTAAATCGTTCGTGACTGTTAAAGTTAATAGGTGCATCCAGTCTTTATATTCACTATATTATTAATGATGTTACGCACATCATCTGTGTGATTTGGAGTGGTAAGGCATAATCTGAATATTTTATTAATTTGCAGGTACATAATAACGCAGAATGGCTTTAACGTCTCGAGCACAGTTGCTTGTAAAACTAGCAACAGCATCTACCAATGATACTCCGACTGAAGACATAAATACACTTTCTTTCCGATCCGTTCCTTTCAAATAGTTATGATCCAACGAAGTCTACAACCAGCATCAACAAACTAAATTGAACAACCTTTTACACTTCCAAATATTTCTAATTGAACAGGATCTCCCGTATTTTTCGAAGAATTACAAGTGAATAACTGTATTGATCTAGAATTGATTGGAAGGTCCTTTATGCCAGAACAGTTTGATAATAGAATTATAAGAGGATCTCAGAATGAAGCTGAGTCCGTGCTTTCTTCTACTACATTAATTTAGATGAGAAAACCGGTGATTTTATAACTAATGAAAATGACCTAAATAATAACAGCTATGACGATAACTACTACCTTGATGAGAATACTGGTTTGTTAGTTATGAAAGATCGAAATATTTTTGGCCTGGAAGATGATTCAACAGATTCAGAAAGTGATAGTGAAGGCAAAGACAATAAGCAAAAACAGAAAAAAGTGTCAAATGAGCCGGTTGTGAGGGGAAAAATATCTGGGAAGAAAGAGAAAGTCTACAGATTTAAATGCAAAATCACGCTAGGAGCTTGTGGAGGTTTCTCCACAAGCTCTTAGAAAAAAACATGTAGTCATACAGGTGTTTTCAGTTTTGATCGGAGCTTTTTGTGTGGTTTAATATCCGAATACAAAAAAGATGCTGTGTTAAAAGTACTTTTGGAGTTTACCTTATTACCTTACAAATTACCTGATTCTGAAGACGGCAAATACTTCCACATAGAGTAGTCAACTTTTTGTAAGAATATTATTCTTTTATGTTGTTAGTTTTCTGTGTAAACTTATTATTGTTACAAGTAACCGTAACAATGTTAGCTTATATAAAACACAACTCGATTTGAATTGAATCACACACAAGCAGGATTTTTTGGCTTGTGACAGATCCGTTATGTGCATTTTTTAAACAAAAAAACTTATAACTGCCAAATAAATGGCATAAACATTATTATAATTTGTGTGCAATTGACAATAATACATATCTTTGATTTTGCATTAACAGTTTTTTACTGAAACATCTTAATATCATTTTAACATGTTTTTTCTAGTTTCTCAAAACCTAGTCATTTTCACAAATGGGTTTTGACAAGCGCATCGACGAAATAGTATATATTCTCTCCGAGAGGCTCGAATTTCGAAATTGTTGAAAAGATATCCGGTTTAGTTGCTATCAATTGAGATCGAGTGGCGTCGCTAGTTAGAGCCACCCGACACTGAGAATTTCTTCATAATTCATAATTTTTATAAAAAAACACGGTATTAAAGTTGATACATAATATAATAGTGTGCGCATGTTTTGCTAATACTTCTAGCATGTAAATATTTATTTCCATAAAGGTAATTTTGACATTTATTTCATTAAATTACACGAGATATTGCAGCTATATCTACATATAAATTCAATAATTCCAATTTAAGATTAACTATAAAATAATTCATTAAAAAAATGTCAATAGAAAATTGTATAAATTATAGTCATCAATGAATCATCATCATCATTTCAGCCAATAGACGTCCACTGCTGGACATAGGCCTCCCCCAATGTTCTCCACACAGATCGGTCCTGTGCCGCCCGCATCCAATGGATTCCCGCGATATTCGACCGTCGGTCCACCTTGTGGGGGGCCTGCCACGGCTGCGACTTCCTGTACGTGGCCTCCACTCGAGGACCTTTCCGCCCCAACAGCCGTCTAACGGCATCAATGAATAATAAATAATAAATCTATAGAAGAATCTGAGGTCAAGAAATCCTTTTCTTATACCTTTATCCTTAGGGACTTTATTGAACACACATAGACACACAGCTTTTGTTGTACTTTGCTGATTCAGGAATGACGTTTAAGATTAGTCGGTCAGGATTTCTCTTGAGTCTAGTGTTGGCGTCTTTAGCCTTCTTGAACAATTGGTCATACTTCTTTACAAAGCCACTACCTAATTTCAAAAATGTACATAGCAGGTAGCGGTAAGAGGCAGAGTTTTTTGAAAGCTTCAAAAAAAACTTAGGTATCTGTCTACAAATTTTGGCCCGACACATGGACCCCAAGCGCAGCCGTAGCTCTAAAGTACGAGTCACTAGCAACTTCACGACGTCGGAGGCAGTCAAGTGACAGCAAGTCAAGTCTTGCAAATACGTAGAGGCTTTCTAAATTATCTGTAGTTTTTATTTTTATTAAATTCTGATGTAAATTTCGGTGAAATATTGATTTTAAATTTGATGAAATTGATTGTAAAGGTAGAAAGAAAGAAAACATTTATTATTGTTATATATGTCGCAGGGATATGATAAAACCAGGGATATGATCAATTCCCAAAGGGAGTTGATCAAATCACGGAGGATGTTAAAATAACAACACGATTTTATCATTTGCCTAACCAAATCTAGTGAATTGAACAAATCCCTAAATTGGTTCAGTGAAATGCCAAAAAACATGTCAGTCCCTGTTTAAGGCGAGTCGGCCCGGAATCTGGAAGTGGACGGTCTGGTACACGAAAATACGTAAAGCCGTCGGTCTACGAGGGTAGATAGGGTAACGTCGAACTACGAGGGTAGATAGAGAGTGCATTTGTGTCTGCCCTTACACTTGTGCACAATAATATGTACTGTTGCGTTAATGGCTGATCGTTAAGTTTCAGACGTCTTAGAAATAATTGACTTTGTAGATTGCCACGGTTAGTAACATTTCTCGGATTTCCCGAGTCAACGTTTGTAGCGTGCAGAACTGACGATGTATGGCCTTTAGTTATTTAGAGGATTCTTTAAATATACGCCACTTTCATTGATCTAGTAGGTATCCAGCTTTTGCCAACCAGCCAGCCACGTTTGTCATTTTGCAGAAAAGAGGCTCATCAGGGCAATGGTCCGGCCGGAACGTCTTGGAAGGCAGGTGCGAGGGCACCGGCCAACCCATGATGTGACCTAACAGAGATGGATAGCGCAGTGCACGCCGATGCGTCTTCTGGTGGTTGGTAGGAGTGGGTGCCGGGTGATATTACTGCACCCCTCTATGCAGGTCTCATTTTGCTCGGGTGGTCGTTGGCCGCAAGCGGGGTCATACGGAGTGATGAGTGACCGTAGGCCTCACCTAAGTCAACAACGGCGGGCGTTGTAGGGTTTTTAGTGAGTATACCTCTGAGTCACCTTTTTACGGTGCGCAAAACATTTTCCCTTCGAGACCAATAAAAAATGGTTGTCATATTTACAGTTGATATTGCCTGCCAACTGCCACTTGGGTTTGCTAAACCATTTAAGATCTAGGTACGTCACGCTTAAGTAAATTTTATGAAGCATTGCAACACATTACTTTGAATGCCGTGTGGTCCCCGGCAGAGTAGAATAGGCCACCCTCACTCTTACCGAGGTGTCGTAAAAGTTGACTAAGGTAAAGCTGCTGGCATGATCATCAGCGAAGATCCCAGAGAAGGAAAACTCTAGATTTATATCAAAACCCTCGCCAACCACTCTGCCAAGCGTGGTGAGTATGGCAATTACTCCTCATGTGATTGAGGGAGGCCCGTGCCCCAGCAGTGGGGACTTAAATGGGCTGATGATGATGATGAAGCTTTGCGGTCCAGTTTCAAAGTGTGATTTTGAAAACGTAATATCGCGGGAAGTTTTTAAGATTGACAAAAGACTAAATTGACTACATAAAAAGCCTTTTACGTAGGTATTTCAAATCGATCACTGCGTTAGTACGTCGCGTCGGTACTTGTTGCTTTCAGCACAGGTATTATAATTCGCTTTCAGTCACATATGTAAATATACCTAGGAAAACGGGATATTCTCGTCCTCAGGTACCTATGCCTAACGTTTTACTTTTACACATTTAGGAGTAACACGGACAAATAATAAAATATAAACAATTATAATTGCAATTTCATAGCATTGCATTGCAATGATATGAAATTATAATTTGGCAGAAAAAATTTTTAGAGGCATTGAACATAAGAACCCCAATTTATATTCTGTCAACATAGCCAGTTAGCGCACGATAATTTCATACATTTTAGATCCCTTTAGTCGTGACAAAGCCGCAAAGCCTTTTCGTTGTAGTAGGTTTAACATGAACAAATATTTATTTTAATTTATGTCCACGGAACGCTGTTCTGAAGATAGTTATTTGACGTATGTAAATATGAAGGTAAAAAATTTATTAGATTCGTGCATCGAAATGTTGATTTTAATATGGATCTTCCTGGGATTTTTAATGAACATTTCAAAAGATAATTTTGGCCATGAAATTACTACAATTGAGTATTGCAGTAATTTAATGGCCGAAATTAGTTTTTAACTAAATTTTGACCACCATTTTTAAGAAATCGCACTTGTAGGTAACTCCCAACTCCCTCCACATCACTTTGGACAATACACATACAAACTAACCTTTTTATTCAACATATTATGTTTTATGCAAGAGACGACAAACGATCAACGTGTCACCTGATAGAAAGTATTCAACGACGCCCATGAACATCCGCGAAATCAGAGAGAACGCTATGTTGCCGGCCTTTTTAAAAAAGAATACGCTCTTATATATCACGTGAGATCTCGAAGAAGGACCCAGTTAGTACATGGTACTGATGGTACGTACAAAGTAGTTCAATTTATTATTTGACCACCCTTAAAAATAGAGTATGTACAATATTTATGGTAGACAAACAACAGCATAATTAAACAAATAATTATTTGACATCATTTAATAGGTAACGCCCGCGCACCCTCACTCGGTTCACAAACAAAGAAAGTCGGGGTCCCACTGTAGTTCTCAAGGATTTTCCTCTTCAGGTTAACGACCTCTGCTTTCTCCACCTGCGGAGAAGAAATTGAAATTTTATTATGTAGATTGGCAAATCGCTCGAAAGACAATCAACATAAATATTTAACAACATCACATACATTGACCTGACTTCGACATACTATGTCGAAGTCAGGTCAAAATGTAATATAGTGGGTAGTCAACTGTCGAAGTCACAGTCACTCAATAAAATGTGGACGTTATTATGGATTTTGCTGTGTGCTGATAAAACATTTGTGTGCATAAACATGGTAAATTGGTCTGGGTGTTTTGTTTGTATTATAAGTCGGTAACACAGGTGCTTGAGTAACCTATTAGGTAACGTACATTTTTATTCGATATTCAGCGAAGTTATCCTTATAGAGAAGGGTAGAGCTGTATTAAAAACACCTCCGCAGTCGGGTCAAAATGGAAAAGATAATTTAATATTAATATGAAGTAAACAGTGAGTGATTTCAATTTGAGTCTTTACCTTTCGGTTCATTTATTATTAACTACTTATATAAACTGTTATAAAAGTAGTAAATAATAAATGAACCGAAAGGAAGATAGATACGACACAAATAGGTAATGAAAATAGACGTCCCACTTCCAAACACTTATTCATATAGAATAAAAGCACTTTTATGAGGACTTTTTTCCTGCTTTCGTCGTTTCATGTCTAATAACACAGTAAGTAGGTGTTACTGAGTTATGAATTTTATACATCATAGACTCCTATTTGGTCCGAAAAATTGTGATAAGATAGAGAGTTTCGCCTGAAAATTTGATTTTGCGATTCCGATTTAAGTTATTTTCGGATTGTGCTCACGAGTAAAGTAACTTACAATCAAAGAACGAATAGGTGCGTCAATTTTCAAATTGATTGGTTTGATAAGCTATGAGCACTTATTATCCTTGGTAAATTTGTCAGAGTAATTAATACCTATTGCACAGAAAATTATGCTTAACTGTTAGATCAGACAGTTCAGATTTGCTTGCAGCAACATTGATTCCTTTTGATGTTAAATACAATTTAAAGAAGGTTGGCAGATCTTTTTATAACGGTATGTTGGTATAACTGATTCTTGCCGTGCAAGCGAAACTTTACCTTAAGGTGAAGTACCTTTTATTCTCTGTACCGTACATTATATTTATTGCACTAAAAGGTTACAGAAGTTAATTTATGAAACCGTGACGTGAGCAACTTTATATGAAAATAGGCTATGGGCGATTAAACAAAACGCAAAAACTCGTGACAGACGGTAGAGTATTTGAATTATCAATAATGAATGATATTGACAGTTAAGTTGTTCAAAATGATCAGTAAGTTTAAAGGGCAGTAATTGTAATAGGTTACCAATCCAAGGACTCGTGGCAGTCAGTGTCATATTTCATTCAAAATTAATGAACTATACCGCCTGCCGCGAGTCTTTGCGTTTAGTTTTAAGGTGCTTATTCTTACCAAAGCTACGACACAACCGCCGAAGCCTCCGCCAGTCATCCTGGCGCCGTAGACTCCAGGCGCACCCCTCATGATGCCCACCAGCTCATCCAGCTCAGGGCAGGATACCTCCATCAGGGAGCTCAAGGAGTCGTGAGATTGGTAGAACATTTGCCCCACCTGGTGAACGCATACGTCTATAAAAAATATACCGAAGCATTCATAATAAATTGGTAGGTTGCTATCTTTACTACGTTTAAAGTGGTAAATCCTACTAACAGCGGCAACGCTTATAGGTAATAAAATAATACGAAACGCTTGCGCGATGTAATCCACACCTAGCGCCATCTATTGGTTTAAAGTGGAGCTGATGCCCCGGAACGAAGTTTAGTAAAGGCGGGCTTAAAAACCCCTTTAGCGTTAGATCAATAAGCTAAATAAGCTTCTGCTGTTCTATACAAAGTAGAATATCCACTCGTCAATGTTATGAAATAGCTGATTTTCTCTTCACTTATTTCGCTGATCTAACATGCTAAATTGGGATTATTCACGATAGTTTTGGCACTATCGTGACCGTGAGAGAGCCACGGCTGGCTTGACCGGAGTGATACCACGGCAGGAAACCGGCGCGAGGTAGCACTGTGCTGTGTTTCACTGCGTGAGGGTACCCGAGGCCCGATTCGGGGGAAAGGGAAGACTACAGGTTGGCAGCGCATTTGAGACTTCACTGGTGTCGCGGGTGTCCATCGGCGGCGGCAATTGCTTACCATCAGGTGATCCGTCTGATGTCTGCCATCTATCACATAAAAAAAAACTAGTACGACCATTTGACGCTGTATAATCTAGGAATAACGATTTTTTTCAATAATATTGACATCTTGTTCCACTATAAGGTGCTATTTATATTTAAGACCTTCAATATACCTAGGTGACACTTTCTTAAAATATAACGTAATATCTATGAAGACATGTTCTTGTGTACCTACAATAATTATAAGTGATCACAGCTTGCTTTTTTATTTATTTAGTACAGCCACATGATACATATTAGTATAAGTTAAACTAAATACTACTGTAACTTTCATTAAAGTTACAGTTCAGGAGCCCAATTCTCGGGCTCGTGACATTTCTTTTCATACGACATATAATAAATAATAAATAAATATTTCACAACATCACATGCATTGATCTGACTCCGAGATAGGTAGCTCAAGCACCTGTGTTACGGATATCAGAATCAACAGCGGAATGGACAACATTTCAAAATTGCTAAGCTCTGAAACAAAAAATACCAATTCTTTGTTTACTTTTCCGCTGCTCGAATATATATTTATTCATTTTTTATATTGCTTATTTACTGAGAAAAAAATTAAAAACTAAAAAACGTAAGATGACGTCATCGGACGGCAGAATGTAAAATATTTCTTTGCTTAGCACATTATAGTTTTTAATTTACGAAATGCCAAACCCATGACATGTAACTGTCAAAAAAAAAGACAACTTGTCAACGTTGAATATATGAATGACGTTGACAATGTTGACACTAGTATTATTTACCTTTGACAGTAGTACCTTTTTTTTTATTAAAACAATGATAAGCAAAGGAATATCGCTGTATTCAGCCGTCCGATGACGTCATTTGGCGCTTACGTCTATTTAGAATAAAAAGAATTTCAATAATTATTTTATGCATGAAAATGGACAAATTTTGAAAAAAGAAAAAAATATGGGTCTGTTCATTTCATGTCTATTTTCATATAAAAAAACAATATGGACATGTTAAAAATATGAAATGTTGTCCATTACAAATATATACATATAATACTTTTCTTTTGCAAATACATACAAACACCCAGACCAATACAAACAGACATGTTCATGCACACAAATGTTTGTACCGTGCGGGGATCGAACCCGCAACCCTTGGACCAAAGGCAGCGTTCACTACCATTGTTCCAAACGGGTCGTCAAAATATATCACTAAAACATAGTTTTTTGTATGATTTTCAAGTGATATCCGCCATGTTTTTGAAATGTCACGAACCCGAGAATTGGGCTCCTGATATGCACAAAAATAACGGCGTACATAACACTTATGAATATACAGGGTGTATCTGTGAACATTTACATCCCTTTAACCACGTGTTCTACTAACCATTATGAACAAAATTTGTATTATCACTTTTGGAAATTCGCATGAAAATATTTCAACTTTTCATAGAATCGGTCACTTGACTTGGTCATTATGTCCATAGGGAGTCGAAAAATTTTTCGATGAATTTCGAAAAGTCGTTGAACAAATTTTGTTCAGAATGGTTGGTAGAACACGTGGTTAAAGGGATGTAAATGTTCACAGATACACCCTGTATATATTTTTTTACGTGACTTAATTAACTTTATTAAGACCCTAAGAGCTAGGTAGGATAATGGTGATGGAGCAAGGAATGGATGAGGAAACATCCATCAGGCTAGTGCCTGAGAGATACTCTGTCACCAACGATTTAAATTTAGAGAATGCACTGTCGAATAGATAGGACTCAATCACATCATTTGGTAATTGCCTGGGGGCATTTGTAGACAGAACTATATATTTTGTTTCAAAATAATAATACAAAACAACTAGCAACACAACGATGTGGGAGCCTTTATAAAAGGCTTTATTCACAGACGTTCAATAAACCTTGGTTAGCTAAAACGGCGTTAAAGAGCAGTTTTGACGTTTGAAAAAAAAACACAATTTTTTCTAAAAAAGAATGAAAACTGATTTATAACACCGTTTTGGCTAACAGAGATTATATACGTTTATGAATAAGACTAAGTCTCGATTGAATCTTTCTATCTCCGCGATGTACGAGCTACTTGTACAGTGCAACTCAGCTGCGACTTACATGCAGCGCGCCTGACCGATATGAACCGTCTTCGTGCACTCTAAACCGACGACACACCAACAAATACCTTTCTATGTATCAATAATGTAAACCATGTATATATCACCGGAAAATAACAAGATCCGTAAGCTTATCAATTTACTAGGAAGTTTATAAACTTTCATAGGATTCTAAACGGGAGATAAATTGTATTATTTTACGTCCACATTTTCGTACATTGATAAACTTACTGAACTCACTCGTAAAATAATAAGTAAGCAATAATCCAAATGCTAAGTGCAATCTGATTGGTATTACCACTATGAACATTGACCAATCAGAGAGCAGTGTGTTATTTTACGTATTTCAAAGATTCGTATATTTAAAAGAGTTTCTGTGATTGGTCGGATCATATAAAATAGTTTATGAATTCACCGTGTAACGTCGGAAATGGATAAATTTACGAACATGTGTACGTAAAATAATACAATTTATCTCCCGCTTAGAATCCTACGAAAGTTTATAAACTTCCTAGTAAATTGATAAACTTACCGATCTTGTTATTTTCCGGTGACATATATAAGCCATTACGATTTTACCAATAAACAGATTTCAACCGTCTGTGTTGGGTCTTATTTCTCCCGCTACGACCAATACACATTTAGCCGTCACTATGATCAGTCGAGTGAGCCTGCTTAGCTGGCAGCTGACCCAGGAGCAAGCTCACATCACCTTATTTATATAATATGTAGGTTTATTACCATGGATAGACAGGGCTAGGGCTCTAGGGACTTAGTGTCTTAAACAAAGGGGTTCTAGGCTCACTAGAGAGCTAACTCTCTTTTCTTTATTTCTTACCACCTAAAGTCAAATTTTGAAGAATACTTCTGTGACTCTCAAGACCGCACCTGATGTAAGTCCTTTTCTGAGAGTTTCTTAGCGACGTCCTCTGTCCGGTGAATCTCTTCTACCACGTGCTGTGCCCTCATGTTTACAAGCTTATCACTGTTGAGTCTCTTCAATGCTGTAACAAACGAAATCTTCACTAATTTTTTTTATGAGATAGGGGGCAGACGAGCAGACGGATCTCCTAATGGTAAGCGATTACCGCCGCCCATGAACACCTGCAACACCAGAGGAGTCACACGTGCGCTGCCGACCTTTTAAAAAGGAATACGCTCTTTCCTTGAAGGATTGCAGGTCGTGTCTGTCCGGAAATACCGCAGGCGATAGCTCATTCCATAGTTTTGTCCTACGAGACAAAAAGTTTCTTGAGAAACTTTTTGTCTCGTTGAAGACTGCCAACCATCCAGATGATGTCGATGGAACTGTTGTCGAGTGGAACTGTCACGTTTTATTTATTCAAGGTCAATAAAACGATCAAATAAGTATAGGTGCTAGATTTATTTAATATATAAATAATAGTAAATCCCAGGGAGGGTCTTGGTCTCGCTCCAATCAAACGCAAACAACCCTTTACGCTCCTGCACTCCCCTTTGGCTGTCCAGCACGATTAGCTCTGGTCTTCCTTCTCCAACGTCAGTCCAGTAGGTATCGCAGGGTAGCCGAACCCGTAGGGTGATCCTGTTGAGTCGTAACACAACATTAAGAAATGCACAGGTACGGTCGCGGGGCAGCCACTAGCTTCCGATTACGAAGGCGAAGATTAGGCAAGCGAAGCCGGGGAAAGTGCTACTGTCTACTGTTACCAGGAGGAGGCATTTTTATTCCCTGCGTTAATCTGGGAAGATGTGGCATTTACAATGATACTGATTAAAACCAGAAGCGGGGAATAACATAGGTATCAAGTGGCAAAACTATTTAGATTTATTAACTGTATACACTAAGCTAGTAGGTACTATGATTATACATTATTTTACTAACTACGAAGGCAATCTTTACATGTATCTACTGGTGCAATGTCTATTTATACATTATTCCTAATGTACACATTACTACAGTCTATTTTACTTATTAATTATTTACACTGCTAATATTTATAAAAAACATCAACATCTACCTATTAACATTTAAGAACAGAAATAAGAAGATAATCAATGTTCACAATTTTATTTGCCTTCGTAGGTAGACTATCATTACTAGTACTAAAAGAAACAGAATTTGTGCTCAACTTACCCAGTATGGGATATTTCACAACACTTAACTAAATACGTTTAACGTAAACAGCGGTCACAAAACACATTAGAGAGTGTTATTGACATAAATGTTGATCGAGATTACTTTCGTAGCAAATAACATAAGTAGGTACAATAGGTGCGATGCGCAGGCGTCGCAGGTAAGGAATGTGAGACTGCGCGGCGCCGGCCGGCCGCTACTACGTCACCGCTAGACCGGTTGCGATTCTAGCGAGGATTCACTATATACAAAAAGGATGCGCTGTCCGTCTTGTTATAATTTTAATAAGAATATATTTTTAAGATTAAGGTTTAAGATTAAGATTAAGGTTTAATTATATAATAATTTGGTGTTGTTATAATTAGGTTTAGTTTAGTTATAAGTCTTATTATATAATTATTTCTTTAAGCAGTTTTTTTATTTTGATATTTGTTTTATTTATTTTATAAATTTATATATTATTATGTAACCTACGTTACAGTACCCCCCCTCAAATAGAAGGATTTTGCCTAAGTAAAATCCGCATAAATACGAAAAGAAAACATGATTATTACAGTTGTAGTACTAATACTGACAATCACTCCTTATAAAAATGTTTGCTAGGCTTTATATCTTTTATGTGCCAGGCTCCTAAATCGTTCCCTGACATATCTTCCAAGATATAAACAAGTGCGGATCGTTTTTGTTTTACTCTACACTTGGTAAATTTAGGCGTAAGTTTTTTTGCAAAATAGTTGTCTTTATCGCTTTGGAAGTAAGTACGCTTCCAAACTATATCGCCAACATTACATTCAGCTTCTTTGCGTCTTAAATTATAACGACGTGAGTTTTTTTCATGCGCACTCCATAGTGCTGTTTGGACACTATTAAAAATGTTACTCAAATGACCTAAATTTTCAGCATAGATTTCACGAGGTAGTAAAACCAATTCATTAGGGTCGTCGTTATCTATATAATGAGACCCACAGGTTACTAACTCTCTTCCATGAACAAGAAAGGATGGGGTGTACCCCGTAGTTTCGTTGACAGAGTTATTGATAGCAAACTGTATTTTGGGTAAATTAACGTCCCATGATCGGTGGTCGTTATTAACGAAAGTAGACACTGCCGTCATAATAGTCTTATTATACCTTTCTACCGTGTTTATCTGTGGACTGTACTTTGGAGTGAAATGGATGTTAGGGACCTTATACCTTTTGAAAAGCGCGTCTAATTCTCGACTAGTGAACTGTACACCGTTGTCTAGGATTACAGTCTGAGGGATTCCATGTACAAGGAAGACGTTGTCTTCTAATTGTTTCGTAACAAGATCGGCAGTAGCTCTTCTTAAGGGGAACAACAAGCTGTACTTCGAGAAGCAACAAGTAACAACGAAGAGATAGCAATGCTGTTTTCTCGAGGCTGGTAACGGACCTACTAAATCTATAGCGAATACAATACACGAATATAATATACGATGGCGAAATGATGCGGCAGGGATCAGTCCGAACAATTCCTCAGAGCATTCTCCATATTATAGGCGGTAGAGTATACATAGCGAGGCTACATCTCTACGCAGTGCTAAGGAGTCTAGCCTATTAGAGATGTCTTGGCAGTCGACGATTCGATTTGCTCTCCTTTGAATCCGATTCAGAGGGGAAAGCTGGTACGCGGGCGCCCCTGCTCAAAGATGAGAGCAGTATTCCAAATGCGGGCGGACTTGCGCCTTATACAGCAGGGGGCGATGGGCCGGAGTGAAATACCGTCTGGATTTTATAAATAAGTTCATCCCAAAGTAATCTGACGGTTACTTTGGGGTACTAAACTTATCAAAGTTGTATCGTATCAGATGACGGTGGAAGTCGATTTCATAACTAAACCTATCAAGGTTTAGTTATGAAATCGACTTACACCGTCATCTACGGTTACTGGTCTAAGTTAAGGTGAAGCGTATATTCTACTCTACCAGATCTATTTTTGATAAACTAAGAGCAAGAGCCTCTCGCCAAACACATACTATTTAGTTAATGCTTATAGTTAACTATTTGGCCCGCTTTTCCACTCGAATTTTAAGTTACCGTCAAAAGCGGCCACTTATGGCGTGAATCAATTTTTTGAGTACAAAAACAGACCAAACATTTGTGCATGATTACAACATATATACGAGTAGTATAAGTGTGTGCCGAGAGACTGGACCTTCGAATTATTTAAATTAGATTGGGCCTAGTAACTAACAATTTAAATAAATTGGTGTCGTTACCTTAAGTCCCGAAACGAAGTGAGAGCGGATTTCCAAAAAAGTCATAGTCAACATCAAAACTTCCCTTTCAAGTTCCCTTACTATGCACAATATGGACTTTTACAAGACATGACATAAAAGCCATCTTTGTATGGCAGACGAGCGCCAATTTTAGAACCTAAAATAACAATAGATATTGAATGAGCAGTTGTACTCATGAGACAATAAAGAATTTATGAAAATGATGTAAGCTAGCTTAACCAAATGGAAAATGAGTTACTTAGGCAAAGTAAGCTTTCCGTTCCCATCAATTTTCTTTATTTTACTTATGTTCTCCGAAAACCTGATTTGAAATGGTGCTTATCCTTTATTTTTTTCACATTTCATAGACTGTTGAACGAGGACTTTTTCAGCGTAATCCTATCCCAATTGTCTAATAAGGCACAATATACTAATGATGCACGAGCGAGTATAGAGGTTACCCTGCCGAGTATATTGTCCAGTCCAGGAAGTGGGCTGGGAATTTAAATCTGTGATTATTATTCAGATAGTCTACATCTGCGTTGCGTTGAAAAACACTAAAACGATTTGAGAACTCAGCGCTATTTCACTAACTTTGTTAACTACGCAAGTATATTTTTTTTATTATGGCTCTACCCGAAGATAATTCGCCAATGTCAAGTAACTTATTGAGAATGAGTAGGTAGTCTTATTCGTACTGCGACACTGTGGAATCAACTGCCTGAGGAGGTGTTGCTTCAACTTGGGGGTTTTCAAAGCGCGAGTGAATAGGTATCTTCTAGGTAATCGTGCTACATCTTAGACCATATTATCACTTACCATCAGGTGAAATATGGTCAAACGCTTACCTATCTACAGTAAAAAAAATAAAAAGGCTACAGTCGAAGTCAGTCAAAGTCACAGTCACTCAATAAAACGCCAGTGTTTTACGTTTTATCGACCTACGGATTCAGCGGATATCACTCTAAAAGCAATCGCAGGTTTTAAGACTATTTGTTCCAAGCAAGTTGTCACGAGACAACTCACTCGACACACAATAGCAGTGTTAAAAACGATACAATCCAACGATTCTTATTATTAAGATCACTTTGCGGCACTTCACTGCACAAATAAACACCAAATTTGAACACTAAAAACCACTGGACACTAATTTAAAACCTTTGAATTGCATCAGCCCATGCGGCTTGTTTTAGCCCTACCCGCCGAATCTACGCATGTGTCGACTATACTGTATTTCAAGTACTGAAACTGTAATTCAAGACCAAAAAGAAACTACGACACTGTCAAATCTATTAAAGTCACTTTATGTCATTGCCAAATAAAGTTTTCAGGTTCCGCCTTAGATTAAATCAAAATAGCGAAAGACACTCTATGAATCTCCCAATTAACAAAGTTTGTGTTGTCTAAATGTGTATGTATACGTTTTGTTTGTTTTAGGTGGTGTTTAATAATAACCCAAACTCAATTAATTGAGGATAACCAGCTTATTACTCAACGAATTTTCCAAGGAACGTGTCTCACTTGACATTGGCAGAGTTGTCTCGTAAGAGCAACAGCAAGCCAATAAAAAAAGCGAAAAGGCAGGTGACTCGTCTCTACCGCGTGGATCGCATAATTTAGGTCCTCGTCGCCTAATTTCACGTAGACTGACGTAGTGGCAATTGGCGAGCCCTTCTGGTATACTTACTTTACTCTTTGGGTGAGCCTGACAAGCGGTCGTGAAACCGCCTTCAAAAACCATGAACTAAAAATTGACAAATAATATTTCTATCACTTTATACACTTCAAATAACATTTTATAACAGTACACTCGAGAAAAGGTGTTACTGAAGTCGACGCCCAATACTATCTTGTAATTTAATACAACATTCAATTATTCAACGGAGATTAGGCGCCGACTTCGGTAAAACCTTTTGTCGAGTGTGCGTGTGAGTTATAAGATGTTATTTGAAGTGTATAAAGTGATAGAAATATTATTTTACAGTTAGTTCATGGTTTTGAAGGCGGTGTTTTTTATCAGAAATTTTTTTTTCAAGCTTTTTAGTGTCTCATTTTTTTGCAGTCCCCCTCCCTTCCCCATTTCCACCCCCGCCATATGACTAACCAACTACAACCTGTGCGGATTAGGGATTGCAATTGCTGGATCCAGCATCTTGCAATCCAGCTGGATCCAGCGGATCCGCAAACGTATCAATTCCAATTATTTGCTTTTGAATTGCCGCCATTTTCAAAACAGCGCGGAGGGCGACGCGACAGAATCAAAGAACGGCGCCTCTCCGAAGTAACTGGTACGTTAGTGTAATTGAAAAATATAAAAAAGTTTGAAGAAGCGGTTATTAAAGCCTGGCTATTATCCTGTACCAAATAAGAATGCGATGCGGCAGGAGATGAAAACTCTGCTACATCGAGTGACTAAACAATAGATTGTAGGGCCGCCGGTGCGAGAAGATATTATGGATTTTATGGAGGAGGGTCTAGATAATGACGCAGAAGTGGCACAACCTTCACCAATGACTTTGGAGCAGGAGCTTGAAATGGAGCTCAAAAAATAGAAAGAAAACTTTAATCAAGCAAAACCTAGTGCACAACTCAGAAACCTTATCTTAAATGTTATATGAGGTTAATACTATATATATTAATATATTATATTATATTATTTATAGCGATAAGACCGCCGAAATTGTACAATTAAGTTTCTGTAATGCCTTTTAAAGTTGTGTTTTTTTTGTGCAATAAAGTATATCTATCTATCTATCTATATTGAGTTAGTTATTTCATTTTAAGTCGATTCTTTTGATGTAAATTGATTAAAAAAGCAAAGAAAACATTGATAATTATATGATATCACCAAATAAGTGGAATATTTCATAGATTTATCGTAAAAAGTAAAAAATTAATAAAAAAGGCTCAAAATGGCGTCTTTCTATTTTCGTTCCACATTTTGCTGGATCCGCGCTGGATCCAGCTGGATTCAGGTCAATCCAGCAAAAATCCAGCTGGATTGAAAACGCCGCTGGATTGCAATCCCTAGTGCGGATAAAGAATAGGTACATACGACGACATTGGACTGGCATCAAATTCGCCGAACAACTTTTTAGGCTTGCCATAGATAAGCCACTATTTAAAGAGCTGATGGTCTTCTCTTCAGTAATGAAGCGGTACCTGAAGTAGAAATAGGGAATCACACGTTGAAATGAAGAGGAGGATTATCTAACCTTCTAAGTCCTGGCTGGTAGCACTCCTCAAGGAGGGTTTGTTGAGCGCGTCGGCGGCCTGCTGGCACTGCGCACGCCGCTGCGGGTACTCGCTCCCAGTCAGCTGGTGCTTCACATTGGAGTTCACCACCAAGATGGCCGTGTCACCGGTTTCCACTGGGATTTGAGTCGCTTCTAAGGACCTGTGGGCGAGGGATTGTGTCAATGTACTAGTCAGGGAAAGGGACTATGTCAATGTTATAGTCAGGGCAAGGGGCTCTGCCAATGTGCAAGTCAGGGCAAGGGACTCTGTCAATGTGCTAGTCAGGTCAAGGGTCTCTGCCAATGTGCTAGTCAGGGCAAGGGACTCTGTCAATATGTTTGTCAGGGCAAGGGATTATGTCAATGTGTTTGTCAGGGCACGGGGACTCTGTCAATGTGTTTGTCAGGGCAAGGGGCTCTGTCAATGTGCTAGTCATGGCAAAGGGCTCTGTCAATGTGTTTGTCAGGGCAAGGGACTATGTCAGTGTGCTAGTCAGGGCAAGAGACTCTGTCAATGAGCTAGTCAGGGCAATGGACTCTGTCAATGTACTAGTCAGGTAAAGGACTCTGTCAATATGCTAGTCAGGGCAAAGGTCTCTGTCATTGTGTTTGTCAGGGAAGGGACTCTGTCATTTTGTTTATCAACACAAGGGACTCTGTCAATGTGCCAATCAGGGCAAGGGACTCTGTCAATGTCTTTCTCAGGGCAAGGGTCTCTGTCAATATGTTTGTCAGGGCAAGGGACTCTGTCAATGTGTTTGTCAGGGCAAGGGACTCTGTCAATGTTTTTGTCTGGGCAAGGTGACTCTGTCGATGTGTGTTACATTTAAAAAGGGCGTTGGTATTAAATTAACTTTACTTCTCTGCCCACGGCTGTCTGGAAGATCCCTATTATAAGACCGCCGATATTATATTAACATAAATGACAATAGCATTAAGTTCTGTAACGTTTTATGCAATAAGGAGTATCATCTATCTATTGCAGATATAAATAACCTAAAGAAATATGATTTGGTAACGCTTAGGGCACATTTAGACACTAAATGACACAGAAGGTCGGCTCTAGATAAAATTAGTATCGTCAAGTTGTTGACCTACGCGCTAGTCAATATATCATATCGTGAATCATCGTCATCATCATCGTCAGCCCATTTAAGTCCCCACTGCTGGGGCACGGGCCTCCCTCAATCACATGAGGGGTAATTGCCATACTCACCACGCTTGGCAGACGGGTTGGCGAGGGTTTTGATATAAATGCAGAGTTTTCCTTCTCTGGGTGCTGATGATCATGCCAGCAGCTTTACCTTAGTCGCCTTTTACGACACCTCGGTAAGAGTGAGGGTGGCCTATTCTACTCTGCCGGGCACCACACGGCCATATCGTGTCTATCGGTATAGTTTGTCTATGCATCATACCGAACCACGCCAAGATTACTGTATGAAATGAAATGAAATGAAGTTATTTATTTCTTAAAATATGGGATCATAAAGGTGTTCAATATAGAACACGCGCATGTATGAATATGTGGCCTATTCTGCTTATCAGGAGATGTATGGATGCGGCGTTCTGTGTCTATATTTAAGATGAGATGATTTTTTTATGTGATAGGACTTGGGTATGGACCGTGGGAGAGCCACGCTTCATCATGAATGGGCCGGCTCGACCGGAGTGATACCACGGCCTCACAGAAAACCGGCGTGAACAGCAGTACCCGAGGCCCATTCCGGGGAAAAGGGGGGTCTAAAGGTTGGCAGCCCATTTGTGCCTCCACTGGTGGTGTCCATGAGCAGAAGCAATCGCTTACCATCAGGTGATCCGTCTGCTCATCTGCCACCTATATCATAAAAAAAGACGATCAGACGGATCACTTGATGGTAAGCGATTGCCGCTGCCCATGAACACTCTCAACACTCCGCCAATACATTGCCAATCATTAAACCCCCCTTTCCCCCGGATTGGGCTTCCGGTACCCTCACTCACGCAGCAAAACACAGCACAGACTCCACCTCACGCCAGTTTCTGTGAGGCCGTAGAAATCAGCTTCGGCTTGAATGGGCCGGCTCAACCGGGGTTACGACTCCGGTCGAGCCGGCCCATTCATGCCGAAGCGTGAACCCAATATTATCAGCCCCTATCTAATCTTCAATTAATATTATCATCATTATCTTGCCCTTTTCCCAGGTTATCTGGGGTCGGCGCAGTATGTTTTCCTTTTCCATACGTCCCTGTCATTCGTCATCGAATCATCCACCTCTTTTTCCATCATGTCATTCTTCACACAATCCATCCATCTCATTTTCGGCCGTCCTCTGTTCCTCCACCCATTTACGTTTAAACTCATCACTTTTTTGGCAACATTTTATTTTTATTTTTTATTTTATTTTATTTTATTAGGAATAACAACAGCCGACAAGTATTACAGACTTAAGCTAGATATGTTTTAAGATTACTTAGGCCAAAAAAGTTATTCACAAATTTAACAAAACTTTGCTTAGTAATTAGATTTAGTCTAGACATAGATAATAGATACTAAGTATATCTAATTTACGTGCCTATTATTATTAATTAACATAAGTAGTAATGGTACCAGTACTAATTTATTAACAGTACCAATCTTAACAACAGGATTGGATGCCATATTGAATCATATACACTCAATTTTATTACAAATACAATATTAAGTAATTTATATATACATACATACATACATATTATAATATGGGACTAAGTGCCGAACTAAAATTGATTTGTTTATGTATAACTAATAAAATAAATAATATATAAAATAAGAATGTATAGTTATGATTATAATTTATAATCTAATACTTATTTAAAATAAAAATATCACTTGTAAATTTCTTTAACTTTGGATAAAAATGTCTTTTTGGTTCCCAAAAATGGGTCAATGTCACTGAAATCCCTGTTGTAACTTGTAGCGAGCCTTGTTAGAATTGAATTGCTACCGTACCTAGTGGTGTGTGTTGGAACAGCGAACAAGGCCGTGTGGCGTGTGCGGCGCTTCGGCACCCGCAGCGCCAGTTGCCCCACGAGCTCGGGGCAGTCGAGGCGTCCGCGAACCACGTCATGTGTCATCAACATGTTCTTCCCTTCTCCTCCTTACATGGCCTTACCAGGAAAGACGATTTGTCTTCAATTTATCAATGATGGGGGCCACTTTCATACTTCCTCTAATATATTCATTCCTTATCTTGTCCATTCTCGTCACTCCACACATCCATCTTAACATTCTCATCTCTGTCGCATGCAATCGTCTTTCATCCGTCTTCTTAACGGCCCAGCATTCTGATCCATACATAGCAGCAGGTCAACAAGGCAACTTTAATTTATATTATATCATTTACTAACTAAATACAAAGTCAGGCCCTTTGGGAGATCCTGTCACGAATAAGATCAAATTACTTTACTTTGTTTTTATTTATAATGCTGAGCTTATTTTTTTTCATTTGTTTGAAATTAGATATGAGAAACTAGTTTCAAATATTAGATTTTGATTAGAAAAGATAGTCACTTTATTTGCTTACAATAAAAAAGGATCTGGTAAAAGTAAACACAAATAGGACAGGGCATTCGGGCGGATAGCATTGTCTGCCCTTTTGACCCTAACATACACTTAGTGGAAGTGGAATCATAATAAAGACGCCGTGTGGTCCCCGGCAGAGTAGAATAGGCCACCCTCACTTTTACCGAGGTGTCTTAAAAGGCGACTAAGGTAAAGCTGCTGGCATGATCATCAGCACCCAGAGAAAGAAAACTCTGCATTTATATCAAAACCCTCGCCAACCCGTCGTCCAAGCGTGGTGAGTATGGCAATTACCCCTCATATGATTAAGGGAGGCCCGTGCCCCAGCAATGGGGACTTAAATGTGTTGACGATGAATAATCACAATGTTGTAAAACCAAGCAGACTAATCGCAAGGAGTATGTAATCATATTTTGGGTGTAACATTGTGTTTCTCTGTTGTCTGACATCCGTGTCCTCTGTTGTCTAACATCCGTATCTTTTTTTATGTGATAGGTGGCAAACGAGCAGACGGATCACCGATGGTAAGCGATTACCGCCGCCCATAGACTCCCGCGACACCAGTGGAGACACAAGTGCGCTGCCAACCTCTTTTTAACCCCTCTTTCCCCCGGACTGGGCATCCAGTACCCTTGCTCACGCAGCGAAACACAACACAGTACTGCTTCACGCCGGTCTTCTGTGAGTGTGGTATCACTCCGGTCGACCCGGCCCATTCATACCGAAGCGTGGCTCTCCCACAGTCAGTATCTAAATACAACTTCGGAATCACCTCAAAGTCTGACAGGTACAAGTCCGTAAACAATAATTTTAACGTAGCAACCCTTTGACAGGGGAACCATATCAACTATACAACGCACCTCTAGATTTTTCAAAAATACAGGATGTCATCGCTACTATGCTGCGGTTAGGCTTAAGGTGACGGGTAGGGCACACTAGCGACAACAATCGATTTTAATTTTTAGCTACTAAACCGGATCTATTTTAAGAAATTTCGGGGTTACAACCTCTCGGCAAACGCCTATACTATTTATTTAATACTTATAGTTAACTCTTTGGTCTGTTTTTGTACTCGAATTTTGGATTACCGCCAAAAGTGGCCGCTTTTGGCGTGAATCAATTTTTCGCGTACACAAATGGACCCAACATTTGTGCATGGTAATTTAATAAATAGTATAAGTGTTTGCCAAGAGGTTGTTACCCCGAAATTGTTTAAAATAGATCCGGTTTAGTAGCTAAAAATTAAAATCGATTGGCGTCGCTAGTGTGCCCTACCCGTCACCTTAATCACGACGCTTGCCAAATGCGGATTGGCGAAACATACTTTTGGATCGACCCGAGAATCGAACCCATAACGCTCTGATGGTCTAGTTGTTTAAGGCGACGGGTGGCGCTCACTAGCGACGCCAATCGATTTAAATTGATAGCGATTTATTGACCGAATTAACTTTTTGATCTGTTTTTGCACTCGAAATTTGGATAAACGCAATAAGTGGCCACTTATGGCAAAAAAACGGCCGTTTTTAGCGGTAATTAATATTTCGAGTAGGAAGGAGACCAAAAGTTAATTATAAGTATTGAATAAATAGTAAAAGTTAAGAATAAAGAATAAGAATAAAATATGTTTATTGCTTTAAATACATATGCATAACAAAACAAGTAGGTCTACAATAAGCAAATGGACGTGGCTCAGCTTGTGCTGCCACAGAATGGTACAATCCTGGCAGCGCTGGTTTTCAGCCAATCCAGCTTCTCTGAGGGTGGAAAGATGAGTTCTTTTCGAGGTGCTCGATCTTCGAAATGGTCAAAAAGATTTGCGGTTTAGATGCTAACAATTTCAATCTAATGGTGTCGCTAGTGTGCCCTACCCATCACCTAAGCACCGGGAAATGATCTCGGGAGAAATGTATGCTTCAAATTTTTCGAACATATGCTTCGAATTTTTCGAGCTCGGGTTTGTGATCACCAATCCGCATTAGGCAAGCGTGGTGATTAAGCCTAATCCCATCATAGTAGCGATGACTTGATTTCTGATTTCTGTGATGTAGGCCTTTGCCCTGCAGTGAGACAGCATACAAGGTGATACTACAGGGTATATTTGTGAATACTTATATCCCTTTAACCACGTGTTTTACCTACTATTCTGAACAACTTTTGTTCTATAAGTTTTAGAAATCCGCATAAAAAAATTTTCAACAAAATCATACAAAGTCGGCCACGTAACATTTTGTATAGAAAGTCAAAAAAAAATTTTCAAAGAATTTTGAAAATTAGAACGTACGTGATCATAGATACGCCCTGTATCGTGAGGGAACCTGCATATCTTGGCTAGTTTCAGAAACGTGTTCAGTTGGTCTACAAGGCAGTGGCTTCATTCATCATCAGCCCAGTAATTGCCATACTCATCACGCTTGGCAGACGGGTTGGCGAGGGTTTTGAACTAAATGCAGAGTTTTCCTTCTCTGGGTGCTGATGATCATGCCAGCAGCTTTACCTTAGTCGCCTTTTACGACACCTCGGTAAGAGTGAGGGTGGCCTATTCTACTCTGCCGGGGACCACACGGCCACGGTGGCTTCATTATTTTTACTAAACTCCCAAAATCATGGTCCGAACTTCCGAAGCGATAGCTTTTGACGCAACTGGGAATTGCACAATAAGATGAAAAGTGAATAAAATACGTGCACGTTCAGAATCGTCATTTCAACAATTGTGGGTATATACAGTTGGACAAACTGTGAATGAATGAATGAATGAATGAATTAATGAATGATATTTATTTGCGTAAAACATGGTGAAAAAGTTGGAATGACAGGTATAAGGCTGTTCAGTAACATTTAGAATAGTTATTTTGTGTATGTACCTTTGAGATTCCGATAGTTCTGCGCTGTTGCAAGCGCCATGTAAAAAGCGTAAAACTAAACAAATTGACATTTCGCGGCCAGATACTATGAGTGTTGTGTGTCGAGGACAGGTACGAGAAAATAGTGAGTTAGTAAACAGTGGTACCGAAGGTGCGCGTAGTAAAAGACTGCTAAGGAGGGTAGACCGATGTGACTTCTAGTACAACCTGTGCGGATAAAGAATGGGATCAGAAATGGCAGCGCATCTATTCACTTCTCGCTCGCACACTATTTGCGTCTATACTCGCACTCGTGGGGTGCGCCGCCATTTCTGATCCCATTCTTTATCCGCACAGGTTGTAGATATTCTAATATAACTAATAAAATAATTATTTTCAATATGTACTTTACTTAATATGAAAAAATGAATATTTATATTAGCATTTTTTTCATAATACCTGTGTAATATTTTTCTCAACAGTATTTGGTGAAATATGTCGATTCAAATTTATAAACCCTGTTATATACCGTATTCCATGTGAAATAAATTGTATTTGATTTTGGCATTGTCAGGTGCGGTGTCAGGGTTTGATGCAGTGATAGTGTCGGTCGGACGTGCCCATGGGATCTGGGCTGTCCAGCAGCGCGTCTCTGGAGGTGGCAGTGTTCACTCTCCTGGAAGAACTCACTGGTACGCAGGTGGAGTAAGTGACCCACTCGTAGAAATACGATTAATCATCATCATCATCATCAGCCTATCGCAGTCCACTGCTGGACGTAGGCCTCTCCAATTGTTCGCCACTGTGATCTATCCATGGCTTCTCGCATCCAGCTCTTGCCAGCCATCCTGCGCAGATTGTCCCCCCACCTAGCCAGAGGGCGCCCTACATTTATTTATTTATTTATTTATTTATAATAAGGCATACACTACAGTTGACAATCATAATATGTTAGTATATAAAAGGTATAAGGTTAGGTACGATAACTAGATTGACAACCAATTTGCATACGCACTACATGCCAACATTGTTCTATTGTCACAGTAAAAATAAGAGTTAATTCAAAGTTTAGCAATAAATTAACTTAAAATGCAAAATATTAAAATATATATATATAAAGTACAATTAAAGATTAGAAATCGCAGTATTCACTTCCACAGCACGCTCAACATTACTCTGCGCATCACCGCGAAGCGACGATCTGAGCACATTCATTACTTGACGCCGAAACTTGCCATGATTATGATCGAAGACATCCAATTCAACATTACTGCGGACCTTTGATCTCGTGAGATCGTTATACAGTCTGCACATACGAACTATAGGGTTGTAAAATGAGGTGTTGTTTTTATAGACTTCCAAACGAAATGCATTGGGGTGTCTGGGATTAGGCCTAGTATTGAAGTTAATGAGCGAGAGAAGCTGGGGACAATCGAGGTGGGAGTGGATTATTTTATGGAGATAGATTAAATCTTGTTGCTTACGTCTGACACTTAGCAACTCAACATTAAATTGCTTAAGTCTATCACCGTATGATGAGAGTCTGCGTCCATACCCAAATTTGTAGGTTGCAATCTTGAGAGCTTTTCTTTGAACCCTTTCAATAGTGTCTGAGTGGACTTGATAGTGAGGTGACCAGACAATCGAACAATACTCTAGTAAGGTCCTGACAAGAGTGTTGAAAAGGAAGATGAAACTAGATGGTTTTTTAAATCCTATAAAATTGACCTCGACACAAAACCCAGCGTTTGGTAAGCCCTGCCAACTGTTCTGTTAAAGTGATCGCGAAAAGTCATCTTTTCATCGAACATTATACCCAGGTCCCTGGCTACCGATTTGAAGTCAAGTGTTTGACCCTGAATAGAGTATTGGTGTACTACTTTGTTCTTTTTGTTAGTGAATGTGATGACAAAACATTTGTTGATATTTAAAAACATGTGATTTCTTTTACACCAATCATGTAATGTGTTGATATCATTTTGTAAAATAGTACAGTCTAATTCGTTTTTTATATCTTTGAAAATCTTAAGGTCATCGGCATAGAGGAGACATGGGCTTATAAGATTATTTACCAGGTCATTGATGAACATAATAAAGAATAAGGGACCTAAATGGGATCCTTGGGGTACTCCGGACTTTATAACGATAGAAGAAGACTTATGACCTCGGACAGTCACCAGTTGGCTGCGATTATATAAGTATGATTGAATCCAGCGTAACAAGCACCCATGAATTCCGAATGACTCCATTTTTTGACATAAAATTTTGTGGTTCACTTTATCAAAGGCTTTTTTAAAGTCTGTATAAACAGAGTCAACCTGACCCCGCTTAGCAAATACAGAACAAATATAATTTTTGTACTCTAAAAGATTGGTCGCAGTAGATTTATTTTTTACGAATCCGTGCTGATTCACCGAAATATAAGGTTTTACATGGCTATAAATGTGGTCGTACACCACTGATTCAAACAATTTAGCAATAGTGGATAAGATACTAATGGGCCTGTAGTTTTCGCAATCCGAGGAGTCTCCCGATTTATGTATGGGGACAATGTGAGCTTGTTTCCAGCAGGTAGGAAAGACACCTGTTGTTAATGACAAATTGAAGATTATTTTAAGAGGTAAACTGATTTCCTTCACACACATTTTGTAAAATCTAGGTGGTATAAGGTCGGGGCCAGCGCCCTTATTTGGATCGAGATCCCTGATTTTGCGCATTATTTCACTTTGCTCGATTTTCAAATTTGAGAAGGAATTGGTATTCGGAGCTGAATCGTTTAGTCGCACAGGGACAGACTGCAAGCTTGGATCCTCATACACAGAGCCGAAATAATCAGATAGTAGCTCACAGACCTCCTGGGTATTGGTAGCTGTTCTATTACCAAATCTGATGTTAATCGGAATATCTTTACTGCTTTTGCGGCCGTTTATAAAGCGCCAAAAGACCTTGACATTGTCATTAATGGACTGTTCGGTTGATGTTACGAAATATTTATAATTGCTTTTGAGCATGTCTTTAGATCTTGATCGTAACATTGCAAACGTGTCGTAGTCGCGAGGATTGCCGTATTTCTTGAAAAGCTTGTGGTACTTTTTCTTTTCTTTTAGACATTTCATTAGTGAGGGACTAAACCAACTAGGATAACTGGAGGAGGAATCATGGCATAGAGGAGTATTCTTAGAAATTACATCATGAACTATTTCATAAAAAATGTCAACTGCTTCATTCACGTCATCCAGCAAAGAGAGTTTAGACTTCCAGTCAGTATTGCCTAATTCCAGCTTAACATTGTCGAAATTGCATTTGTTATAATTGAAACGCTTGCATTTATTAGGCTTGACATCTTTTAGGGGCAGTGAATAAGGTTCATTCATTGTTATTAGAAGAGGTGGATGGTGATCGTCTAAACGAGAAATGGGGTCCGTTTCACTAACTCTAATGGCAACGTTAGTACATAATACCAAGTCTAGTAGTCTGCTATTTTTATTTCTTATTTTGTTGAATTGTGAGAGATTACATATATCTATACATTCAGAGAGGAGTCGAGACTTCATGTCAGAAGGAGCATCATAAGCAAGCGTATCCGGATTGTCATTAGATAAGAGCCAGGATATATTGCGTGTATTAAAGTCGCCAATGATAATGACAGAGTCATTATTAACTCTGTTAAGAATATTAAACTGGACATTTTCATAGAACATCGTCAAATCGTCACATCGCATGTCAGGAGGCAGATAACAAACACACAAATAAATTGCAGAACGTTGACTGGGCTGAAAGCTAAGCCAAATATCCTCATACGGACTTTCCCAGGATTCGAGCCGAACTGCGTTTAATTTTTTTTTAGTAGCAACTAGGACACCGCCTCCGTCAGCCTTCAAAGAACAAGTTGTCTGACGGTCTCTTCGATACACATCAAAACGATTATCAAACATTTCAGTATCAAATACACCTGTTTTTAAATTGGTCTCTGTTAGACAAATAACATCGAAACTACAGTTTAGTATATTCAAAAATAAATCAGTCGTCTTAGACCGAATTCTGTTTACATTCTGGTAAAAAACTTCCATAAACATTAAATAATATCAATGACCAAGTTACATTATGAGAAGTTTATAAACCTTAAAAAAAAGGAAAAAAATAATTTAAGACCTTAGCTTATCTAGACAATTAACACTTTTTATGAGTATTGGATTAGATTGTTCATCCTTGCGTACATAAATTTTACCGTACTTTACCCACACAAACTTGAAACCCAATTCTCTGGACGCTTTTCGAGCTGCTGAGTGTAGCTCTTTACATTTAGAAGACAGATGTTCTGAGAGGTATATCAACTTAGTCTCTCCAGGGATATTGACATGATTTGAGCTGATCAAATTGTTTGGATTGTTCTTGTTGTGGCGTTTGAATGCAGACATCAAAATATCACGATGGCGTTCGGACGGAAGTGTGAGTAGTATAGTACGAGGCCGATCAGAATTGGGATTCATTTTCGCTACTCGTCGTACTGAACAGATGTCCATATCAGAGATATAGGTGAGTTTAAGCGACTCGTACAGATTCTTCACGAGGGTGAATAAGTTTTCATTGCGCTTCTGTGGGACACAATGTATTTCGATATTGCGGTTTCTTGAGGCTTTGTCCAGCGTGTCCACACGGCGCTCTTAATCCAACAATTCCGATTCAAGAGCCTGTTTCTCTTGTTCAAGAGTTCTAACTCTGTCATTGGCCTCTTTAAGCCCAGCCTTCAAATCCTTTTGTTCGTCTGCTAGATAGTCAGTCGTTTTACTAAAATCGGTTTTCAGTGACTCGATTGTATTGCTGATTTCCTTTTTTAAACGTGCAGTTATTTCCTCAGTTATTGATATTTTTAGGATACTTAATTTAGAGTCTAGTAAGGCGCCAAACTTGTCGTATGTGATAGTTTCAGCGCCTGATTGCTGAGGCTCTTTATGAGAATCCGTCTGCGCGAGTTCTTTGTCCTCTGGCTGTTGCCACGCAGACCCTCCACGACGGCCGCAATTTACATTGAAGTTAATTTCATTAAAGTTCGCTTTGGCACCAGTGCTAATTGACATCCTAACGGGGGTGTCATCATTTTTTAATTGTTTAGGTTGAGATATAGTGCATTGAGGACATAACCAAGTTTTCCTGAATCCCGGCGAGTGATCCTTGTTTTTTGGTAGCTGGAAACAAGCAGCGACTATGGTAATTGTGCTTGCATTTTATGCATGTAATAATCTCAGATACCTCACCCGTCGTTGATTTGCAACAAGCAAATTTCATTATTTAAATAATACTGGCCTTAGCTTCTCAGAGGTAGCGCCGTACTGCGCGGCGACAGTGTGGTCTGGCGACGGTGCACACGCAGTTGTAGACCTTATGTGGTTTGCGTAACCGCTGTACTCCGCTGCGTTCGCTTGATGAATCACTTCTCAGCTGGCCACCGGTAAATCACGTTCGATGATTTGCAAATTTTATTTATTCTTATTTTACAAGAGATTATGGTAATAAATAACGAAAAATAATACTTGTTATGTTCGGAAGGAATACTATTATAACTTTAGTAAACAGTTTTAAAACTTAAACGACGGAAAATGAATAAATATAAATTATTTCGTCGGAACTTATACGTTAACACTGTTGACAGTCAGTTTGCGCGGTCAAAGATGATTTGACATTACGATTAATGACTAACTACGAAGAAGTTGGCATACTTGTGGCAATGCCTACTGATCCCATTCTTTATCCGCACAGTTTGTAACAGCTTACCCGCAAAAACTTCAGTACCTTCGTGACCATGGCACTTGCAACAGTGCCGAAATATCGGAAACTCAAAAATAGAAACTCAAAGGTAGAAATCTCGAAAATAGATACCTACTTACCTGCAATCAATAAGCAGTGAGTGGCCTTTCTTGGCCATCGTGACGATGTACTGGTCCATGATGCCGCACGGCATGCCGGGGAACTCATGCTCAGCCTTCTGGCATAGCTTGGCTTTTTGAACGGGACTGGAACAAAAAAACAATAAAAAAATACCCAAATTATCCTCCTATGCCAAATGTTGGCCTCACATAAATCCGGCGTGAAGCAGCACTTCGGACCAATCCGAGGGAAAGGGGGGTATAAAGGTTAGCAGCGCACTTGTGACTCCACTGGTGTCGCGGGTATCTATGGGCAGCGACAAACGATAACCATCATGCGATCCGTCTGCTTGTCTGCCACCTATCACATAAAAAACAATTATGAGTTCGATCCACACTCTAGACAAACAATAGCTTTTTAGCGTCTGGGTGTGGAAAAATATTTGAGTTCCCTTTGTTGATTCTGATACCCACTTTTAACACTTGAACTATAAGCTACATGCTGTGAGATCATTTTCATATACGTGATATTTTCTAAAAGGTGTTTTTATATTGATTTTGTTGTATTCCTAAATTCTCTCATTTTTAGTACCTATCACTTTTTCTTGCAAACTTCCACTTATTTGTCCGGTATGGCGCGACGGGGTTTCAAAAGCACCAAATACTCAAAACTTAATCTATTTTTTCCTTCTACAAATAACTCCACTGAATAAGCAATACGCAACCTAACGATTTAGTTTCTGTTTGGTGAGACTGTTTACCCACTTTACTAGGTCATGTCTAGGTCTACCCAATACTACAATAATACATACGGAAAACAATTGTTACAATACCAGATCCCAAAACTAATTAATAAACTACCCTCTTAAGTTATAATTGAAATTACTGATATAAACATAATAGTAAAGTATAAAAATGAAAATGAAAATAGTTTATTCAATTTAGGTCCATACAGAACACTTATGAATCTTAAACATGTTTACCGCTGGTCCGGAATGTAGTTTTCTGCCAAGAAGACACCCTTAATAAAATTAGCAGTTATTCTATTCTCTTATTTAAAAAAAAAGATGTTTTACAAGATGTCACCATTAACTTAAAAATAAAGTACAATTATTCTGTTACATACTAATATGTCCCTAAATTATTGTCAGTCAAAAAATCGTCCATTTTATAATAGCCTTTTTTAACCCCCGGCGCAAAAACGACGGGGTGTTATAAGTTTGACGTGTCTGTGTGTTTGTGTGTCTGTGTCGTAGCTCCCAAACAAATGAACCGATTTTGATTTTGTTTTTTTTTTGTTTGAAAGATGAATAAGGTGGGAGTGTACTTAGCTATGTTGGATAAAAATCGATCCAAGATGGCCGACGTCACAAAGATATGGATTGTATGTTTTAACACAACTCCCATAATGTGGGTATCATATAAAAAAAATCTGCAAATAAAAACAGCCTGTAATAACCACGATCAGTACACTCGAGAAAAGGTTTTACGCCTACCTAATTAATCTCTTGAATGTTGTATTTAATTACAAGTTAGTAGGTATTGGGCGCCGACTTCGGTAACACCTTTTTCTCCTACGTAGTTGTCGCGACGCACGCTGTTGCGAATTTTTTTTCCACTGCCTCATAGTTTCGAAAGCTCATGAACTCGAATGATGTAGTCGCGACAGACGCTGATTCGAAAAACATTTGCACTGCTTCATACGCTCGAATGCTTGTGATCGATCTTAAGAGGCAGTGCAAACGTTTTTAGAATCAGCGTATTTCGCGACAACATCATTCGAGTCCATGCGCTTCGAAACTATGAGGCAGTGGAAAAAAAATTCGCAACAGCGTGCGTCGCAACAACGGCATTCGAAACTACTTAGGAGACCCTTCTCGGGGAGTGTACCTACTGTTATAAAATGTTATATGAAGTGTATAAAGCGATAAAAATATAATTTTACACTTTTTAGTTCGTGGTTTTTGAAGGCGGTTTTTTTCGCAGATTTTTTTTTTTTAATATTCTATCTACTACACTTGTTTTTGAATCTGATCAGCTGCTTAATGCAATTTGTATTAAAAAGCGATGTTTTTTAATATTAGATCCTATGTTCCTTGGGGAGAAATGTTTGTTTTCATTGGTATGGTGCCTTCAAGAAGTTTCTCTGGTATTAAAAAAATTACGGCTTAGGTATCGTACGCACAATATAACAAGGGCTTTGGAAAGCTCTTGTACTTGGAAAGCGCTTATACTGTGATATAGCTATTAGACAATTCTTTGGACATTACAATAATAAACGGATTAGTTTTGCATAAATATACTATGCTAAAAGGTGTATTATTTATAACAATAAAATATAGCCCAAATTTTCACCTTCGATGGTGTAGGTACGTAGAAACAGTGGGTTTGTTAATTGTTTACCCAAAATAATGCTGTAATGTGGGTTCTGGTTTTTAAAGTGGTGGGTATCAATATCTAAGCTTTTCCTTCTGATTACAAAACGCGATCTAAAGTTATTACCGTACTAAATCTTTTCCCTCCCGTTCCAACACGCCATGAAAAAAAAACTATGAAAAACAAAATTTTACTGTTATAAAATGATATTTGAAGTGTATAAAGTGTTAAAAATATTATTTTACAGTTTTTAGTTCGTGGCTTTTGAAGGCGGTTTTTTTTTCGCATACATTTTTTTTTCTAGGTTCTTAGTGTCTCATTTTTAGACGCATTTTTTACCTGGCAGGCATTGCCACAAGTATACCAACTTCTTCCTAGTTGACTGAGGGAGATCCACGCTTCGGCATGAATGGGCCGGCTCGACCGGAGTGATACCACGGCCTCACAGAAAACTGGCGTGAAGCAGCACTGTACTGTGTTTCGCTGCGTGAGTGAGGGTACCGTAGGCCCAATCCGGAGGAAAGGGGGGTTTAAAGGTTGACAGCGCACTTGTGACTCTACTGTCACGGGTATACATGGGCGGCGGCCATCGTTTACCATCAGGTGATCCATCTGCTCGTCTGCCATCTATCACATAAAAATAAAAAAGAAAGACGAGCAGACTGTTCATCTGGTAGGCATTGCCACAAGTATGCCAACTTCTTCGTAGTTAGTCGTTCATCTTAGGTATTAATCGTAATGTAGGGCGCCCTCTGGCTAGGTGGCGAGAAGCCATGGATAGATCATAGTGGCGAACAATTGGAGAGGCCTACGTCCAGCAGTGGACTGCGATAGGCTGATGATGATGATGATTAATCGTATATCTACGAGTGGGTCACTTACTCCACCTGCGTACCAGTGAGTTCTTCCAGGAGAGTGAACACTGCCACCTCCAGAGACGCGCTGCTGGACAGCCCAGATCCCATGGGCACGTCCGACACTATCACTGCATCAAACCCTGACACCGCACCTGACAATGCCAAAATCAAATACAATTTATTTCACATGGAATACGGTATATAACAGGGTTTATAAATTTGAATCGACATATTTCACCAAACACTGTTGAGAAAAATATTACACAGGTATTATGAAAAAAAATACTAATAAAAATATTCATTTTTTCATATTAAGTAAAGTACATATTGAAAATAATTATTTTTTTAGTTTTATTAGAATATCTATACTATTTATAGAGATAAATCCTACAGACAGTGTGGTGGTGCAAACCACCAGTAAACATATCAAAAAGCCCCTTATATTTTATTAATAGACATAAGTCTAAAAATCAACACGTAAACAAAATATTGAATTGTACAAAAAACTAAAGATGCTTTAAAACTTGCATAAGGCACAAGAAACAGTAAGTGGCCTTGCACGTGTGCAACTTAAGACAAAAGAGCAGGGTCTTCGCAGAATTAGAAAGCGATTGACAGTAAAAAAAGGATGTTTGTTTCCTAGGTAAACCATCTAGAGCGATCTCGTGTAATGAAGATAGCTCAACCTTTTAAATATTTATTAATCAATTATTGTGGAAGTTTAAAACAATAAATCAGCTCTAAAGATATATCCATGTAGTACGGAACAAGGTCTGGTCAAAAGACTAATGGTCGATCCTCCTATTAAGAGTACTTAATTAAGACGCTTATAAACAGCGAATGCAATTAGATATAATTGTAGAATAAGTTGCCATGCGTTTAAATGATAAGTTGAGTGTACGAATCGTATCTCGCAAGAAAGACAAAGGCTTCACAGCTTATTCACATCTAGGTATATACTCAGTTCCTAAATAAAAACAAAGGAGTTATAACATTTAGATATTGGTCAATTTTGCTTGGCAAAGGAACTGTAAAAAGTTTAAAGTTTGGGAGAAGTCTGTCCTTTTCTATTCTTTTGTGTGAAACGATTTGAACACGTGCAAAGCGATAAGCAAAGCGTCGGCCCTTGCGAGGCGTGGGGTTTTTTTTGGCACCTTAGCGTCAAAATGCACATTGCGTAATTATATAATGGAGTTCCGAGGGACAAACGGGGACAGTTGGTCACAAGGCGTCTTGCTGCACGGTCATGCTCACGAGAGACATTGTTTTTCGACTTGTGTTATAGGACAAGTTCAGTGTCTGAGTGACTTTTGATCTTTGTAAGATTCTTTGTGGTTAGTTGTGAGATATCGGTTCGCATACCGAGCTTAAAGGCATTCGGGCCTAATAGAGTTTTGTACTGGGTTCTAAGCTAGTTTGGGATACTGCGGTTGCTAATTGGTTTCAGAATTACCTAGTCTTTCTAAGCCAAGGAGGAACAGTGGTTGAACAGAATAGCTAACAAGTACCGCAGCGCCGAAACGAGTTTCACGGAGCTTTGGGACCGTCGAAGTGGACCTAGAATAGGGTTCTGGTTTTCCCGCCAGACTCTCAGCAAAAGCTTTGTGGAATTCCTCTTTCGGGGGCAACCAAATACCTTCCTTTCCTTACATTTCCTATTGTGAGAAACCTTCCTAACCTGTAGGCCCGGTTTCTCGCCAGCTAGGGCGTTAGGAGTAGGTTAATTTTGCCACATTCACACACACCTCAAAGATTCGTGGTGGAAACTTTGAGACCAGGTACAGAACACTAGGGCTTAGCAGCTGTAGGTACACACACACTTAGGCCGCGTAACACATTACGCTGGGGTAAATTAGTGATTAATCTAGTGAAGCAAAGTGATAGTTATTTTGTAAAAGTTTATAAAAGCGCGTTTTATTTGAGATAAAGTTTAAGCCTAATTCATTTGGAATTAGTTGCCAGTGTTAAGATTTGTGTGTTACGTGATAATAGCTGTGTACGTGGATCTAGACCGATTCTAGAGAAGCAGAGGCAAAGGGTCGTTGTTATTAGTAGAGGGATATCGCGGCAACGGTATTTATCTAACAATAACTTCGCAGTGGTGGAGCTATTATCAAATACATTTAAATATTCTAGGGAATAAGTTTAGAGGCTTTTGCAAGAGTTACATTGAATTAATGATATGCGCCAGCATTTTATTAATTTAATTGACTTGGAGGACTTCCATTTTTTTAGTAGGCTGGAGCCCGTCGCTTAGGTATATCAGAGCTGTTGGACTTTGTCAAGTACTACGACTCGGGTCGACAAACACAGTATCATATACATAAACTTATCAAGAGCGCAAGAGTGCCGAATTTCATTCCGCACCTAATTCGTCGACGAAATATTACAAAAGGGAAAAACACAAAACAGTGCCAGGGTACTAAGTTGAGTTCACTCAACTCCATTTTAATCCATGGATATATAATTTATAAAACAATATCTCATTGAGATAAAAAATTGTACGTACAAATCAAAACATAAAGTACCTGCACAGGGGATAACAAAGAGCTCTTTGTAAATTATTTGCGCTATATCTATAACTGAAGGATCAGTTATTATTTAAATCTTGACTTATGACAAGACTAGACTTGAGTGGCCGTGGTCGGACAAACTCCTTATTTGTTTAAAACTATTCCACTAAGCAATAAAAGTTAGTTTAAAGCACTGACTGTCATATGATATTCTTGTTAGAACGGACTGCGTAAAAATTCTCATTTGGTATTAATATCTCAGCTTCTATTTCTGTTTCAACAAAATACGGCCTAAAGTAACGAGTAGAAAGGTAATTAACAAAAACGAAATTTAAATTCTAGACGAACACAATTTCTATATGGAAAACTCGGGTTACGTTTTTCTTGCGGCAGGCTTATAATACTAGGGTTTGATGTAGGCATTAGATAGTAATTCATAATTATTATAGATCCAGTATTTGAGCCGTAGTGGTAGACCTCCATTCCTTCGATTCTACACGCGACTACAGACAACTTTTCGCGTAGGGAGTAGCGAGTTAGAGTATAGACTAAGGAGTTAGGAAAGAGACGAGTCGAGCAGGCGAGCAGGTCTAGTCGTAGGGGAGGGGAGACCATTACAACAGCAGCAACGTTTATAGCTAATCCGGCAACACGAAACGCTTGTGCGATGTAATTGACCATCTATTGGTATAACGTGGAACTAATTTCCCGAAAACTCGTATTTAGAACAATATTTTAGAGTTTAATAGTATTCATTCAGGTAGTAATAGCATTCATTAATGAAAATCTTTTAATTTTAGATTTGAATTAATCAATAGGAGGTGATTTTAAATTATCATTTTATGCATTATTTTTTTTATTACTATTCCTATATTTTGGGTAAGAAGTTGTAGTTACAGGTGGCAATTTCAATTTATTTGAGTACTTATATTGGTCTAGTGGCTTAAGTACTGGGCCGTGATCTTGGGGTCCTGGGTTCGATTCCTGAGTCGAGCCAAAAGTTTATTTCGAATTTTTCGAACATTGCTCGGGTTTGTGATCACCAATCCGCATAAGGCAATTGTGGTGATTACACCAAATTCCACCATAGTAGCGATAACTTACTTTTAATGATGGAGGCCTTTGCCCTGCAGTGGGACAGTATATAGGCTGATACTTTACTTATTATTGATACGATCAACCTTATAATAATTCAATCCATTAATGAATTCGCTCATTCACTCATTCATTTATTCATTCAATCATCTATAATTAATTTAATCATCATAGATTTATTAATTCATTCATACATTCATTTATTGATTTATTCATGCATTTATTCATTCAGTCATTATTTCATTCATTCGTTCATACAGTCACTTGTACGATCACTCATTCATTCATTTATGCATATATTCGTTCATCAATTTTATTATTCATTCATTCAATTATTCTCTCAATTATTCATTCATTCATTCACTCACTCAAACATTCAATGATTCACTAACCCATTTATTAATTCATTTATTCATTCATTTCTACGTTTTTCATTGATCACTCAATTATTTATTCATTAAATAATTCATTCATTTACTCAATCTTTCACTGACTTCATCATCAGCCCATTTAAGTCCCCACTGCTGGGGCACGGGCCTCCCTCAATCACATGAGGGGTAATTGCCATACTCACCACGCTTGGCAGACGGGTTGGCGAGGGTTTTGATATAAATGCAGAGTTTTCCTTCTCTGGGTGCTGATGTTCATGCCAGCAGTTTTACCTTAGTCGCCTTTTACGACACCTCGGTAAGAGTGAGGGTGGCCTATTCTATTCTGCCGGGGACCACACGGCTCATAATAAATCACTCACTTATTCAATCATTAAATCACTTTCACATTTAATCATTTATTTATTCATTCAATAATTCACTAGGACATGCACTCGTTCATTTATTTATGCATTTTTTATTCATTAATGCAATTTTTATATATTTATTCATTTTTTATTTATTCATTCATTTATTCAGACATTTAATCACTTGTTCATTCTTTCATTCATTAAAAATTCATTCACTCACTCATTCAATTATTTATTCATATATTAATTTATCCTTTCATTTTATTATTCACTCAATTATTTGTTCATTTATCAATCACTCATTCATCAATTCAACTACTTACCCATTTATTAGTTTATGTATATATTTATTCATTTAATCATTCATTCTTTTAACCTTTAATTCATTCATTCGTTTATTTAATTATTCGCTTACTTTCACGTTCATTTATTCATTCAATATATCATGCATTCATTCAATCATACATTTATTCATTCATAATTTCGTTCAATAATTCACTTGAACGTTTACTCATTCATTCATATATTATTCATTTGTTCATTATTTCATCCATCCAATTATTCATTCAAACAAACATTCAATCATTAATTCAATAATTGATACCATTTATTTAAACATTAATTCATACATACATTAATGCACTTGAATGTTCACTTATTAATTCATTTATTCAACTATTCACTCAAATAGTCATTCAATCACTTATTTATTGTTCACTCACACATCACTCACTCATTCAATCATTCACTCACTCATTCGTTCAATCATTATTGTATTTATTCGTTCATTCTTTCACTTGAACGTTCCCTCATTCATTCATTTATGCATTTATTAACTCCTTCATTTTTATTTTATTTTCTTTATTGTAAGGAAACACAATACTTAAAATAACAATATTTAACACACAAAAACATAATCTTATACCAATTAAGCATCCACTAATAACTAATATTATAAAAACCGCAACATGCTGTTCGTAATATAAACAAAAAGGAAGAATTAAGCAATTGACAAATATCTACTTTGTAAAATCGGGAGACAATTTACCCACAACAGCCTTTTTATACTTTTTATAATTTTATTGTTCATTCTTTCATTTATTCGATAGATCATTCCTTTGTTTATTCATTCATTCATTTATATATTCATTCAATTATTTATTTATTTATCGACACTCCGCTTGTTTGGGGGTTTCATTCAATTATTCGTTCAATCAACCGCCCTGCCCTGCACTGTGCTGTACTGTGCTATGCTGCATTCCCGGTTGCGTCCAAAGCGGACGCTTGATCCAGTATTGCTGTGGCCTTGCAGAGTAATGTGAGAACTTTGCTTAGACATAGTTAAATTGTCTAAGGAACTTTGTATTTATAAAAATGTATGTATCCTACATTATGCAATAAATGGCTATTTTTCTCCAGATTTATAAAGAAATGTGTTAGAATATTATACAATCCTGAGACGCTAACGTCATGTAGATCTTACATTGTCTTCGGTGCGTATTTCCTCTTCCAATTATATTCTCTTTTTTATTTTTTTTATGTGATATGTGGCAGACGAGCACACGGATCACCTGATGGTAAGCAATTGCCGCCGCCCATGGACACCCGCGACATCACTTAAGTCACAACTGCGCTGCCAATCTTTCAACCCCCTTTCCCCCGGAATGGGCCTCCAGTATCCTCACTCACGTAGCGAAACACAGAACAGTGCTGCTTCAGGCCGGTTTTCTGTGAAGCCGTGATATATACTAGAATCCTGCAAATGTTAGGTGTCACGTGATCATTTAAACTACTTTTATTTATATAACATCAATGTAATACCATTTGACTAGCACATAAATAATGATTATTTGGGGAGTCTGGTAATTATAATGAAGATGCTGTATCAATTCCTTAGCTGTCCGCATTAGAAATGTGGAGGTTCAGTGGACAACGCGCCTTCTTTACGAGTGACACCCCCCCCCCCCCCCCATCGCTTAAGATGGCACTAGTGCTTTTGGGGGAGGGGGGGGGGGCTTAAAGACGGTCCAAAGTCCAACAAGGGTAACTCGAGGTGACGCCGTGTTTACGTACTCGGCGGTAAGAGAAAACATTGTGAGGAAACCTATACAAAGGTGTAACCATACAAATGAGATGAGATGTAACCATACAAATGGATGAGATCACTCCCAGCGATAAGACCGCCTAAATTGTACATTGTATCTCTGTATACCTAGCTTTTAAGTTTTGTATGTTGTGCAATAAAGAGTATCTATCTATCTATCTATCTAACCATGGTTCAGTTGGTTTGGTTTCTCTTTTTAACCGACTACGGCGAAGCAAAAAGGAGGGTTATGATTTTGACCTGTATGTATGTATAGTTGTTCATCTGTTCCCTCATAACTTCTAAACTACGTATCACCTACTGTAGCAGAACAGATTCATTATAAGAACAAAATAAAATGAATGTGGCATCATCGTCAGCCCATTTAAGTCCCCACTGCTGGGGCACGGGCCTCCCTCAATCACATGAGGGGTAATTGCCATACTCACTACGCTTGGCAGACGGGTTGCCGAGGGTTTAGATATAAATAAATGCAGAGTTTTCCTTCTCTGGGTGCTGATGATCATGCCAGCAGCTTTACCTTAGTCGCCTTTTACGACACCTCGGTAAGAAAGAGGGCGGCCTATTCTACTCTGCCGGGGACCACACGGCATGTGGCATACGACCACGCAATACGTTTAGTTTTAAACTTTATTTTTTTAAGGGTTGCGAAGGCCAGACGGCAGCTTATTATAATTACCAGACTCTCCAAACACTGAATCGTGGTGCAAGTGTACTATGGACTCTAAAGCTACAGCATTTGATGCAATTAGTAGAATACCATTCCTATTCCTAGTAGAATACCACGGTACCCTTGTGTATTGTTCAGGAAGAAATTTTGCAGGACACGGATGGGCCGTGACGCTCCGATCTTACGTTTGTCACGCCTCTATAACGATTTATCAAAAAGGATTCCTGAACTAGATATTCAGCTTCATAACCTTCCCAAATTTCTGTCTGTTGTTAGAAGCAATGTGACAATTTGATTTTTTTTTTTTAATTATCCTATGTTTATTATAAAACAGTACATATTTCCTTTTTTTTTGTAACCAGTGTAACTTCAGTGTAAATTTATTTCTTGTAGTTTGCGTGCTGAGGTTACCTATTGTAAGTAAAGTTAGATTTAAACAAAGTTATCCACTTCTTTATGTATGTACCTGCTGGAACTTATGTCGGTAATCCAATAAATAAATAAATTAGGAAACACACGCTAAAATTAGAGACACAATAATAAAGTTTATTCATTTTGAATTTAATCTCATAAAATTCAAATGGATTTTTTGTATGAAAAAACTGACAAACTGTAAAATGTTCTTCTTTGTGTAAAATTAAGGGTCGTTACATTCCTGCTGATAATAAAATTACAAAGAAACCTTTCTCCCTGTTTTTCTTTGAAAAATGTTCATACCAAAACAGGTCTTTGATCTCAGTTATTTAAAACGCACCTACACAAAGATAATCATTAAACTTTTAATTAATTTATTCCAGAAATTATACGGCCTCACATAAAAAGGTGTGAAGCAGCACTGTGCTGTGTTTCGCTGCGTGAGTGAGGATTGACTGCCTCGGTAGCGCAATGGTTAGTGGATCGCACTTTAAAGCGACGGTTGCGCTTGGGGTCCCGGGTTCGATCCCCGGATCGGGCCAAAATTTGTACCTGAGTTTTTCTGTTAAGAAATTCTCAGTGATAGCCCGGAGTCTGGAAGTTGGCGGTCTTGTACCCCCGTGCCTTGGAAAGCACGTTAAGCCGTTAATCCTGCGCCTTAATCCCTATTCGGATCGTGTCACACTATGTGTCCCATCGAAATAAGAGGGCACGGGAATAGAGAGTGCACTTGTGTCTTACGCAAATACTTGTGCACTATAATATGTCCTGCGTCGCGAAATATCGGTTTGGAGGACATTATTATTAAAAGTGAGGGTACCGGAAACCCAATCCGGGGGAAATGGAGGGCAAAAGGTTGGCAGCGTACTTATGACTCCACTGGTGTCACGGGAGTCTATGGGCGGCGGCAATTGCTTACCATCAGGTGATCCGTCTGCTCGTCAGCCACATATCACATAAAAATGCTATTAAAACATTGCTTGTAAATTAGTTCTTTTAGCGTAAAAAGTTGTGATAGTAATGTATTATGTAGGTGAAGTACAAAATTAACTGGTTATAATAATGAAATGCTTGAAACGCTAAATAAAGGTAATGTTCCTATATCTAAAGTCTTGTACGTGTACAGCCATGTGGCTGTATATTTTGATGTCAAAATATACAAAACCGTCAAATTTCTTCAGTCGATTCTCACCTTAATATCAAACACTTTCGGTTCAATGTCGATTGATTAATTTTGACAGATTATATTAACATGGCTGTCTGTACATACTTAATGCACAATCGACTTGTATATAATATAAAATATTATTAGAGAATAATTGAATAGTTTTAAGTTTTCATACTTTATTTTAAGTGCAATGAAAGTATATTCATTATTCGACTTGATATATGACTCTCACAACTTTTCACGGTAGAAGAATTGAGTTGCGTTACTTAGGTACCTGTTTTTTTTTACAAAATGTTCTTATAAAGTCCAAAGTAACTAATACCAAGGTCAAGACACTTATTCTAGTAAGTGCTTACCTAAGTTTATTGTTGGTAAACGTTTAATATCTATTTAAGAATATCTACATTATAATTTTTGACGACCCGTTTGGAACAATGGTAGTGAACGCTGCCTCTGGTCCAAGGGTTGCGGGTTCGATCCCCGCACAGTACAAACATTTGTGTGCATGAACATGTCTGTTTGTATTGGTCTAGGTGTTTGTATGTATTATAAGTATGTATTTACAAAAGAAAAAAGTATTATATGTATATATTTGTAATTCCGCTGTTGATTCTGATATCCGTAACAAAGGTGCTTGAGCTACCTATCTCGGAGTCAGATCAATGTATGTGATGTTGTGAAATATTATTATTATTAAATAATATGAAGTTCGTATCAAATGATTATTTGGGCAAAGTCCTCGTAGATTTCGTCTCCGATATAGCGTGACACCAAAGGTCATATTGGTTTATCGGTATCGAATATTTATCTCCCTCTACAATTTTATAATTTATAAAATAAAATTGTTTTTCGTCTGCGATATTTGTAAAAGCAACATTGGGTAGCAAAGGCGTAGCTTGGATGTCGGTCGTCTGTTTTGCCGCCCTTTTTACTACGGCAAAGCCAAAAAGGTACAGTTAAGCCAATTTTAGCTGTCTATGTTTTATTATTAACACGCTTTTATTATCTGTAAGAAATATTTTTATTGATTTTTTTTTTAAACCGACAGTCATTGGACACTGAATAGTTATTGGACAGTCCATTTTGATTTGCTAAAAATAAGATAACAACAAATAAAAAGCGACATCTATATCTCTTACTTAAATCTATAAGTTCCTAACATTGTTATAGTTCATAGGTTTTGTAACAGATGGTAGTAGTAAACTGTCAAAAAAAATATTTCTCGGCGGCTGTCACGGAAGCGGATAATTGTCTTGAAAAATTATTATTTTTATAAGGTTGAGTCTAGAGTTTTGTTACGATTTTGGCATACTGGTGATTGATATTGTTTTGGCACCTCGGAGATTAGTAAGATATCATACAATTTACATAATAAATTGACTTATATCTCATAAATCTTATATTTTGAAGTTAGTTTCACCTGTATGGTACAATTTGAAAAAATCTATTATTGGACAGTGTCCAATAACTATTTTTTTTCAGAGCTTTGAGTTTCTATGATATTTTTTGCGTTCATGTTAAATATTTAAATTCCTTATGACGTACTTTCAATTTCAAGTATCACAGACTATTCTGTCAGTTATTGGACACTGTCCAATAATTGTCACTTATTGTGTCCAATAATTGTTTGCTTGCAGGTTGGAGTCTCAATGCCTAGGGGAAAAAAGAAAAATTATGAAGGGCTAAATTGCTTTTTTTCATAAAAAATAAGCAATAAATATAGTTTTGTTAACACTTTTTAATAAAATATTAAGGATAAGGACGTAAAAAATCATCATCAGAATCAATTTTTTCTTTAAAAAACATGGCATCATGTCATATCCTTAGTCTTGTCTGATCTCCCGTCTCGTTTTTTCACAAGATTTAGACTCTTAACTGAATATTTTGACTATGCCAATGTTAAGTTTCTTACACAATTTGGAGGCTAAAAACGGGCTAGGGGCTAAATATTTATTTTAAGGGCTGAAATAGCATAAAAAGGGCTAGATTTAGCCCCTAAGGGGCCAAGTTGGCAACACTGCTTAAGTTTTTCATAAACTTTATTTTTCACGTTTTATTTCTTTAAATTTTATGATCTCTAACGTTGGGACTGATTAGAGTTTAGTAATTAATAATTTACAAATGACTTAGTTTTCAGAGGTGTTTATAAATTTTGTGAATTAAAAAAGCTATTTTTGTTCTAATAATATTAAACATAATGTTCCTAAAGTGTTTTGCAACGTGTTTAACTATAATTTCACTTTATTAGTTGGCTGTCCAATAATTGTTTCCGACTGTCCAATAATTATATTTTTTGTCCAATAACTGTGTTTTTTGTTCATTTTTTTAAATATAATAAAAGTTTTCAACTGTTTACAAGAAGTAAGCTTTTTAATTTATTGTTATGATAGCTCATTTTATCTAGTTTCCAAATATCTCTACAGTTTATGAGATACTGAAATAGTCGAAGGAAAAAAAATATTCAAACTATTTTATTCGCTTAATTGTCCAATGACTGTCTGTTTACCCTATGTATGTATTGTTTATTATCATTTATGTAATGTAATAATATTAATATATAAAATAATGTATATTTCTGCCATTCTCAATTTCATTTGTTAAACTTCTTTGCACTGCCTTTCCTTATTACGAATACGATATTTCTTTCCTCTACCAAAAGGTTGTCTGGAAGAAATCGCTACAAGCGATAAGACCGGCTGATTGTACTGTCTGTTGCTGTTGTATCAGGCTTGTATTTTATTTTTGTGCAATAAAGAATATCTATCTATCTATCTGTCTATACTACGGTCTTTCAGGCCGTTTGCAATACGTCGAAATTAGAAAACGGAATGTAGATGATAATGAAATTGTGGCACACCAATCATCATATCTACATAACTCTCGCGGCGTGCTTCAAGGCAGTGTAATGGGACCTTTGCTGTTCCATTTGCATTTGCACTTTGCATCCTTGACCAACACTGTAACTGAAAACCACACATTGAAGATTTGAGCAAATGATTGAGTAGATTTATTCACGCCTTTAAAAACTACGACTAGTATTAGGAGAGGAAACAGTATTGACCGTGTATCATGGCTACGTATCTTTATACTTAGGTATGGTCTCATATTGCGGGGAAATTTCACTGATATTACGAAAAAAGTGTATCAGGGCAATCGGTGGCGCAGGGCCAATGGAATCTTGTCGACCATTATTTAAAAAATTGGGAATGATAACACTGACTGGACTCAATATGCTCGAGGTTGGGTCTTTTACAAGAATAATCTCCGTTCTTCAAATACTATATCCAATTTGATCTAAGATTGCGCAAAAGAGATGTAACTAAGTTAGAAGTTCCACATGATACTTAGTAGTGTATTGGCTCAGGAAAACTGCCATGCGATGATGGTTAAAACGTATCCCATAAAAAACAAAACTTGTCGAAAAATACAAGTCGCTTATTGACTTGGCAATCGGTTATTTATTATTTAACTCGGCCATTAAACACAACCGATTTCCAAGTTAATAACCGACTTGGTGTGGTCAGCCGTGTGGCCCCCGGCAGAGTAGAATAGGCCACCCTTGCTCTTACCGAGGTGTCGTAAAAGGCGACTAAGGTAAAGCTGCTGGCATGATCATCAGCACCCAGAGAAGGAAAACTCTGCATTTATATCAAAACCCTCGCCTACCCGTCTGCCAAGCGTGGTGAGTACGGCAATTACCCCTCATGTGATTGAAAGAGGCCCGTGCCCCAGCAGTGGGGACATAAATGCGCTGATGATGATGATGATGATGAACCGACTTGGTGACATAGATCTCACAACTTTTCACAGTAGAACCACTGAGTGCGAGTCTTGGATTTTTTGACAAGTTTTGTTTTTATGGGATATCATATCATTTCATTTTGTAGTCCACCTAATTTTTTACTTTCCGGTTTCTTCACCCTTGAACTGCAAACGTAACTTTGTAATCCTATACATTTATATAAGATTACAAAGTTATTCATGCAGTTGGTGTATTATTTAGAAAACTAAACCGAAATTCCAAAAAATAACAGTTTTCCCATGATTAAGACACTAAATTCTATTTGTATTCTAAATTTGAAGCTTCTATGTCTGCTAGAAGTGCCTTGGACTTATGTGGATCGGTGAGTCAGTGAGTGAGTGACAAAATTCAGAAATTTTAACAAGTAGTCATTCTTAAACTACGGGTTCAAATTGACTGAAATTTTAAATATACCGTGTTTATAAAATGCCTGATTAGTCACTGAAAATTCAGGCTTTCTTGTTTTACCCACAACGAAATTAAAGGGGGGTCGCAAATAGCCTGAATTGCTGCGAGAAAAGGATGGTACGCCGCTTTTGCTCGACTTGGCGGGGGCACTGTCGTGCCCCCAGATAATAAAATTCCTGTAGCCGTTACAATTTATTTATAATAGAGTTACGTAAATATAATATATTAGGAAAATGTTTTTGTATTTAAAATGAATTCTTTGACATGAAATAATAATATATACTTAATTTAATATAAAATGTTTAATAGCATTTTCAAATTGTGTTTCTCGTTTCAATTTTCTTTTTTATTGTGATATGAGATATAGCATAATTGAATATGACTGTGGAATGAATATTGAATGAGTCTTAATTGGTTAAGTATGTTATATTAGATTCATTATGTGTGATCAAATAAATATTAATTATAATAATAGATATTAATCCATTGTAAGGTTGCATGCCACCTGTGGCAAAACATGAGATCTGCTATAAAATGTATTCTAAATCTGTATATATTACCATGTTTTACGCAAATAAATATTATTATTATTCTTACTAAGATCTAATCAAATCTAAGGTAACTTAAATGAGTAACGCTACGATCGTAGTGAAGATGGTTAAATAATCATCTTCCTACGATAGTAGTGTCATGAAAATTCTCTATGTAGTTTTGATGATAACACAATAATATGGTACTGATGATCTGATCTGATGAGCACCGTATAATGATGCGGTTCTTTGTATGGATTTGTTAGAAAAGTCTTGAAATGATATTTTACCGCGATAAGGTTTCAAGGTCTGATGATGAAACCGAAAGATAGGCACTAGCATTTTATGATAGTATATCGTATGTGTGTTTTTCTAGTTTTTTTTTGAGACGGCGTTCTGCGTCTCAGTATTTTCTGTCCTAAAGGTAAAAAAATCCATACCTGGAAAATTAGCCACCACTCCTTTAACGTAATTAGCCCAGGCAGGCTTGCCGGGCTTCAAGGGGGTCTGTGCTGTTGGCGCGAGGAAACTGGTCTCCAACTCCTCCCCGGATGCCAGCACTGTGAACACGTTGCACGTGTCTGAGCCATTGTTCGACCCTACCGCTAGGGTCACGAAGGGGAGAGCCTGAGGGCAAAAATAATTTAAATTAAAACAAAAATACTTTCAGCCAGTACTAGTGGAGGTTTTTTTTTTATATAAGTACTATTTATAAAAATGCAAAGTCTACAAACAGTACAAATACAAATAACTTTACTGTTCATAAGTAACTACAATTTGTACACAAAGTCGTGAGGTCCCCGTGGCGTGGAAGTCTGCGGATACCTTTAAGATTAAAGATTAAGTTTAAAAATATGAATAAATTAATAACTTTGTAAAAAGACAAAATAAAGATCTATGGCACACAATATAAGTAATAGCTACATACTTCTGCTGTTAGATGTACCTACTACCATTTACGATATTGTACAAACACGAAATTACTACCTTCTCCCGGCTTCCCCTCAAAGAAAACCTGTGTCTTAAACTAAAACTTCCGTATATTATATACTTATAATAACACACAGTGATACTTCACTCAAGATGTTACAACAGATTACATAAATAAATATAAATATTTCACAGCATCACATTACTTGATCAGACTCCGAGATAAGTAGCTCAAGCACCTGTGTTACGAATGTCAGAACCATCACCGGAACTACAAATCAAATATACACATTTAATACTTTTCTTTTGTAAATACATACTCATTATACATACAAAATATCCAGATCAATACAAACACATGTTCATGCACCCAAAATGTTTGTACTGTGCGGGGATCAAACCCTTACTGATCCAAACGGGTCGTCAAATTACATACATATTCCATTGAATATTATCTAGATTGAAAATAGCTGAATGTATATTTCGGGTTCGCTGTCTAAATTGGAAATAATAATGTAAGTAAAATTTAATCGACGCCAATTTGAGCGTCTACTTAACAAAATTAATGCTTCCTTCGCTAGAAAATTGAGCAATCAACTTGGGTTTATTGGAGATTAAACATCATAACAGAAAATAACGATTCATAACAACAACAATAATCTGATGTCTTAGGTTAAGTATCAAAGTAATCCCTACTTCATTAATGATTGAGAAGTTTGTAAACAGTGAGTATTTATTATTTATGTGTTGTATATGTTTGTATTTCAGCGAAAATTTCTGTATCTGTAAGTAGTTGTTCATCTGTTCCCACATAACTTCTAAACTAGTTATCATATTTGAACAAATGAGGTGTCGTTAGAAGAGTCTTGCTTGTCTTCTGTTTATAGGCGACATGACGTCACGTTAAATTAACTACAGCGCCCTCTAAGGGACTTAGAGTAAGGCACTAAAAATTTTTTTTGCTTGACGGTACCGTGTGAGTATCAAATGAAAGAGCTTTTTTAGCACATTTCAAATAATTAATAAATTTAGTAATTTTTAGAGCGTGTTTTTTGGTAGTCGGATTTTAGTTTTTAAACTTTATTTTTATGGGGAGGAAGATGAGTTTGAATTGAGAAAATTGTGTAGCTCAGTGGATAAAAAGCGCCTTCCATTAGGAAAGGTTAAGGCTCGAAACCGAGCATTTTTCAAAAGGTTTACTGTCAAGAAGCATAAAAATTTAAAGCATAAAATAAGTTATCATAATGTAATTACTACTAATGATCATATCGCATAATACTAATAAGCATAAATATGATTAAGCATAAAATAATTAACAGTCATTAAAAAGCGGCTTACGGGTGGCCCAAGGGGCACCCCCGCCGCACCTAAACCTACTTTTACTCTATATAATATAGGTATGTAATAATAAATGCATTATGCTAAATAATAATTATGCCAATTATGTAAAACCAAATTCAGCCAAATTAACATTATGCTAAATACATTATGCCAATGTCATTATGCCAATCCATTTTAGGACAAAACACATTATGCCAATTAAAGGGATCCCTTTTCAAAATCGATATGCGTATTTCTACCATTAGCTTCACGGTGAGGAAGAATATCCTGAGGAAACCTGCACGTTCCGGATACATTTTCAAACGTGTAAGTATGATTCAGTTGGTCTGATCTGTTAAATGATTGCGATAGTCGCAGTTGATTCATTGTAATTACAATTCAGGATTTGGGGAGTCTGGTAATTACTAGACCCCAAATCCTGAAGCATGATTGTCCATCTAAGCGGAGTACGCTTGTAACGATGCGGGTGGCACAGGACCGATCTCTCTTCCAGTTCCAGCACCGCTCGACTCCCACGTGAGCAAAATACCGTTACGAAACAAAATAAAATTATGAGCAATTATCATTTAGAAGATTGATCATCAGTTATCGAAGATTCGATGATATAATCATATTATTTCATTTAAAATGCCTGAAAAGCAATCAATCTTTATTTCGAACTTCTTTACCATAAGCTTTAAATTAAGCAACTTGCTGAAATATTTGGAATGAACATCTTCAAAACAGTAATTACTTGAATGTGTATTTATCTCAACCGAGTGTGTTCAAGCTTCAAAGTAACTAATAATCAAAAACCCACACTACGGATTCATTCTAAAATTAGAAGTTATTCCATGAAGCGGTTTGCACATTGCACGGCGAGGGAAAACACATTACCAGCTAATGGCTTGACGTGATTTAAGCCAACAGGAACAGTGTTGCCAACCATCGCCATTTTAGCTAACTACTTTTGCTGGCGGAAGCTGGTGTGGATAGTTTCGCGGCCATCATTCGCTAACGCATAGCATCCCTGATACACCGTGTTCGGGGCAGCTTCAGCAGGTCCTGCAGACGAATGCGGCGAGGCTGGACGTGGACAGCTCTATTAGAAAAACTGGACACGTGTCCAGCTGAAAAAGGATACAAAGCCCTCTCACAATAATTTTGAATATGTATAATTTTAATTTTAATCAAAGAATATAATCTAAATTATGCATTTTGACATTCAAATTTAATTCACAATAATTACTACACATAGTTATAAGGTCACGGTTACTAACATCGATAAGGGTGATGCCCGAAATAAATGGTTTTTTTTATGAAACAGGAGTAGACGGATCGCGATTTACGCCACATGGACACGCGCAACACCTGTGGAGTCACAAAGTCCCACCCTTTTAAGACAAGGGAGTCAAAGCGCATGCTAGGATTTTAGGAAGGGAAAAGGAGGTGGGCGGCCCGCCCGTGCCTCTCAATACGCGTGTTGTCATTTGCCATCGGAAGGAGGAAATTATTTTATGCACTAAAGTAATTAATTTCTAGTAAACTTTGGTGTTAATTTGTGCAATGAAGCGCGAAGTGATCCTAATAATAAGAATCGTTGAATTGCGTTTTTCGCGGCGTGAGTGATGTTACTGGAGGCCCAATCCGGGGGGGAAGAGGAGTTTAAAGGTTGGCAGCGCACTTGTGTCCACTGGTTTTGCGGGTGTCCATGGGCGGCGGCAATCGCTTACCATCAGGTGATCCGTCTGCTGCAGCGACCCATGTCATAATAAAAAGAATTATCGTTTTTAACACTGCTATTGCGTGTCGATAGAGTTGTGACAACTTACTTGGACCTAATAGAGTATTAAAACCTGCGATTATGTTTGGTGGTATCGGCAGGATCCGTAGGTCGATAAAACGTAAAACACCGGCGTGACTATGACTTTGACTGACTTCGACTGTTGACTACTTCACATCGGCAAGAAGATATATTCGGGTAAAGCCATATTAGAAAAAAAAGAAAACTATCTACTATCAGGTCGTTTTTGCTGACAACACTGATCGGGAATACGTGCCATATAGGAATACCGCTTCGGTATAGATTGCATGCTTCTATCAACGAATTCTATACATTCTATACCTACGGAGAGTCTCTAGAGAAATGCCTTATGAATTTTGACGGAAAATGCGGATAAGCGAGTCGCCTTATCTAAAATTCTGTATGAAATTTACATAATTAGAATTGGATAATATTCCACTTGCTACAAATTTAAAACACGTTACTAAACCTTTTATCTCATCTCAGATATGTAGATTTTTTTTAAATATACTTTAAATTCCACGGACACTGGTTCCGTGCCTTTTTTGTGCTTATTCTTTTTTAAATGTCACAAACATTTTTACATTTTCTCCACGACGAAATTAAATTAAATAAAATTACAATAACTTAAGTTTAGGCAGTCATGCATGGTTATTATTAGTAGGATGAATTTAGTGTAATTGTAAGTGGGTATTTTTTGTCCTTGGGGGTAGGGGGTTGGTATTTACGTAGTTTATGGACCTCAGAGGGGAGGGTTTTGGGGTAAGTGATAATATTTTATGTTTTGTTTGCGAACTTGTCCCTGACCGCGTCATCACCCCGATCCGCCGATCGACATTTTGAGGTTATACTCGGTGATTATTTCGATGGTAGCCTTCGATGCCATGAATATTAGACGTGCTGTGGCGTCGTTAGCGGCGTTATCGGTATCTGTACACAAGTTTTTGCGTGTCTGGAGATGGCTACCACCGCGTGTGGGACGCTTTGATATGGGACTGTTTGGGAGTTGTTCTGACTATCGCAACGTTCTCGAACGTCTGACCCTGGGCTTCGAGGAGATATGTAGATTTATTACACCGAGATGTCGAAAAACAGTGTATATCACACGAACGTTATACGAACCCACGACTCTTGAAGCATTGGGCACAGCTATGGTTTTTTCTTATTTAATACTGATGGAAGCATTTACAGATACTGTTACAGAAACATTGAACTAAAAGGGGCTTTGATTCATTGCCCGACTACGGCGAAGCAAAAAGGAGGGTTATGATTTTGACCTGTATGTATGTATGTATGTAGGGTTGTTCATCTGTTCCCTCATACCTTCTAAACTAGGTATCATATTTGAAGAAATTAGGTATCGCTAGAAGTATCTTGATTGTCTTCTAGTTATAGGCTACATGACGTCACGTTCAATTGACTACACAGCGCCCTCTATGGGACTTAAAGTAAGGAACTAAAAAAAAATGTTTCTTGACGGTACCGTGTGGGGTATCAAATGAAAGAGCTTTTTAGCACATTTCAAATATGTATTTTTTTTTACGTAACTAAAAATATGTTAAATAAAAATAAAGTTTAAAAACAAAAACCCGACTACCAAAAACACGCTCTAAAATGTACGAAACAAGAAAATAGTCTCAGCTGACATTATTATGCCGTATTGCCGTGGTCGTATGCCACCTACTGTTAGCAAAACAAATTCATTATAATAGCAGCGTTTTACCTACCAATAAAACGCTTATTAAAATACTTACCTTATTCGAAGCTTAATTATATTGAGATAGGCACTTCCTTTTTCCGCTTTTATTTCCCTCTTTTTCTACCGTATATCGCCGTCCCTCTCGCACTTTTCCCGCCACCGTCCCCACCAGGCAGTGTCCTGCTGTTTAATGCAGCGGACTTTTTGGTTCATTGTGTAAGCCAGGCAGAGATAAACTTTAAGCTTCGAATAAGGTAAGTATTTTAATAAGCGTTTTATTGGTAGGTAAAACGCTGCTATTAAATAACTGTACCGTTATTCGAAGCTTAATTATATTGAGACTTGTTTGTTATCGCCTGGTGGTTGAGGTGGACGCCAATGTGAATTGAATAATCATGGATTAAACATATTATGTTGGTAACTGATACATGTTTATTTATTATACATTCATTAAATAATAACATTAAACACTTGTGAATAGAGTTTTTAATTAGTCCTATAACCTGATACAAGGAAGGAATCAGTAAAAAACATTTTACAATTTATAATTATAAAATCACAGATACACTGAGGTATTTCTATATTGCAAGAGAGACATTTCTTTGACAACTAATATAAATAATCATAATAGATCAAACGGGATGGAATAGATCAGTTATACTAGTTGTTGGCGATGCTGATACAACCTGACGTTTGTAATATTTAGTAAAAGTATATATGGATTTCCGATTTCCTCTAGCAAGGATTTCTTCCATAGATACATTATTACACCAATTTTTGGAAGCCACTGCGGACCGAATACTTCCGGGAGCTGCTATAATATTGGCATCTTGTAGAATAGTTTTAATCCATCCTGTTATTATGGCCCGTGAGGCAGCTTTAGGTTGGCCTCTAATAGATACAAATAATCTGTTACATTTAGCCAGCTTTCGCCTATTTTGAAGTAAAGAGATTACACGATTAATCCAGTAGACAGGGTTGAGATTATGATTATCTCGATTAGAGAGTAACTTCCAACCCGATTGTCTACATTTTTCAGAATCTGTTTTGGAACCGAAAGTGGGCCAAAATATAATAAAATCGTCATTTTTAGCGCAATGATTACAGTCAATGTAACGTGAGATCGTGTATACGTCTCCCTGAACATAGGACAAGCAAAATTGCTGCGTGTCTTGAAACGTAGTTATTCTCGTCTATCGTATAATTATTCAAATAGGATGCCAAGACATCAATATTACATATAGGAGGTTTGTGAGCAATAGGCCTTTTTAACGACACGGCTTTCAAAATATGTTTCACAAGAGGATGGCTACTAATCCTCTCAGCAATGTTTACATCACATAAGTTTGAAACAACTGACTTGTGTAGTAGAACAGAGTTATATGATAGTTTGTCAACTAGGTACAAATCAGCTAAAAATTTTGCGACTTCTGAGACGTCCGGTCTCTTATAATTTACATTATTTCGCTCAGCCCATTCCTGCCATCGACGCCAGCCTACTTGGTAAGTTCTTTGTGTAGAAGGTCGCCGAAGGAAGATTTCAACAAGCCTAACTGTTCTTGGCTCCAGCCTGCTAAACTTTCAGACCACCCCCACATAGCCAAATCTCCATCGTCATTTTGTGGACTTGAGGTGGGGGGAGGTTTGTGGTCGTGTCGATCAATGCTTGCTCGAGGTTTCTCAACGAGTATGGAGCTGCTATCGCCCTGGACTTGAGGTCTGCCCTCCAAAACACTTGTCCCAGCGAGGTACTATCAGAAGATAGGTGCCTGTTGCTCGGTTGAGATGATTCAACACTTTTGGGATCAGATAAGGGGGCGGAAAGACCCAAGCTAAACTGTAGTGCCATGGCCTTGAAAAGCGTCGTGAAACAGCGCTTGCTTGTCTGAGAGATCTATCGACACATAATTGTCTACTACATGTGCAGTTGCCGAAGCAAATAGATCGATTACTGGGGTTCCGAATTTCTTGAACATTTTCTCGACGCAACGCGCTACAAGGGGCCGTTCTGGTGTGACACGGTTGCGGGACAGATGGTCGGCATGGTAGTTGTATTTTCCGGGCATATAAAAAGGATTTAACTGAATGTCATATTCTTCTAATATTTAAAAAAAAAAAAAAAAAAAAAAAAAAGTCAAATATTATATTCATATTATAGATGGCTCTCGTTCCACCCTCGTTACGAATATATGCGACCACGGTTTTGTTATCGCACTGTAACAAAACAGTGCTGTGTCGTGAAAATTGATAATGTGTTTTTCATACTTTTAAAACGGCTATCAACTCTTTTTGGTTACAATGCCATGGCTGTTCTTTATCAGACCAGTGTCCCGAAATTTTCATATTGTCTAAGTGTGCGCCCCAAGCCACATCTGAAACATCAGTTACCAGGAAATGTGTTGGGGCAGCCACATGAATCGGAGTTGGCAGATGACAATGCTTATACCACCATTTTAACTCACTGATGTGATGTTGTGATAGTGAATGACAATTCAGATCTCTCCTTTTTACTAATATTATGAGACGGACCAATAGATGTCTGTGATTTAGTCGACCTTTAGGAACTGAAACACTGTTCTGTCTAAGAATATCGGATATTCTTGCTAATATGGATTTAATTTTCTGTATCGGTGAGGTTTTCTCATTGAGCCATTCATATTAAACCCAGATACTCTAGACTAGTTTGAGGAGTCAAAATAGACTTTTCAAAGTTTATTTGCCATCCCAGGTATTGGAGTTGATTTAAAGTTTATTTGCCATCCCAGGTATTGGAGTTGATTTACTAGCAATTGAACATGATAAATCAACGTGTCTCGGTCTTGGTGAGCCAAGAGAAAAAATAGACTACAACGCGTATGCCTTGATTCCTGACCGTCTGAGCAATCCAATTAGTAAGTGATGCGAAAATTTTGGGTGCTGAACTGAGACCAAAGGGTAGGCAAGTCATCTCTAATAATTCTCTGAGAGTCTGAGGAACTTGCGATGACCTTGAGCGACTGGTAAGTGAAAGTACGCTTGCGAAAGGTCAATTTTACAGAGCCAGTCTCTATCTTGGAGGAAATCTGGTACGCGCTGCACACTCAAAAGACGAAATTTTATATACAAAATGATTGAGCGCTTTCAAATTAAAAATTAGTCTCTGACTGACATCGCTCTTTGGTACCAGGAACATAGTCGAAACAAAACTAGGAGAAGGCTTAACCGTTTCAAGTATACCCTCTATTTTCATTTTATTTATAGAAGCGGTCATACTCTCAGATACAGGTGTGTGACCGGCTTTTGTTTTTAAAATTTGGCATGATCAGTGGGGGTTTTTCGACGAAAGGTATGCGATACCCTCGAATAACTTTTAATAAAGTTTCAGGTGCGTCATGTTCTTTCCATTGATTATAATAATGTTCCAACCCACCCGTTAAAAAAGGTTTATCATGTAACAAAAAGAAACGATTTTTCTTTTTGTTACTGATTTGACGACCTGGTGAATAATTCCTCTTTCGATAAGGTTTATTGATGTCATCGTACCTGGACTGGTATCCGGTACGAGATCGAAATGTATTTTTACTTCCATGACTTACCGGCTTATTGTTATTAGCTTTTTGTCCTTGCGTAGGACGGTGCTGGTAATGGCCACATCCCTGCGAGGGAGTGCAAGACTGCCAATTGCAGTTATAACTGTGGCTGTTTCGTCCATGAGCGTTTAAACCCTGCGAGGGTATGCTTCGAGGTACCAACCCCTGCGAGGGGTGGGAGTTAGGTTTGTTTGCCGCTTGCGAAGCGGTAGTAGTATAACTGTGGCTGTTTCGTCCATGAGCGTTTAAACCCTGCGAGGGTATGCTTCGAGGTACCAACCCCTGCGAGGGGTGGGAGTTAGGTTTGTTTGCCGCTTGCGAAGCGGTAGTAGTATAGGTAGCTTAAGCACTTGTGTAACAGATATCAGACAACAGAGGAACACAAATATATACTTAAATACATTGTTACACCCAGACACTGAACAAATACAAGTGTTCATCGCACGAATGTTTGTCCAGAGTGGGGATCGAACCCACGACCTTTGGCGTGCGAGGCAGGGTCACTACCAATTGCGCCATCTGGTCAGTCTAGTCTATCAATGGATCACAAACCGCATTGGTTATGCCATCCCTTCTCATTAGAATGGATTCGGCTCTGTGACCACAAACGATCTGCAAAAGATCTGAAGAAACCTTCTGTAAGTCACTGTTTTGGAATAACTCGGTGACCTTAGCGTCAAGGTCGTCAAACTTGATTTGATCACACGATTTACCCCATATTAACAAATTTTCGGAGGGTAGTTTCCAAAACCTCTTTTTGTTTCAGTATTCCCAAAAGTCAAGGCCGCGTAAGATTTCGGCATAAGCTAAATGTCGCAAATTAAGCTAAATTAAACTTAAAAGGGGCTATGTCTTCACTATCTGACATAGCGTTATACAATATTCTACTTACATTATCATCAACTAACGATGAATGATCTTCTAAATTTTCTGCATAAATTTGATTATTAGAACAATGTTGAGAATTTTGTTTTTGGGTTAACTGATCACGTAATTCACTAAAAGCATTAAATAGCGTGTCTAACCTTTCATCATTGCGATTACGTTTGCCGCCCTTTCCCTTGCGTCGGCGGCGGCGGCGATCACGACGAGATATTTTGTTCGTATCTTGAAAACTAGATGTCGAATCACTTGTTGAAGAAGAGCTCGAACTCGAACTGCTGGAACTAGTAGACCGACTTCGTTTCTTTCGCGAAGACTCATTGTTACCCGAATTATTTTCGGGTACTACGTTATCGTCGGCCATCTAAAATATTTAAATTATAGACACAAAACAACACAATCACGTTAACTATCACACGACATCGGTAGAGTTAATAAAAAATATATATTGAAGGTAGATAAAGCTTTGTACACGATTGTAATGTACGCGAACGGTAACACCGTTATAAACAGTTAGGGACTTACTTACCTCGGGTTTGCGCCACGAGATCAATTTATTGTTTCAAATATTTGTATTATAATAACAGTTACTCGTAAGTAAAATTATGGTCGTTTTCCAGCACTAGGTGTACTTCGTTCAGAACGACCTTTTCTTGCGGAAAAATTTTACGCCAATGAACCAAAAAGTCCGCTGCATTAAACAGCAGGACACTGCCTGGTGGGGACGGTGGCGGGAAAAGTGCGAGAGGGACGGCGATATACGGTAGAAAAAGAGGGAAATAAAAGCGGAAAAAGGAAGTGCCTATCTCAATATAATTAAGCTTCGAATAACGGTACAGTTATTTAATAATAGAATATTCAATCAATGTGGCATACGATCACGGCAATACGGCATAATAATTTCAGCTAAGACAATTTTCTTGTTTCGTACATTTTAGAGCGTGTTTTTTGGTAGTCAGGTTTTAGTTTTTAAACTTTATTTTTTTAATTTAGACGCTAACTAATATTATAAATGTGAATGTGTGTTTGTCAGTCTGTTTGTTAGTCCGTCTTTCACGGCAAAACGGAGCGAGAAATTGTCGTGATATTTGTGTTGTGTGTGTGGAGATAGTGGAGATAGTTGAAGGGATGGAGAGTGACATACTCTGCTTTGTCGCAAACCGAATTCAACGTGAGCAAAGTCGCGGGCGACGTTTAGTTAACGTAAGATCCTCATTTGAGATGAATGAACGAATGCATCGCACGCCCCTCAACATATCTAAATACCAGAGCCTGAACACATTAACGTCCAGTAAGTCGGCATATTCTGCCATCTCCCTGAGCTTTGTCTAATAATCGAATTAGAGAAATAATAACCAACAATAATGCATATCCCGTGAAATTGACTAGTATGAGTAAAACGCCTTGTTTACGTTGAACTCGCGGGCGCGGAGGCGGCCGCGAACTCATCACCGCGCGTACGTGAACACTTGCATACAACGTCATATGTTTGATATTTCGGCCCTAGTATTTCATCTAAAATAGGGACAACCTTCACCCATGTAGGTGTTTATTTGAATTGGTTGGTTTTAAATTAAACTAAAACTGCTAAATAATTTAACCGGTGTGAATTATCTTAAAGACTTGGCCAAGCTATCTATTTATTCTAATTAACATTCGAATAACAGTTTTGTGAAGTTTCTATAGGATATACCCACTCACGAAGCATCCCTTGGGCTATACAACTGACTTTATGCGATTCTCACCCTAATATCAAATATATAGGTGTATACATGTAGGTCATAGAGACTAAAACTGCTAATTAGAAAGATTTTGTACCTATCTCTCCACACTCTTATACAAGTAAGTAACTACCTACTCTCAAATCAACGTAGTTAGTTGTGATGTGATGTTGTTTTAATTAAATTGAAAGACCTAAAAAAGCATTGTACTCACCACAGGCAAGACGAAACCCTCACAGTAGTCGATATGATCCCCGATGAGGTTGACGCGGCCCGGAGCGCACGCAGCCTTGGCGGGCGCACTACCGAACTGCGATGTGAACTTCTCGCGAGCCTGCCGCAGCAACTCCGCTTCGCCCAATGCTGTCGCCTCGTTGCTCATCTAGCAGAAAGGGATAGATGAGGCTCATATTATACACCGTCAGTTTTGTATCGTTTACAAAACCTCTTAATAGGTAACGTGAATCAAATTTAGCATGTTAGATCCACAAAATAACATAAAAAAATGCTCCACACAAAATTATCCACCCGGCAATAATGTATGGAACAGCTGTTTTTTTTTCGCTTATTTGGTTGATGAATGGCCAGTGAAACGTTAAGGAGTTTGTGGTGAAATTAAAAAGGTTGTTTCATCAACAAACTATATTTCAAAAGAAAGAGTAAGTAGGTTCTGATTGAGAAGACACTATTTAATCCCCTTAGGAGCTAAGACTCCCCTCTTCCACGTGATTCCGGGAAAGGGTACGGGTCGACGACACGGCTACACGATTCTATTATAAGGTTTTCGGGATGTAAACGATAAATGCTAACTGCTGGAAGATAGGTGCTAACCAAAGAGATAGGTTAATAGATAATAAGTTATTTTCTTTTTTTATTGCTTATAAAAGGCAGACGAGCTTGCGGCACATCTGAAGGTAAACGGTCACGCACAGTCATCTATCGTCCATCATCAGCCCATTTAAGTCCCCACTGCTGGGGCACGGGCCTCCCTCAATCACATGAGGGGTAATTGCCATACTCACCACGCTTGGCAGACTGGTTGGCGAGGGTTTTGATATAAATGCAGAGTTTTCCTTCTCTGGGTGCTGATGATCATGCCAGCAGCTTTGCCTTAGTCGACTTTTACGACACCTCGGTAAGAGTGAGGGTGGCCTATTCTACTCTGTCGGGGACCACACGGCAAACGCACAGTCATAATACAATACAATATTTATGGTAATTTTTTACACGTAGACACTTTATTCATTTTATTTCCTTGCCTACCTCATTTGGCAAAAAACTCCGTAAATAAAAGTTAAAGAACCGTAAGTAGCCTTCTTCACCATTTTCCTAGGCAATATTGTACGATCCTGTTACTTAATAACAGTTATAACTTTGAGCTTCAATTATAATATCATACGCCAAGTTCCATGAATAATAAATATGTTGTAAATATTACTTACAATTTTACCTTTCACACAGCTAATTCAGTTGTAGTTACTAAATATCTATTATGTATTTTAAGTTCGGATAGCACTTAAATATAAATTTAGAATAATTAAGTACTATAGGAATATTCAATTTCCACTCTTATGTTAACAGTTTTTTAGCACAGCACAATGTTTTCATGTTATTTTTCACAATACACTAAACAATCGAATCGACAGTGGGTCCACTGTCGTGTCACAAGTTACACTATACTTACAAATGTATATATGAAAACAAGCACTTGCTTACTGATAGCGCTAACGGTGTGCCCCTATTGAATATAGCATACCTAATTACTGGCATAATTACACTTTCTTTGGTATAAACACTTGAATACGTTTGCACGAGTAAACATTGAGTAACTTAGTTTTATGTTTGATTAATATATAAGTATGTATAATTCTACCATTTCATTTGTTAAGGTGACGGGTAGGGCACATTAGCGACGCCAGGCGATTTTATTTTTTAGCTACTAAACCGGATCTATTTTAAGCAATTTCGGGGTTACAACCTCTCGGCAAACACTTATACTATTTATCAAATAACTATACACAAATGTTAGGTCCAACGCGTACGCGAAAAATTATAATAACAATAGAAAAAAAACCAATAAAACTAGTATTTAATGTCTCTGTGCCGAGTACAGCAGATCCCTCACTTGTTTCTTGTATGTCAGAATATGATTACAATTAAATGGATCAACTGTAATAAAAGATCTGTTATACAAGCCACATGATCTAAAAAGAAAAGTGTTAGCCGTATAATTTGTTCTTGCAAATGGGACGGAAAACATACATACACAAGGAATCTAAAATTAGGCTTAGCAGCATTTATTATTGTATACAAATTGATAAGTATTGATTAATCAAACAATTGACAAGATGCTAACCACCTACTATTGTACACCTCGTCGTGCAGTTTATTAGTATTGGATTAAGTACTCTGTGACCTATGAGGGGAACCTAAGTAGTCATGCTCACTCAAATGTCTCTCAGGTGGTGGCGTTATGTGGCGGGTCATTACATTCCCTCTAATATGGTTGAGTGAAATGATGGCTGACACATACGTCATACTTGTGAACAGGTGCCACCTTTGGGCACTGGTCGGCTTCGGTTTACCTCATATTTAGCTTTTAATTTGCTTCATTCTATTTTGTGTTGCCTTAGACTGTATGACTTGGTATGAGGATAATAAACCATTATAAAAAAGTTGGCTATTAAAAAGAGTAACTGGCGACTTTCCGAGCCGGTGGTAGAATCGCATTATGTTTATTTATTTCTTTAGTATATTTTATGTATCAACATATATATGTATTAACATGTAAATTATACATAAGTACTTATAAATAGTTTTAAGTCATTCAAATGTATGACGATTTGTAAGTGCTGTGTACAAGCCTATGCAAATAAAGAATTATTTGAATTGAATTGAATTGAACTAGTACTGTGTTTTGCCGCGGGGCATCTTTCGTGGCGCGGGCTCTAATACATTTTCTTATATCAGCGCATATCAGCTGTATACTTTATCTAAGTCCCTTTTTCTGATAGTGTGAATTGGACAGATTTTATGATACTATAAGGGTCGTAAACAGTAAGTAAAACCAAGCGATTGTTATACGTCCTTTTATTTCGTTTTCAACCTGCAAAATACGTTACGTCGTAAGTTACGGCGGATCATCTCAACGATGAGCCACGTACGCGGGATATATAATAGTGCTCAAGTGTGTGCGCAAACACAAGTGCACTCTCCATACCCTTACTCTCATATTCCGATGGGACACTACTGTGACACGACCGGAGAGGGATCTGCCGCAGGAACAACGGCTTAACGTGGTTTCCAAGGCATAGAGGTACAAGACCGCCAACTTCCAGACTCCGGGCTTCCTAAGAATTTCTTAGTGAAAATTTAGGTACAATTTTTTGGCCGTCGCTTTCAGCATAAATGGGCAGACTGACCGGAGTGATACCACGGCCTCACAGTTGAGTGTTGTGCTGTATTTCGCCGATTGAGTGAGGATTTTGCGCACCCACACCGATTGTTTAAGAAAGTTTGATCCGTATCCGTATTCCGTATCCGCGGATCTTAACACTAAATATCCGTAACGGCGGATGTCCCTTAACGATCTGGCATCAATAGTAGGTAAAGATATTTTGACTTCGACCAGAGAGAGCCACGCTTCCGTATGAATGGGTCTGGTCGGCTCGACCGGAGTGATATCACGGCCTCGCAGAAAACCGGCGTTAAGCAGCACGAGTGAGTGTGGGTACCAGTGGCCTAATCCCCTCTGGATTGGGGATATTAAAGGCTGGCAGGTGACTCCACTGGTGATGAGGGTGAGGGCGGCGCGCGGCAGTCGCTTACCATCAGATGAACCGTCTGTTTGTCTACCACCTATCACTTAAAAAACCGGCCAAGTGCGAGTCAGGCTCGCCCATAAAAGGGTTCCGTAGCAGCAAGTAAGATAATATATGGAAGGCAAATTGCTGTTTACGGTTTATAACGTATTAAAAAAAACTACTCACTATATCTAGTTCAAACCAATTTTCGTTGGTAGTTATCATGATTATGTACGACATATATTTTTTTTAGTTTTATAATTCATTTATTATAGAAGTTAGAGGGGGAGGGGGGGACACAATTTAACACTTTGGGAGCGTCTCTTGCGCAAAGTATTGTGTTTAGAAAAAAATGGTGTTAAAAACCTGAAAATCATTTTTAAAGACCTATACATAGATACCCCACACGTACTTATAGGTTCGATGAAAAAAACATTTTTGAGTTTCAGTTTCAAGTATGGAGATCCCCAATTTTTTAATTTTTTCCAATTTTTATGTAAAAATCGTAATGCGGTTAACAAAATAAATCTATAGTATAGTTCTTATAGTTTCGGAGAAAAGTGGCTGTGACATACGGACGGACACACAGACGGACAGCGGACAGACATGATGAATCTATAAGGGTTCCGGTTTTTTCCATTTGGCTACGGAACCCTAAAAAATACCTAAAATGCATCTTACACGTCTTGTTGCCTACTAAATTATTCACGTAATGATTTATTTATTTATTTAATATAATTATACGAGATAAACCCTATTACATAATTATACATATTTAACTCTTATTGTATTTATAAACACATATCAATTATATGTTATAAATTATAAATACTTTTCCTTTTGTGTAATAAAATCCATTGTACAGTTCACAGTAATAAACGCCGACAAATTGATTATTTTATGTCTTTATATTCTCTTGTAACTAATAAAACTGAATATTGCTCCGAATGATAACATAACTTAACTGGAGCAATTCCATTAGGTCGGCTGCTGTCATTTGTTTTTTTTATGTGATAGGTGTCTGACGAGCAGGTGGACGGCCTGATGGTAAGCGATTGCCCATAGACACCCGCGACACCTTTAAACCCCCCTTTCCCTTGGATTGGGCCTCCGCTACCCTCACTCACGCAGCGAAACACAGCACAGTGCTGCTCCACGCTGGTTTTCTGTGAGGTGGTATCACGCCGGTCGAGCCAGCCCATTCATGCTGAAGCGTGCTCAATCGATTTTAATTGTTAGCTACTAAACCGCATTCATTTTAAACAATTTCGGGGTTACAACCTCTCGGCAAACACTTTTACTATTTTATTAAATAACCATGCACAAATGTGACCCAACATTTGTACGCCAAAAATTGATTCACGCTATAAGTGGCCGCTTTTGGCGGTAATTAATTTTTCGCTTACAAAAACGGACCCAACATTTGTGCATGGTTAATTAATAAATAGTATAAGTGTTTGCCGAGAGGTTGTAACCCCGAAATTGTTTAAAATAGATCCGGTTTAGTAGCTAGCAACTAAAATCGAAAGGTGTCGCTAGTTAGGCTACCCGTCGCCTTAAAGGATTGCGGAAGTCAGACGGCAGTCGCTCCATTGACGACCCGATTGGAACAGTGGTAGTGCACGCTACCTCTGATACAAGGGTTGCGGGTTCGATCCCCGCACAGTACAAACATTTGTGTGCATGAACATGTTTGTTTGTATTGGTCTGGGTGTTTGCTATGTATTATAAGTATGTATTTACAAAAGAAAAGTATTATATGTATATATTTGTAATCCCACTGTTGATTCTGATTTCCGTAACACAGGTGCTTGAGCTACCTAACTCGGAGTCAGATCAATGTATGTGATGTGGTGAAATATTTATTTATTATTGTAATTACCAGACTCCCCAAATCGAAATCATGGTCTAAGCGCAACCTGGGCTCGAAAGCGACCGCTTTTTTGCTAAATAAATATTTTCTATCTAGCTGTGCAAGAATAGTACTTCTGTCTCAGACAAAAGGAAGGTCCAAAGTCCAACAAGGGTAACTACACGTGCCGTCATGTGTACATGCCCGCTGTTACCTGTGTAGGTACAAGTATATGTGATTTTAAAATTTAAAACAAATAACGTACGATCTCAGATCAAGAAAAGAGGTGGCTTAATTTAAAGCCGTCTCGTAATGAACGAGAATATACCTGTCGCATCCCAACAAAGGAGAGACACGGCGCGTGTGAAATTCGATTCGGTCGTAAAGTCTACTTTAAATTAGGCCATCTGTGCTCTTTATAATCTTTGGCTTTTCTTGTAAACAACGTTTTCTTTTACTTTTGACTAAACGTTTTTTTTGGCAATTAAAGATTAAGATAAAAAACATTTATTTGTTAAACACACAACATTACACGACACACAACATTACAAATAAAGAACGAAAAAAAACAAACTTGTGATATTTAGACAAGTAAAAACAACACATAAAAAAATTTTTTTTTTCTTATAGAAAGGCCAATCAGGATGACCTCACTCCGCCTGATGGTAAGCGGCCGTGAAATCCAAAAATGAGGCTGACAGGCACAGAAGAACTAACAAAGTACCCATTGTGTCTGCCATCCTCACCCTAATGGCCTGCTGAGATGCCGTTTCACGCCCCGCCTAAAAGACCCCGGATTGTATGAAGGAGGAAACACATGAGCTGGGAGGGCATTCCATGCCTTGATGGCTCGGGGCAGGAACGAGGAGCAAAACCTCTTGGTGCGCGCCGCCATTGTCTGGATGGTATGCGGATGGCAACGCTGTCCAGCACGTGTTGTTCGGAAGTGGAAAGGGGAGGATGGGATAAGTTGAAATAACTCATCAGAGCATTCCCCGTTATAGAGGCGGTAGAGAACACTTAGACTGGCAATGTCTCTACGTAGCTGAAGAGGTTCTAGGGACTTCGTCACCTCATAATCTCCAACAATACGGATAGCACGTCGCTGCAACCTATCGAGAGCCTCTATAATACATCTATTTACCAAGTTTTAATAGTATAGTTCTTATAGTTTCGGAGAAAAGTGGCTGTGACATACGGACGGACGGACAGACGGACAGACATGACGAATCTATAAGGGTTCCGTTCTTTTCAAAATTGATGAAAAAAAAACGATTGTGATATTTAGACAAGTAAAAACAACACATAAAAAAATTAACAAAAAAATCCTACAAGTTGAAACAATTCAGGCGGGCAATATACATTGTCTCTGTTGTGTTGGTGCATAAAAAAGGAGCTCACTCAGCTAAAGCCACGACTTAAGGACATGGTAGATACCTACTATGGGGTAGTGCAGGGGTAATTTATCATTTATCTCATAAATAACCTTCTTTTAAAACTAAAAAAAGGTTGTCTAATGTCTCCCTAGGAGTAATTTATCAAGTATTTTACGAATAATTCGACTTAGAAACTTTTCTACGCGATGTTTCAAATAACTTCTTTAAAGTATTTTCGTGAATCTTTTAACTTTTAAATGTTTCATACAAATTGTTTAAATTAATTAAATTATTTAGTATGTCATTTCATTAACCGTAACTGAGAACGAGTGAGGGATTTGAAAATTGAAGTAAAATTTCTCTTCATTATACCACTTTTACGATAAAAAAGTAACGGTGTGTAGTAGACATTGTCTATTTTTTATCGTTTACATCCCGAAAACCTCATATCGTGAATGAATTCTATATATTTATCATGTTAGATCAACAAAAGAAGCTAAAAGTATCAGCTGTTCCGTACAAAATAAAATATCCACATGGCAGCCATATATGTAACAGTTACATAAACATTAGAATAGTTAATTACGAGATTTCTACTATGTACCTTATTTTTGAGTTTCCGATATTTCGGCACTGTTGCAAGCGCCATGGTCACGGAGTAACTGAAGTTTTTGCGGGTAAGATGTTACTGGCAGACAAAACGGTCTACCCTCCTTCGCAGTCCTTTACTATGCGCACCTGGCGGTACCACTGTTCACTAACTCACTATTTTCTCGCTCCTGTTCTCGACACACAACACTCACAGTATCTGGCCGCGAAATGACACTTTGTTTAGTTTTACTGGTTATTACATTTTCGAATCACTGGATTCCAGACATTTGACAATTTAAACCATTTAAACCCATCCTCACGATTGAAATTTTTGTACTTTGTAATCTCAATCGCTTCCCTGACCAGTCTTGGTATGTAGTGGCGTTCTGTCGAAATTATCTGAGGTGCGAGAAAATAGTGAGTTAGTGAACAGTGTCCTGCCAGTAACATCTTACCCGCAAAAACTTCAGATACTCCGTGACCATGGCGCTTGCAACAGCTGCCGAAATATCGGAAACTCAAAAAGAAGGTACATGGTAGAAATCTCGTAAATAACTATTCTAATGTTAGTGACCATGAAAGTTTAAAACAATATAGTTTTATAAACATTTATTATCTTACGACATATATCACTAAAACATAGTTTTTTGTATGGTTTTCAGGTGATACCCGCAAGCCCGCGTGCACATCACGAGCACAAGAGTGTGTGTGCTAAAAGTGATTATGTATTATCGATGCTCAGATAATTTAAGATGAAAGCCGATGGTAGCTATTTAGGTTAAGAACACGCCTTCCACGTAAAGATGCTCGGATTCGAACTATGACCTCCCATAGTTTGAATCCGAGCATGCATCTTTGGATTTTTCAAATCTATTTGCATGTTTCTACCATTAGCTCGGCGATGAGGGAACATCATGAGGATACCTGCACATTTCGAATAGTTTAGAAACGTGTAATCATGATTCAGTTAGTTTGGTTCGCCTGTCAAAATCGAAAAAAATTATACGCTAAGCTGCCCTAAAACACTTCATCATCATTTCAGCCAATAGACGTCCACTGCTGGACATCGGTCCTGTGCCGCCCGATGGATTCCCGAGATCTTCACCAGATCGTCGCCGGTCCACCTTGAGGGGGCGCCACGGCTGCGATTTCCTGTACGTAGCCTCCACTCGAGGACCTTTCCGTCCCAACGGCCGTCTATTCTCCTCGCTATGTGCCCTGCCCATTGCCACTTGAGGCATGCAATCCTTTGGGCTATGTCTGTGACCTTAGTTCTCCTGCGGATCTTATCATTTCTGATACGATCACGCAGGGAGACTCCGAGCATAGCCCTCTCCATTGCTCTCTGGGTGACTTTAAGCCTCCTAAATCGGCACATTGTAAGCGGCTAAAATACTTATCGCTATCAAAAATCAAATTTAAGCTTTATGCCCATAGACACAAGGAATCTCAAATTTTAGTTCCGTTTATTTTATTTCCCGCGGGACTTCATTCGTGGCGCGGACCCTATCTTATATCGCTGTTGATGAAGTCACGTTTATGTCAGAGTTCATCAAACGAGATAACGACACGAAAATAATATCGTTAGAGATACACTTCTGATTGCAGATTACAGGGTAGTTTGCTGAAGGACAAATGCTATAATAATAATTATTTTAATCGTTTGTTAGCAATAATAGTAAGCATAAATAACTAGGGGTGGTCAGATATAAACAAATGGGTTTATATAGAGTTACCTCGGAGTGATTCATTACATTACAAATTAATTAATAAATAATAAATAAATATTTCACAACATCACATACATTGATCTGACTCCGAGATAGGTAGCTCAAGCACCTGTGTTACGGACATCAGAACCAACAGCGGAATTACAAATATATACATATAATACTTTTCCTTTCTTTTAAATAAGTGCAGAATTTCCATTAAAAGTATTGGTTAGGGTGATCTAGATGTAATTTGTTTTATTTTCTACTAGTAGTCCCCTGTTTACATTTATTTCGTTTATTTATTTTGCATGTCACATAGTAATAAAGATCTTCATTTTTTTTTTTTAATATGGCTCTACCGGAAGATAATTCGCTAATGTCAAGTAACAATCTAGCCCTCACTATATGTCAATAAAAAATTATAATCACATTCCAAATTATATCAAAAACTCAGTAACTCATGCAGCGTACACTAAGAGTCTAAAAATATTCTTATTTAGTAAATCGTACTATAATTTACAAGAATTCTTTAGCGACAAAAACAATTGAAATGCTTCATTTTCTCCTCACCACAACACGTTACTGAATTATAAATATAAAAATTGTTGATGTAAAAATATTATGTAGTAAGTAATAATGATTAGATTCTAAGTTTGCTATGACCCTTACAGGGCGTCACATGTTTACTTTTATCAATTTATTTATTTGTAACATCTTGATGTAATGTGACTTGCAATAAACTATTTGAATTTGAATTTGAACTTATTGAGAATAAGTAGGTAGTCAACAGTCGAAGTCAGTAAATGTCACCACTGGTGTTTTAGGTGTCCATGGGCGGCGGTAATCGCTTAACATCAGGTGATACGTCGGCTCATCTGCCACCTATATCATAAAAAAACAAAAAGTCACAGTCACTCAATAATAACGCCGGTGTTTACGTTTTATCGACCTACGGCGGATACTCTAAAATCAAACGCGGATTTTAAGACACTGGACACACAATAAAAGTGAAAAAACGATTCTTATTATTAGGTTCACTTTGCGGCACTTCACTGCACAAATAAACACCAAATTTGTACACTTAAAACCACTAGACACTAATTTAAAACCATTGAATTGCATCATTGTGCACATGCACAGAGCTATTAAATTATTAAATCTGTGTGCACATGGGGCACCGCAAAAATTAGTTACCTATAATAAGATACTAAGTATACATACATACATAATAAGTTTTATAACAATAATATTAATGTTAAATATATAAAAAAAAAAACAATTATGTAAATGATCTAACATAAACAGATAACTAAATACCTAACTTAACTGTTTGCCGAAGTTACCTACTAAATAAGCACCAAAGGACAACAGATTCAACCGTGGTCAATGACATATCATGATTGCCAGTTGATTGCGGTCGTAATTTTCTGTTCAATAAGTAAAGATACAGAAGATAAATATAATATCTACTGTGGTAAAGACGAATAATTAAAATCAAAAGAACTTACCTAAGTGAAGTTCGATGATAATTATGCATAGACATCGACGCGATTTATTATTTAGGAGAGACCGGGGCAAGATGAAGTTCGGGGCAGCACGGGAAGTAAGCTTGTGTACGTGAATAGTAATCGTGTTCAAAACGGTGACAGCGCCATTTGCACGAACTTCACTCTCCGCTATTGCGTCCCAGCAGAGCGAACAGGTTAGAACATGTTTTTGCGTTGCAGAGAGAAAAAAGTGATATTGCAAGTGTTTTTACGCAATAATTGATTCGAAAGCTCATGTACAGACATGTTAGTAGCTGTGTTAATGTATTATTTTAATCCCGAGCTAATTATAGTAGTCCAGAACATTAAATTCCAACCAGATTTTTCCGCCGGTAAAGTTTGAGGTTAGAATTACGACATCTTTTTTACCTACTTGTAGATTGGAGCAAGATGATCGGGGCATAATGGGATACCATCCCGTTTTGCCCCGCCCTGGTGATTTAATAACAACATTTTCTATGTACTGATAATTTTGAAAAAATTCTACTTTAATCATGATCAAAAATAGTTATTCATTTATTTGTCTACAGATAAAATGGTTCGCAACTATAAAAGAAAAACTGATCGTGGAAAATGGAACGAAGAAGATATGAGAAGAGCATTAAATGCTGTTCTTACTGACAGAATGGGATTTCTTCGAGTCTCGGCTACATACAATTTCCCGAACGACGAGTAAGAAAAGCTCGTGAAACTGTTAATACCGACACTATCTCCCCGATTAAAAGCGTGCTCGTTTTGCCCCACAGCGTTTCCCAACTTACCCCCAGTTATGGGGCAAAACGGGAAATTTGCCGAGTTTATGTATTTATTATTTGCCAGAAAAAGTTCTGTCATTTTGCATGTTACAACGTATAATTATAAGAAGAAAATAATGAAGCTTCTATGGATAATAATAAATAATGATTGAAACGAAACAGCGACCGGTGAAGCGTCACGTGTAGTCGGGGTATTTGCAGACAATATCCATGCAAAATTGCCTCCATAACCATATTTCATCAACTCGACGCTGAGTGAACAATATTTCATAAAAAATACAGGTAGTATCGGTGAATTACATCAGCGTTCCATTACAGCCTTCTAAATACTTCTTAACTATTATCCTTACTTTTCCTCTATCCCGAGGTTGTTTGGAAGAGATCGTTGTTAGCGATAAGATACAGACAAGTCAGTCTTTTTTTTTTTCATATGAGAGGTGGCAGACGAGCAGACGGATCACCTGATGGTAAGCAATTCCGCCGCCCATGGACACCCGCACCACCAGTGGAGTCACAAGTGCGCTGCCAATCATTTCCCCTTCCCCCCATTGGGCCTCCGGTAACCTCACTCACACGGCGAAACACAGCGCAGGCGCTGTTTCACGCCGGTCTTCTGTGAGGCAGTGGTATCACTCCGGTCGAGCCGGCCCATTCATGCCTAAGCGTGGCTCTCCCACATTTGAAATTCAGTCTATTGCAATGTAGGCTCATTGTAATAGACTGACTGCCCCACCCTGAGCCCATGGCTAGCTACGCCCATGATAATACAGCGATATTTTTTCTCGTTTAAAATATGTATTGTGAATAAAGTCCTTTTAGCATGTTAGATCAACAAAATAAGCGAAAAAATTCAGCTGTTCCATACAAAATAGAATATTCACCCTGCAATAATGTAAACAGGAGTTTGTCGGGATGTAAACGATAAAAAAATTACGGCGTATGAGGGTAGGTACAGTGAATTTGAAATTAAATAAAACAATCATCATCATCATCAGCAACCCATACTCGTCCACTGCTGGACATAGGTCTCCCCTAATGCACGCCACTGCTCCCGATTTTCGGCCACTCTCATCCAGCCTACACCAGCCAGCCTTCGAATGTCATCATCCCATCTTGTCGCAGGGCGTCCTACACTACGCTTACCGAGTCGCGGTCTCCACTCACGGACTTTACGGCTCCAACGGCTGTCAGTTCTGCGGCTAATATGACCAGCCCACTGCCACTTCAGTTTGCTAATTCGGTGGGCTATGTCGGTGATTCTGGTTCTCTGTCGGATTACATCATTTCTGATGCGGTCCTTCAGAGATACTCCGAGCATAGCCCTTTCCATAGCTCTTTGAGCGACTTTGAACCGGTGGACTAGTCCAGCCCCCATGCACTTTTCCAGTTTAGTGTCAAGTTTGACACTAAACTGGAAAAGTGCATGGGGTACGGGGACTAACATTGAATAATTTAATTATTACCTAAGCCCTCGATTTCTAGACTTACCATATCGTAGGTAGATCAGGGGCCATGCGCACCCGGGGCCCGAAGCGAGGGCTTTGTACACGACTGGGAATGAGATGATGATGATGATTTAGAACACTAGAAAATGTTCTGTTATTTATTTATTTATTTAAAAAGGTACACCAACAGCATATATACAAAACACGAAAATAAATATAAATTAAGGTAATAGTAATTCTTATATATATGCCCATTATAGGCGTACACAACATTGACTATTTAACATACTGTACATACTAATTAAATACGAATTTAGATTAACTTAAATTTGAAATAAATTAAAATAGGAATAATAATGATAATATTAAATTTGAAATAAATTAAAATAGGAATAATAATGATAATGATAATAATGTTACAATTAAAAAATTCGTAAAAACAACGACTTTGTATGAAAAGCCCTTCGTTCTGTTTGGTCATTTTGTATGGGGAAGGCAAAAAAATTTATAAGAATTCGAAATATGTTTTAGACAAATGTTGTTGTAGAAGCATGTAACTGTTCATTGCTACTCCCTGTACCTATGTTATTTTATGTGAGCATGAAGTTATAAACGAGTTACGATACGACAGGAACTAATAAAGAGTGTTTGTATAGATGTATGTTGAATTACAAAACTTATATGCTTAATTACAAAACTTATCACACTGAAAATATTAATTCGTAAATGAAGCCGACACCGAACCTATTTAAGGTTCGGTGTAACAGTTTCACTTCCTTTTATAGTTATAGGTAGGCAGGATTTTTTATATTTCCTATAACTTGTGAAAATTACACTATTTATAAGTCTTTATTGAGGGAAGTTTACTATGTGAAAAGAAAAGGAACTAGAATTCCATCCGTACCATCTGGATGGGTGGAGGTCCACCACCGTACGCTTTACACATCATTTTTTGCGACGCGCCTCCTCATTGTGGAATCAACTTCCCGCAGCGGTATTTCCGAACCGGTACGATATTGCGATCTTCAAGAAACGAGCCTATACCGTCCTAAAAGGCCGGCAACCACACCCTCTGGTGTGGCAGATGTCCATGGGCGGCGGTGATCACTTACCATCAGGTGACCTGATTGCTCGCTTGCCTCCATTTCTCACAAAAAAGGGTCTATTCTAGTGTACTCACCAATGAAGTTTCCTGATCTCAGCGTGTTATTCCCAGCTATATTAGATGCCGTTGCCTCAGAACCTGGGGTACGCAGGTTTTTTGAAGTGTGGAACCTTATATTTCGTCAGCCCTTCGCATAGACAGCCGAAACAGTCAGATCAATTGGATAATGTTCCGAATAAAACTGTGGTTATTCACATTTTGTAGACCTCTCACCTCCCGCGACGTGCTTCCCGCTACTTTTTTTATGTGATATGTGGCAAACGAGCAAACGAATCACTTGATGGCAAGCAATTACCGCCGTCCATGGCCACCCGCGACAAAAGTCGACTTGGATATAATATATATTTTGATAGAATCTGTGCATTTCTATTCAAACATTTTAGATACGTTTTGTTAGGTACATTCTTGAAACGTTCCGCTAGGATCATAAACCAATATATGTCCACAATACATAATCACCTACGAATACATTTCATTAAAAACAAAACAAAACTTCGCAATTCTAAATTCAAAATATCTCTGTCATTCATTCGAGGTTCAAGTGGGTTCCTTTTGTAAAATTCAAATTAAATATTTACCTTTTAAAGGACGTGAATGAAGGAGTAGTCTCACAGCTGTGGCGCGCGTACACAACTACACAACGTAATGACTGAGCGAGATAGTTGCGCTCAATAACGTATCTTGCTTGGGACTTGTGCACACCAAACATTGTTAACATTTTTGTAATTAAGGTGACGGGTAGGGCATACTAGCGACGCCAATTGATTTTAATTTTTAGCTACTAAACCGAATCTATTTTAAACAATTTCGGGGTTACAACCTCTCGACAAACCCTTATACTATTTATTAAATAACCATGGACAAATGTAGGGTCCGTTTTTGTACGCGAAAAATTGATTCACGCTAAAAGTGGCCGCTTTTGGCGGTAATCAATTTTTCGCGTACAAAAAGCAACCTTACGTAGGTCATGTTTCTAGATATATCTACTGATGAATGGGCTGTGTGGTCCCCGGCAGAGTAGAATAGGCCACCCTCACTCTTACCGAGGTGTCATAAAAGGCGACTAAGGTAAAGCTGCTGGCATGATCATCAGCACCCAGAGAAGGAAAACTCTGCATTTATATCAAAACCCTCGCCAACCCGTCTGCCAAGCGTGGTGAGTATGGCAACTACCCCTCATGTGATTAAGGGAGGCCCGTGCCCCAGCAGTGGGGACTTAAATAGGCTGATGATGAATGATGGGACCGACACATTTCTATAGTAAGTAGTGTACATTCTGAAATTTCGCTAACAGCTATTTGACCCATTACCATATGACCATCAGAATGTTGGCCAACAAATGATACGTAAGTAAATAATGCGCTTAAAATTTTTTGGTGTAAGTAAATCGACAAAGTTCCCGGTAGACCACTTTCGACCTTACAGTATTGGAATAAGGTCGAATAGTGGTCTACCGGGAACTTTGTCGGATGTAGATACCTATAATATTGATGAAATTATCGTAGGCTCACGGCGACGCAAAGAAGCAGTTACAAAATTCGACTATATACCAAGGTCTCCGGTAGCTTAGTCGATAAAAGCAGTTACCCGGTTAGCAAAAGATCGTGGATTCGAGTACCACCCGAACACTGTCGAAAAATTTTAAGTGCATTTCCTTAAGAATAAATTGCAAAAATTGCTATACCCAAAAAATGGTACGTACCTAAAATATTGAAACTTTATCTTGGCTGAATCGTTATATTGGCGAAAAGTTGAATGGGACAAAAATCTGTAGTTAATGCGAAAATTTTGCAAAACATTATGTTGGTCAAACCGTTCACGGGTCACCAACCAAAATAAAATAAAAAAGAATCGTTCCAGCCTGTTTTTCTCCTACTTGTGCACTGCCCCTAATCAGCTGGCGAGTCCATTATCTGAGCTCGCTCAAATGTTTATTACCCTCGTCTGATAGCAGTGGATAGCAGCTATCGCCGGTTACAAACTTAAGCGAGACCCGTGACATCAGTCGAGGCACCTGCTTCCTCCACACATGTCATATTGACCATCCATTGCAACTTTTTTTAATGTGATGACTAGCTGACAGCTTACCTGATGGTAAAGATTGCCGCACATGGACGCCCACAACACCAATTGAGTCAAAAGAGCTCTGCCTACCTTCACGCACGCAGCGAAGCAAAGGCTAAGCGAAGACTGTCGAAAAAAAATTAAGTGCATTATTTACTTAAGAATAAATTGCAAAAGATTGCTTAAACCGAAAACATTCATAAAATAAAATCTCAAAAAAGAAGTTCATCTCCATCTGATATTGATATCAAAGAGTTTGTTGACCTACGCGCTAGCAATGTATAGTTTTTTTAAGGTTATGTAGCCAAATGGCAAAAAACGGAACCCTTATAGATTCGTCATGTCTGTCCGTCTGTCCGTCCGTTCGTATGTCACAGCCACTTTTCTCCGATACTATAAGAACTATACTATTGAAACTTGGTAAATAGATGTATTTTGTTAACCGCATTACGATTTTTACACAAAAATTGTAAAAAATAAAAAAGTTGGAGGGGTCTCCATACTTGAACCTGAAACTCAAAAATTATTTTTTCATCAAACCTTATACGTGTGGGGTATCTATGGATAGTACTTTAAAAATGATTTTGAGATTTTTAACATCATTTTTTTCTAAACACAATACTTTGCGCAAGAGACGCTCCCAAAGTGGTAAATTGTGTGTCCCCAATCTAACAAGTAACTCGCTTACAAACTTCAGAGATACCCCTTACATCACAAATTATAAGAAGAAGATACTAGAGTCCGTGTCGTCAACATTCAAACTTGAGCATTATGCTGATAGACAAAAGGTATCTCAAATGTTTTTTTTTTATAATATAGGCTCTACCCGAAGATATTTTTCCCATGTCAAGTAACTTATTGAGAAGGTGAGTAGTGGGTAGTCAACAGTCGAAGTCAGTCAAAATCGCAGTCACTCAATAAAAAACCCGGTATTTTACGTTTTATCTACATACAGGATTCATGCTGATACCACTCTAACCACAATCGCGGGTTTTAATGGTCTATTAGGTCCAAGCAAGTTGTCCGTGACAACTCACTCGACACACAAAAGCAGTGTTAAAAATTATACAATTTAACGATTCTTAATATCAGGGCCACTTCACGGGACTTCATTAGCACAAATAATTAATTAATTAATTAAATTCTTTATTCAAGTAACCAATTGTGAATATTGAGTAATATGCACAATTATAAAACATAATAATGAAGTTACACAGCATACCCACAACCTTATTTTGCGTTGCAAGTTGTGGACACTTGCAACACAAAACAAGGCCGTAAGGTAGGCATTGCGTAGATACCCGAATCACCGCTGAACCACCCCGCCAGCCGTTACACAACAGTCATTCACGGACCTACAGTCCAACCTGGTAGGTAGCTATCATACTTAATAAGCAGCAAATTTGTTCACTAAAAACCACTAGAAACTAATTTAAAACTTTCAGACCTTCCTAGCGCCAGAATCATCGTCAAGTGTTACTTCCATGTTTCTCCGCGAAACTTATTTCGTGGCTCGGTCTCTATGTATCTATGTATCGTACATCCTTACACAAATCAATCAAGACACTCGCTTTCTCCGCACAAGTCCTTGCTTCGCAGCCTTAGATTAATACAAAATACGCAACCAAAAACTTCAGAATCATTGTCGTAGCATTTCGGAGAATGTGCTGTGTAACTATCTGTTCTTCTCATATTTTCTTCGGATTACCAAATGAACAAGGATTCACGGCTTTACGGCGAATGTTCCTCCATTTAGGGTGCCTTTCCACCTGTGATGTGCTATGCAGATATGCATACTGCGAAGATGTGAAAACTACGCTACGAAACTATGTGACCGGCTCCAACAATCTAAGCTATGTAGCTGTGAGACGAAGATGTGCTATTGTAGATGCGCAGCCGCGAGATAAGCTTGCTGATATTCCTACGTGACTCGCGACCATTCATAACACGTAACCATTGCATTCATTATACACAGATCCGCATTTCACGCTAAAAGCGGGCACTCATATAACTCTGCCAATGTCGAGTGGTTAAAGAGTCGTTTTTAATTAGAAATTGACCGGTGTAAGTTGTAAAAAGTCCTCAAATACATCATTCGGATGTAGGATGAAGATAAAGATAAAGATGATTTATTTGTCAAAAATAGGTAAAAATACAATTGTTCTTAAATAATAATGTTTTCTCTATGTTTTGCCAGTTATGACATAAAAAATATTAATATTACATAAGTTGAATAACAATCAAATTAATAGAAGTATTTAAATTTATTAGCATGCACATTCATTAATAATTTAAAATGGGTAATAATATTAATTCAATAAACAATAAATGCAATGTTACAGGTTATCCGATAAGAAGTCATTTATATAATAATAGAATTTGTCAAGCAGTAATATTTTTAAATTTCCGACATTTTTAAGTGTAATTTTATTTGTATTTTTAAATTGCAAAGATATTTAAGAATATACCCCTTCCTTATGAAAAATAAGGAAATAATTTGGCTAGCGTGACGAAAAATCTAAGTGATTTACGGATCACGTTTCACGGATATAAGAGCCTTCCTTTATATCCGAAAAACGTGACGCTTTTACATCCTTACTATAGCTGTGTCGGGATCGGTGAACAGGTGCATCCTTCTAAACATTTTTTACTTATATTGAACGTGTTTATTCGCATAAAATATGGTAGGCACATAATGTTGTTACATATTAAACCCGTTCGGCCTAAGAATAAATAGATGATTATTTATTTATACCGTAACTTGTATTTTGACTCAAAATGTAAGAGCTCTGTTTGCCGTAATACAAGTTTATCAGAACTCAGTTCAGCAATAGTTGCTACATGCAATTGATAACACTTTGTAAGCAATAAAAAAATATTATTTTTATATTGCATTTATTGAAAACTGTACAAAGGTATATTTACTGAACCGGTACGACATTGAGATCTTCAAGAAACGAGCCTATACCTTCCTAAAAGGTCGACAACGCATCTCCACTCCTTCTGGTGTGGCCGATGTCCATGGGAGGCGGTCATCACTTACCACCAGTTGATTCGCTTTTTCTTATGCTAGAGGCGGACAAACGAGCAAGCTAGTCACCTGATGGAAAGTGATCAACGCCGCCCATGAACATCTACGAAATCAGAGAGATCGCTAATGTGTTACGAAAAGGAGTACGCTCTCTTGAAGGTCCCTAAGTCCGTTAGGAAATACTCCCGCAGCCAAACCGTACCGTCCACAGAACTGAGGTACGTGGTAGAAAGTTCCGCGAGAAACGCAGAGTATAAAACCCCCATCCATCGAGATGATGGGATGGAATGGCAATCGTTTGCTAGTGAGTGGTTCGATGTAAGAATTCAGCTGCAGGGAGTAGATCAAACAGTTCGTCAGAGCACTCCCCATGATCGCTTGCATGTTTGTCACCCAGTCTCTTAAAAAAAAGAAAGAAATACATATTTACAAAAAACTGTTGTGTGCCTGCCCAACTGTCGTTGTTCAACGTGCCCAGAATGCTGGCGGCATTGCGTCTTCGGATGGCCGACCCTTAACGTTGGCCGAGGTAGCTGCCAGCATTCCGGTCGCCGGAGAATTCAATCAGCCTAATCATGCAGACAATTCTTCCGCTTATTATTTGGAACAACTTTGCGGCATGAATGGGTTATAATTTTTTTTTGTGTCATAGGTGGCAGACGAGTAGACGGATCGTTTGATGGCAACCGCTTGCCGCCGCCCATACGTCCGGCGACACCAGTGGAGTCACAAATGCGCTGCCAATCTTTAAGCCCCTTTCCTTCGGAATGGGCCCCGGTACCCTCACTCACGCAGCGATAATCAGCACGGTGCTTCTTCACTGCCGGTTTTGAATTGAATGGTCCGTTATAAATGGGTCACCTCGACTCACAGAAAATAGGCAAGAATATAGATATTTCTTGTCGAAATCTATTTTTTTTATTATGGCTTCTACTCGTAAGATAATTCGCCTAATGTCAAGTAACTTATTGAGAATAAGTAAGTAGGTAGTCAACAGTCGAAGTCAGTCAAAGTCACAGTCACTCAATAAAACGCCGGTGTTTTACGTTTTATCGACCTTCGGATTCAGCGGATATCACTCTAAAAGCAATCGCAGGTTTTAAGACTCTATTTGGTCCAAGCAAGTTGTCACGAGACAACTCACTCGACACACAATAGCAGTGTTAAAAACGATACAGTCCAACGATTCTTATTATTAGGATCACTTGGCGGCACTTCACTGCACAAATAAACACAAAATTTGAACACTAAAAACCACTAGACACTAATTTAAAACCTTGGGATTGCATCAGCCCATGCGGCTTGTTTTAGCCCTACCCGCCGAATCGTCATTCGAAATCTACTTTGAATCTTACTTACTTCAAAACTTTTAAAATTCAATTTTTATCGCCGTCAAAAATATTGAGTTAGTTAAAACTTGAGTGTTGCAACTTTTTACTTTAAAATTTAATGCTTACTTTACAGTACGATAAATACTTTGAAATCCGTCACTAAAAACCATTAAGCTTTGTCTTAAGTATTGTTAATACCCACTTTGGAAGAACAATACCAGAACCATTACCAATCTGTGGATATCGGTGTTGGTTACTCATTTATTGAGTAACTACGTAATATTTTGTAATTATAATGTTTTAATGTTTGTTATTCTTAATAAATAAAAATAAAATATTAAAAACATTATTTACTACGCCACTTGATGAATGAATGAAAATGCTTTTATTTCACACATACCATTTATTTACTCTTTATTGCAGCAGGAAACAAAAGTACAATTGGCGGACTTAATGCTATATAGCATGGGGGGAAACAAGTGGTATAAAACCTGAAAACTAAGTACTAATTAGGTACCAGGAGAAATGTACAGCGCAGGCGGCCTTACCTATAGTGATTCCGGTGAGGCCGTGGTATCACTCTGGTTGAACTAGCCCATTCACGCCGAAGCGTAGCTCTCCAACGGTTGAATAAAAATTGTTGTTGTTGTTGTCCATGTCCATGTTAGTCCTAAAAAAGTTATTTTATGTCATTTTATAAGTGAAAACCATTCGTCTTTGAAATTTGCAAGAGTGATTAACCACCACGACGAATTAATATCGTATATTACTTATCTAAATAATTTTAATCGTTAGTTCGTGACTAAACTCGCTGATAAGATTCACACATTAGCTAATCCATTGATGTAAATCCAAAAAATAATGATTACCTATAACAATGTAGAATTTGCTTAGATGGGTGTGGACTGACTGACACACTTTTTACCCGACTACGGCGAAGCAAACAAGAGGGTTATGATTTCGACCTGTATGTATGTATGTATGTTCATCTGTTCCCTCATAACTTCTAAACTACTTAGTCATCATCTTCGAACAAATGAGGAGTCGTTAGAAGCGTCTTGATTGTTTTCTGGTAATAGGTTACATGACGTCACGTTAAATTGACTACAGCGCCCTCTAGGGGACTTAGAGTACGGAACTAAAAAAAAATTGCTTGGCGGTACCGTATGGGGTATCAAATGAAAGAACTTTTTTAGCACATTTCAAATATGTAATTTTGTTTACATAACTAAAATATGTTAAATAAAAATAAATTTTAAAAACTAAAACCCGACTACCAAAAAAACACGCTCTAAAAAGTACGAAACAAGAAACTGTCTCTGCTGAAATTATTATGCCGTATTGCCGTGGTCGTATGCCACCTATTGTAGCCAAACAGATTAATTATAATAATAAAATAAAATTTAGACGATTTTCTTGTTTCGTACTTTTTAGAGCGTGTTTTTTTGGTAGTCGGGTTTTAGTTTTTTAATTTTATCCTTTTTTTTTCGGCGAAACAGCGCAGGCGTTGTTCAAGTCGTGTTTTTTATGAGGCTGTATCACTCCCATTGAACCCATTCATGACATGACTTTTTTTGGTAACGCAGAGAGAATGGAGCCGACGTCGGCGCCCGGGCCGCTGAGAGTCGGCCGGGTAGTGTGAGGCTCTCCCCTGGGAAGCTCCCAGGAGCATACACAAACCCACTTTATTTAATAAATACATACCTAATCTTATATCAATAAAAACTGGTTTTACTTTCTCTCGTTTATCATAAGAAAGGATCACTTCTTTTCCTGACTTTACTTCGGGACTTAATTTTTATTTTATCTTCTGTATTAGTCCTAAACTGTACCAATAGATGCCGCTGAGCGCAGATTACATAGCACCAGTGTTAGATAGATACTCTTTATGGCACATACAAAACTTAAAAGCTAAGTATAGGCACAGAGACACAGTGTACAATTTTGGCGGTCTTATCGCTAAGAGTGATTTCTACCAGACAACCTACAGGTACAGGACATTAGATAGAAGAGGGGAGGGGGGTGCAATGGTGGTGATGGTGATTTGCCTTTTCTGTTTGATATGCCTAGTCGTAGTCTACTATAGAAGATGCCTGTTTAAAATAGTGGTGCGCCGGCACTCTGTTCGAGACTCAATTTAGTAATTACTTCCTAAATGGACCGATAGATGGCGCTGGGTGTTGTTTACAATACGCTAGTGTTTTGTCTTTACCTATAGTTTTCTATGCAATTTACTTACCTACCTCTTTATAAATAGTAGGTATAGATAGATATGACCGAAGCGCACATCAGAATGACAAGTGATCAGGGGGCCTTACCACTCAGAACCTTAGCTAAAGGTAAAAAGTGGCTATAAGTGTGAGTGAAAGTGAAACAGCACCAATGCTGTGTTTCGCTGCGTGAGTGAGGGTACCGGATGCCCAATCCAGGAAAAAGGGGGTTCAAAGTTTGGCACCGCACCTGTGTCTCCACTGGTGTCGCGGGTGTCCATGGGCGGTGGCAATCTCTTATCATCAGGTGATCCGTCTGCTCATCTGCTACCTATCACATAAAAAATAGGTGATTTCAATATTTCTGTGTACCCTAATTTATTTCGGGAAAAGGATGAAAAGAAGACAGCATTATATTATGGTTTTTCGCCCCGCCGCGCCGCGACACCCACGCCTACGAATTATCCCGACTTAGTGACGGTTAGGGCACACTAGCGACGCCACTCGATTTTAATTTTTAGCTACTAAACCGGATCTGTTTTCAACAACTTCGGGGCTACAACCTCTCGGCAAACCCTTATACTATTCATTAAATACTGATACTTAACCTTTGGGTCTGCTTTAGTACTCTAAATTTGAATTACCGCCAAAAGCGGCCACTTTTGGCGTGAATAAAATTTTCGTGTACAAAAACGGAACCAACATTTGTACATGGATATTTAATAAATAGTATAAGTGTTTGCCGAGAGTTTGTAACCCCGTAATTGTTTAAAATAATTCCGGTTTAGTCGCTAAAACTTACCCCAGTGCCCTACCCGTCACCTTAAAACCTCTCAAAGAAGTAAATATGGTTGAATTCATAATTTCGTGGCAAACATCTTATCATGTTAAAGGTCGCTCAGCGGGCTATGGAACGAGCAATGCTCGGCGTCTCTCTCCGAGATCGAATCCGAAATGAGGTGATCCGGCAGAGAACCAAAGCAATGTCGATAACATTGCTCACCGGATTAGCAAGCTTAAGTGGCAGTGGGCTGGCCATATTAGCCGCAGAACCGACAACCGATGGGGTAAACGGGTTCTGGAGTGGAGACCGCGTCTTGGAAAACGTAATGTAGGGCGCCCTCTGGCTAGGTGGGGGGACGATCTGCGCAGGATGGCTGGCAAGAGCTGGATGCGAGAAGCCATGGATAGATCACAGTGGCGAACAATTGGAGAGGCCTACGTCCAGCAGTGGACTGTGGCAGGCTGATGATGATCTTATCATGTTCGCTTATATCCAATTTAACAAATAGTAATTAGTTCACCCTGACGAAATCCATTGAACGTTAGGTATAGGGACCAGTCTAGGAGTTTTACCACCCAAGGTGCAAGGACCATCGAAATAATTGACCAGTGTTGGGACAACTACGAGTATATCGATACAGTATCATGCGATCTGAGACCGGAACACTGGCCGAATGAAATTAATAAACCACGGAAATGTAATTATTAGGTACTAGGTGTAAGCTTAGTTTTTTTTCTACATTCTATATGCACAATCGAAAGACCTTTTAAATACTGTATAAAGTACTATATTAAGCATTTTTGCACCTTTTCAATAAATTAATAAATACTACAACAATGGTCCCTAGATGATAAACACGGAATACAACAACAAAAACTAAAGCTTATTAAGGTGACGGGTAGGGAACACTAGCGACGCCAATCGATTTTAATTTTTAGCTAATAAACCGGATCTATTGTAAACAATTTTTGGACTACAACCTTTCGGCAAACACTTATAGTTAACTGTTTGGTCTGCTTTTGCACTCGAATTTTGGATTACCGCCAAAAGTGGCCGCTCTTGGCGTGAGTCAATTTTTCGCATACAATAACGGACCCAACATTTGTGCATGCTTATTTAATAAATAGTATAAGTGTTTGCCGAGAGGTTGTAATCCCGAAATTGTTTTAAATAGATCCGGTTTAGTAGCTAAAAATTAAAATTGATTGGCGTCGCTAGTATACCCTACCGGTCACTTGAAGTAGATATGTAGACCTACATGTTTAATTGTTATTGTATTGTTATAATTCATTATTATTAATTGATGTTTTGTTTTGTACGTAGTGATGTGTAACAGGAATAGGTAATTATTAAATTTTATAAAAAAGAAACAATTGATTTTCATGCCCTGAATGGGTGAATGTGTTGAGCACTCCTTTAGCATTCATCATATGAAACACCTGTAATATTATATACCTCATTCTTGAAAATAAATAAATATTTCACAACCTCACATACATTGATCTGACTCCGAGATAGGTAGTTCAAGCACCTTGTTACGGATATCAGAACCAACAGCGGAATTAGAAATATATACATATAATAATTTTCTTTTGTAAATGCATACTTATTATACATACAAAACACCCAGACCAATACCAACAGATATGTTCATGCACACAAAATGTTTGCAAAGGCAGCGTTCACTACCACTGTTCCAATCGGGTCGTCTATAAAATTCTACTTCTACTTCTTCTACACCTAATAATTAATTAAATTATGTCATTATCCATATAAAATTAATTTAACAATAAATTTTGTATGGATAATGACTTTTGAGTTCACAGACAAACGGAAGGTGTGCGGAAGACACGGAGGTCAGCGCACACGACGACGATACTGCCTAGCGCATACGTCAACGAACTCTTTACATCAATGTCAGCTGGAGCCGGCCATCTGTGTTGACGTATTTTGTCCCGCAGGCCAATGTCTAATTCCACAATGAGTAGCAGTAGTCTCGTGCAAATAGAACTTAAACATTTTCAGCCCTAGAGAGGTCGTCGGCCATCGCTGTCACGAAGGATATCTGTGAAGCCCAGTGGTGCATAATTGATTCGGACTTCAAAGAGCCGGGGGCTGTTAAACAGCGAATTTTTTTTAATATATTTTTTTTTATTATTGATCTGACTCCGAGATAGGTATCCTAGCTCAAGCACTTGTGTTACGGATATCAGAATCAACAGTGGGATTACAAATATATACATATAATACTTTTCTTTTATAAATACATACTTATAATACATAGATAACGCCCAAACCAATACAAACAGACATGTTCATGCACACAAATGTTTGTACTGTGCGGGGATCGAACCCGCAACCCTTGAACCAAAGGCAGCGTTCACTACCACTGTTCCAAACGGGTCGTCAATTGGAACTATTCATTAATTAGCGAAATATCTTATTATTTACAGTATGAGAAACGTGACCACGGAAAAATCGCCTATTCGGTGACCTCAATGGCTCAATACATAAGAAGTGGAACCTTCTGGAATCTTCGGTTGGGTTCTACACCCAGGGTATGGATCCCCGTTTGGAAAACTGTCTCGGGTTTTAGTGTTCTCCTAATATATAGGTAGGTACTTATAACTAAAAGTAGTGTAGGGAACATAGGTACCTATTGGGTGTATAAAGTAATTACTTTACTTAAAATAGTTTAAACTGAAGTGATTACCGGGTGTAGGCCAAATACTCGTTAATTACCTACCTACACTTCGTAAAATACTCATTAATTACCTACCTACACTTCGTGAAATACTCATTAATTATCTACCTACACTTCGTGAAATACTCATTAATTACCTACCTACACTTCGTGAAATACTCATTAATTACCTACCTACACTTCGTGAAATACTCATTAATTACCTACCTACACTTCGTGAAATACTCATTAATTACCTACCTACACTTCGTGAAATACTCATTAATTACCTACCTACACTTCGTAAAATACTCTAATTACCTACTTACACTTCGTTAAATACTCATTAATGAAATACCTACACTTCGTAAAATACTCATTAATTACCTAAATACCTACCTACACTTCGTAAAATACTCATTAATTACCTAACTACCTACCTACACTTCGTAAAATACTCATTAATTACCTAAATACCTACCTACACTTCGTGAAATACTCATTAATTACCTACCTACACTTCGTAAAATACTCATTAATTACCTAAATACCTACCTACCTACACTTCGTAAAATACTCATTAATTACCTACCTACACTTCGTAAAAGTATTTCGTTTGATATAACTATTATTTCAAATATTTCAAACAAAATGTGTTTGATATATAGGTATTCCTTCGTAATTTGTAACATTTTATTTAGAAAAGTGTATTTTTTTTTAATATAATTATCTTAAAGTACCTAGTTGTTTCAACATTAAGGTGACGGGTAGGGCACACTAGTGACGCCAATCGATTTAAATTTTTAGCTACTAAACTGGAACTATTTTAAACAATTTCGTGGTTACAACCTCTCGGCAAACACTTATACTATTTATTAAATAGCCATGCACAAATGTTGGGTCCGTTTTTTTTCCGCGAAAAATTGATTACTTTTGGCGGTAATCCAAAATTCGTGTGCAAAAACAGACCTTAACTATAAGTGCCTATTAAATAAATAGGGGAGGGCACTCCCGTCACCTTAATGAAAGAAAGTAGGTAGTTAGTGTTGCTATTGATAAACATTTTATAATTTAACATTTAAAAAGGTATCTACATAAATATATACTCTTTATTGCATAACATACAAAACTTAAAAGCTAGGTATACAGAGATACAATGTACTGTAGATAATTTAGCGATCTTATCGCTGGGAGCGATCTCTACCAGACAACATTCAGGCAAAGGACATTACATAGATGAGGGGAGGTAGATGTGTCTTTCTTCACTGAATTTGTATACATTTGTAAATAACTCAATTACCAAAAGACGAAGACTTAATTTAAATAACAATGTACCCTTTCCACCTTATTTATATTTAAGTAATATTGTTTTGAGAGTGAGCAAACGCGGAGCTCTAAACCAAAGTGTTATAAATACACAAAATAATAATAAACAAAAAAGGCACGGACCAAGGGTCTGTGGACAAATATTTTATTTAAAAAAAAACTCAATTTGAATAAATGTTAGCTCTTTCTTTAGTCCTATTTACCTTTCCGACAAGTTCATGGTAAAGCTCCAGCCTCTCGCTAAGTGCATTGACTGCTATTTACTCTCCCTTGAATGACTCCATCCAAAGACAGATTTAACATTGTATGCTGCTATTCTCAAGACATACATAATAATGAGCCTTAGGGGCCATTCATATATTTTTATGTGATAGGCGGCAGACGAGCAGACGGATCACCGGGTAAGCATTGCCGCCGCCCATAGACACTCCAATGGAGTCACAAATGCGCTGCCAACCTTAGACCTTTAGTATCGATAGTACCTATTATTATTGTCACCGGATTTCTGCGACACAAGCAGTTTTTGCTTAGTGCAGAAGTCCATTGTACTTACTTCTGGCACAGATATTATAATACTATTCTTCTGGCAATAAATGTTTTTTTTTTATTATTATTCATAAGAAGTAAATAACACACTTAAAAATTTCATCTCGAGTTCAGGCGGGATAAAATTAATAGTTGTGTTATTTACTTATTTGATTTGATAGAAATGGGGTGAGCCCTGCGTCTCATAGCCACTGCGACCAGTAGATGATCTATTGTGGCAGCCCCGTAACCTATTACAGCACCTCATGTAGCTCCAGTTCCAGGATAAACCCGAGAATGGAGCTGATGGGGGAGCTCTTGATCTCGTCAGCTGAGATCATGTGTGCTCCCAGGTGCCGGCTTCTGCAGCGGTGCAGCGCTATGCACTCGCCGAGGACGTGGATAATCGTTTCCTCGTCCTCGCGACAGAACCTGCAGATTTTGGTATCTGTAAGGCCCATGTTGTGCAGGTGCTTATTTAATTTGCAGTGCCCTGTGAGGGTCCGAGTGAGTGCCCTAACATGTCCTCTACTCAGTTTTGTTATTTCTACAGCTCGTTTCTGATCGAACGCCTGTATCAACGCCTTAGACTGTTCTAGTCGAGGTAGTCTTTTCCAGAATTCAGTGCTTTGTTTTTTCTCCCACTCTTTTAACTCGAACCTGACCATGCATGCTGGAACGCCACTTATTGGTTCCGGTCCGAGTAGTGGGCTCTCTGCCCCGGCCTTTGCTAGCACGTCAGCGACTTCGTTGCCTCTGATATTGCAGTGTCCCGGTACCCAAATCAGATTTACAATGTTGGCATTGCCAAGCTGGTTTAGGAGCAGGACACACTCGCTAGTGAGTTTGGAGTCAAGTTCACAGGATGTTAACGCCTTGAGGGCAGCTTGACTATCTGAGAAGATGAATATCTTCTTATTCTGGAGATTCATTTGTAGACTCTCTTGGACACAGCCAATTATTGCGAAGACTTCCGCTTGGTACACTGTGGTATAGCGACCCAGGTTGGCGAATTTGCGTATTCCGCAGCGATCATTACAAAATCCCGCCCCAGATATGCCCTGCTTCCTGGAGCCATCTGTATACCAAACGATGTCATTCTGCTTAACATTTCCGGGAGTTCCAGCCTCCCAGTCTTGTCTACTTGGTAACAAGACTGTAAACCGCTTATCGAAGCGGTGTTCACGGACCATGGAGTCAGAGGGCATATCCATGACCGGAATTTTCATTAGTTCATTGTAGAGGCCTCTCATGACCCTAGAATGCCATCTCGTCCTCCCTCTGATTTTCGCTCTCGTGATAGCCATCCTCGCTTCCATCTGCACGTGAATGTGCAGAGGTGGAATGTTCAGGAGGGCGTCCAGTGCTGCAGAGGGAGAGGACGAAAGCGCGCCAGTGGCTATAAGGCAGGCGTTCTTTGAACTTTGCTGAGGTTCTCTACGCAGTTAAGTTGGTGCGTCTTCTTATACCACACACAGCAGCCATAAGTGACGATCGGCCTCACTATGGTTTTATAAATCCAGAGTGCGGCCATGGGCCGTAGCCCCCATTTTAGCCCCACCAACCTACTGCTTGCCCCCATCGCAATTTTTGCCTTTCTAGTGATGTAGTCGAGATGCTTGTTCCATGTTAGTTTTTGGTCTAAAAAGACTCCGAGATATTTGACCTCGTTGGACAAGCATAGCTTCGTACCAAGAAGTGTTGGGGTGTGTAGCGCCTCTAGTTTCCTTCTTTTGGTAAACGGGATTAAGACCGTCTTACGTGCATTGACTGTTAGCACGTGTCTCGTGCACCAGTTTTCTACTATTCGTAGGGCCCTTTGCATAAGATTGGAAATGGTGCTAGGGCATTTTCCTATGACCATTATTACTATGTCATCTGCGTAACCCTGAGTCAGAAATCTGGCTTCATTGAGCTCGCAGATGAGACTGTCAACAACCAATGACCATTGAAGGGGTGATAGGACTCCGCCCTGTGGACATCCTCTGGTCACTCTATAATGTAGGGTTTTATTCATCAACGTTGTTGTTGCAGTCCGATTTTGTAGCATGGATCCCATCCATCTGGTGGTGGTGTCGTCGATTCCACGATTCACCATACTACGTGTTATAACATCGAAGTTGGTGTTGTCAAACGCCCCTTCGATGTCAAGAAAGGCACAGAGTGCAATTTCTTTGTCTTCTATGGCTTTCTCAATTCTGTCCACCAGGTCAATAAGCGCCGTTTCCGTGGACTTGCCTGTTTGGTAGGCATGTTGTCTTGCACTCAGGGGTTTTTCAACGAGGTATGTTGCCCTGATGTGACTGTTCAACACCTTTTCCATCGTTTTTAGTAGGAATGAGGTGAGACTTATCGGTCTGTAGGACTTGGGCTGCGATTTGTCTTTGTCCCCTCCCTTGGGAATGTAAGTGACCCTCGCCCGAGTCCACGCTGATGGCAGATAACTCCAAGCAAAGCTTGCACGGTATAATTTTATCAGCGTAGAGATGATGATATCTTCGCCCCGCTGCAACAAAGCCGGGAAGATACCATCGACCCCACCAGATTTGTAAGGCTTGAAACTCCTAATGGCCCAAATTATCTGCTGGGGACGAAAAATAACGAAAGCTCTCCTCCAGTCTTCATTCCTCGGTCTCCTGTCCGGAGACTTACTGACCTGGAGTTCTCTTTCGTTATTAATGTACACGGATTCCGGAAAGTGCGTTTTAGCAAGCAGTCTCAGTGTTTCCTCCGGAGATTCTGTGAAAGATCCATCCGCTTTCCTTAGCAGGCCTAGATGGGATTCAGGTGTCCTGGATAGTATTTTGTGGATCCTGGCAGCTTGGGCAGTGTCCTTGATTGACCCGCAGAATTTTTGCCAGGATCTTCTTTTTGCTTTCCTGAGCTCCCTATTGAAACGTGTTAACGCCTTCCTGTAAGCATCCCAGTTCTTGCCTTGTTAAATAAGGCACGGGCCTTTTGCCTCAGATGCTCCAGGTTTTTGTTCCACCAAGGCGTGTTTCTGTTGCTCTTAGTGGTCTTGAGAGGACAATTTTCCAGATACGCATTCATTAGGCTCTTGCCTAAGTCCTCTGCTGCGGCTTCCACTTGGTCCACAGTTTTGATGTATTTAAAATCTCCAAGGTATAACCTAAGGGAGTTCCTAAAGCCCTCCCAGTCTGTTCCCTTGGGGTCACGGTAGGTGTTCGGTTCCTTTGTTCCCGAGCATAGTATGTCGTACCTAATGTGGGTGTGGTCGGACATGGACGGCTCATCTGAGACGTGCCAATTGGTCACTCGGTGTGCGAGATTACCTGAACACCAAGTTATGTCTAGTACTTCCTGCCTAGAACGTGTGGTAAAGGTTGGTTTACTACCCACGTTAAGAACAAATTGATTATTAGTGAGCAAGTAGTCAAACAGTAACTCACCTCTAGCGTTCGTGTTGGAGCTGCCCCATGATGTGTGGTGGGAGTTGCAGTCGGTACCCACCAGCAGCTGGTTATTTACTTAAGAATAAATTGCAAAAGATTGCTATAAAAAATATGAACTACTCATAAGTAGGTACATTGTGTCATTTTAAAAATTATGATGAATCATGTTTAGCACCTCTCCAACACTATGTCACACTTGGTTTGACGTAATTTATATGGATGACCCCTTAACATCTATACAACTACGAGTCGTAGCGCTGTAGCTCGTAGCTCGTAGACGCTCGTAGCCTACGACTATCGATGTTCCACCCACGAGCGGCGAGAGGAAAATCTTGATGGAAGCAGAGCCAAACAAGTGTCGTGAGTGAGAAGCGCGCTTGAGTCACCATCAACATTCAAATTTGAGCTCTATGCTTATACACGAGTAATCTCAAATTTTGTAGTTCCGTGTTTATGCGCGGGACTTTTTTCGTGGCACGGACTCTAGCTTACCTTTTTATCTTTAAAAAGTTATTTTAAGAATAAATTAAAAAATAAATACGCCCTTTTTAAAGGTAATTGAATTTGGGTGGAACTCTTTGATCTTTAAAGAAAGTTTAACAGACTGTTACAAAATGCACTCACCTGAGACAATGGAAATCAGTGAAAACATTTCGTAAAACTTTATAAGATGAAACGATTCAATGTAAATAGGCTTCGATCTGTTAATAGGCGATAATGACAGCCGACCAGTAAACCGAGAGAAAGGGGAGTTTCAAAGTTGGTGGCGCACTTGAGACTTGAGTTTATTCAAGGCCCGAAAACCTACGACTTCGGGTCAAACTAGCTCCGCCAATAACTACAGTAGAATTAGTTAAATCGGGTCCATTCGGCATGACTGTTAAAATCTATAACAACATTCCAAATTATATCAATTCAGAAGAAAATGCATATTTACCTATAAAAAAATTAAAATAAATATTGTTAGTAGGTATATAAGCTACATACTCTATTATTTTGTTATTGGTTCTCTTATTTTATTAGTTTTCAGTTTTACTTACTTAGTAGGTTTTTAACTCAATGTATAAGCATACTTAGATATTGGAATGCCTGTAAAAGGTGGTTAAGTAGTAAAGCAGCATTATTTATTGTAACACCCCATTGTAACACTTAACTGGCAATAAAACTATTTGAAGTTTGAAAAAAAAAAAAATTTGAAAAATCAAAATAAGTTTCGAAATAGCCTATAGACATATTTAATAGAAAAAAGTTATTATTCGCTCTCGGAGTTTTTTGATATTACCTAAATACTTTGTAAATAATATTGTGATAAAGGTTATTATAGTGTTACTTAAAAATTGTAAATTATTTGTTAAATTTTATATAGAATTTTATTGTTTTTAATAATAAGTATATGTAGGTATAAGTAGTTTTTAAGATATTGCTGTGCCCTAACAGGGTTCATGTTGAACCTTAATTATTTTCAACACCTGTGATTCACAACATGAATGCAATAAATGGTTTGTATTTGTATTTGACTCCACTGGCGTTACGGGTGTCCTAACGGTTACCCTACTTACTATTACTTCTACCGTGGCAGAGCCAACCTTCAGCATGAATGGGCTGGCTCGACCGGAGTGGTACCACGGCCTCACAGAAAACCGGCGTGAAGCAGCACTGTGCTGTGTTATTCTGCGTTTTTTTTTTTGGTAACGCTTGACCTCAATCGCTCCTGATGGAAAGTGACGATGAGGTCTAGGATGATACTCGTTTGCCTAAAAGACGTGTGTGTGTGTGTGTGTGTTAAATGTTAGACAACAGGGGGTGAATCGCATGAAAAGCTACATATTTAAAGTGGTGTCAATTTATTATTGTGTTTTTTCTGACAAGTAAATGAATCAGAAAATAGTTTTGTCTAGCTGCTGTAACCGTATAAATCAATACTCAGTTGTTTATTGCTTATATAATAAATCTTCTGCGCAGCCAGTTCTAAAATCACAGAGCCATACATTAATAACATGGAAAACGTCAGCCAACACTATCTAATATTGTTTAAACTGTACTGGGTACCACGAACTGAACTTGTCGGTTCAACAATAGAATTTATATCCAGTGCCGTAGCTAGACCGTAGGCGTTGGGGACGTCAGTAGTACCTACTCGCTCACAGCATCCCGCTTAAGGGGTCTTCGAGCGGGGCCCTAATGAAGATAACACAACACATCACTTTTACTAACAAACACAGCGATAACTACAAAAAAAGAACAGAAAAACAATTCCGTGCAGGCCTTAATTTACCGTCAGGGGCGTTTTAACCCCTAGTGCAGGGGGTGTGGTGCACCCGGGTGCCGGGAGTTAGATGGCGCCGAGAGCCCCTCGCTACACATAGAGCATCCACTGTAAGGCACTGTAATGAGGTGGCGCGAGTACTGATCGTTCTCCTCGTCTTAGCGTGAGATTCCCAGTTGCGTCCAATGCTGTCGCTTCGAAGCCCGGGGTACGCTTGGACCATGATATAAAATTCGGAATGTCTGATAATTACAATGAAGCTATGTAGTGGAACATGTTGTAAGTATGCCATTTTGTACGCGCATTTTGAAACAAGAGGGCGCCAGGTTTTTGATTGGGCCGGGTGCTTCTTTGGCTAGACCCGCCCCTGCTTACCTTTTAGCATAATAAACAACTAAAGACAGGCCCCGCGAACACTAGGAGCCTCTTTAAAAATCATCGACGGTTTTGGTGCTAGCTGAAAAAGGATGGATGAAGGTAGAAGCGAGCCGATTAGATAAAGCAGAGTAGCTGCTACTATGGCCCCAAACAGTGCATGCCTAAGGGCCCCAGTAATCCTTAAGCCGGCCCTGTTCCCGCGTATTTGAATTGCAAAGTTACAACAACATTGAAACTTATTCGGTAATACGCAGTTCGAAGGAAAATAAACTTATTATTACCTTACTCTATGTGCTACCCTTCCATATGTAAATAACAGAGTAAAAAGGGTATTCCTCAAAGTTAATTGGTATTTACGCACTTGACTATGTATTAGTACCTAAGGTATGATTACCTTACTCTTTGATATGATAGTAACCGAGAACGGTATAAACTGAAATAGAATACAGGTCTTTCGTCTACAGGTTTGGTAGATTTAAGGTACTTTATAGCCTATTGCGTGTGCTTTCGTGAAATGTTTATATTTATTTATTTCTGTTTAATAAAAAAGAGCTTTTCCTCTCAGGACATGAAGTTCCGGAACTCTGAGATAAACCAGGGTGGGGATCGAATGAATGACCTTCGGCGGACGAAGCAGGGCCCCTACCAAATACGCCATACAGTCAGTCTGCATTGAATAGGTTTTTTTTGTATCTATTTGTTTTTAATATTAATTTCTATCGAGCTGCGCTGTTTCGCGGAGTAGCGTAAGAGCCGTATAGATAGATGTCCTGTCTTGGTGCTCATTTAAAATTGACATCTCTCAGGCCACGTTCCGAGATACGCTCTGAGCGCTGTGAGCGCGCTAACAGTCGTTCCGTTTTGACGTGAGCGCGTCCATAAACGATTTCTTGACGCCATGCATGACGTCATTATTGGCGCCATCTTGCAATTACAGTGCTCAGGCTCAGAGGCAATATTACTGTTAGCGCTGTCAAAAGTGACATTTCAAAAATAGTATTTTGCTGTGTTATTGCCTCAAATAAACGTTTTTGTTGTATAAAAACTATTTAATTACTTAAGGAATAGATATGACAGACAAAAATAATTTAATAATTTGATCTTTGGCGAACTATCCGTTTGAAAAACGTGATAATCGCTGTTAGCGCGCCAACAGAACGCTCTAATCACGAAAACTAAATCGGAACGGCGCCTGTTGGCGTTGTTGTGACTGTTGTGTGCTGACAGCGCTCAGAGCGTATCTCGGAACGCGGCCTATCCATCCGGTGGTTGTCAATGTCAAAAGTCAATGTCACTGATTCGGGTGTAAATAAATCGAAATTATTCAATAATTAAGCTTGAAATCCTTATAAAAATGTCTTTTAACACAAAAGACGTAGTCCTCAAAGAGGACCGACCAAAGAATCTGCTGCTGCAGAAGCATTCCGACTATTTAGCTAGCTATGGGCTGGACAAGGATGACTTCGAATATTGCATGACTGAATACTTACGAATGTCTGGTATTTATTGGAGCCTTACGGCTATGGAGCTCATGGGGCAATCTTCGAGGTAATGTTCATATTATTTATTCCATATATTATGCAAAAATAGTCTTAAAACTCTTAAGTGGGCGTTAACTAAAATAGGTAAATAAGTGTCGTCTTTTTGTACTGTCTTAGGATATTATTCATAAGCATTCTTAAAACCTTCGTGAAAACGATGTTATAAAGCAGTTTTCATTCTTTTTTCCAAAATTTTATTTGTTTTATTTCAAACAACAAAATGTTTTACCTTACAAACAAAGGGAATTTGAACTTTTATGAATAAAGCCCATAAAATATAGTAGTAGTATCAGCTTATATACTGTCCCACTGGAGGGCAAAGGCCTCCATCATAGAAATCAAATCATCTCTACTATGATGGGATTAGGCTTAATCACCACGCTTGCCAAATGCGGATTGGTGATCACAAACCCGAGCTATCTTCGAAAAATTCGAAACATACTTTTCGCTCGACCCGGGAATCGAACCCAGAACCCCGATATCACGGCCCGGTACTTAAACCACTTGACCAACATGGCGTAAAATATAGTAGCTATTCATATTGGTTCTCGAGTTGATAAATTTTATAAAATACATGAATTATTTTGATATTTGTAGTAATTTATGTTTTTGTTTTAATATACTTTTAATATTGTCTCACATTCAGAATGCCAAAAGATGAAATAATCGAGTTTATAACTTCATGTCAAGACAGTGAAAGTGGGGGCATCTCGTCCAGCATTGGCCATGACCCACACATGCTTTATACACTTAGCGCTGTTCAGGTCAGTTAACTTAAAATATTTAAAACAACAAACAATTTTGTCTGCTGTGTAACTGGTCTATTCATACGTAAAATAACGTAGTCCTCTCAAATCGGGTAGCGGTAATCCAAATGCCTGCCAATCTAAGAAGCTATGGTGTATACTGAAAGTAATGAGATTTCTCCTGCCATGATATCCATCTTTATTTCATTTAGACCAATGAAGAAAAGCAAATTTATTAAAAAAAAACTAAAAGTATATTTGTTTTAGGTGCTAGCTATGTATAACAGACTGGATGCCATTGATATAGAAGGTGTAGTTAGATATGTCACTTCTTTGCAACAGGATGATGGCAGTTTCTTTGGTAAGGACTGCTTAATTTTATTTTATTAAAGTTTTTGTCCAGAACAAGGCACAAAGAGTATTAAAGTGATGCCCTTCTTATTTCAGGAGACAAATGGGGTGAAGTAGATACGAGGTTCTCATTCTGTGCAGTCAATACACTATCTTTACTACAAAAGCTTGATGCCATCAATATTAATAAAACGGTGGACTTTGTGTTGAGCTGTATGAACTTTGATGGTGGATTTGGATCAAAACCGGGATCAGAAAGTCATGCTGGTATGGTGAACTATCATTTAATATAGGATTTTTTTTTTAAAACTTGTGTCTTATCTCTGTTTGTCTTACTTTCTGGTCAAAGATTTACTTATCTTCTGGTCTGTAGTGTATACTGATGTAAATAAAATACAGTGAAATGAGAATTCTATATTCAATTTAGGTCCATACAGAACACATGTAAACTATTGATGATTATGAATCATGTTAATTTCTACTGAGAAGACACCAGTAGTTACTCTAAAGAGCTTCAGTATTTTCACAATCATTGACCTACTTATGTTTTTTTTAACTTACAGGTCTAATCTACTGCTGTGTGGGAACTTTGTCAATATGCAAGCGCATGGATGCCTTGCGCGCAGACGAGCTGGCCTGGTGGCTGTGTGAAAGGCAGCTGCCCAGCGGTGGGCTCAATGGCAGACCAGAAAAACTACCTGATCTGTGTTACTCATGGTTAGTTTAACTAGCACTACACAGTTAGTCTACCATATCTTTTTGATAAATTTATTTTTATTTATTTGTGTAATAATTATAATAGCAATATAATGTGTCTATCTTATAAGTCATAAGAATGAATGTTTGAGGAACTAACAAAGTTTCCATGACATGCTATTGAATAATATTGATATTTCAATAGGTTATCATACCTATCCTATTATATAAGCAGTAGTGCTATCATTTATTTTCGTGACTATTGACAAACTATAGTAGTTGATTCCTATTTTTATCAACAATCACCTTATTGTATTGACTAACATTTCATTTTTGGGTTGCATGTTCCCTGCTCTAATCTACAAGTTTTCATACTGTTATTTATTGCTATTTACAGGTGGGTAATGTCGTCTTTATCAATGCTAAACAGGATCCATTGGGTAGACAAGAAGAGTTTAGAAGAATACATCCTGGCTTGCCAAGACGCCGAAACGGGAGGTTTCAGCGACAGGCCTGGTGACATGCCAGATCCTTTCCATACCCTGTTTGGCCTAGCAGGTCTTTCTCTCTTGGGAAACACTAGTATTAAACTAGTAAATCCAACTTATTGTATGCCTCAAGAGACTATAGATAGGCTAAAGCTAGAACCTCAGGTTTTACATATTTAATTTTAAGTTTGTATGTATTTTATTATACAATTCATATACATAAGAGTAAATAATATATTTTAAATCATGATTTATATAGATGTTTTATTTTCTTCTATTTGTTGTCGCTTTTTTATGTACGACTATTTTTACACATCATTTTGTTTAGGCTGTAAGATTATGAATGTCTTTGAATATGTCATCTGTCACATTACAAAAAGTTTATTCTTGTAAACAATTTTCTAACCTCAAAATTCGCAGGATTTAAAAACATTTTAGAAAAATATGTGATGATAATGAAAGAAAGTTGTTATTAAAATGGCTCCATTCTATTTATTACAGTTTTTAATCCTTAGTACTTGCATTAACTCGTTCATAGTATTCATCTATATCATTTATTACAGTCAATTAATTTCATCTAAACTGTGTGATAAGTTTGAAAGAGAATATGATTTTATTATTGGTAAGTTTTTTGGTATACATTTCTGATTATATTGTAAATTTACTATACTTTCATTCTGTTTATGTCCATAAGTATCCTATGTCAGAATAGTTCTCAGGGTCTTGGTAAGCACTGCTTTTCTCTGATTTTTTTTCATCGAAATGTTTTAAATCGAAACTAACAAACTAGAACTTCCTATACTTAATGTTATAAAGATCTCTTAGTGAAATTAAATATAATGAATAGTTTTACCAAATTCCAGTTGGTTCGGGAACAGCAGGCTCTGTCATTGCCCATCGAATAGCAACAGAAACAAACTTTACCTTCGTAGTGATTGAAGCAGGAGGCAAGAGCAATCTCTTGTTCGACGTACCTGTTCTGGGGCCGATGTTGCACTGGTCTGTCTACGACTGGCAATACCAGACTGTCCCGCAGGAGAATGCTTGCTTAGCTATGGATGATAAGGTGATCTAATTAAATAAAGTTGCTTACTGTAGAACTATTTAGCAATTTTGCCATGGAAATTAACAATTTACTCAAAGATGAGAAGTTAGTACCAAGAAATGTAAGCTTCTTGAAAAGTTCTTTAAGCTTGAAGATAAATATAACTCTGAATTACATAGGCTATAATGAACTATGGAAAAACATTTCAATTAGTCTTTATTTGTATTACAACACTGTAACAAACAGAAAGCTAGTTGTTGATGGAAAGATAAGATATAAGGTAAATAAAATAAAATGTTTTCTTTCAGAGATGCAAATTACCTCAAGGAAAAATTGTTGGTGGTTCTTCAAAACTCAACAACATGATTCATGTAAGAGGAAACATTTCACATTATGTTAAATGGTTTCGTGGAAAACTCACTGAGGACTACATAATACAGCAATTTAAATTTATTGAAAATAGTATTTTACATTTAAATGAAATCCAATACGAAAGTGAATTGGCTAATGCTATAATGGAAGCTGCTTATGAATTAGGATATGTTAAAATAAAAGATTTTGACAAAGGCTTTAGGAAAAGTAAAGTGTCACAAAGAAATGGTAAAAGATGGTCAACATCAGACAATTTAGATGTATCGAAACATGTTTTAACAAATACTTTAGTTGAAAAAGTTAATTTTCAAAATAATATAGCAGTCGGAGTAAATGTTTTACAGTTTGATAACAAATACGAAATCAAAGCAAAAAGGGGTGTCATATTGTCGGCAGGTACTTACAATTCCCCTAAAATTCTTCAGCTGTCTGGTGTTGGGCCCTCTAATATATTGAAATCATTGAACATTCCTATTATAAAAGACTTACCTGTAGGCCGTAACCTCCAAGACCATATTGGTACTGGACTTGATTTAATTCTTTTTAATAGAACCTTATCTGTAAATACCATGAATATGTTGAGCTTATTTAATGTGTATGAATATTTTATTAATGGCAAAGGTCCACTTACTACACCAGGTTGTGAGGCTGTAGGATTTTTATCTACTAATAATGATGAAGTGCTAGATTTGCAATTCATGGTTATGCCAGTGGGAATTTCAGCAGATAGAGGCAGTCATCTTAGAAAAAGTTTGGGTATTAAAGACACGATTTGGGAACATTATTTCGCCAAAACATTTGACAAACATTCAGCAACTATTCTCCCTATAATTCTTCATCCAAAGAGCAAAGGTTTGGTTTACATTAACAGTACAGACCCCAGGGTACCTCCTTGCATTGACCCAAAATTTTTGTCCTATGTAAAAGATGTAGAAACATTAGTAAAGGGTATAAAATTTGTAATTAAGATTGTTGAAACCTCATCAATGAATAAGTTAAGTGCACATATTAATCCTATTCCATTACCTGGATGTGAAAAGTTTGAAAAATCTTCGGACTCTTATTGGGAGTGTTACATAAGACACTTAACATTATCGAGTTACCATCCAGTAGGGACATGCTCTATGGGGTTGTCGGCAGCTAATAGTGTCGTGGATAGTTCTTTCAAAGTTTTTGGAGTAGATAAACTTTTTGTAGCTGACGCTTCGGTTTTGCCAACATTACCAAGTGGCAATATAAATGCAGCCGTAGCCATGATGGCCAGTGTGTTTTACGAAACAAATATAAAACGCTCATTTGATCGGATAGTTGCAGAAGCTTCGGTTTGCTACAAAGCAGATTTGATTCGGGAGTATTTTTATTTCGTATGCATTTATGAGAAAATTTGATACTTACTGCCGCTTAAGGCCGCCTTCGTTGTACACATCCTGTAAAACCTAGTTTTTAAGTTTTCATACTTTATTTTGAGTGCAATAAAATTATATTCATTCATACTGTATTGGAAACTTCAATTTGGTATTTCAAGTGCCAAAACGATTCTTTGAGATTTTATACATGAACTCTTTTGATGTGCGGTGATTGTAAAAATTTCATAATAGTAAATATACATTTATTTACTTACGTTCTAAAATAAAACAATAGTATATTTTTCTTAACACTTTACTGATATTAGTAAGGACACTTCTAAACATGAAATACTGCATAATTACATATTTTGAGCCTCAATTACAAGACAACCATTTCATGTCAATAAATAAATCTAATAATAAATAGTATGTAATATTGATATATGCAAAGAAAAAATATATTAACATGTTAATAAGTACCTGTTAGGACAGTCAAGCACAAAAGAGTACCTATATAACGTATATCTCATTAAAAAAATTCACTATTATTTATAACCAAAGTAATTTTGTTAGATTTTAAAAATTGTTAAAAAATGCAAAGAAAAAAATATTACTTAACATGTTAATAAGTACCTGTTAAAATAATACCTATGTATATTCCATTACAAAGATTCACTTTTATTAAAAACTAAAAAGTAATTTAGTTTAGATATTAAGAATGAACCATAATAATTATTGTTTCCAGACTCAGTAGGTACCTACATAGTTAGACACATATTACATTATTAAGTATTTATACTTAAGTATGTAAGAAATGTTGATACTTACCTAATTAAATACAAAGACTGAAATATTGTTCATTTCGTTTTCTATAAGTCACATTAGGGCACTTTGTAAAGATACGACTATTTTGGTATTAACCATAATTTTTAACAGATAGTTAAAACAATATTTTCACGAAATCTCTAAACCCTACATTTACTTGCAATAAATATTTATTTTGACTAGATATTGGGGAAAGCGATTTTACGGCGCTACCATCATCTTCGCCGTTCTGAAAACTGATCAATTATTTTTCTACTTTTTTTACACACGTTTCTTTGTCTACCTTCAAAACCATTTGAAGTACCTTATTCATGTATGTCGGTTTAAAACTATAAACCCACGAAAAAGCCATTGTCATCAAAAACCTCGTTACGTTCATATTAAAATACTGCTTTTTGATTGCCACCCTGGCTTTCGCCTAAATAAGATATTTATTATGATACATTAAAAATTGTCTATACTTATTAAAACTGCCATATGCAACGGCAATACACGGTCTCAGGTACAGTCTAGAGATGTTATTATTTTAAATTGTACGCCGATATTTACGGCACCCGTGTCTGACTGTACCAAAAAAGCTAAATATTTTAAGACACTCGTGGACGGAAGATATCACTTAATAAGTTAATAAACAGTACAATAATTACATAATTTATTATGTTTTACATTACTCGTTAGTATAAATATTTTTTGTGCAAGTTTTATAATATTATAGTACATTTGTCTCACACTGAAACTACAATAAGAAAAATACTGTTAAGTTCACAATACATTTATGTTACACTTAGTGCTGAGCAAACAGTACCCTACGCAGTAACTGCGCTTATGTTCGTAAAACTGGACGGAACATCTGATAATGCTTCTTCGATTTATCCTTTGAATAGAATTTTCCAAATAATATTTTCTGTAAAGAGAGCTAAACCTAGTCTACACTGCTCACGCAATACACGAAGCTTGAAAATAGGTATTAGTGATTTTTGGAAAATATACACTTCGATTGGATCCCAAAAATAGATTATAGTAGTATTTTGCTTCACAAACCTTATGTCAGAACAGAAAAAAATAGAATGACATAGTGTTTAGGACGATTATTATTCAGTTTTCAATCATCATCATCATCAGCCCATTTAAGTCCCCACTGCTGGGGCACGGACCTCCCTCAATCACATGAGGGGTAATTGCCATACTCATCACGCTTGGCAGACGGGTTGGCGAGGGTTTCGACATAAATGCAGAGTTTTCCTTCTCTGGGTGCTGATCATGCCAGCAGCTTTACCTTAGTCGCCTTTTACGACACCTCGGTAAGAGTGGCCTATTCTACTCTGCCGGGGACCACACGGCCCGGGTGTGTTCAATATTTTTCAAGTAATATTTGTTGTTAGTATTATGATGATATGATATCTGAAGTTTTCCTTGAATCCTCAGTAATATGATTATACGAGTATTTTTATCCGATTCACTAAAGTGGATCCCTTAATTCTTTCTTCTGTCTCCGGTAATTCTTAGTACGACTCAGGTAACATACGTCTCTGATACTCACAGAAGAAACCCAAAGCATAGGAAAACCGCACATGTTTACATCTGTTTGGTTTGAAAAGCGGTTTAAACGATTTTCACGATCTTTGATTCGTTAGAAATAGCAAAAAAATAGGGCGAAAAGGGAGTTTCGCCAGACAACTAGTAAGCCCTATTAACAACACTTTTACTTAATAAAGAATGACAAGAATTCATAAAATTTCCAAAAATTGGCGCCCAACATGTTCCCATTTTTTTAATTCAATAAGTTATACACCAAATACCTATTATACTCGCTATGCTCCAAATTGTATTACATATTATAATCATTGAAAATTTCTATTCAGAGGTATTTTCTTAACTAGACAAAATATTGCCACACCAATTTTACTCTAATAAACATTTTTGTACAATTCAATACTGAGCGGTAAAGATATAACGTTACTATTTCTATCTTACATAAACTTTAAATAAATAAGAACTTATTTACTATATCTGTTATAATCAAACATTGAAGCATCGGGCCTCCTAGTACAGCCTAATCAAGCCTTTATTAATGCGATAAATGGCAGACGAGTATACGAATCACATGATGGTAACAGATTGCCGCCGTCCATTGACACCCGCAATACCCACAAGGGGTTAGAATCAAGAGTGCGCTGCCAACCTTTAAGAGCCGGTAACGCATCTGTGATGCCCCGTGTGTCGCAGATGTCCATGGGCGGCGGTAATCACTTACCATCAGTTGAGCCGTCTGCTCGTTTGTCTGCCATATAATAAAAAAACCTTTTATAATAGTTGAAAGTCTGGCCGTCGTGGGCTCTTGGTCTAAGTTTACAGGATGTATCGGTTAACATTTACATACCGTAACCACGTCTTCTACGAACCATTCTGATCAACATAATTTAGTCTGCGACTTTTGGACCCAGACAGAATGAACAAATCACGTGTTTAATCTTTAACATGCTTCTAGTCAATCCTAAGCTCTGGCTAGGTCACAAAGTAATAAGAAGATATGGACTAAGAATACCTAGGAGGGCTGGCACTTCGACATTAAAATTTAACAATCAAGTTTTGTAGCAATTTAAAAATAAGTTAAGCCATCTACTACTCAAATTCGGTTCGAGACCTATTCCATTGAAAAACACATTGTAAAGTAAGTATTCGAATTTCTGCAAGACTTCATTAGTTGTACCTTTCACATTTGTATATTTTTTTCGTGGACTATTACATCGGTACGCACTATTGTGCGTACCATAACTCATTAATTATAGGTATGATGGATGTCTGATAGAAGACACCCAAAAAGTTTCAAATATTTTAGAATTTATCAATTTTTTAAATGATTCATGGCCAAAGAATGAATTCACAAAAGTCAAATTTTTGTTGATTTTAGTACATCGAATGCGCGGTTGATCGGTTGGTTGATTTTTGTAGATTTTATGCTTAGTAAACTTTATTTTCAAAAAACAGGATAGCTAAGTATACAACATTCTAAAATCTTTTTATTCCCGACTCCTCTTCACCCGCACCATGAAAATTGAATAAGGTTCGCGGTGTATATTAAAAGGTTTTACTCAACCGCGTCAAACCATGACATCATGGCCATAATTTACATTTTAAAATGTGTTGTCTTCAAAAAAACGTAATTTTTTTTTACTTCGACTGTAATAGGTACTCGTCGTTGCGAAGTTATTAATACTGTTTGTTTTAACTAACAATAAGTAAATAAATTCTGTTTTCTTTAGTTTCTGAGCCACTTTCGTTGAGCAAATGAAGTATTTGATACTTTCCTAACAGTACCGAAACGTTTGAATATTCTGAAGACCTACAATTTTTTATAACAAAATAAATAAGTACAAAAAATAAGTTAATACTTAGTACTTAATTCTTACCTCTTTCGCATAAGCCTTTCGTGACTAGACTATACTTTGCTTTACACCTAACATTGATTTAAAAACAACTATACTACACGCAAAGACTCACGGCAGACGGTAGAGTATTTCATTCATTCGCTTTTTTTTGTTTTTTTTATGTGATAGGTGACAGATGAGCAGACGGATCACCTGATGGTAAGCGATTGTCGCCGCCCATGGACACCCGCGACACCATTGGAGTCACAAGTGCGCTGCCAACCTTTAAAGCCCCCTTTCGCCCGAATTGAGTCTCCGATACCCTCACTCACGCAACGAAACACAGCACAGTGCTGCTTCACGAAGCACGACTTGAGCTAACTATCTCGGAGTCAGATCAAATGTATGTGATGTTGTGAAATATCACTATGAATGAATAAAATTGACACCGACTATCACATGTAATAGGTACTCTACCGTCTGTCGCGAGTCTTTGCGTTTAGTATAATTAAATAACACCTCGCGGCACTACATCACATAGTTTCCAATTGTTTAAATTACTTAATAAGGCAACCAGCATATAGTTTTTTCGTTTAGTTCCGTTTATAAGTTGAAGGTTGAATTTCATTTTGTGCGTCATACTACATACATACAATACCTAACCGATTTCGTTAAAAAAGTATTTTACTAGAGAATCTTCTACTTAAACCTTATTACATCCCTCCCTGATGATAACGTTAAATTATTACACTTTCTTTGCTGTTTCTTGTTTTAACATAGATTCCTTTTCCAAGTTTTCTGAGTTTCTACCATATTGATACGATAGATCATTACTACGAATACAGTTAAAGATGTGCACTTGATCCGATACGTTTTAAAAGCAACGAGAGTAAACGAGGATTGTTAGAATTAACTTGAAAGATATTACAAGGACGTCGGAAAGACCTTCGGTTGGCATTTCATTTCCGACCTACATAATTGTAAATGCGATTGTGTCTAAACAATGAGTGTTAAAAGTTTTCGTCCTTCGTTAGGACGTCTGAAAAAATTTCCTTCAGTCGTCCTAACAATTTTAATAACGTGCTGTAAAATTATTTATTTGTCGGTAAGGTCAGCATCAAAAGAAGCTTAACACTAGTACCATGTCAAAGTAGCATTTTTACGCACCTTTAGAAACTGACTATAATAGGCAGAACTGTTACTTTGACATGGTACTATAGTGTTAAGCTACTTTTGATGGTCACCGTACAAGATGTCTGAGATGTCATTTGTTAGACATTTTAGTTCTCAATATTCAGCTACTTAGTTTTATAATAATAACATAATTACCAAAATCATTATACGCAAACAATATTTTAACAGATTTCTTTTTCAACGAACGAGATTTTCAAAACCACTTGCACAAATTGGGGGGATTTGTTAATCGAAAGTGGGACATAACCAATATTCAATGTCGTCATTTGGAAACCCCGCAAAGCGGTCTTGTCCCGCGCGAGACTTTTTGGCCGATCCTGGAAAGTCCTCTCAAAAATGGTACACACGCCAACGCAAATCTAAACGTACACATCATGTCATGCAAGACACTACACATCTATAACTGCCTCGTAAAAGTCAATGATAGAAATGTCTTAAAATTCTCCCTAGACCAATCCTACTGAAACTAGCTCATCAACGTTATCTATCATAAAAAACTGCAACACAAACTTACTTGAAACAGGAATCCAGATAATTGTCTAACATGTCTAGCTGGAGATCGTCCCAGTCCGTTGGGTTCAGCAGGAGTGATGATAAGTCGTCTTCAGGAATGAGTGGTGGTGGTGCTACTGGCTCCACAATCACATTTGCTCCTATATTAGTTTCCATGTCTATATTCGATATGGACTGGATACTCGCAAGATTGAAGTCAGGCAAATGCAAAGTTACGGCATTATCCATATCCGTCGACATTGCTTCAACTATTTCTATTGTCTTTGGTATATTAGCGACTGCTATTCCATCTTCATTAGGCACATCTCTTACTTCAACTGATGGGTTACTCTTCTTCTTCTTATGGGGTCTATTAGATATGCGTTTTGTGCCTTCTAGATGGGCGAGGTCTAGCTTCCAGAAGCCTCCTTTGCCTGGCTCGTGTTTGGATCGAGCCACTTTGACAAAAACTTTGTTGAGGGACAGGTTGTGTCTTATTGAGTTCTGGAAATGGAAACATTTCGGTGATTTCAGACAGTGTATAAGTGAAAAGCTAAGATCGAAGTTTCTAGGTGTCAAGAACATAAGGAAATAGATAAAGAACACATAGTTTTCAAAACAGGAACGATTTTCATTAGGTAATAACTTACCTATTAAAAACTACCGCCGAATTGAGAACTTCCTCCTTTTTTGAAGTTGGTTAAAAATTCTACTTACCTACTTAAAAACTTAACCAATGGTAAAACGGCTCACTGTTTATTTGGTTCAAGTTTATTATAGCATTACTACGGGACGGGAGCGTACTTTTGCATAATCAAATAATTCGATATCACCCCTCTATCAGTCCACTCTACTCAACCGTATCCAATTAGTCCTAATCTTATCTGCATAATATGCAGATCTACCGTTTATTAAATCACTTTGGGATATCCCTACTCACTACTGAACGATTGGGAAGATAACTCACCTGCCAAGTGGGGTCCGCGTTCCTGTAATACTTGAAGTTCTCTCGAATCCATGAGTATATCGCTGAAAGAGTCATTTTGTCATTATTGTATCTCATCGCCATGCAAATCAGTGTGCTGTATGAGTAAGGCGGCTTCTTCTCGCTGTTGGTCTTGTACTCTTGTTTGTTCTCCGTAAAGTCCTTCTGGCATTTCGCTATCGTTTGATTGAACTTTTGCAGTCTCGTGTTCTGAGGCTGCACTGGCTTCACAGGCGGACTCGGTGACATTGGAGGGATCGGAAACTGAGGCACCGACATTATGTTCGTTATATTTTGAAGCCACGTCAGATTCGTCAAATCAGTCTCACTGTCTTCAACCACTGGCTTCTCCAACTTGTGCTTAGTTTTAATTGTTTTGGAACCATCCTGCTGATCTTTTGTAACCGTTTCTATTTGAGGCAAGTTTAAATCCGTTGTTATTTCATGTTGACTGTAGGTTTCTGGTTGTTCATAGACATATTCTATTTCGACTGTGTGCGAAGATTCCGGGACCGCGTGGTCAACTGCGAAGTAAGTCACTCCGCACTGATCTCCCGCGTCTCCGTAGAAGTTCAACACAGATGTGTCCAGCATCTCGCCGGACGCTGGCGATAGTCCTGACGTTATGTGCATGCTGACTTACATGTCTTACCCTGAAATGGTGACAAAGAAAATGATGAGTCACGATGTATGATTCAACGTTTTGAAATCCTTGGGAATTATTGATGATGGAATTACTTCGATTAGAATTATTTGGAATAGTTTTGGAAGGAAATTATTCGAAATTTAGTGGGTGTGGAGTTGTTGAAGTTTGAACGGACCTGATGAAGTTGGGTGGTGGTGTTTGTCCAAGATGCCGGACGATCGATGGCGGGTGTGACGTCGCGGCGGTCAGCGGGCAGTGGATCGACCGGCGCGTGGAGCGCGGAGGTGCGACTGGGGCCGCGGCGCGCGTGGTTGTGGGCAGGTGCGCGGGCCCCATTGTGCCGCGAACAGGTGTGTGCCGGCGGCCGATCGATATTTTTCCGCCGCAAGAAAACCGCCCGCATCGATAGGACGATAGTCCCAGACAATTAGTCACGGTTATCTCCGCGTCCGTTATCGAAGACGCGACCCTGCGGGTACTTCCTTTTTGCTATTTGAAATGTGCGTACCTACATACTTTAAAATATTATAAGCGGCCATTATGCGATTGAAGAAACGATTCGGTGACAATATTTTGTTATTTTATTTTTGAGCGGATAGTTTTCAATCATCCGATTAAGGACGGTTTAAAACTGATCAAGTTGAATGTAGTTCTTCGACAAGACGAAATGGCCCTTGCTACTAGAAATGATGGATCGATCAGAATAAAGCAATGCATTTGTTTTTTTTTTCCGTTTTCACCTTCACTATACATAAGAAATGAAGTTTTTCTGCAACGTAATGTTTTACGGGTAGTGCTACTTATGGATGCGGCAGTCGCTTGCAAAGAAATACCTTGGGATCTTGATACTGTAGTACCTTACCGTTTTGTAGTGTAATAAGTTTGTTGACATATCTGGGTCTTATGAATATGTTTTGAGCGACGTGATAATGCGTCGTATATACCTAGACCTAGTTTAGTTTATTAGTTAAATTACGAAGTGCCAGATTCGTAATTTGCTTTTTCATTGTGCGATTTGACCAAGATCCGAAATTTGGCAAGTCTAGTATTCAAATTTAGGCGATTGCCGTCTGACCTTCGGAGCCCGTAGACGTGATCTAGAACAGTTCGTTATTTACTCTCTCCCCATATTTTGGTGGTAGATCAACATTACAAGTGATGTGCTAACTTAATAGAAGTAGCACCCTTCAACTGTAGTACGTGGCCGATTCCGACTGTTTTCCTAACCACCCCCTGTATTTGCCTTGGACTCAATAGTGACAGAAATAACGTGGAGGGAAGGGGGGCTGTGGCATTCTTCAATTAAGAAAACCTTTTACGGTGAATTGGAAAATGTATAATTCAATTTCAATGACGCAGAATTTTGTGAGTGATTGCCAATCTTTTGAATTCCGGGCTATTGTCTGAGATTTATGCCAGTGCACAGTGCCGAGTGAATTGATAGAATCATATGGTAGACTAATTTATTATAATAATCGTAAAAATTCGTGGTATTCGGTGTAACATTTCATTTCATTTCAGACTGACCGGATGGCGCAATTGGTAGTGACCCTGCCACTTACGCCAAAGGTCGTGGGTTCGATCCCCACCCAGGACAAACATTCGTGCGATGAACACTTGTGTTTGTTCGGTGTCTGGGTGTAATATATGTATTTAAGTATATATTTGTGTACCTCTGTTGTCTGATATCTGTAACACAAGTGCTTAAGCTACTTAGTACGGAATCAGTGAGACGTATGAGATGTTGTGAGAATTATTATTATAATTATTATTATTCATGCGACCACCGCAGCCTATGGACGTAGTACATCTCCAGACGACTAGCTTACGCGTTGCCGACCTTTCAAAAACCTTAACACTCCTTTTTTGAAGAATCTCATACTGTGTCATTGTTATGTGATAAGTGGCAGACGACTGTGAGAATGCACGCGGAGAGCTGGACCCATATTTTCACGAAATGGCAGCCTGTAGATGGCCGTCGCCCAAGAGGGCAAACCTTTAAATCCCCCTTTCCCCCGTATTGGGCCTCCGGAACCTTCACTGACGCAGCGAAACACAGCACAATGCTGCTTCACTCCGGTCTTCTGTGAGGCCGTGGTATTACTCCGGTCGAACCGGCCCATTCATGCCGATGCGTGACTCTCCCACGGTCAACTTAATCGGTTACTTTATCATTCGCAAGTTAAAAAAAACTCTAAGCATTGAAAAGTTATCTATACTACATACATATTGTGCAAAATTTTGAGCAACGAAGTCTACTTACAAAATTATAAATACATTGAAATACTGGCTGAGTAGTCGTAATAATATGTATAGTTCCTAGTCGGGTCCAAAACCGTAACCCGGGGTCGCATATTGACTCTGGCATCCCAAACTATTTGATGTCTTTTTGATATTATCGGCTTTACATATGGATTGTTAAGCTCATATGTATCATATTACCCGGACTTTGGTCTAGTGGTTTAAGTACCGGGCCGTATTCTCGGGGCCTTGGGTTCTATTTTCCAGGTCGAGCAATAAGTATGTTTCTAAATTTTCGGACATTGCTCTGGTTTGTGATCACCAATCCGCATTAGGCAAGCGTGGTGATTAAGCCTTATCCCTAATCCCAAGCGCACAGAGTTAATACTCAATTCGCTAAAGCTCAATACGACAGACGATCAACTGATTTATACAATACTATCGACAAGGAACTGGATGTATGTAACACGCACATTTTTGGATGTAGGAAGTTGCTCAAAATATGGTTACAATCAAAAATCTACGATTATAATAGAAGCACTCTAATTTATCACATACAGAATCCTACAACTACACACACTCACGCTCTCACACACGCACACACAAACACACGCACACGCACACACGCACACACGCACACGCGCGTCAAATGTTATTTCTTTTGTAAATTTAGAATGTCTAGCTAAAAGTGAATAATTATTTAGCCACTAATAGTAAGTAATATGTTAATAAGTTAGAAGGAAGAGCGGTCACAGCACTTTTTTTTTTGGTAACGCAGAGAGAATGCCGCCGGTCGGCTCAGAAGGAACCGACGTCGGCGCCGTTGGTCGGCGGCGCCTTATGCACACCCGGCCGCTGGGAGTCGGCCGGGTAATGTGGGGCTCTCCCCTGGGGTGCTTCTAGGGGCATACCCACTAAACTCACTGCGACAGTTTCCATCCCTCGCCCGGGAGCAACTCTCAGAGCGGGAACGCGGGCGAACGGACGAACCTTATTAATTCACCGCGAACCCGCTCAGGGCGAAAGAGGCTCGCCAGTACGGCCTCCCTCCACATTCCGGTCCAACGGATCCAGGGCCTCTCCCACGACCCACCAAACACCGCCCCACGAATGGCACCCACACTGCTGGCTGCAGTGCAAACACCACCAGGAGACGGACTGCGGGTACCCTTTCCCAACCATACACTGCTGGCTGCAGTGCAGAGTGGGTGGAAAATAAAACCCGCAGGCTTCAAAGCGAAGCTGCCGCGAAGCTGAACTCCGCTGGATACGGAGCCGGGAAAGTTGGCAACACCGTCAAACTATCGAGCCCCGTGGCTCGAAGGCTCGACGCTGGACTTCGAAAAAGGCCTTTCGGCCACTGCGCCCGAAGGCGCTCCACTCTGGTGAGGCCCACGTCAAAACGCAATCACGTGTGAGGTGACGCCGGACATGGCCCCGGGTCCAGAACAAAAGAGGCCACAGGAGAGGGGTTTCCCCAAACCGTGAGGCCAGTCATTGGCCCCGAGGGGGCTCAACTGGGGGTCGACAGAACGACTCCAGGAGCCCTCCCGTGTGTGTGTAGCTGTTAGCAATGGGCGATGCCGATTAATTACTACCCGCCGTTGCCCAGGGATGCCAGAACCCTTTCGGTAGCAGCTCCAAATAGAGCAAAAATACTACCGAAAGCCACACGAGAAGGCCGCCGCACCGTGTGTGTAGTCCCCAGCGGGCACAGCCTGACACAGATCTAAATAGACATAAAGGGGATACTGAGGTTCTAGTTTAAGATTTAATATTTTGGAAAGCCAATAAACCTTTATTTATCATAGTAGCGATAACTTTCTATAATGGAGGCCTTTGCCCTGCAGCGGGACAGTATATAGGCTGATACTTTACCCGGCCTTTGTCATGTGCCGAAGGACCTAAATAAACAGCTAATGGTCTGAAAGTCGACGACCTTCCGTTCACACCATACCTCAAAGGTCGCTCTTAGGTTGTTGAGCTTTGGTAGTCAAAATTATCGATTTATTCCATATCCATCTGTACTGTGATGTGGTAGAATACTTTTTTGCTCGACGGCTGAAAACCTTACCCTTGTTTTCGTCCAATGTTTTCGCGGAAAGATAGGCAGTAAAATATGTAATTCGTGTTTGAGTAATAATTACGAAGAAGTTAAGGGTAGGTTTTAACTTTCTTTCTTCCAGCGATAAGACCGCCGAAATTGTACATTTTAAGTAATTTCTGTAATACCTAGTTTTTTAAGTTGTGTTTTTTGTGCAATCTATCTTTTTGTAAAATATATCTTTCGACTGTTACGGTGACCCATCGAATTACGACTTACCGATCATAGCGTGCGTTTCTTTAAAATAAAAATACGATTCATTGAAGAAGTCCCTATTGGGAACAGTCACGAAAGCAGACACTGCGTATTGGAGTGCAATAAGGTTGCTATTTGATTTCCCTGGAAGCATTTCCTATGGAATATTTCAAAATTTACATTTACGAGTTTATGGTAACGGGGTAAGGTTGACAATGGGGTGTGGGCTGGTACCTGTGGAGGAGAGTGGGATAGTATTCGGGAGTCGGGACTGCCTGGCACGCGCGCGTTCCGCTACGGTAGGTAGACAGAACCTACGGCGCAGCACGCCGCGACACCTTGCGTTACGCCTCGGGACTTTATAGTCGACTGGCTAAAAAGATTATGGGTTTTTTTTTGTAACAAAGACGGCCAACTTATAGGCCCATATGGTGGGTGATAAGTGGTCATGGTACCCCGTCGAGGCTTGTAATACCAAAGGCAACAACTTTGCATAATTTAATATGGGTGTTGGTCGAGAAGAAACTTTTATTGACCTTTATTATTTTATAAAATAAATAAATATCTACTTATAAGAAAACATCACATACGTACTTAGGTGGTACATCGATGTGACCAACATGTTTCTTCTTCTGTACTGAACTACGGCCTGATTATGTGGGGAAACTCAGATGTTGAGAGAGCATTCATTCTTCAAAAAAATTGTATCAGATCAATCTGTAACGCAGGTTTTATAGACAGTTGCAAACCACTTTTAAAAAACTTAACATTCTTCCTTTGCCCTGTCAGTACATCAAAGAAGCATGCTGCTTTGTAAAATCATACCCAAATTATTACAAAAAATATACTGAAGTCACAAATAGAAATGTTCGAGATAAATATCATCATTACATAAACCACCATCACATACCTACATATACAAACAGAACATATATAACATGTCAATAGCAATTTATACATCAAAGAAGCATGCTGCTTTGTAAAATCATACCCAAATTATTACCAAAAATAAACTTACTGAAGTCACAAATAGAAATGTTCGAGATAAATATCATCATTTATTACATAAACCACCATCACACACCTACATATACAAACAGAACATATATAACATGTCAATAGCAATTATAACAAATTACCACTACACATTAAAATACTAGAAGGTAAGTCCTTCAAAACTAAACTTACATCATGGTTAGCTCTAAAATGTTTCTATAGTATTAAGGAATACTTTGAAAATGAGAATTCTTGAGAAACATTTTATTTATTTATTTATTTATTTATTTAAAACGACTTTACTATCCTTACAAGCATGCGCTTAATGCGATAGTACAGCTTCATAAAAATATATTATTATTGCATTCAAATTGATATTGTCAACTTAAAAACTACTTGTTTATCTATTTCATAATTAATACATGTTATGTCAACTTATATCTAATATTATACACTAATTACATGTCAATATTTATATTTTAACGATAATAATAAACAAATTAAATTACAAAACAAATCAAATCACATTTTTATTGGCAATAACTAATAAGTTATTGCCAATAAAAATGTGATTTGATTTGTTAAAGTTTGATACGCTAAAGTGCTCCTATTTGTAATAACAAATAGGAGCACTTTAGCGAGTTCACTCAAATAGCATGAGAAAATGTCAATCCTTTCTTGGACCTCGTTTATAATGCCGATCGAGCGGCTGAGTGGCGTTTTTTCCAGTAAATTTGTCCTGGACCTTGGTACCAGTAGCAATGGTGGGCGTCTCCTTCGCCAGACATACCGGTCCGGCACGCGCAGATGCAGGTAACGTAGCACTCCCGGGTTGTGCGCGATGCCACGCAGCAGTTTCACCACGTATGAGGCAAGTGCGAACTCCCGTCTCACCCTTAGCTCATTGTACCCGACCATCCCAAGCACGAATAGTGTTGGGTACATAAGTGGATAAAATGGATATACCCCATACAATTTGAAGTATAAGTGTCTCACGAACTTGTTTTGTACTCGCTCTAACATGACACTATACTTCGCTTCGTGTGGGCCCCAAATTCCCGCATTATGCTCCAGTTGACTCCGGACCAACGCATCGTATAACACCTTTACAGTAGTTATATTCGTAAAGCCTTTTGTCTGTCTTAGAACAAAACCTAAATTCCTGTATGCCTTTTTACCTATTTTAATTATATGGTCCCGAAAAGTTAAGTCTGGAGTGAGATTTACACCTAGATCCCTTACTTCTGTAACTCGTTTCATCGGTGTCGCCTCAACTTTGTACTCAAAGTGTAAAGGGTTCTTCGCACGGGTAAACGTTATAACAGAGCATTTTGCCACGTTGAAGTAGAGCTTGTTATCATGACTCCACTTTACCACCCTGTTTATATCCTCCTGTAGGCATTCACAGTCCGACTCATTCTTCACGTCAAGCAGCAATTTGAGGTCATCAGCAAACAAAAAACAACAAGCGTTTTTAACTACTTCTGGCAAGTCATTTATCATAATTATGAACTCCAGAGGTCCCAAATTGCTGCCCTGACTTACCCCCGATCTGGTATAGTACGGATCTGATTCATACCCATTATAGTCAACGTACTGTTGCCGCTCTCTCATGTAACTTACGAAAAACTGCAATAGGTGCGGCGTACATCCGATTTGAGCAAGTTTGCATAGTAGTACGTCATTATCTACCGTATCAAATGCCTTTCTAAAATCGAAGTACGCCGCGTCCACTTGTCTTCCTGCATCAACTGCCGGAACCACCAACGTCATGAAGTTGAGCAAATTAGTACCTGTGCTGCGCCCCGGCTGGAATCCATGCTGCGCGTCCGACATTCGACTGCTCACCTGTCCCTGCACGCAGCGCTGGACCGCTGACTCAAAAACTTTAGCCGGAGTTGACAGCACTGCCACTGGTCTGTACCCATCAACCTCCGGGCCTGACTTTCCTTTTGGAACAGGTACCACTCGCGTAATCTTCCAACGACATGGGAAGGTCGCTTGCTGTAAGCTTGTATTAAATATATGAAGAAGCGGCTCAGCCAGTATTAAACCACAGTCCCTAAATAGGAACGCTGGTATGCCATCCGGGCCAGCCGACCGTTTTGGCTTAAGGTTGGATAATGCGTCCTTCACTTCCTTGAGAGTCAGTCTATCTATATGCACCCGCGCGCTTGTTGCCTTCGCCTCCTCTTCCGCTGCCCTTGCGTCCAGCCGCGGTTCGTCGGTGCTGTATACCGATTCGAAAAATTTCGCGAATTGAGTAGCACACTCCTCATCCGATAAATGCCGCCCATCCTTTACGATACCTTGCCTATTAATTGTACTTCTCTTAGATTTCATATACTGCCAGAATAGCTTTGGATCTTTTACAAACTGATTTTGAATTCTACATCTATAAACTTCGTGAGCCCTTTCTATTGCCTTTTTAACTTGAGCCCTACACTTTGAAAATGCATCATAATTATTTTTGAGCTTAGTTCTCTTAAAAATCTTATGTAATTTAGCTTTATGTTTAATTTTTTTAATAATATCAGCATTGTACCACTCCGGATATACGTACTTTGAACACTTACGGTTACGATTTTTTCTGGGTACACTTTCATCTATTAAATTATAAATAGTATCATAGAAGAAGTCCAGCATCTCCTCTAAATTACTCATCTCATACAACTCACTCCAGTCTGTAGAAGTAAGTGCTGAGTATAACAATTGAAAATCCGCCTTAAAAAAGTTCCACTGCGGCCTAACGTTGCGCGCACGCACCGGATTGTCACCCGGCTCACAGGGGGGAGAGGGCCGGACGGAGGCGGCGGGCGCCGTGCGAGCGCGAACCCTTGCCATGAGCGGCGGGTGGTGCGCGTCGACCGGCACGAGTGGCTCGTCCGCTTCCCCCACCGACACATCTTCGCCAAAACCTGCACTCAGAACCAAATCTAATTGACGCCCTAAACAGTTGGGTACTGTGTTATTTTGAGTGAACTCGCAGTATGACATAAGACATTCATAATCACTACTAATATTTACTGGACAAGAATACAAATTGAAATCACCTATCATAATTACTTGTTTGTATTTATCGCATAATTTTTCTATTAACCTAAACAGTATCATGTAATCATTTTCAGTGCTACCAGGTGGAATGTAGATAACACAACATAAAAATAAAAATCTATTGTTTAAATGAACAGTCGCACCAACCATCTCAAAACTGTAGCTGTCTAACGACGCGTCCGACACAAGTACCTGTCGCAGCTCATATCGGTGTGTGGCCACGAGAAGTGCGCCGCCCTGTTTCCTGCCATCCCTTCGGTCGCAACGTAATATTTTATATCCTTGTGGGACGATTTCTGCGTCTTGAATGGAATCGTTGCAACCAGTTTCAGTAATTGCGTATAAGTCCGCACTTACTGATTCTAGATTGTTTCTAAAAATTCTTCTAAGATTGTTTCTAAAGAAAAAATTACATATTTATTTACAATGTTACTTTTAAAGTGACTCTATCCTTATATTTTGGTAAATATTAGGTATTGTTATTTAGTCTTTGTAAAGAAAGTATAATAAATTTGTAATCCTTGTTCAGTTGATTAGAAAAATATGTTAATATTAAGTTTATTATTATTTGCACGCCTGCTGGCAGGCTGGATACCATGACTACGATACCATTTGTAAGACCATGTTATCAATGTGTATTTTGGCAAATCAATAAATGTTTATGTTATGTTATGATAAGAACAGGGAATAAAATACCATTCCACCTAGATACTGAACAAGTGTTCATCACACAAATGTTTGATCAGTGGGCATTGAGCATAAGACGTGCCTTGACCCTTGAGGCAGCCATCCCAAATGCGGCATCAATGGTCTTGTATTTATACCATTTATTTACCACACACCAAACAATAAAAAAATTACATTAACAAAATAAATCATAATCCTAACACATAAACTTTGTTTATCCGTACCTACAGTCACACATCAAAGCATACAAAACTGTGAAACATCCTCAGGCGACTCTCAACTTAATATCAAACACATTCGGATCAATATCAACTGCGGGATCCTGACAGATCGTAGTAACCTGATGCGTGTCTGTTTGTACATCAGTTACACTAAACCCGATCTTGCTATTGGTTGTAATTCAGTGGTTGAGTACAACTGAGGTACACCGTATATACCTGGGTAGGTACTTATACTTAATACCAGCTCAGTGTAAGCTGGGCAAGAATACCCAGCACTATTCCACCCATATTTCACCACTATATAATCACACACACCTAATACCTATGGTTCATTCATCATTCATTCATTTCAGCCGATAAACGTTCACTGCTGGACATAGGCCTCCCCCAATGTTCTCCACACAATTCGGTCCTGTGCCGCCCGCATCCAATGGATTCCCGCGATCTTCACCAGATCGTCGGTCCACCTTGTGGGGGGCCTGCCACGGCTGCGACTTCCTGTGCGTGGCCTCCACTCCAGGCCACAACGGCCGTCTGTTCTCCTCGCTATGTGCCCTGCCCATTGCCACTTGAGGCATGCAATCCTTTGGGCTATGTCTGTTACCTTAGTTCTCCTGCGGATCTCATCATTTCTGATACGATCACGCAGGGAGACTCCGAGCATAGCTCTCTCCATTGCTCTCTGGGTGACTTTGAGCCTCCTTAATCGGCACATTGTAAGCGGCCACGTTTCGGTTCCGTATGTCATCACTGGCAACACACACGCATTGAAGACTTTCGTCTTGCAAATAGCAAGCAAGCAATATAAAATAAATAACCAAATCAATTAGAGAACTCCATCAAAACAGAAGGCCACAAATCGATTTCTACTCATCTGTCATCCCAGTAATCCATACGCAGGTACTTACAGGGTAGTCAATCAACCGGTCCGACAAATGCTCCATTAATTCGATTATTGTCTATCGCTGACATTAGCCTAAGTTTCACGGAACACTTTCCACCCTAGCTACCCCTATGTCTCGCCACCCTCCGTGACCGGTTAGCATGTAACGTTTGCGCATATGGCGCCCGCTACACCTGTGGGCGGTAATGCACCGGTACACCAGTTGAAGAGATAAAAAATACTTGGAATCAACGGATAATGTGTTAGTCTGTTGAAGCAGATGTCTTATAGTTGTGGAAGGTTTTTGTTTGACGTAATTTGCTTCTTCAGAGGAAGTCTGTATTCCCTTAAGGTGACGGGTAGGGCACACTAGCGATGCCAATTGATTTAGATTGTTAGCAACTAAACCGGATATCTTTTCAACAATTTCGAAGCTGCGGGCTCTCGGAAAACACTTATTATATTTATTTAATAATTGCACTTCACTTTCGGGCCTGCTTTTGTACTTGAAATTTGAATTACCGCCAAAAACGGCCACTTATGGCGTTAATCCAAATTTCGAGTGCAAAAACAGATCAAAAAGTAGTGCATAATTATTAAATAAATAGTTTGCTTAGAGACTCCCATTACGAAATTGTTTAAAATAGATCCGGTTTAGTAGCTGACAATTAAATCGATTGGTGTCGCTAGTTAGGCTACCCGTCGCCTTAATCTGGATCTGACAAGATCACAAGAGTGAACAGGCATCTTCTAGGCAAACGCGTATCAGCCTAGATCTTATCGATGCTTTCCATCAGGTGCGATTGTGGTCAAGCATTAGCCTATTTTTATTTACCTAAACCAAAAAAAAAACCAAAAAAAATCAAAGACCACCGTTGACTTTACTCCCCCCCACTTCAAGCCCTGCCTCCCCCCAAGAGGCCCGCACGGCTGAGGAGCAAACTCCTCGCCGGGCCAGCTACACAACACCCAGACCCGGGAGGGTCTGAGAGAAGATGCCCGGGTAAAGAGCCTAGGCTCGAGGCCCGACGACGACGACCTAAACCACTTAATTTCGGCACTTGAATTTCATCCTCCACCCTTTGCCTACCTGTTCGAACAGTACATTATCAGTCAAAATTCCTCAATAGATATTGAACCGAACGTTGTTTGACATTAAGGTGAGAATCGACTGAAGAAATTTGTCAGTTTTGTATACTTTGATGTGTCGCTGTACGTACCAAATAGCCACGTACCTAATCAACTGCACTGTTAACTCTTATGTCTTACGAAATAAAGTGCATCGTTGTGCAATTGATCGTGTGGCTGATGGTATGGGGTGTAACAGGGGTGGTTCGTACCGGTTGCATAGGTACAGTCAACAGCAAAAGTAGATGAACAATTTTGGCAACTGTCGACTTTTACGCTCCATGGAATAAGAGCCAAAAACTGTGAAATGTGTGCAGCTATTTCTGCTATTGATTGTACTTACTACCCGGCAATCAAGCTGCGAGTGGTCGTGTCAATTTAGCGTTTTATTGGCACTCAGGCGCAGGCGGACATACGGGGTGTTGTCCTTTTTTAATATCGTTACTTATGCCTCTAATGCTACCCTTGCCGACAAAATAAGTAGCCAAAATTGATATCAAAGAGTGATAGAGAAGTGACCGCACACATTCCGTATAATCAAGAGACAGAGGACCTCACGCCGAGATTACACACAGCACGGGCGCTTGTTTGTGTGCATAACCTTTCTAGAACTCATTATATGCAGCCGGTGTTTGTCTATTTGGTCCCTCGCCTACCTGTTCGACGAGGCCACAAACTAATAAGTGAGCAAGTTTATTTTTTAAGGTGACGGGTAGGGCACACTAGCGACACCAATCGATTTTAATTTTTAGCTACTAAACCGGATCTATTTTAAACAATTTCGGGGGTAAAATCTCTTGGCAAACACCTATACTATATATTTAATACTTATGGTTAACTGTTTGGTCTGCTTTTGCACTCGAATTTTGCATTACCGCCAAAAGTGGCCGCTTTTGGCGTGAATCAATTTTTCGCACACAAAAACGGACCCAACATTTGTGCATTGTTATTTAATAAATAATAGTATAAGTGTTTTCCGAGAGGTTGTAACCCCGAAATTGTTTAAAATAGATCCGGTTTAGTAGCTAAAAATTAAAAACGATTGGCGTCGCTAGTGTGCCCTACCCGCCACCTTAAGTGATGGGTGGCAGACGAGCAGACGCCTGATAATAAGCGATTGCCGCCGCCCATAGACACTCGCGACACCATCACCAGTGGAGTCACAAGTGCGTTCACAACCTTTAAACCCCCCTTTCCCCCCAGATTAGGCCTCCGGTGCCCTCACTCACGCAGCGAAACAGCACAGGTCTGCTTAACGCCGGTTTTCTGTGAGGCCGTGATATCACTCCGGTCGAGCCGGCCTATTCATTTCAAAGCGTACACAGTACTGACACTAAACATTGTCTCATCTCGAAGACATTCATCGCTTACTGTCATTTTGTTCTCGAACAAAAAATGAAAACTCACCTTAGCGTATATACGGTATCAAAAGTAGCTTAACACATTAGTACAGTCGACTCCAAAAATATGTATATATTTTAGGACGTTGTCACAATATATAATATAAGAAAGTAGACCTCTACTTTCTTATAGGTAAGTATTGTGACAAGGTCCTAAAGTGTATACATATTTCTGGAGTTGAATGTACCATGTCGAAGTAACATTTTATACGTACCCCTTAGAAACTGACTATAATAGGCAGAAGTTACTTTAACATGGTACTAAAGTGTTAACTTATTTACTACTGAGTGACAGTTTTCTTCTTTCGAATGATTTTGGTAAGTTTGAACCACAATATATGTATACAGGGTGTATCTGTGAACATTTACATCCCTTTAACCACGAGTTCTACCAACCATTCTGAACAACATTTGTTCAATAACTTTTCGAAATTCATCGATAATGTTTTCGACTCCCCATACAAAATGACCAAGTCACGTGACCGACTTTGTATGAAAAGTTGACATTTTTTCATACGAATTTCCAAAAGTGATAAGAACAAATGTTTTTCATAATGGTTAGAGGTTACACGTGGTGGTGGTGTAAATATTCACAGATACAGCCTGTGTAGTTTGATCTGTAAAATAATTTTGATGTTGAGTGTACCTATGTTGTATGGGCAGGGCACGTAGCGAGGAGAACAGACGGCCGTTGGGGCGGAAAGGTCCTCGAGTGCAGGCCACGTTCATGAAGTCGCAGCCGTGGCAGGTCCCCACAAGGTGGACCGTCGATCTGGTGAAGATCGCGGGAATCCATTGGATGCGGGCGGCACAGGACCGATCTGTGTGGAGAACATTGGGGGAGGCCTATGTCCAGCAGTGGACGTCTATTGGCTGAAATGATGACTGTATCTAATTTTAATACTATTTTCAGTGCAAGTAAATTTGTCCATCTTTTTACAGTCGCCTTAGTCATTAAGAGTCTCAGAGCTACGATGGACATGGCGAAACTATAAAGATTCCCTGTGGACTACAGAGCCCTAAAACAGATGCGACCGCTATTATTAAACAACAACAGCCTGTAAGGGCGTGGGTGAATGTGTGCCGTGGTCACCGTGTGCAAGTTATAATTGTTATGCGAGTCCCTCACCCAATTAGTATGTTTTATTGAAATTGCGCTATCCCACGCCGATAACGTACAGGCTGGGCTAAAAAACGAATACCCCTTGTTACAAATCGCGAACAAAGGATAGTCAGTTACGGGTCTTTTAGGCGGGGCGTGAAATGGCATCTCAGCAGGCCATTAGGGTGAGGATGGCAGACAATGGGTACTTTGTTAGTTCTTCTGTGCCTGTCAGCCTCATTTTTGGATTTCACGGCCGCTTACCATCAGGCGGAGTAGTCATCCTGATTGGCCTTTCTATTTAAAAAGAAAAAAAAAAAGCCACAGAACAAAATTTGTGCGAGCCCTTTTTAACATAGAATGGGATGATATTTTTTTTTATATGAGAGTTGGCAGACACCCGCAACACCAGTGGAGTCACAAGCGCGCTGCGAACCTTTTCCCCCCATTGGGCCTCCGGTAACCTCACGGCGAAACACAGCGCAGGCGTTGCTTCACTCCGGTCTTCTGTGAAACAGTGGTATCAGTCCGGTCGAGCCGGCCCATTCATGCCTAAGCGTGGCTCTCCTACATTTAGTACGGTAATAACTTTAGGATCTAAAATTATTTCTAGACAGCTTTAGTACGGTAATAACTTTGCGAACTAAAGGTGTCTAGTCGGCTTTAGTACAGTAATAACTTTTAATCTAAAAGTATGTCTAGACTGCTTTAGTACGGTAATAACTTTAGGAACTAAAGTTATGTCTAGTCAGCTTTAGTACAGTAATAACTTGTAATCTAAAAGTATGTCTAGACTGCTTTAGAACGGTAATAACTTTAGGAACTAAAGTTATGTATAGTCAGCTTTAGTACGGTAACAACATTGAATCTAAAAGTATGTCTAGACTGCTTTCAAATTCAAATTCAAATTCAAATTCAAATAATTTTATTTCAGATATTACATCCATATTGTTAGTAAGACAATAACTTATGGTAAATCTATTGTTAGATAAAATTAATTTATAAAATAAAATCAAAATTAAAATTAAAATCAAAATCCAAATTAAAATTAAAATCAAAATCAAATTAAAATTACAATTAAAATTAAAATCAAAATTAAAATCAATTTAAGATTTAAAATTAAAATTAAAATTAATTTCCTTCTGCAAAGAATGACGATCATGAGAACGGGTATGTTCCCGTGACAGTCACTCTCTGCAGAAAGAAATTCCAGAGCGGTGATGTCCATCGATCGGCTAATGTTTTGAGGATGCTGTTGGGACTGTCTCTTAATCGAGCGATCAGGGAGTTTGTTTTTTTGCGGACGAGGGCTTCAAACCCATCTGTTTGGTATTCCGCAAACATCCCCGATGCACTGCAGAAGCGCGGCAGACCCAACATCATCCTAAAAACATTATTATACTGGATTCTCAGGGTATCCAGAGATTTCTTGGCATAACTGACCCACAGCTCCCCCGTGTACAAACTTTGACAATATGTTTTAAACAGTGTGACTTTGACATCATCTGTACAACGAGAGAATCTGCGGGCCACTGGGGCTTTAGTACGGTAATAACTTTAGGAACTAAAGTTATATCAAGTCAATTTTAGTACGGTAATAACTTTATAATCTAAAGGTATATCTAGTCAGCTTTAGTACGGTAATAACTTTAGAATCTAAAGTTATCCTTATTATAAATCGTTATCTAAAGTTTAGATCGCGATTTATAATAAGGTGGATAGAGTTCGCGCCAACAAAGTAGTCCCGTGAAAACCGCGCTTGGGTCGCCATCAAAATTCTGAGGTTTTTGCTCAGACACAAGGAATCTCAAATTTTAGTTCCGTGTTTTTCCGCGGGACTTATTTCGAGAAACGGCCTCTAGGAGCTGGGTTTCAAGATCTTATTCATCTATTTGGGTTCAGTGCAAAAATATTTTTTGTAACCCAATTTTCATCGGAGATTGCTATCTAAAATGACACTCAACAAAGAAAACAGTTATGCGAGGTAGCAGACGAGCAGACAGAACACCTGATTGTAAACTATTATCGCCGCCCATGGACCCAAAACAGACACCAGTGGAGTCCCATAAGATAATAGCATTAATTATATCACCTAACACCAGCTGTGGATGGGCACCGACTGGTGACTGATAGATTGAGTGCCATATTATGCCATAAGATCCCTCTTAGAAATCTAATAAGCTTTATGCTTTACCAAAACTCTTATGGTACAGGAAATGAATTAAGTAAAAAAATGTTTTAAAACAGTATTTATTACAATAAAACGTACAAATGCAAGTATGGCTTTAAAATTGGCCTAGAAATTATATAAAAGCACACCAAATTCGCTTACAACTAGTTACTAGATAAGATAAGATAGAAAAATATCTGTCCAATTAATTAATTTGACAGGTATTTTTGTAAATATCAATTAGTAACAAACGAGATCTCAACTTCGATTGTGTAGAATTACCAGAAACCCAATTCTCGTGCTCGTGACATTTATTATCATACGAGATATATCACTAAAGTTGGGCCAATATAAAAGGCCACATTTGACACTTCAACAAAATTTGACTACGTAACAACGGTCATTGAATTTATTAATCTTTCTATGTTAAAAAAAGCACAATTACTTAACTTTTTTAAAATTATGTTTGTATTTATTTATTTCAATAGACATAAAGATAATAACACGATTTAATTTCTCTGTTAAGCTATTTATAAACTTATTAAACATTTACCTTTCTCGAGAATTGAACGTTGTTGGTACAATGTTGTGTGTGTCAACCTATTTTCTTTTTAAACTAGTGATGTTCTCCAAATAATCGAACGAATTCAATGTTAATCGTGTAGGAATATTCATTCATAAATGAAAAGCCACGTTCTGATTACAATAAAACGTATTATTCTCTTGTTTAAATATATAAATACATTAATAACTTTGTAAAAAGAAATAAAATAAGCTCAATATAAGCTCTTTGATTTTGATGAAAATGAAATAAACTGGCCGCGGATCGATATCTAGGATCGGTACCTACTTTCCTCTTTCTTTTCAATAATTTTGATTGACATTTCTTCAAATAAAAGTACTAATATTTTATTTTACATTATTATAGTATTCGATTCACGTTTGTTTGAAGTACATATCGATTATTCACTTTAATCGAAGTTTTTTAGTAGGTCACCTCTATTAATTTAAGATTTAGAAACGTCAAATGTGGCTATTAGCGTGGCTCAACTTTAAAACATAGTTTTTGTATCGTTTTCAGGTGATATCTGCCATGTTTTCAAAACATCACGAGCACGAGAAATGGGCTCCTGGAATATAAAGCTCTCATGGTTCCCGAAGCGCTAAACCGGCACACTGGCGCCCAACGTGGGGCGCTAATAGATTTTTCGTGTTATTATGATACCTGACAGAGTGGGACAAGAATGTTTAGGTTTAAATTAAAGTCCTTCTACCTACGGCCGCACTCAGAGACGTCATTTAAGCTAATGTTCATTAACTTTAGTATCGGTAGTCTTTTTGTGTATCAAAATAAGTGTCAATATTTTTTCTTAAGTAGCCAACTAAGTTAATCAACGACTCTGAGTGCGGCAGTTAGCGTGTAATTCCCAGTTGCGTCCAACGCTAATGCTTCGGAGCCCGGGGTACGGATGGACCATAAATAAATGCTAAGAAGCGACTGCCTTCTGACCTTTGCAACCCTTAGACATCAGAACCAGACCAAATAGATCACGGTTACACGTTCAGAAACCATTATCTGAAATATTGTAGGTAGGTTGAAATGATAGTGACAGTAAGGCAATTTTGGCGAAACGTTCATGGGATTGTCCCATGAACTGATCTGTGGGCGAATCGTGCATGGGCAAAACATTATATTCATGGGCCAAATGACTGTTGGCAAACTGTTACAGAATCAAATTAGTTCCAATTTAATTCAACGACTAAACACACTTGTCGCACTGTATGACAGTAAACATCAGTTTGACCGAATTGCTGAATTTTCCGCTTTATTTTTATTCCTTATGATCGTCTACACAACCTGTTTATAACATTATATGGTCTAATTAATTCTTTATTATTAAGTGACAATAATTATAGTAAAAAAATGGCAAACCGACTTTATGTATACATAATAATCACAAGCTTTCGACCTCGGACGGAAAGTGTAGGAACTGGCTTTATTTTTAACAAATACCGGTTCAAAACCGTTACTAAATGGTTTTAAAATCACCAACACGGAAGGATTAGAATGATATTGAATTTGATATTTCAGAAACCTTCTGAACAGGGGTGAAGACATGGCATTTAACATACGAGTACGATTTTAAACTTTCGCGTAGCATTGTACTAAAATTCATATTTATATCAGGAGTCCGTTTATGACCACGGCAGTTGTAACGTAAGTACTACAATGTACTTCTTTATTTTCGTCGCGTTTAGCCCTGATATATGAATTTTAGTATAGTACAACGCGAAAGTTTAAATCGTATGTAACACCACTTTTTATACTAAGATAATGAATATTCAGTATTGTAGTAAAAGGAATCTATATAGAATTAATTAGGTATTGCACCTTACCTAGAGTTTTTGCGAGTTCGTAAAATTACACCAAAAACAAAACCGTAAACAAAAATGAGAAAGTATTTTTATTTACAATGGCATAATAATAATAATATGACGTAACGTCAGCTTTAAAAAACAGTTCTTATGAAGGAACTCAAATACTCAATTGACTTTTGACAGTATATTATATAAGTTACTCTATGCTTTTGACAACAAAACATTATTCATGTGTTTTAAGAAAGACATCCGACATACGATTCCTTGGTGACTATCGCTGAATAATCCGCTAGGTGGCGTTCTACAGGGCAGGTCAATCCACAATGCGATTTGTTATTATTTATTTAAAACGTCAATATAAATATATAATCCGATCACGATCATTTGGCACTCGGCAAATGTGAGAAAAACAGATTAAAAATACCAGTGTAGCCAGACCTTTCTCCAAATATTTCTACTTAAAGGACCTACTATTTTAACGAAACATTTCTAATTTAATATTTATTATAAATCAGTCTTGAATTCAAAAAAGTCAATACATATGTATAATAAATAACTGTTTAGCCAGCAGAGGCGTCTATTAGCTGAAATGATGATGATTATGGTATAATAGTTTACAAAGTCCTTTTTGAGAAAGTTAGATCAACAAATATGCTGAAAAATTCATCTGATCCATACATTAATGCAGAGAAGATGTTCCGATTTAAATGAAACAAATTATATAGAACAACCGTCTTTACTATTGTAATTTCATAATAATTAAAAAGGTTTCCCAAATGCATCCTAATAATTACCAAATTAAAATATTTTTGTTACTGGCAACATTATTGCACCATTTTCGCCCCCCTATCAATGTCACTGAAGTGCCTTTTGATCTTGGTCGGTCTGTAGTCGCCTTACGGTTATTTGTCACTCGAAGACGAAACTAATACTGTTTTCTTTACCAATATCACTGTTTTTCACAATTGCCCACTTTATGTTAATTTTTTTTTATAGAATTTTACAAACGAAACAACTAATGCTATTGAAGTTGCACCTGAATACGCCATCTAGCGGATATTTCACAGGCGACTTTTTGTGCCTAAATAACATCACCCCTTCAGGGCAAGGTTTTCAAAATACGATTCAATCCCTTTTCCACTCCTCGTCTCCTCTCATTGTGATCTTATACATATATGCAATAGTCGTATCCCACCGGCTGCGGAAGTCGTCAAGGGCGTAGGTGGTCCAGAAACCAGTTGGCACTATTGATCAGGTTGTCCATCTCGGCTGGGAGGGACGACAGCGAGTGATTGTCATCGTACATGTATATTCTGCGGACAACCAAGTTCGATAAGTAGGAAATTCTTGAAATCGCATCGCACGGCTGCGGCCGGCCTGACGTCATCAGCGGAGGGGAGATCGGGCGCGGCGGCCACCCACACCCCACATACAGTCCGCTTTTAATTTATAAATCTTTCTGAGCATATGAAGGAGGAGGAGAGGTTTAGTACTCTCCTACCCCTGATCGATGTGCCTTGCACACAGGGCTTCCCTCTCATTAGGAAAGAATTGTGGTGGGCTGTGGCTACACATCACAGAAGATAGCAGAGAAAGATGCTATAGACAAGTAGCAATCTTCCTACCTCTTTGTCTATAGTCCGTAAAATTTCGCTTGATGAGGACGGCATTAGTGTCGCAGAAATATAAAAAAATAAATAATAAATAAATTTTTCACAACATCAAATACATTAACTCTAACAGTGGCAGAGCCACGCTTCGGCATGAATGGGCTGGCTCGACCGGAGTAATACCACGTCCTCACAGAAAACCGGCGTGAAGCAGTGCATGCGCTGTGTTTCGCTGCGTGAGTGAGGGTACCGGAGGCCCAAACCAGGGGAAGGGGGTTAAAAGGTAAGCAGCGCACTTGTGACACCACTGGTGTTGCAGGCGTCCATGGGCGGCATGGACGGCAAAAAAAAAATTAATCCTAACTTCGAAATAGGTAGCTCAAGCACCTGTGGTACAGATATCAAAATCAACAGTGGGATTACACATACATACATTTAATACTTTTTTTTTTGTAAAACATACTTATAATACATAGAAAACACCCAGACCAGTACAAACAGACATGTTCATGCACACAAATGTTTGTACTGTGCGGGAATCGAACCCGCAACCCTTGCACCAGAGGCAGCGTTCATTAGTGGTATTCACGCTGCCTCTGGTGCAAGGGTTGCGGGTAATATCGATATAACTAAGATACAGATACTAAACATCCAATCGTGTATTTCTTTATCGATAAAAAACAAGATTGGAAGTTTTGCACGTCTCAAAGTGTTCTGTCAACAATTTCTATTATTCTTAGTTGTTGAAAGTTAATTCGATTAAAATTAGTTACAAATCGACAATCGATGCCGCTGAGTATCGATTTCTAAGGGTACTTCCGTAGTACTGAACTGTCAAAAAGGACTTCATAATTGGAATAGACTATAGTTTATGATACAATTCCAATAATACAGGTAACAGATTTATGTTTTTAATATGCTTAGAGTGTAATTTTGCCCTAAATAAGAGGAGTGACAGATAAGATCTCTAACATTCTAAATAAATACTCTATAAAAACTATCTTCACTCCACTACGAAAAGTGGCCCAATATCTGCGATCGCCCAAAGACAGCTTTCCATTAGAAAAACCTGGTGTCTACAAGGTTGACTGCAGTTGTGGTAGTTCGTATATCGGCCAAACTAAACGCACCATCTCATGCCGAATAAAGGAACACATAAAAGCAGTCTAAAACAACGATAAACAAAAATCAGCAATCGCAGAACATTCGTTGGAATCGGGTCCAAATCAGTGGATTGAGTTTCATAACCCTCAGATAATGTCGACAGAACGCCACTAGGTACATACCAAGACTGGTCAGGGAAGCGATTGAAATTACAAAGTACAAAACTGTCAATTATGAGGAAGGGTTTAAATTGTCAAATGTCTGGAATCCAGTGATTCGAAAATGTTGTAACCGTAAAACTAAACAAAGTGTCATTTTGCGGCCAGATACTGTGAGTGTTCTGTTTCGAGAACAGGTGCGAGAAAATAGTGAGTTAGTGAACAGTGGTACCGCCAGGCGCGCGTAGTAAAAGACTGCGAAGGAGGGTAGACCGTTTTGTCTGCCAGTAACATCTTACCCGCAAAAACTTCAGTTACTCCGTGACCATGGCGCTTTTTTTTTTTAATATATGAGAGGTGGCAGACGAGCAGACGACGGTCTTCTGTGAGGCAGCGGTATCACTCCGGTCGAGCCGGCCCATCCATGCCTAAGCGTGGCACTCCCACATTTAACGCTTGCACGCTTGCAACAGTGCCGAAATATCGGAAACTCAAAAATTGGGTACATGGTAGAAATCTCGTAAATAAATAACTATTCTTACACATCGATGATTATTCACTTTAATCGAAGATTTTTAGTAGGTCCCCTCTCTATGAAGCCAACATTTAGAAACGTCAAATGTGGCTTTTTAGTCTGGTTCAACTATAGGCAGTGACGTACCTGGTGTAAACGCCGTTAGCCTTGAGCCTCCGCGCGTACTCCAGCCCCTGGTGGTACGGCACGCGCTTGTCGCCGCTGCCCAGCAGCATGGCGGTGGGCGCCTTCACCTTATGCACGTGCGCCATCGGCGAGCAGCGCCGCATGGCGAGCAGCTGCTCCTCCGAGACCGGACCTTCCTCTTTGAACTCGAAGCCGGCTTCAACTGCGCACCTGTGGTAAAAAAGAACGTTCTATGTTAACAATCCCGCAACACAGGGAATCCTAGTGACTAATGCGGGAATCAGTGCCTTTGTAAATATTGTAAGCCTTTTCAGAACAATAAAGATCATTCAAAGATCAATTACACATTCAATCACAGGACTTGAAAGACACGTGTTGTGGCAGGTCTTGTAAACCTTTTTTTTATGAATAGATGGCAAACTAGCAGACGAATCACCAGATGGTTAGCGATTGCTGCCGCTCATGGACACCCGCAACATCACACCTTCCCCCGGATTGGGCCTCCGGTACTTCCACTTCACTCTGGTTTTCTGTGAGGCCGTGGTATCACTCCGGTCGAGCCGGCCAATTCATGCCGAAGAGTGGCTCTCCCAATATAATAATTTATATTTACGGGATTATTCCCGTATTCCAACGGTCCTTTGCCAACATCTCATCTCTTGTAGTGTAACTCAACTGTAACTTTCAAAGCCACACCGTCGTTTGGTTATATTAAACATTGGTTAGATTAGAACTGGTGACCCCACAGGGCGCGAGCCGCAAGTAGAAATTTAGCTCTGACCGACTCGATCTCGAAAATGTCTTGCTGAATCACCCTATTGTATAAATCACCGAAGCATCCAGGAAATCCAGGTGTTAAAATGTTACACTGCACTGTTAAAAATGTGGCAATGTAACAATGTTACTAATCGGATTTTTTTTTCCTTGTATGTAGCACAAAACGGTATGACACGACGGGAACAAAGGGAACTTTTACTTACCCGTCCGTATTATCAGCATAATGTCCTTTAGTCGCCATGTCTACTAGAGGATTCCTCATTACCATCGCCACGAACTTATCCGGATACTGGCCAGCCAAGTGCGCCGTCACGAAGCCTCCGTAGCTACCGCCATTCAGTAGAACTTTCCCCAGCGCTGCTGTCCTTGTCTAGCAAGGTGTTTAGAGCGAGAAGGCAGTCTGCCACGTCATAGTCGCCTGCGTGGCCGAGGAGACAGCGCAAGTTGGCGTCTCCGTGGCCGGTGGAGCCGCGGTAGTTAACCCGGATGGAGGCCAGACCTGAATAGAACCACTGTTACTTTTTTCAAAGCTTTCTTAATCAGCTTCAAACTGGTAACCGAGTGGACTGACGGTTCTCATGGACTTAACGAGGGTTACATCGGTTTCACACTCTGCCGAGTTCAGCTATATTGTAAAAAAAGCCTAAACCACAATCGGAGAAAAAAGGAATTTGAGAGCGCGGTTGAAAAATAAATGCTGTTTTAAATGCAAAAGAGTTATGCACAATATATATTTTTACATAGGTATTTAACTACGCGAGCATTGCTCTCGTCCCATAGCCGCTGAGCGACCTTTAAACTTGTGGACCAGCCGTAGCGTAAAGTGTCCACGTTTCGGCTCAGTATGTCATGGAAGGTAGGACGCATGATTGAAGACTTTCGGCTCTTTAGCGGCACTGTGGTACTCGACGATACGAAGACAAGACGTAGTTTTCCAAATGCTGACCCAAACCTAACTGTATTCTCCTATCACCACATCCTCGAGGTGTTATACCCAATTGCAAAGTCTGCCCGAGGTATTACGTATTTGAAAAACTGCGAGGACGGAACCGTGGAATGCAATCGGTTCCGGGATAGAACATGTCCATGAAAACATGACCTTGGTTTTGTCCAAGTTCATCCTACCTACCTACTAATTTAACTACCTACCTACTAATAATTCCATACCTAATCCGGATTATATATATAAATTAATTTATATCAGGAAAAATCTCTCTCTATCGTAATATAAAAAGTACAATACGATTATTGAGTTACAAATGCAAAAAATACGAACAATCTATAGGTAAACTTTAACACACCAAATGTTTATAAGAGACGTAAAAACTAAGGGCTTTATTCATAAACGTTAAATAAACTATTGTTAGCTAAAACGGTGTTATAATGCAGTTTTAACGTTTGAAACATAAAAATTTGGTACAAAATTTTCGAAAAAGAGAATGAAAACTGCTTTATAACACCATTTTAGTTAGCAAAAGTTTAACCAACATATAAGCACCATCGAAAGCTCAGACAGGGAGACGGTAGAAATATGAGACCAGTTCCGTCTTGAATGCTTGAGTTTTATTTTTGAACTAACTAACCTAGGCAGGCGGCCTGGGGTCATTGTCCCGGTGACACGCTTTGCTAGCGCAATGCAATAGTGCATAGCGCCATCTAGCCGGAACGACGACGAACCGCCTGCTTGTTTACTTTGTACACAATATTTATGAGTAAGACCCTATTGTTTTAAATTATTTAAACTGTTATTGTATCCTATAACCTGGCTGGTGCTAAACGGCGATGATCATTATTATATTTTGTACGTAATTTTATTTAACATATTTAGTGACATTCTACGACTAAATGAAAGGTTCATAAGGTCAGGCCTCCGTACACTTCAATGCATACTTACAACTTATATTTTGTCCATAGACTAAAATATATACTGCAGCGGAGCCTGTTCCGTGATTCCCGGTGAGAACTAAGTTGAGTGACTAAGAACTTACCAACAATTTTCTTAACTTCTGACCACCTTATTATAAATCGCGATCTTAAGTTATTACCGCGCCAAGGTCACGTCATCCCGTTCCAACACGCAATGTAAAAAGGGGCTCTAGCATGAATTTTATTCCGGGACTATCCTTTGTTCGCGATTTGTAATAAGGGGGTGAAAGTTCTCCATGACTTCACCTCTCTTTTACCAGCTCATAATAAATATGAAAATGATTTAAATAAATTAAAAAATCTACCATACCATAATAGCTGGACCAAAAACATTCCTGATATATTTCGATTATCCGAATCAGCAAATCCAGGGACTTTGTGATTAAAAAAAAACAGAACAAACGTTCAAGTATTACGAAAGCATCGCGTCTAAGGGGGTAGGTGGGAGATAATCTGGTTATGTAATACTTGAACAGAACAAAAGACATTTTTGAACAGCTCACCAGTCAGCAATATCCGTAGTGTTGATCATAGTAGCGACATCTGTCACTGGGTTCCTGGTAACAACCGCCTTGTACGTATCCGGGAACTGCCCACTAAGGTGGGTCACGAGGAAGCCCCCGTGCGACCCGCCTACAAGCGCCAGCCTCTTTTCATCTACGTTGAACTGCCTCACAGCCTCATCGGTGGCCAGTTTGCAGTCCAGTACATCGGCGGAGCCCACCAGCTTAGGCAGGAACCTGACGCCAGCGTCTCCAACCCCGGTGGAACCGCGGTAGTTAACCTGAAGCGACGCTAGACCTGCAACGGTATGCTGTGTTCACGATGTTTTTTTTTCTACCAATACTATTTATGAAGAAGTAATTCCTATAGACAACGACAAGGTTTATAGCTTAACCAAAAATCGAAACACTTGCGCGGTTTAATCGTTGCCCAGCGCCATCTATTGGCATAGCACGAAACTAATGTCCCGGAACAAAGCTGGCGGGTCATATCAAATAAAAAGCATTTAAGCATTACTAGAAAGAAACACGTTGTATTTACAAATGTTTCTGTTAATGTGTGTTCGCTGTCTGTGACTTTTTCAATTTACGTCAAATTATTGCATAGTGATTAAATCAATCGGTAGATTTCGGTGGAAATCTCAAATAAGCAATTATTTCTCGGTGGGACGCGGTGACCATTTTGAGACTTCTAAGTAGGTACAAAGTGCAGGGTAAATATCGCTTCAGATATAATACCGCGGTTTCACTACCTTTTTAAGCATCATAGTACATAGGTACGTTACTATGCATTTAGATGCCTGTCAAGATGGCTAGGTACCTGATTTGCTGTTGGATGCGCTGTGAATCGGATCCATAGATGATATCATCTTCTACAGCATTATAAACTTGTATCTATGCTTCTATCTAAAACGATGAAAGAAACTATCACAACCGACATGCTCACCAATCAGCGATATCCGTCGAGTTAGCCAAACTGGCGACATCTACCACCGGGTTCCTGGTGGAAACTGCCCGGTACACATCCGGGTACTGGCCACTGAGGTGCGTGACCAGAAAGCCCCCGTGGGAGCCACCGAAGAGGCCCATTCTTTTCTCGTCCACGTCGAAAGCTGTGGCCGCTGCTTCAGTTGCTAGTTTACAATCTTTTACGTCACAGTTGCCTATGCGCCTGAGTATGAAGTGGTCGGAGGCGTGACCCGCGCCGACAGAACCGCGGTAGTTTATCTGTAGCACAGCGAAACCTGCAAGATTTTGCTACCATGTCCCAAATTGTTTTATGACATTCAAAAATTATTTGTAGAGGACCCAAGAACGGAAACTCGTAATAAATTTAAGAATAAATATTATTAATTATATTTATTTATTGAGGACAACCAACAACTTATATGCAATATTTATTTAATGTTATTAAGACGAATAGAAAAGAACGCATTAAGGTGGTCCGTTTCCTATACAAACTTGTCTTACAGGAATACTTACAGGCAGAAGCTTTAATATGGTTAAAATGTCTTTTAAAAAAATATATATGTGTGTCTATTTACGCGAATGGTATAATCTTTCAAGTTTAAAACATAAACAAAGTATAATTACGATTTTAAAAAACATAGCACTTTGCGAAATCGCTTGAATGTGTGTGTGCTTGAAACGAATGCAATCTCTCGTAAAAACGGCGACATCTATACGAATCTAGTTAAATTTCCTAGATGGTAGGCTATGTTTGCTTAGCTAAACGAACTGGCTATCGAACAGATGGCGCTGAACTGCAATAAAATATGCATGATATTTTAGCGATTTGTTAATTTATATTCATAATATATTAAAAATTGTATTATTTTATTGCTATAATAAAACACAAAATGCAAAAAAGGTCACACACTTTGACTTTACATTGATAAGAAATAATAGAGGCTTTTAAGTGCGACCGTCTGTCTACCCGCTGCGCCATCGAGGCATGGCATTATGTATTAGCGACGTTGCCGCTCTTACGCGTCGTTGCCATATTTCTATAGCACCAATTTCTTCAACTTGAAATTATTTCGGGATTTTAGATTGCTCCTTTACTGGGTTGCCAGAAGGTACTTTTCCTGAAATTCTTGGTAAAATTTAGTCTTTCTTTTTTTTAATTTTCTTTTTTTTCATTGGTTCCATAGGAGAAATATTGTGAAGTGAGTGTACATGAAACGAACATGCAATTCATATACGCATCCAGGTACGAAATACAATTGATCTGTCAAAATGAGCAAAAATGTACTGGGATAACACATTGCCATCTCTGTCAGTTTTAGTCTGCATAGTAAAAAAACAGAGTTCAGCTTGGTATTGGCTGTCTAAAATCGCCGTGAGACTGGGGCCAGAAAACTAGTCTGTATATTTATGGACAGGAATTTGGGGACAAATACAAAATCGTACCTGGCAACTATGACTCAATCTAGCATCGCGGCATCGTCCGAAGTGCGATCCTGTTTACGCTTTACAAAATGTACCGCTAATTTCCAAAACTTTTCAACTAAAAAATGCAACTGTAAAGTAATCAAATTTTAAGAAATACCTACTTTATTGTTACAAATGATTGGTCATAATAATACATACATAATTATTTCCAATAACTTAATTATAATATATTTCTAAGGAATGATAAACCATTTGCTGTAACGGAACGTAATCTAATTTTTTGTGATAACTAGTGCTGTGTATGCATTAATCCATTCAACGCTAAAATAAATAAATATCGATGATATTCATAGCCTTGGTTTGGTAGGTGCATTGTTGAAGAAATTGAAATACAAACATGAACATCTGCAGTTCGCGCGAAACGTAACAGCCACGCGCTATCCGTACTTATCTGATAATATATAATATGTAGTACAACGGGTAGGCCAATACAGCAGAGTTGGATGGAACTCTACTATTGCTACTCTCGGCTCCGTTCGGGTTCCGGGACAAAAGTATACGTACAAGTACAACCAATTATTTTTTTAGTTTTAGTGAAATTACTGTATTTAGAGTCGAATGTTGCTACGAATTTTCTATGAGCGAACGGTTTTTTTGAGTGATATTGAATCAAGTTCGTCAGGGTACAAAATTAGGAACTCATCTGTGCAATTTGTTGTTTACGTCGCGTAATGTTAATCAAGCGGCAGTGTTTTAAATGTTCTAATGTTAAGTGATGAGTTTAGAGGATAAAGTCCAATGTGGATTGATAAATAGTGACTCCATTGGTAATGAATTGGCCTTAAAGTTATGGGAACTCGTGATAAACACTTGGAATTAAGAGTCAAATGTAACTCTTGTGGTCATTGATTGAATTAAGTATAAAAAGTTAAGCTTGGTAAGTACATACCTACCAATTTAACTTACTTTTCTTGCTACTTTTAACTTCTACTACCTATGATAATATAATTTTTAAAAAGTGATAGTCTGTAATTTAAAATTAATAGTATTTTTCCAATAAAATGTATGCTATGCTATGATGATAAATTTTCATTTGAATAATGCTTTTATCGATAAATTGCCAGCTTCTCTGATAGCAAAATAAACAACTCTACTCGTACTTTTTCAAACAACTTTTTTTCATTCTGTCTGAATTTCTGACTGACTTGTTCTGATCGTTGTTTAGGTATTATATGCAATTTGATTGACTTTCCTATATTTTGCTGATTTTTTTGATAGTTTTGTTTGAGATGAAGTAAGGAGCTGGGTGTTCACAATGGACTTTGGAAGGACAAACAAATCGAGCTTTTTAATGTGTTACTCTTACTATGTACAGAACAATAAACTTTGCTTTTCAATTACAGAAAGACCTATTCTCTAACCAACCCTCAAATTGAACTGTATGATGAAACAAAAAATGGATTACACAGTGTTTACTCTTTTGAATGTACCATGTGTGGAATGCTCTGGAAGCGAGCTAGTGAAAAGGATGGTCACATAAATAAAGCCCTAGTTTGGGGTGCTGTGACAAGTGGCAGCTACTATGCACAAGTAGCCCAGATGACTGCGCTTATGGATATACCCACTTTATCACCGAATAAGTTTTTATGAATTGGGATCTGTGTGGCAACAACACTTGACAGAGGAGATAATAAAAGCTGGAGCCGAAGAAAGAGCCATCGCCATTGAAAAGGGACACATGTCCCCTGATGGGGTGCCATATATCACTGTCTGAAAAGATCATATGGGCATAACTTTAACTCATCTTCTGGGATGGTAAGTTTAACTTTGTTATAATCACTTGTTTGTTATACATTTTTCATTGTTATTTAATTTTTGCAAGTAAAACTTTAATCCCACTGAAAATGTGTCTCAGACATAAGGATGGTACAAAGTCCAATAAGGGTAACTCCGTGTGTGCCCATATTATTACTTTAAAAAATTTTCTTACCAATTCCGGAGTTCAAAGTAATAATAGAATGTGTTATAAAACACACACCCCTTTATTACAAAACGTGGTCTAAAGTTAGGCTTGGTTTAAAACGGATGCCGTCACTTTCATTTGAAAGTTATATAAAAGTGACAGCGTCATTTTTAAACCTTGTAGACCATTTTTGTAATAAAGGGGACAGATGTTTGGTAACAATATTTAATAACAAATTGAAATAATATAAATTTATTGTTACAAACATTCTTACATTATTTCTTTTACAGATACTTCAGTCCACTTGGGATAGAATGCATAGCATTCAAGCATGGTGATTTTCAAGAAACACTCAAAGTTACTTTAGAAGCATTTTATTTTATTGTATATAAATTGATGTAAATATTTTTATTAATTATTAAAAATTGACTTGATACTACCTCCTACCTACCTACACCAAACTAATTTGTACACCTCGTCATACAGTTAACTAGTTTTGGGAATATTACTTTTGTTTGTAACATATGAGGGGAACTTCACTAATGATCATGCTCCCCAAATGTCCCTGAGGTTGTGGCGCTATGTGGCTGGTCATAACATTCACTATGGTTGAGTGAAGTGATGGCTGAAACATATGTCATACTTGAACAGGTGCCACCTTGGGGACTGGTCTGCTTTGGTTTAAATCATATTTAGCTTATTATTTTGTGTTGCATTATTAGCTGTATGACTTGGTATAAGGTATACTTTGGTATAATGGTGTAATAAAACATTGTATAAAAATATGGCGTTTAAAGAGTAACTGGTGAGTTTCTTGTCGAAAGAATCGCATTTTGTGTATTTATATTTTAATATATTTTAATGTATCGGCATATTTATGTAATCACATGTAAATTATACATACTAATGAAATTGTTTTAAAGGATTCAAATATAGATTTTATTATATTTATTGTTTTTTAATTATCATTCCTAAGGATTTATACCACTCCACTTCTTCTGCACGAACCTACTTACATGAAGTTATTAGAAGTCGCCCACCTACGCACACCCAGCCTACTCTATTAGGTCTACAGACGCTATGTGGCAAAAAATCGTCCCGAAACGAAGTGAGGGCGGACCGCTAGTTGCATAATAAACCGCACTTCAATTTCGAAAAGTCCAGTTTGTGTTAAGTTATCTACTAGATTACCATCGCTACCTATCCGTAGTCCATTCGATAGATCCGAAGAAGAAATCATATATTCCGTAATTCCTACCCATATATTTTTAGTATTGAGCGCGCCATCTATTGCCAGCGAGGAATAACAGCTATCCGATAAAAAACATGCTTCAGCTTTATATGTGTGTGTGGGGACGATACGTACGTACACAAGTTGATATTAATTTAGCAACGATGCAGCAATATAACGATTCTGGTTTAGTTGTTAATTGTTGAAATACATCAAAAAATCGCAGTTATTACGTAGATGTCGCGAATCACTCTACGCTTAAAATTACTGTCCTGTAGAAGTCGTAATTATTTATTTTCTCGATTCACTGACAACAGAGCCATCTCTTAGCAATCGTTTAGCAGGATTGCGTGAGCTTCCACCTTAAGCAACAACACGAGAAGAGAACGTCGATAAAACAGTTCGCGAGGTCATTGGATGGCACTGTAGCGCCATCCAGTGACTACAACTTGCAACTTTCTAAGTCGATAATGCAGCATCACATGTGTAATGTTTCCTATTTACTAATACTACTTAAATAACAGTAATCCAGATAAGTAAACTACACAAAAAATACTGTTAATTTATCAGAAAACTATCTAGTTTCATCTCGATCTGGTCTTTCCTAACTACATTCTGACTAAGCTATCTACGCATAGTAAGTGGTTTTAGTAGTTTCCAAGTTACTTAGTAGGCCTGACGTCAATGAATAAGTGTCAGACAAGCGAACACAGTCCTTATAATAGTAAATCTTTGCGTTTACTATAAAAGGGTTCGCGGCTGCGCGGCCCAGAAGAGGACACTCACTCCACGCGATGCTCAAAAACCTTTACTCATTATTTTGTTTTTCCTTCTATTTTTTTTTGTTTGTTTGTTCTTTTGTAACTAATGTTGTACTCGTATGTAGTGTTGTGATGTCCAAAATTATATTTTTTTCTTTCTTTCTTCTTCTTTCTTTCTTCTAAACATTTACTTTGTCTTTTGTAAATGTAAGTAGGTACGTAGGTGTAACCGTGCAACGTCCGATCCATGGGCCGATCTAGTTACGCAAAAACGATTGAATTGTAACTTCTGTTTGTAAGCCCCACAGTTTGAGGACAGTCAAAGATGGCTGGTGGGACGCAATGCTTCCACATTGTGACTTGGATTATGGAACAACAATAAATAATAAACACGATTTTTGGAGTTTATAAGGTAGGTACTAGTACACTAGACTTTTTTTTGTTTTCGGGCCTTCAATTTGTGATTAGTCCCAAACTCTACCAATAGATGTTGCTGGATGTGGATTACCTTGTGCAAGTGTTTCGTCTTTTGGGTTTATATTGCTATAGGTTAGCTTTGTCATTGTCTATACATTATGGAACTGATACACAAAATAAGTCCTGAAATGGAGTAATCTAAATAACCATATAAGAGATCCACAAGTACATACTATACTTAACACAATGGCAGACGGTATGATGTTAAGTTGTTCAAAATTTAAAGCTGGTTTAAAGGGAAGTAACTGTTATACTTCAGCCAAAGACTTGTGGCAGCCGATGTCATATTTTTTTTTACATTATGGACAGACAAACGAGCAGACAGCTCACCTGATGGTAAGTGATTACCGCCGCCCATGGACATCTGCGACACACGGGATATCGCAGATGCGTTTCCGGCTCTTAAGGGAAGAATAAGCTCTTTTTTTTAAGGGCACCAGGTCGTATATGTTCGGAAACACCATCGTTGGTAGTTTATTCCATAGTTTTTACTACGCGCGGTAGGAAGTGGCGTGAGAAGCGTACTGTGGTTGAATAAAATTCATCCAAATGATGTAAGTAAAATTTGGAGTTCTGGCGTGATGTACGCTGGTGAAAATTTCATTCATAATGGCAACATTTCAAAATTGCTAAGCTCTGAAACAAAAAATACCAATTCTTTGTTTCTTTTCGCTGCTCGATATATATTATCATTGTTTATATTGCTTATTTCTGAGAAAAATTAAAAACTAAAAAACGAAGATGAGCATCGGACGGCAGAATGTAATATATTTCTTTGCTTAGCACATTATAGTTTAAATTTAGAAATGCCAAACCCATGACATGTAACTGTCAAAAAAAAAAGAAAACTTGTCAACGTTGAATGTATGAATGACGTGGACAATGTTGACACTAGATTATTTAACCTTTGATAGTATATTTTTTTATTAAACATGATAAAAAGGAATATGCTGTATCAGCGTAGATGATCATTTGGGCTTAGTCTATTTAGACTAAAACGCTAGACGATATTTTAATAAATTTTTGCTATGGACACGTATTTTACATAAATTTGAAAAAATATATTTTTATTTTGGTAAAATCTCGAGCTTAGTCAAATACCCTATTATGAAATACTCTAGCGTCTGCCATGAGTCTTTACGTTTAGCATTGTGAAGCACTCACCCAGCATGGCGAAGAGCGCCGCCTCGATGGAGAAGGAGTTGACGAAGCCCGAGTGCGGCCCGCCGTGCGGCCACACGATCAGGGGGACTTTGCCCTCCGCCTTCGGAGAGAAGTACAACGCGCTGAACGATTCTGACGAAATAAACATACCGGTCAGATCTTCTTTGTACCACAATGATGAATGAATTATATGTATTTGACAATTTAATAAAAAAGAAAATGTTATGATACGTCTTGCTGAATAATGATGTAAAAATAAAACTAATCATTATGAATTGTAAAATTAAAATTTTGAATGACATTTGCACATCGACTCATCGATAGAATATGTTGGAATTTATTTATTTAAGATCATTTGTAACCATATTCTGGCAAATAAACAATTACTTACTTACTTACAAATTAAACACAGAGCGTTGTCTACCTATATCGAGTGATGCATGCATTCATTAGTTTTTTTTCTTTTATATGATAGGTGGCAGACGAGCAGACGGATCACCCGATGGTAAGCGATTGCCGCCGCTCATGGACACCTGCGACACCAGTGGTGCCAACCCTTTCCCACGGATTGGGCCTCCGGTACCCATCACTCACGCAACGAAACAACACAGTGCTGCTTCACGCCGGTTTTCTGTGAGTGTGGTGGTGAGTGATCACTCCGGTCGAGCCTGCCCATTCATGCCGAAGCGTGACTATCCCACAATAGAGTAGAGTATTGATACAGTGTTTGGTCATTTCTGCATAGAAAATGTACTAGACTAAAAAACAACCAGAAAAGAAGCAAATTATATTATGAACCTCCCATCTTATACTATGTATGTAAATATTCAAGTATTTATTTGCAAACTAATTGTACAAAGATGGTCTTACAGCTATTGTTACAAATGTACTTATGTGCTTGGCGTAGTTCCTCTGATAGTTCGCCAAAGATTAATTTATTGTATTATTTTTGTCTGTCATATCTATTCCTTAAGTAATTAAATAGTTTAAGAAAAAAGTTTATTTGAGGTAATAACACAACAAACAATACTATTTTTGAAATGTCACTTTTGACAGCGCTTACAGTAATATTGCCTCTGAGCCTGAGCACTGTAATTGCAAGATGGCGCCGATAACGACGTCATGCATGACGTCAAAAAATCGCTTATATATTATATCGAGAGCGCGTCCAGCGCTCACGTCAAAACGGAACGACTGTTAGCGCGCTGACAGCGCTCAGAGCGTATCTCGCAACCATAGTATACCAAAGATAATCAGCTGATTAGTGCAAATTATATGGGAAGGCAATATTTTTTTTTGAGATTAGATCCTATGTTCCTTGGGGAAAATGTTTGTATCATTAGTATAATGCCTTCTATAAGGGAGTAATAAAAAAGCATGGTGTATACTCACATGACATTAGCAGAATAGGCTTGTGTCCTATTTTTTCTCTTGTTGGTAATATAAGAACCCCTCAAAAGTGAAAACATCGGTGAAAGAATGGATTTGTTAGCTTGGAAACTCTTCGAGATAGGACAATTTGAAAATCACTTAAAATAGACTTAACCAAAACGCTCCATACACACAGCGACGCGAGGCGTGACGTCAGCCCTCACTAGTTTGTGCTCATCGCTAGATAGCTTTGTACGATAGCTATGTGAAATAGTGCGTTTATGAAAATGGATTCTTAACAAAGTTACTATAAATTGAATAAGATATCGATTGCCATATAAATATTTATATCCTGTAATACCTAGTATTAAGTTTTCTTACTATACTTTGAGTGCAATAAAAGTATATTCATTCATTCATTATTTCGTAGATTTAAGACTCAAAATTTACTTCCCTATCTTTGCCTTTGAGGGCTCATAACAAAAATAAAACAAAAGGTTTCAAGCTCCTTTTGGCCATTATTTTTCAATGCTATTTAAAAAATCTGCCAATCTCTGACCTAGTACACAAGCCTATTAAACTTCAAACAAATAAAGCACACTCACTGACGCTATCATTGGAGTTGTCGTGTGTCAAGCGCATGTACTGGAGGCTGGAGGTAGCGAGAGCGGGCGGCAGCTCGCCAGGTGCACTCACGCGCCGCCACGCCACGCCCGCCTCCGCGCCCGCAGCCGGCAAGCGACCCACGTATAACTACACAACATCCATCCATACAATTTATAAAATTGAACGTGTGTATGTATGTCTGTTTGTTCGTCTTTTACGGGAAAACATAGCTACGATTTAAGGTGACGGGTAGGGCACACTAGTGACGTCAATCGATTTTAATTTTTAGCTACTAAACCGTATCTATTTAAAACAATTTCGGGGTTACAATCCTGCGACAAGATGGGATGATGACATTCGAAGGCTGGCTGGTGTGGGCTGGATGAGAGTGGCCGAAGATCGGGATCAGTGGCGTGCATTAGGGGAGACCTATGTCCAGCAGTGGACGAGTGTGGGTTGCTGATGATGATGATGATGATGAATCTCTCAGCAAACACTTAAAAAAATATATTATAACCTTTTTATATGTATAATCTATGATTATAACTATGCATCTATATTATGCATAGTTATATTTTTTTTATTGTGTAGCCCGCTCCAGACTTAGTCCATTGCCAGCGGACTTAAAGAATAGTAGTACTATAATGGCGGTAAGCAACGCACGCCGCGTTGCGGCTATCTGTTGCACTGAAATCTCAACAGATAGCGCTGGGAGAGCGCCCAAATCTGCAAGGTCATTTGCCCATCCCGTCGCCTTAATGGAAATTGGAATAAAACATCATTGGATATTACTATTTTTTTTAAAGTGATAGGTGACAGATATGCTGACGGATCACGTGATAGTAAGCGATTGCCGTGTACCAAGGATACCCGCGCCAGTGGGGTCACAAGTAATAATAATATTTGACAACATCACATACATTGATCCGACTCCGAGATAGGTAGCTCCAGCACCTGTGTTACGGATATCAGAATCAACAGTGGGATTACAACTAATACATATAATACTTTTCTTTTGTAAATACATACTTATAATATATAGAAAACACCCAGAACAATACAAACAAACATGTTCATGCACACAAATGTTTGTACAGTGCGGGGATCGAACCCGCAACTCTTAAACCAACAACCTTTAACAAGTCAACCTTTAAACCCCCTTTCCCCCGGATTGGTCCTCCGGTACCCTCACTCTTCTTAATTTCTTTCTTATTGTTAATAAATCCTTGTACTCAATTTACGAAAGGGGCAAATTAAACTAAATATCATTGGGATAGTAAACGCTACTTCTTCATCTTAGCGTGTAATTCCCGGTTGCGTCCAAAGCTGTCGCTTTGGAGCCCAGGGTACGCTTAGACCATGATTCTGGACTGGGGGGGTCTGGTGATTACAATGAAGTGCCATGAAATTACAAGTAAACGCCACTTATTCGTGTCAATAACAACTCGGATGCCAAAATTATAAATCGAAATCTAAAGTTATTACCGTACTTTAGTAGCTCATGTCATCCACTGCAAAACAAAGCTGTTCCAACACGGAATGTTAAAGGGAGCTGACACGAATTTTGTTCCGAGACTATACTTAGTTCGCGATTTGTAATAAGGGGGGAAGGGTGTAAATGGGAGTAATTTAATGTAATAACGCGGTCAAAAGCTAGTACCACCGCCGGGCAATCGTTTACCATCAGGTGATTCGTCTGCTCGTCATAAAAAAAAATTGAAATAACAAAAGGTATAAAATATATTCACCTGTCCAGGCGAGGTCATGTTGCTGAATGTTGCGAGCACCACATCGCACGAGACGTCCAGTATCGACGTGGAGCCAGGTACGGTTTTGTTAGATATGTCCACTATACGTCCTCCCTCTGTAATATAAATTACATTTTGTAGGCAATCTGTTCACATTATGATATATTGTAATTTTGTAATGTAATACGGTTTAGTTCGAATCGTACTGATAAGTAGAATTAGATTTGACAAAAATATGTGGATATTACTTCAAAACATAATCTTTCAATAATTATGGTTCCCGTTGGATTAGGTTCTGAATGCCATTAATCGAAAGAAAAAAATTACGATTTTTTTTCACTAGCCCATCCTCAGGGATGGGAATACTTGATGCTAGCGCCATCAACATTTTTCTTGCCCAAGTCATCCACGTAAGTCTTGATCTCAAGCTCCTGCGATGTGGACAGGAGTATCCTCTTGTCGTCAGCACTGAAGCACTTGGCAGTACAGCTCGTGGAACTGATCCCGTCTCCTCTATTTATGCTAGTATTTATACTTTATTCTCACCCAAGTCAGCTACGTAAGTCTTGACCTCGAGCTCCTGCAGCATAGAAAGATTCTCTTGCCGTCACCGCTGAAGCACTTGGCAGGCAAGTCTTGGCAGTATAGCCCGTGGAACTGGTCCCGTCTCCTCTATTTATGCTAGTATTAATACTTTACTCTTACCCATGTCAGCTACGTAAGTCTTGACCTCGAGCTCCTGCGGCGTGGACAGCAGGATCCTCTTGCCGTCAGCGCTGAAGCACTTGGCAGGCAGGGCCTGGCAGTACAGCCCGTGGAACTTGCCTCCGTCCGCTGTAGTTGTCTCCGTCTCCACTATGTCTATGATGGTTCTCACTTCAGTCTGAGAAGTAAAGTATTGGACTTTATGAGATGTTAAAGGAGTCAAGTTTTACTATCTGCGACATATGTACGTTTGACAAGAAACTTTCTACTTCGTACGTCAAAACTATGGAATGAACTATCGCTTGCGGTATTTCCGGACGGATACAAACCTGCAAGAAAATAGCGTATTCCTTTTTAAAAGGCCGGAAGCGCACTTGTGACTCCTCTCGTGTTGCAAGTGTCCATGGACGGCGGTAATCGCTTACCATCATTAAAAAAATCTCATTAAAAAATGTGCAAATAAGACTTTGAACTTTTTTGTATGGAGCTTAGCATAACCTTAGATTACAAGTACGTTAGGATGAGGTATTTTGGTGTACACCTATGGTTTATTTTAATGAGTTTTAATTACAAAGCATGGATTGTAGGTCCGCTTTGCTAGTTACATATGAAATAATATATTTATTCGTTAAAATCATAGGTACAAAAAGATATTAATATACATAGTATTCTGTTTCACTACGATTGACCTGGTAGGTATACGAATATTTGCAAGAAAATATTATAATCGACAACTACAATATCATTATAAATCTACTCAAGAACAACCTAGACTTAGATCTTGACCAACCTAAGAGTGTATCGGAAAGGTATGCATTAAATTTATAATAACATTTCCCTTCTAGAAGCGTCCTAAGGGATACTTTGAAATTCTTTGTTTGCTTGCTGATTTCAAATTATAAATAATATTGCTCCGCGCACAAAAATTAGTTTTCTTACATACATTTTTACTGCCTCTTACGCTAAAGGTCGTGGGTTCTATCCCCACCCTGGACAAACATTCGTGCGAAGAACACTTGTGTTTGTTCAGTGTCTGGGTGTAATATACGTATTTAAGTATATATTTGTGTTCCTCTGTTGTCTGATATCTGTACCACAAGTGCTCAAGTTACTTAGTACGGAAGCAGGTCAACGTATGTGATGTTGTGAGAATTATTATTATTATTATTATTATTTTTTAGTAAAAATTTCTCGGCTTGACAGCCGGTACCTTTGAAACCAGTTACGAGCACTGAGGCCAAGTAACTATTTCAGTTTTTCTTAACCTAGATAATTATTTGTATCTTCCTGTAGGAAATGTTAATGTTAGTTTTAGTGTATATGTACGGTCTCCGCTTAGTAGACCACGAACACCGTACAGCGATAAGTAGTAGTTGTCGGTTGGTAAGTAGTAGTAGTACCAGTAGTAGTAGTTCTTGTTGTAGTTGTAGAGTAGTAGTAGTTCTTGTAGTAGTTGTAGTTGTAGAGTAGTAGTAGTAATGGAGCACGTAGAAGATAAAGATCGCCAAAGGTCAAAATAATGCGGTTTATTTAAGTAAAAGTAAACAAAGTAGTTACTAAGGCAAATCTTCTCTTGATTAGTGTGTCTAGTTCAAAGGTTGTAAACGTACTCGTCTCTTAAATATTAATAATTATTATAGTAAACAATGCGCCTAATGTGGGTCGCAGCGTAAGCAAAAGAATGTACGTGCCTAGCTCGTACAGTATACAAACGCTGGTAAACCTGAATAAATAAAAAAATAATATCGAGTGTACCTGTCCCTTGCCGAGCATGACGAGCGCGTGGCAGGCGTGGTGCGGCCCGCCGGCTGCGCGCTGCAGCCACACCAGGTCGCCGCCCGGCGTGAACCGCGGCGAGCGCACCGCCAGCCCTTCCCGGGACAACTTCTCTGCAACCATTCAATCTGAACTCGTGTCTATTGTTTTAAACTTTCATGGTCACTAACATTATACCCGAAACTGGAAAAAACGCCACTCAGCCGCTCCATCGGCATTATAAATGAGGTCCAAGAAAGGATTGACATTTTCTCATGCTATTTGAGTGAACTCGCAAAAGTGCTCCTATTTGTAATAAGTTATTGCCAATGAAAATAGGTTAGCCGTGTGGTCCCCGGCAGAGTAGAATAGGCCACCTTCACTCTTACCGAGGTGTCGTAAAAGGCGACTAAGGTAAAGCTGCTGGCATGATCATCAGCACCCAGAGAAGGAAAACTCTGCATTTATATCAAAACCCTCGCCAACCCGTCTGCCAAGCGTGGTGAGTATGGCAATTACCCCTCACGTGACTGAGGGAGGCCCGTGCCCCAGCAGTGGGGACTTATATGGGCTGATGATGATGATAAATGAAAATGTGATGTGTTTTGTAATTTAATTTATTTATTATTATCGTTCAAATATAAATATTGACATGTAATTAGTGTATAATATTAGATATAAGTTGACATAACATGTATTAATTAAGAAATAGATAAACAAGTAGTTTTTAAGTTGACAATATAAATTTGAATGCAATAATAATATATTTTTATGAAGCTGTACTATCGCATTAAGCGCATGCTTGTAAGGATAGTTAAGTCGTTTTAAATAAATAAATTGAAAACCAAAAAAGCTACTACAATGTTGCCACTGCAACAAAATGATCGTGCAATAGTATGTATATACCTACCTATTTTCTAAAAACACACACTGACATAATTTATTTATTGGTCATTTTAATTCAATAATTTAAATAAGTAATTTTATTGACTCATTTTTACATAAATACAAGACGCTTTAATAAAAACTTAATCATCCATAATGTTTGGTAGAAAAGCTGGTATTGAGCTTGTGTCACCTCAGGTGTTAATAACATTTGGTACAACATTTGAACTTACATGTTGTTGTTTCGTGCAGTGAGGTGCCGCGAAGTGATATTTATATAAGAATATTTGAATTACATCGTTTTGCACTCTGCTATTGTGTGTTGGGTGAGTTGTCACGTGAAAAACCTAAGAGAGTCCGTAGGTCCGTAGGCAGAATCCGTAGGTCGATAAAACGCTAAACGTCCCCGTTTTATTGGGTGACTGAGACTTTGACTGACTTCGACTGTTGACTACTCACTTTGTCAAAATATCACTTGTCATTTTTTCTTACGAGTTAGCCTAAAATGTAAAACATGTGCAAAATTGGAATTAATTACTAGAGTGGTGGAAAACTTTATAAGACAAGTGACCGACTCAGATCCCGTAGTCAGAAGTTCTGACATGAGTGATAGTGAAGATGAAGATAAATAAAAACAATTAATTAAAAAAGTTTTTATTTAACTTTACCAAACTGTCTTGATAATATGCCACACTTTCGTGTATGGGTAATTCAATTTGTTTAAGTTCTTTACAATAAAATTTGTCAATTAGTTTACTTGAAAATAAAATTAGTAATTAAGTTTTTATTTTTTGAGAAAATCCTTATCATGAATAAAATTATGTCAGCCAATACTAAGGAAAAAAACATATAACAAAAAGGTTGGCAAAACCTGATAACTTGATTTGACAATGACATAAGTGACATTCTCATTGATAGATTTGACAGTGACGTATCTGTCGTAGTTTTTGAATTCCAGTTTCGAGGATAGAATACGGCGAACGACTACTATTAGTTAACTGCCAAGGAGGGTAGACCTTTCTGTCTGCCAGTAACATCTTACCCGCAAAAACTTCAGATACTCCTTGACCATGGCGCTTGCAACAGTGCCGAAATATCGGAAACTCAAAAATAAGGTACATGGTAGAAATGTCTTAAATAACTATTCCAATGAACGCAGGTCTTTCCTTAGCTGCTACTTTTGTAAACTGTCACTACGGAGTCCAGGGTACGCATAGACTACCTATGATCCAGGGGAGTCTGGTAACTACGGGTCCATCGACACGCCGAAGAAATGTAACTTTATGACATTATTTCTAAAAGTGGTGTTCCCCCGCGCTACAATTGGCCAATGTCAGGTTAGTTGCACTAAAAGCGCGGTCATTTTGTCACTTAAAGTTACCAATTTCGCTCAATACTGCTAAGGGCCGATTTCTTTATCACTAGTTATGTTTAACCAATGGTTGAAAAAAGTAACCAATGGTCAAATATCGCCAAAATGTGTTTATTGAACAATAGTTAGCTCCACCAATAGTTAGATTACAAGAAATTACGTCACTTTGACGCTGTCACTTTGACTATTGGTTAGACTAACTATAGTTAATTTAACCAAAAGGTAACTACGGATCAAAAAATCGGCCCTAAGTCAGATTGGTCGAGTGGCTATGGTGACGGTATATGAAATCAGGCGGATGGTTCCATTCTAAGTGGGCGCGGGTCTTTTTTTAACTTTTATTTTGTTTATTGTGGTAAATATAATTCAGTTATAACGCCATCTATTTAAATATTGAATAATTAACTACTGAAATCTTCATTCTGTTCTGATGGTTGGTATTGAATTGGTTTAAAGCAGTAAATAGGTTGGTAAAAATTGGAACACCAGATATTTTTGACAGAACTGAAAGACAGGGGCTTGTATGGAATTGTCCACTCTTATAACGTAGTGACTATATTCTCTTTGGTAACTACAATAAAGCGACTGCCGTATGACCACCACGACGCCAAGTTACCAGATCTACAAAATCATGGATTACACGTTTCAAAAACTATTCGAAACGTATAGTCTTATCTTATGTCATGTCTTTTTAGTTAATTCGTTAATTGTCGAAGTTAGTTAATTGGCTCATGCTTAAGGCCTCCACCCATTCATGTCTTCAACCTTCTTTTTAATTTTCAGGTGTAGGGTGTTTGGGAAATTTCAGAGGCATGGCAGAGATGTTAGTTGATGTTTGTGTCAATTTTTTTTCTTATCATCTCCACTATCTTATCCCGAAAGGCTTCGTCTCCCCGTCGCATCGCCATTCGCAGGTAGTCCCTGATGTCTTCTGGTGTGGCCATTGCCCTTGTGATTAAACGAGCCGTGTAAATAGGTCCCGATTTTCAGTCTTCAAACCCTAGGGGTAGGGACTTTTGAGGACAAACATTTAGGGTCCTAAGGAACGATCCTGCACCAAAATTAGCTTTGGCTTTTTTTTTATATTCCCCTTATGACGTCACCTAACTTTCCCGGGCTATTGTTAGCAAGTGGGATTTTTTGTGAATTGTACGCACTATAACCACATTCTCGAACGTTTGTCCCGCGCTTCGTATATGGTTATGGTTCTTGATTCTTTGTCGCTTCCGTAACCCTGGCTGATAAGGCTAGCCTTTTCAGCCTGGGTGTGAACGAGGTAAAGTGTAAGTGTGTGCGTTCAAATAATTTGAAAATGTTGCCTATTCAAGCTAAGTAAACTCACTCATATTCCCGTCGAAGGTGAGGTTGAAGATGTAGCTGGGGCGGTTGGTGCAGAAGATGAGGCCGAGGCGGCGCGGCTCCGTCTCCCACGCCACGCCCGCCACGCTCCGCCCGTCCGGCGCGAAGCGGACCTGCCCACACACACGTAAAAGTAAGCTAAGTCCTCATCACCTTGACGTGTATATAGTTGGTAGGCCACCAGTCCGCCGGGAGGCAGCTGGTTTTTTTTTTATATGAGAGGTGGCAAACGGGCAGACGGATTCCCTGCTGGTAAGCAATTCCGCCACCCATGGACACCCGCAACACCAGTGGAGTCACAAGTGCGCTGCCAACCTTTTCCCCTTCCCCCCCATTGGGCCTCCGGTAACCTCACTCACACGGCGAAACACAGCGCAGGCACTGCTTCACGCCGGTCTTCTGTGAGGCAGTGGTATCACTCCGGTCGAGCCAGCCCATTCATGCCTAAGCGTGGCTCTCCCACATTTGGAGAGAGCCCGGGAGAAATGATGCACGAGGACTTGTATACGTAACTGGTTTATCACTGATAATGCAAATGGCATCACGGCAGAACATCTCCAAGGCTTATATACTAGAGATGACTGACGTCATCTTTTATCACATACGAGGTAAGATCGCCGTGTGGTCCACGGCAATGCCGTGTGGTCCCCGGCAGAGTAGAATAGGCCACCCTCACTCTTACCGAGGTGTCGTAAAAGGCGACTAAGGTAAAGCTGCTGGCATGATCATCAGCACCCAGAGAAGGAAAACTCTGCATTTATATCAAAACCCTCGCCAACCCGTCTGCCAAGCGAGGTGAGTATGGCAATTACCCCTCATGTGATGGAGGGAGGCCCGTGCCCCAGCAGTGGGGACTTAAATGGGCTGACGATGAAGTAAGATCTGCTGACATAGCGTACGTGACAGAGATAACATTAGGTCTTATAGATAATCCTTATCGTGCGTGCCGAGCTGCCACAATTCCCATTTGCCATTTTAATTCCCATTTGCGTCCAATGCTGTCATTTCGAAGCCCGGGGTACACTTGGACCACGAACCAGGATTCGGGAAGTCTGATTATTTATACAAAAGTAAACAAAGTAACTTATGAAAATCGAGTCATAACTTTATAACCCTTAGTCCAGCAGGAGGACACAGCCCAGGAGGGATTTTATTTATAAGTACATACTTTGAATCTTTTCTTTTTCTTTTATGTGATAGGTGACAGACGAGCAGACGGATCGCCTGATGGTAAGCGATTGCCGCCGCCCATAGCCATCCGTGACACCAGTGGAGTCACAAATGCGCAATCAACCTTGAAACCCCCCTTTCCCCCGGATTAGGCCTCCGGTACCCTCATGCAGCAAAATACAGCACAGTGCAGTGCTGCTTCACGCCGGAAGTATTGAAGTATATCAAATTGAATAAATATTTAATCAATTTGATACACTTCATACTTTATTTGACGGCAAACCCGGGAACGAATATATCATAAATTTGACTTCCTCTTTAACACCTATAACGAAATCAATTTATGGGACCCCCCTGGCGCCAAAAATGTTTTTATCTTATCTTTATCAAAGCTGGATCCGCTCTTGAACAAATCGCTCCGAAATTGTTTAAGATAGGTCCGGTTTGGTGGCTAACAGTTTAAATCGATTGGTGTCGCTGATGGGGTATACCCTTCACCTTTACTATCCATGTCAGGGATGCATGTTTTTAGGTGATTGTTCTGTATTAAGCTTCTTATACAATTAATGTCTTGATAATTTATTAACTGTTCTCTGTAATGTATCCTTATATCAATAGATAAATAAATCTCCTCTCTGGTTCCCTTGAAAAACGTTTACCTGTCCAGGGCACCAGGTCTCCGGTAACCCTTCCAACACGGAGCAGGTCTCCGTCTGCAGCCGACACACCACCACCACCGACAGGAACTTCCCCACCAACTGTTCACCCCAGTCCTGTCGGTACAAATACTCTTCGCCCTGCAACAATATTAACCATTTTTGTAATATCTGTACAAACAAGAACATAAATAAACAGATATGTTACGGGATGGGTTACTGCCTGGTCTGTGACATACTGATTGTAATGTAAGCCCTTTTTCATCATCATCATCAGCAACCCACACTCGTCCACTGCTGGACATAGGTCTCCCCTAATGCACGCCACTGCTCCCGATTTTCGGCCACTCTCATCCAGCCCACACCAGCCAGCCTTCGAATGTCATCATCCCATCTTGTCGCAGGGCGTCCTACACTACGCTTACCGAGTCGCGGTCTCCACTCAAGGACTTTACGGCTCCAACGGCTGTCAGTTCTGCCCTTTTACTGAGTGATTTTTTGCTCTTGTGTTTGATGGACGACGGTCGAGAGGCAGACCCAGAAAAAGATAGCGGGACGATTTAGACCACCAATGTCAGGATTGGCAAGCGCTGGCTTCAAACAGAGACCATTGGAGGAGTTTGAGAGAGGCCTTTGGCTCAACAGTGGGACAAATAAGGCTAACAAAAAAAAATTGTCACTGTTATGCTGGATACAGGTGGACAGATAGCCTTCTTGCTTGACTTAGTATTTGATAAGAACTAAAATTCTTATCAGCAAGCCATTTTTTTACGCGTATTAATCTTTTCTTAGTTCTGTTTCAGTTCAATACATAATACATACTTAAAGCCTCCACCCTTTTGTAACAGAAAGTATTCTCTGGATTGAGTATTTTTTTTAGAATTCCTATTTTCTCTTCTTTTTTACATATCTTTTATAAGCCACGGGACAATTAAATAATGATATAGTTCTGAGAATTATATTCTGTTTATCGGTTGTGGTAATAGTACAATCCATACTGACTTGATAATTAACTACCACAAAAGATAAATAGAACTTCCGCAGCAATCTAGTTTATCATACATGTGGTTAAGTTGATTACCGCAAACAAAATGCCATGGGAAGATTCTTTCAAGTATGATCACTTAAATGGAATAAAACAAGATAGAGGTGTAGCGTGGGTGTCCGCCGTCCGGGGCGGAAGACTATTTTGCCGTCGTCTTTTCTCGCTCGTCACCCTCTCCGTCTTCCGGGATGAAGCGTGATTTTGCCACCCCTAAGCCTTGCGCCCTCTTTTCTTCGCCGAACGACGCCAATCGTTCCGCCAGCTCATTATCATCATTATCTTAGCGTTTTGTCCCGATAGCGTCCCAAGCTGTCGCTTCGGAGCCCGGGGTCCGCTTTCCTACTTCCACTCCTCCACTTTGCGAGGTCTTGTGCATCCATAGTTGTCAGTTTATTAGCACGCACGTCATCCCTTACGATGTCAAGCCACAACTTTTTAGGTCTACCCCTTCTGCAGGGACCCGGCGGTGGCGCCATGGCCAGACATTTGTTTCCCACGTAGCTGTCCAGTTTTCGCAGGATATACCCGTACCAACGTAGACGACTCTCCAGCAGTTTGTCTGCTATGCCAATCGTTCCGCCAGCTAAACGTCACATTACGAAGAAATGTTTCTTGTCAGTCGCGACTATAAGCCCTGCCTTCTTTATGATGTAAAACAACATAGAACCTAGAACATACCTTTTTAGGCGCAGTCTCGCCACTGCCATTGGTTTTAGGTTTGTCTTCCGTTTTCCTCTTGATATAAGGCTCTGACTTGGGCATCTTCTTCTCTGCCACATAGACAATAGATGTTTCGTCTTGCGACCATCCGAGGCTGCCGAATTCAGCTTAAAATAGTAGAGAAAGTTACTTAATTTGCCTGATATTTTTTATATAATATATTGTCAAACTACAGCAGCTTAGAAAGATCAAAACAGCTTTAGGAGTTCTTTAAAACACATATAATTGGAAATTGTTATAGAATGTAAATAAGAAGTGGAAGCATTTGGAAGACTGTGCAACTACCGCCAGTATTTGTTATGTAGGTAATGTATGGGTAGTGATACAAGCCTTAATAAAAGTAATGTAAAAAATACTTAATAAAATAAATAAATAAAAAAATATATATTTATTGCAAATAACTTAAATCTATTACAAACTCATGGTCATAATCTTACATATTAGTATTTATATTTGACATTTTGCCTGAACTAGGATGACCTGTTTCAGGCTATAAAATAGGTCCTAGAAAACTATATTGGTAAAAACAATAAATTACAACTTAGACTTAACATTACGCTACGCTAACAATTAGGTAATATAAAGAAATAACTATTTATGAATAAAAAAGACTTTGTTGACAATCATTCTCAGTTATAAATAAACATTCCATTTCAAAAACAGATATACTAAAAACTGCACTTACAGTCAGCATATACATCTCCATGAATGTCTAAAGCGGTGAGATCAATGCTGTGAACCAGCTGGTTCTTTTTCCACACCTCGAGGTACTGCTTCTTGCCATCTTTGGCTTCTCTTTCCTCACGGATTACAGCCTTAAAGGTTTCCTTTGGCGACACAGCTGTTAACAATCTGGTAATAACAAAGTATAATTAAATGTGACAGAAAATTCATACGTAAAGCAGAGCACCAGCAACAAAGAAATTTAAGAAATAAAAAAAAGGAAAAAATTCAATTGTTTATAACAAGATTGCTACTATGTAAAGTATTGAGTATCTGATATTTTGGCATTGTTGTTTAAAAAACTGCAGTTACACCGTGACCAGCACCATGGTCACGGTGTAACTGAATTGTTGCAACAGCACCAAAAAATATTGAATACTCAAAAATAATGTGAACTCCAACTCATGGAACACCAACTAATCCAATTGCCATGTACTGACTTGAGGGTGCTTGCAATATTCAGTCTGGTTTTATGTTAGGTAAGTCAACGCGCATGTTCTCCCGAAATTATCTATTTCTAACTAATATAAAATAGTGACGACAAGAGAAATTAGTGAAAAGTGTAAAAAAAGTGTGGACATTACATATTAAATATAATTTTCGAAAATCGAAGTAGCAAAATGATGATTAAATTCAGTGAATTTGATATGGCACATGGCTGCTATGAAAACTACATAACAAAGTTTGCATTTTGTTTAGAAGCAAATGAAGTGACAGAGAATGCTAAGGAAAAGGCGAGTTAGTGACCCTCCTCATGCTCATCTTAGAGTGTAATTCTCAGTTGCGTTCAAAGCTGTCGCTCTGGAGCCCGGGGTATGCTTGGACCATGATTCAGGATTTGGAGAGTCTGGTAATTGTATTCTAATGTCAGTGACCATGTAATTTTAAAACTATTAATTAAAAGAATTAATCTTACTCATTGCTGATATCAATTCCAAATTCACTCTCAGCGATCACATTGAAACTGTCATTCAACACATAGTTGTAGAGGTACTTTGTATTCTTTCCTTTTTCAAGATTCCTCACGGACCATCTCGATGATATTTTAGTCCCATTATTGAGCAGCTTCCCACCAAGTACAGATGGTATTTTTGATAAACTTTTGTATGCATTTACTATGGTGTCTATCTGCAATCAACAATTTAAATACTTTTAATGCAAATGTAAAAGATAAATTAAAAAGGTCAGGGATTTGCCGGGTGTGTGTGCTATGTCACAGTTGGGACCCAAACCACTGTGATGTGAGGGCTTGTGTTATTATAATAAAATTCTCCAATTCATAGTAAACATCTAGAGTTCAGAGTGAAGCCAAGAGCAAACCCATCAATTAAAAAAAAACTTGTTATTCACCCCTGACCTAGGTATCTACTACTACCAAAATTAAACAAATGATTTATATAAATAAATAGTTCACAACATCACATAGGTAGCTCAAGCACCTGTGTTACGGATATCAGAACCAACAGTGGGATTACAAATGTATACATTTTTTATACTTATTCTTCATCTTTGCGTGTAATTCCCGGTTACGTCCAAAGCTGTCGCTTTGGAGCCCAGGGTATGCTTAGACCATGAACTGAATCATGGCTACACATTTTCAGAAACTTTTTCCGAAACATGCAGGTTTCCACACGATGTTTTCCCTCACCGCCGAGCAGATGGTAATGGTATAAATATGCACATAGATGTGAAAAAACCATTGGTGCATGCTCAGATTCGAACCTCGACCACCTGTGTGGAACGCACGTTTGTATCCATTGAGCTACCATCACTCTTTTTTATACTTATCTTTTGTAAATACATATTTATAACACAAAGATGAACTAATGATGATAAAAAAATAGTGTTTTAGACACTACAAATTTTAAGATTTAATTTTACTAGAGTATCTATATTTTTTAAAACCTTAGCAATTTTACAACTGAAGTTTAGTAATTATTTATATGAATAAATATATGAACCTGTGTTGTCATCTTATTCATTACAGCTCAGCTTGAAAAATGTAGTCTACCTGCAAATAAAAAAAAACATAATTTCCTTAATCATCCATAATATTACCTGATGAGATGTCTTTCTTAGTGACAGTAACTATAAATAAATATTTTACAAATCATTAATAAATATGTTTAGAGTTCATAAAAGAAACATTTTATTGTATCATTTAACTTAATGCAACAAAGAATAATGTGGGTATGTAACAAAATATCTTCATATGAGCAAACAACTGAGGTTACATTTATTTGCATAAGGATAACACAGTAAGACAAACAGAAATGGATCAACATAATGTTATGAACAAGAAGACTGAGAAAATTAAAACTTGCGTAACACATTAACACCTTATAAGAAATACCTCCAATTTTAAATAGTTGATAGATAAACTCCCGACATTCTTGGGAAGCAAAGAAGTTCATATCTCATAGAAAATACAAACAAAGGAATTCAAAACGATGAACCAAGTTATTACGGATAATTTAATGACTAGTTGGTACAAATAATTATAAACGGTACGGTACGCAATTATGAAACTTATTACCAATTATCAAGAATCTCACCTAAAATTTTTGAAGACCGGCTACTTATTCCACAAAATTAATTTTATGAAAATTGTTCAGTCAGCAGCAAACTGACAGATTATTGTGTGACTGAATTTAATAGTGATGGGTTGTGGGCGAATGTAAATGATTCATTTTAAATGACCATTCGATTGGACTAGTATTCGAACTGTTCAATTCTATACTTGAACAAAGAGATAAGAGAATATAATCACTAGTCACTACGTTATATACTTGAAACTCGATTTCAACACCAAAAAAAATACGACAGTACGTCACCGTCAAATCTATTAATGTCACTTATGTCATTGTCAAATCAAGTTTGCCAAACTTTTTGTTATATGCTTCGGTTCTAAACATAGGCTGGCCCCATGATAAGAATTTTCTCAAAAATAGAAACCATTGTGATTTGGTTACTTTATTTTCAGCTCAAGTAATATTGACAAAATGTTACTGTAAAGAACTTCACCATCATCATGATGATTTGAGTTAATGTCTATTCATCATCATCATCAGCCTATCACAGTCCACTGCTGGACGTAACCCGCTCAAATAATTTGAATTTTTCAAATGAAAAAATACATATAAATAATTTCATATCATTTGAATGAATGTGTACGAGGTTTTTACAAAATGTAGACGTTCAAAATGATTATTAGACGGACAAGCAACTAGTTTAACTTCAACAACATAAAACACGGAAAAACAAAACCAAAGATCAAAATGCTGTAAACAAAAAATTGTCCGAATCCTTAATTAGACTATTTATTCAAATTATTTGTTTCGGTTAAAATTCATTCCAATATACATAGATACTCTTAGTTGCATAAAATTTTACAGAACGTAATGCTATAGTGACTGGTAAATACAATCTCATCATATTATCACATACCTAATTATTATTTGAATGAAAATGTTTCAATTGTTTGTTTGTTGTTTGTTTTATTGATGATTGATCTTTCGAATACTACTTAGAGAATCATTCGTGTAGTTCGATACATTTTTTTGCTACAATCATCCATCACTAGAATTTTATGAATGAAGTGTATGGCACTTGACAGTCTTCTTACGATCAACCATTCCTTTGGACACAAATGAAAATAATAATGTTTTGGTTTTGTTACATAGGTACATAGTGTAACAAAATATAATTATAATATATTTTTTAATATAATAAACTATTTAAATGTATTTTGATCAAAGCGTTCATATTTTAATGATTTGACTTGTCAAAAATAGACTTTTTCTCTAGATACTGTAAATATTTTAGTGTAAATTGGAACGTTTTTACGAAGAAGTGCATTCAAAACCCAAGTATTGATAAAATATTAATACATCAATATAAGCCATAATTCATAAACTTATTGTAGCTCAATTCAAATACATACAACAAAATAAATGGAAGTTATCTTTTTATAAAAAAAATTATTATGTTAATTTTGTAATAATCCAACTTTTTATCATTTGATTTCAGCTAAAATAAGTTTATGGATGTTGTTTGATTCTGATTCGGTATTCGGTAAATCAAAATCGAATCGAAGACTTGTCATTTTTCAATGTTATTGTTAAACTGTGAAAAAAATGTAAACGATTGCATTTTGTATTCTTTTCTGTAGATTTATACTATTTCTGTGTGTTAATCAAGTGTTGTTTATTAATGAATAAATAATTCAGTATTTTTACTTTGTTTGAATTAAACGGCTATTGACAAACGGACGAATGGTAACCAAAACTTGAAAATTTTAAGGTTAGTTTTCCATCCAACGCAGAATAGCTATAGATTTAAATTCAAAATGTTTCTTTGACCGTTAGCTTTGTTCTGCATTTGTTTAGGAATCAGTATCACATTCTATAAGAATGACGTTGTGTCTACTTTGTTACAGGTCTAATATTCATAGTAAACACTTCCCCCCCTTATTACAAATCGAGAACTAAAACTAGTGCTGGAACCAAATTCGTGCCAGCCCCTTTTAATATTGCGTGTTGGAACGGGATGACATGAGATTTAGAACGGTAACAACTTTAGATCGCGATTTATAATAAGGGTATTCAAATTTAATTAGAATTACTAAAACCTAATCTGGAGTTTTATTCTTGATGAATTTTATACAAATACAATTTGTACATACTTCTCTGAAACTATGAAATTGTAGTTATTTTTATTGATTTATAAGAGTAATTTCTCTAACAAAAAATAACTATGCAGCAGAAGTACAATGATTATCACCAAATTTTTACTATCTCTTCCTGCTGATTTGTTGATATTGTTTAGGTACCTGAGATAGCCTGTGTAATTGAATGAAAAATAAATTAAATAAAGCAATATGTAATAATGAACTCATATCATTCTATTTTATATATTTTCATGCCATGAATTTCTTATTGTTCAAAACTTTTAACTCATTTCAGTGAAAATGAATCACTAGAACACACTTGTAAGAGCAAAAGCAGAACCATGGAGCTAGATGTACTTGAAAATGACATAAAGGTATTTTATTTTATACATATACTGGCTTAAAATTTAAAATCAATGGTAGCTCAGTGGTTCACCTCTGGGTTTTTCAAATTAATGTGCATATTTTTTCCATTACCTCCGCAAGGGAAAACATCATGATGAATTCAATTCAATTAATTTATTTGCATAATATAGGTAAGTAATAAATTTGTTGCACTATATTAGGCCTAGCAAGGGCATGCAAATGAATCCTGCACATTTCGGATAGTTTCTGAAACATGTACTTAACCATAATTCTGTTGGTCCAGTTACCCTGTTAAAGGGTAGCAAAGGTCAGATGGCAGTGGCTTCATTGTAATTACCAGACTCCCCAAATCAAGAATCATGGTCCTAGCATACCCTGGGCTCCAGAACAGCAGAAAAGTAGTTACAGCCAACACACAGAATAGTTGGCAAATATTAGTCTGTCTTTAGTGTTTAATTTTGATAATTCAAATCAATAAGAATGTACTTACTGAGGTTTTTAATTGGTTACAGATTAACTCTTGTTATAAGAATGAAGAAATACCAAAAAAAAATCTTGTCCCAAATGAACAATTGGAGCATGTAAGTGATAATTTTTCAATTGCATTATAATTATACTACGTATCTCGGAGTCAAATCAATGTATGTGATGTTGTGAAATATTTATACAGAATACAGAATTATTGATATTCAGTTACATTACAATAGATTACCTGGTGGTGGTTTTTAATTGGTTACAGATTAACTGTGGTAATGAGAATGAAAATGTAATACAAAGAATACTCATCTCAAATGAGCAAAAGGATCATGTAAGTAAACATTTTATAAGTTATGTTATTTATAACCCCCTGGTTAAGGTTGGTCGAATGTACTAGCCACAAAAATACAACCAAAAAAAGCTTGGTTGTACAAACACAGGTTTATTATAATTTTTACTATTGATATTCAGTTACATTACAGTCAATTAAAAACCACAGCCAGTTGGGTGGTGGTTTTTAATTACTGACAGGTTAACTATGTAAGTAAACATTTTATAAGTTATGTTATTTATAACCCCTGGTTAAGGTGGTCGAATGTACTAGCCACAAAAATACAACCAAAAAAAGCTTGGTTGTACAAACACAGTTTATTATAATTTTTACTATTGAAATTCAGTTACATTACAGTCAATTAAAAATCACCGCCAGTTGGGTGGTGGTTTTTAATTACTGACAGGTTAACTGTGGTAATGAGAATGAACATGTAACAAAAAGAATACCCAGCTCAAATGAGCAAAAGGAGTAAGTAAATAAACATTTATGAGTAATGTTATGGATAACCCCCTGGTTAAGGTTGCTAGAATGTACTAGCCACAAAAATACAACCAAAAAAAAGCTTGGTTGTACAAAAACAGGTTGACGACCCATTTGAAACAGTGGTAGTGAACACTGCCTTTGATCCAAGGGTTGCAGATTTGATCCCTGCACAGTACAAAAATGCCATTAATTTCTTATATTAACATTAAAATTTGTGTGCATGTACATGTCTGTTTGTATTGGTCTGGGTGTTTTCTATGTATTATAAGTATGTATTTACAAAAAAAAAGGATTATATGTATATATTTGTAATCCCACTTGTGGATTCTATATTACAACGCCCTGTTGGTCTAGCGGTTTAAGTATCGGGCCTTGATCTCAGGGTCCTGGGTTTGATTCCCGGGTCGAGCGAAAAGTATGTTTCGAATTTTTTGGACATAGCTCAGATTTTGTGATCACCAATCCGCATTTAGCAAGCGTGGTGATTAAGCCTAATCCCATCATAGTAGCGAATATCTTGATTTCTATGATGGAGGCCTTTGCCCTGCAGTGGGACAGTTGATAGGGTGATACTGTGGATTCTGATATCCATAACACAGGTGCTTCAGCTACCTATCTCGGAGTCAGATCAATGTGATGTGAAATATGTATTTATTTATTATTATAATTTTTACTATTGAAATTCAGTTACGTTACAGCAGATTAACTGGTGGTGGTTTTTTATTGATTACAGATTAACTGTGGTAATGAAAATGATGATATAACAAATAAAATACTCATCTCAAATGAGCAAAAGGAGCATGTAAGTACAGATTTTTAGTTGAATATGGACAGCCACACATCTATCACATTTCTTCAATCAATTCTCACCCTAATGTTCAACACATTTGGTTCAATATCAATTTGACAGATTGTGACAGACAACTTGTGCTTAATCTGATGTGGCTGTACATTATATTTTTTATTATTGAAATTCAGTTATGTTACAGGATAAATAATTTTGTTGGTGGTTTTTAATTGGTTACAGATGTACTCCAGTGACGAAAATGATGAAAATCCAAAAAAACTACTCATCTCAAATGAGCAAAAGGACTCTGTGAGTAATGAGTTTTGATTTGCAATGTAATTTTGATTATTTGATTATGTTACAGTTAACTTAGTGGCGGTTTTTAATCATTGATTACAGATTGACTCTAGTAACGAAAATGAAGAAATTGAAAAAAAAATACTCATGGCAAATGATCGAATGGTGCATGTAAGTAAAGTGCGATAATTGTTTAGATATTAGTGTCACATTAAACTAAAATTTATTGAAGAGATTTTTTTTAGTAAGTTTAATGTATAATATTATTTAAATTGGTGCTTATTGGCTGACGTTATGGCTCAGTTTATCATCTAAAATGAACCAAAGGAACATGTTATTTAAGATTTTTGATTTTCATTATAATTTAGATTTTTTTTTTAGAGTTTCGCGTTGCATTATAACTATAATGTGTCAATACGGGGATTAACACGATATTTATTATGTGAAACAACATTGTGTACTCACATGTTTGGCTCGACGTTTCGGCTACGTTACAGCAGCCGTGGTCGCGAGCGTGTTAATCCCCGTATTGATACATTATAGTTATAATTTAGATTGTTGAAATTTTGCTATTTTGGTTACAGATTAACTGTAGTAACGAGAATAAAGAAATACAAAAGAATTACTCAGCTTTAATGAACAAAAGGAGGATGTAAGTAAAGATTTTTGAGTTGCATTGTAATTTTTACTTGAAATTCGTTTATCGTTCAGCAGTTTAATTTTGGTGGGGATTTTTAATTGGTTACAGATTGACTCTAGTGACGAAAATGACGAAGTTGCAAAAAAACTTTTCATGTCAAATGATCAAATGAGCATGTAAGTAAAGTAGAATAGTTTTTTACTAAACTGCTTAATTATAATAGTATCCTCCAACCAATTTCGGCTAAGGCGGCCAATCTCAATGATCAGCCACTTACTCTGGATATATGCTAACGTGTATGCACAAACACAAGTGCACTCTCTATTCCCGTGCCCTCATAATCCGATGGGACACCAGTGTGACGACCAGAGAGGGATTGGGCGCAGGACCAACGGCTTAACGTGCTTTCCGAGGTACGGCGGTACAAGACCGCCAACTTCCAGGCTCCTGAGCATTTCTTAACAGAAAAACTCAGGTACAAATTTTGGCCCGACCCGGGGATCGAACCCGGGACCCCTAAGCGCAGCCGTTGGTTTAAAGTGCGACGCACTACCACTACCCACTGCGCCAACGAGGCAAGTCACTAATTATAATAGTTTATTGACACACACACAACAAATAGTTTAATGATATTTATTTATTTATTTTATTTACATAACATACTTACTGCCTTGGCCTTTTGGGTCTGTTACAGCAGATTAACTCTGATGATGGTGGTTTTCAATTGGTTACAGATTATCTCTGATAACGAGGATGAGGAAATACCAAAAAAACTAGTCATCTCAAATGAACAAATTGAGCATGTGAGTAAAGTGCAATAAAAGTTTTTAATTTTTCATGTTCTATTAAACGAAAACGGTCTGTTTACGAAAAATACAGTCTGTCAAATAAGTTCCAGAAATCATTTTTGTAGTCCATTGAATGGACCCATTCAGTATATGAATGAAGGTGAATAAGACAGTTCAAACGTTTCGGTAGAACGTTTCGTTTGAAGCTGTAAAAATCATTAACTTTTTTATGTTCTCATTCTTCCAAAATAACAAGTATTAAGCTTTCTCAATTAATATGAACAAGAACTTAAAATAATTACTAATAAAATTTGTTAAAAATATCTTATGACTTGCATAATGCGCTAATCGGAATTTTTGCTCATAGGGATTGACACAAAAAAAAAACAATAAATCAGTAATCGGCATGGCAGCCATCTTACCATCGAATCGCGATTATCGTCTGGTGCAAAATAATATGTCCGCATGGATTGCATTGCTACACTTCCGTGGCGCTACCTGTACCGACGAGTACATTTATTTATTTACTGCTTGATATTTCGGCTACGTTAAACCATTATCCGTCCCAAGTAGACTGGCAGCCATGCAGCCATGGTGTTGCCAGAGTTGTGATGAATCTTTCACCATTGATGTAAAAAATAGTCTAAAAGTCAAGCTGTAAGCGTTTCAATTTTAGTGTGTGCAGTAGTAAGAACCAACAATTATGTTTCTCGTTTTATGATGACGTTTGATGATGAGATCCGCAGGAGAACTAAGGTCACAGACATAGCCCAAAGGATTGCATGCCTCAAGTGGCAATGGGCAGGGCACATAGTGAGATGAACAGACGGCCGCGCCGTTGGTGCGGAAAGGTCCTCGAGGAGGCCCCCCACAAGGTGGACCGACGATCTGGTGAAGGTCGCGGGAATCACAGGACCGATCTGTGTGGAGAACATTGGGGAGGCCTATGTCCAGCAGTGGATGTCTATTGGTTGAAATGATGATGATGACATTTTCCTATTTACTTACAGATGAAATCTGCCCATCTGGTGTTGGACTAAAATTAAGTATTTCAATTGTAAAAACTGTAGCCGTGTATTTTTGCGGCTTCAAGATCTTAGACTACACTCTGTGACTCATGCAATTCCTCAGTAAGTTAATACTCGAATATATCGGGAACAAAATTAATGTTATAGTTAATATATTTGGATTGTTATGGGGCACCCGCCATAGGATAGAGCTGTTATCTCTTATCTCTCTCTCTCTCTGACAACGAATCGATGAAATAAATACTGCTCCGTGCTCTCTAAAAAGTAACCTCATATGCTTTTAGACAAAGGCTTCCTTTACTTATTCAATCTTCTCTCCTCAGCTACTCTCTGTTTCTTAGCTACTATTTTTTTTCAACTGTTTGTTCAATCTCACTTTTTTACTGTATCTTATACAAAATATAACATAAATCTTAAATTTTTCAGGACACCCTCCGACGAATATGGACAATATGTCAAACGTTTTAAATGCGAAGAATGTGGTGCCAAATTTGTCCAAATCAGTACACTCGAAGAGCACGCAGTTCTGCACAGGCCCTTCCCGCACATCTGCCACTGCGGTATCGGCTTCTACCTCAAAAAAGACCTTGGCAGCCACAAGAATCTGGTTCACTCTAACGAAATAAAACAACAAATAGCACATCTCACATTCCGCGAAAAAAGAGCCATAACGAATGAAATGTGGATTCCCAAAACATCTTACAAGGGTCCCAAAACTAAAAATGAAACTTCTTCAGATGACATGGACATAAAAAGTGACAAAAGTGACACTGAGGAAGAAACATTTACTACCGGAGTGAGACCCAGGCTTAGAGCTCAGTTAGTAGTTAAGAGTAAGGGCAAACGGATACAGAAAGCCAAACACAAACAGAAAATCAAACAAACAAGAGCAAAGCCCATGATAACACCAAAGATTGAACCAGGAAATTACGTAGAAAACGAAGACAAAACATTTACTTGTTTCCTATGCAAAAAGACCGTAAAAACAAAGGCTAGCATGCAAAAACATCAATTAACGCACATCAACTACAGACCATACGGTTGTAATTTATGTGACAAAAAGTTTACACAAAAAAGCGCTCTTAATTTGCATGTTCAAAGGCACACTGGCCTGAAACCGCATGCTTGCACGTACTGTGTTAAGACGTTTGTATCGACACATGCTTTAAAATTGCACATAAGAACACATACTGGTGAGAAACCCTATGTATGTCCATTTTGTAAAAAGGCCTTCAGGCGATCCATCAGCGTGCAATAGACATGAAAGGACTCACACGGGCTACAAACCGTATGCATGTAAGTTTTGTCCTAAAACATTCAGTGACAAGAGTGGACACATTAGACACGAAAAGTGGCATTTAAATAAAAGGGATTTTGAATGTGAAATTTGTTTGAAGAGGTTCCGTACAAAAAATGATGTAAAATTACATAAGACTGGAGTTCACAGTTCCGTAAAAGCTTTTGAGTGTAACATCTGCCACAAAACATTTGCATTAAAAAACTACCTACAAGTTCATTTAAATAGTCACACTGACATAAGAAAATTCAAATGTGATCATTGTGGTTACGCAAGCAAAGCAAAAATAGCTATGGAAAGGCATATAGAAAGCGTGCACTTAAAAGAAAACAGTTTAAATGTATGGAGTGTGGAATGAAGTTTACAATAAAAACTGCATTGAACAATCATGTGAACGCGGTTCACAGGCGTTTACTAAAATACGAGTGCGACCAGTGTGGCAATATATTTCCCGTTAAGAGTTTTCTTGTAAAACATATAACGACATTCCACCATGTTGGTGTTAAATGTGAAATGTGTAAAAAACCATTCTCAAGTAATGCTGACTTAGCGAAACATAGTGTAAGAGGTTGTATTCAATGCGACATCTGTGGTAAGTATTTCGCGAAGAAACGTGCGTTGGAGGTTCATTTGTCCACGCATAATGACGGGCCAAACACCCTTTCTTGTAAGTCTTGTCCTAAGTTATTTAATGCAGAGCAAAAATTAAAGCGCCATGAACGACAAGTTCACGGTAAAAAGAGGCACGAGTGCAATGATTGTGGTGACCGATTTGCATTGAAGTCTTATTTGACAAATCACATATTCACTCAACATTTAATCACGGTCTCTTGTCATATTTGCCTTAGACCATTCAATTCTGGTACGGACTTGGAAAGACACAAAGCTAAAGGCACCTGCACTGAAAAGTGTTTATGTAAAATTTGTGGCAAGTTTGTAAGGAATATGGCACAACATTTGTCTGCAACACATGCAAAGAATAAAAGCTATTTATGTGATCACTGCGACTCCAAATTTTATTACCAGTCGGGTATGATACGGCACTTGAGACTTTGTCATAGACGTTTGTTTCGATCGAAAAAAAAGCGACAAAAATATGAATCTTAACTGGATTGGGTATTTAAAAAATGAACGTTTCTTGTTCGTCAATTCCAACAAACAACAAAAAAAAACAGAATAGTAAAAAAAATGTCGTCGTGAAAACGCCAAGCCGAAATCATTTCGTTTCAAGGAAACAAATACTATAGTGTGTTGTATATCTGGCTCCCTTGGATAATGGAGATGGGACTGGATGATCAACCTGAGGACCTACCCTATTAACTTACGTACTTGAGGGCCTACAATGAACGAGAATATATCTGTCGCATCCAGACAAATGAGACTCACAGTGCGTGTGATGGGGACGGGGATTGAAATTCGGTCGTCCCGTTTAATTCTAGGCCCTCTGTTCTTGATTTAAAAGTAGACCAATAAAATTATAATCGGTGTTAATTACAATATTATTATTAAGTATATTGTAATGTGTTATGTGACTAATATTGATGGCAAACATTAGATCGTTTTAAATTCTAGAATATGGGTTTTTTTACGATAAGTCTTTATAAAATGTTAGTGGACATTTTATGACTCCCAATTTAAGAATAAATTTTAAATAATAACCTTTGTTTAATAATGATGTTATGAATATCAATGTTTTTTTTTATTATGTACCTTCCTATTATGTTAAGATGATTATTAAGTTTTGCTATGAAATTGTTATAATGGTTATTAATCGTTCAGAAAGTGAAGAAATGATCTTTAGATGGCGAGTTTAGGGTGACGCTGACTGTCACCGCTGAAGATTTTTGGTGGTTGGTGTATTACCATTTGCCACTAAGTGGCCATAAGCAAGTCTTGCTCAGCGGTGACCGGTAATCGCGTCGTTGAGCGCAAAAAAATCGAGCGACAGTCAAATCATACTGGTTGCTCACTTTAGACGCTAAGAAATATATGAACCTAAAGTGCTAAATTCAGTAATAATTTTACGCCTTATCCAGCTTCAGGGGTCTTAATTGACTAATTACTTATAGTTTTTGAACCCCGATGCCAATCAGGGTTTTCGCGTGTGAAAAATCCGCTAGATGACGTACTGTTGGACTGAGGTCCAACATTAACCGCATCGGTTGTTTAGTTTGTCAAATTGACAGATCAGGTTTAAAACTACTACTACGTCATCTTCGCACTTGGTGCGGTTCGGGTTTCGGGGTAAACCCTTTACCCGGGCTGCATCTCGCGCCATATCTTGGCGCGGTGTTTTCGCTCCTCTGGGAGAGGAGGCCTCTCGACATTGCGCTGTTAGGGCGGTCTTCGACCCCAATGGGGCCTGCCTGCGACTCTTAACGCGCTAATCTGTCAGGGAGGGGGGAAAGGGGTAGTCGCTGTGTTCAGTCTCGAGGGAGATGTACTCAGCGAGCTCTTTTGCTGAAATCAGGTTTAAAAGTAACCAATCACATTGTATATGGACCTCACTCCATCTAGCGGATTTTTCACACGCGAAAACCCTCATTCTGTTACAGCTATAGCTCTTCACATGGCCGACCTTCACATGGTTCGCGGGAATCGCGGGACGCGTGGGCGTGGAGTGCGCTCGACCAATCCAAAAACCTCATATTCTGTTTGGCCAATCAATCAGTCGGATGTCGACCGTTGTCGTCACGTTCCTAGCTAGAACCGTGTGACTGGGCGAGCTCTCTTCGCCCCGCGCGTCTCGCGGACCATAAGAAGGTCGACTTTGTAGCGGTAAAGCTTTAAGTTGTCGGATTTATTTGCGCTACAAATGTCTATTTCTCAGTGCACGCTACATCGACGATCAGCGTGACTGTAAACCGGTAATAGTGTTAGGTAAGTGTAATGTATACCGTTATTTTTTTCAATCCTATTTCATCAATACGTGTCGTGAATAAAGTCCATTTAATTTTTTTTTGCATATTTTGTTGACCTAACATAACAATGGACTTTAGAAATAATACCTATTATGAGGTTTTCGGGATGTACACGATAAATCAATACAGTGTATACTGTGATTTGTAATTATGTAAACTAGAGAGAGACACAAAAGAAGTTTCGCGGCAAATCGATAACTAAAATTTTAGATTCCTTGTGGGTATATTAACAAAGGTCAAATTTGAATGTTGACTTGACAGAAGTAGCGTCTATCACAGGACTTCTTTGTGCTTCTTTGGTGGTGCGAACTCTAAATTCAGATTCAGAAAACCAGTGCTAGAATAAAGATATAGTTTGTAAGTCTCAGACTGTTCACTATGACTGATGTTATCATTTAATTGATTCCAAAATATATTCTATCATTTTATATTGAAAAGCCTTTCTTATTTGTACGTACACCTATTTCAAAATATTTATGTAAAATTTTTTGGTTATGCAATAAGATGCTTACTTAAGACATCAACTAAGTATGTATATGTCGCAGTAAGATAGATGAAGCCGTAATATAGTTATATCCCTAGGGATATAATTATGTATATATACGTAAGTATGTATGAAGTTATGTAGGTACTACTTTTACTTACTTTACATTGTAAGACGCCTGAATAAACTCGTGAAAAAAGGGAGACGCTCCACACAACCTGTGGCATTCCCTGTACTATAGCATAGTACAGGAACTCTAGGCACAAATTATTCTGTGCTACAGGATATGCCACATATCAAAGAAATCCATTGTGAATGCCCTTTTTTGAGACGGTATCGGTATAAAATAAAATAAATACATATTAATGTATGAATGAATTTCTAGTTATCTGAATTATCTATTTGCCTACCTACCTACCTTTTGATTTGCTTTGATTTTGCCTCAGCATGCAGGCTGGAACGCCACTTATTGGTTCCGGTCCGAGTAGTGAGCTCTCTGCTTTTGCCAGCACGTCAGCGACTTCGTTGCCTCTGATATTGCAGTGTCCCGGTACCCAAATCAGATTTACGATGTTGGCATTGCCAAGCTAGTTCAGGAGTAGGACACACTCGCTAATGAGTTTGGAGTCAAGTTCACAGGATGTTAACGCCTTGAGGGCAGCTTGACTATCTGAGAAGATGAACATCTTCTTATTCTGGAGAATCATTTGTAGACTCTCTTGGACACAGCCAATTATTGCGAAGGCTTCTGCTTGGTACACTGTGATGTAGCGACCCAGGTTGGCGAATTTGCGTATTCCGAAGCGATCATTACGAAATCCCGCCCCGGATACACTTGCCTCCTGGAACCATCCGTATACCAAACGATGTCATTCTGCTTAACATTTCCGGGAGTTCCAGCATCCCAGTCTTGTCTACTAGGTAACAAGACTGTAAACCGCTTATCGAAGCGGTGTTCACGGATCATGGAGTCAGAGGGCATATCCATGACCGGAATTTTCATTAGTTCATTGTAGAGGTTTCTCATGACCCTAGATTGCCATCTCGTCCTCCCTGTGATTTTCGCTCTCGTAATAGCCATCGTCGCTTCCATCTGCACGTGAATGTGCAGAGGTGGAATGTTCAGGAGGGCATCCAGTGCTGCAGAAGCAGACGACGTGTTTTCAAAGTATCACGAGCACAAGAATTGGCTAGAGCACAATTCTCGTGCTCGTGATATTTTGAAAACATGGCAGGATATCACCTGAAAACCATACAAAAAAACTATTTTTAGTGATATATGTCGTATGAAAATAAATGTTCACGAGCACGAAAATTGGGCTCCTGGTGTTCGACCAGTGTTTGTAAGGATTTGTTAAAGAAGTGTTCATTGTGATTGTGACTTATGTACCTATATTTTATTAAAACAACTTACACTAATTGTGGTACCTAAGTAGGTACACAGGGTATGTTCTCTATAAAAATCTGTGTTACCCCAGCTAAGTTTTGGTGAAATATGAGCAGGTGCTTAAAAACATAAGTAGGTATCTAAGTAGCTATAGATTCAGAGGATAAGCGTCCCAGATAAAATAATCAAGATCGAACGGGCGAGTTCCAACGTTATTCTAAGGGATAGAGTTGTTATTCCAAACGTTAGAGAGACATCGTCGATGCGGCGAACGCGTCGGCGTGCCGCGCCGCTCGATACGCGCGCCGCGCGCGTACCGTGCGGCTGCCAGTGCCGGCCGGGCTCCCCTACGACACAGCCCTGTGCCACCCTTTGCTTAGAAAAAGAAATCACTGCCACGCGTTTTGAATTTAGAGCACTTCTTCTATTTAAACAAAAACAATTGACTTCCTTTCGTACCTCAAAATTAATCTCCGTACAACGAATTTTAATTAGAATTAGACACGTTTAACAATTAATTAGTATCATTATATTGCTCGGTGATTTTAGTGATATTTATCGTAAATTGTTGATTACTTACTAAAATTAATAAATAAAAAGACAAGATTTGAATCTTGTAGTCACACATTGGCGCGCTTTTTAAAAAACTTTTTGAACCAAGATAACTACCGTAAAACAGCCAGAAGATGAATGAACTAGACTTGATAAAGGAGGTTGAAAAGCGACCAATTTTGTACGACAAGTCTGTAAGTGGCTTCAATAAGACGAAGCTAAGAGATGACGCGTGGAAGGAAGTCCAGGAAACTCTCAACGTTACAGGTAACTATATTATCTAGAGGGTACAGGTTCGAGTCCCGGTAGGTAAACTTGATTCATATAATATCTCATACATTGACCTGTTTCTGTACTAAGTACCTAGCTAAAGCACGTGTGTTACGGATATCAGACAACAGAGGGATTACAATTATATCCATATCCATGTGTCCATGGGCGGCGGCAATCGCTTATCATTAGGTAATGTGTCTGCTCGTCTGCCACCTATCATAGAAAAAAATATAAACTTAGTTAAATACATATAATATTAACCCGAACACTGAAAAAACACAAGTGTTCATCACACGAATGTTTGTCCAGGATGGGGATCGAACCCACGACCTTTGGCGTATGAGGCAGAATCACTACCAAATTCGCCAGTCTGCCATTTCTTGGGGCATGTTTGCTAAATAGTTTTAGAAGGCGTTTTATTGTAAAATGGTTGAACGCTGAATTTTGATTTCAATAGGGACGGCCACGCGTTAAGGTATCCGAATCGGTGAACGTTACATTCTAAAAAGGATTTGTTAGTAGGAACTCTTTCTTTAACACTGAACAGCCGGATGATAAAAAAGGCAGGATATCCCTACTCAAACGGAGTTTTCTGAGCTGAGGGTAGTTAGCAAAAGGAATGCCCACGTTGCTGATGGCAATACTGTAACTCCACACTAACCCTTGAGGTTCTTCAGGTTTACCCATGGCCGTAGCAAGGAGGAGGGGGCATTGTATACCACCCATGCATACCCTACTTCAATTCTAGCAACAGTCCTGGGCTTGCCGTTTTGCTGTCTGTACCGTTTCTTCATTTATAGAGGCAGAATGCAAGAAACGTTGGCGCTCGCTCCGGGACTCGTTCATCAAGCTGCAGCGCACGCACGGCGGGCGCACGCGCTGGCCCTACCACATCGCCTATGCGCTTCCTGCTGCCACACGTCGAGCCCAAGAGTGAGATCAGGTATTGAGCCTGTAGCCACGCTTGACACACTCTGGCAGAATGTAACTTTGGCCCTGGCTGGTAGACGTTGCAGGTGAAACAGCTGACCCTACCATGTCGCCATGCGCTTCCTGCTGCCGCACGTCGAGCCCAAGAGTGAGATCAGGTATAGAGCCGTAGCCACGCTTGAGACACTCTGGCAGAATGTTACGTTGGCCCTGGCTGGTAGACGTTGCAGGTGAAGCAGCTGGCCCTACCATGTCGCCATGCGCTTCCTGCTGCCACACGTCGAGCCCAAGAGTGAGATCAGGTATTGAGCTGTAGCCACGCTTGACACACTCTGGCAGAATGTAACGTTGGCCCTGGCTGGTAGACGTTGCAGGTGAAGCAGCTGACCCTACCATGTCGCCATGCGCTTCCTGCTGCCGCACGTCGAGCCCAAGAGTGAGATCAGGTATAATAGATCTGTAGCCACGCTTGACACACTCTGGCAGAATGTAACGTTGGCACTGGCTGGTAGACATTGCAGGTGAAGCACGCGCTGGCCCTACCACATCGCCATGCGCTTCCTGCTGCCGCACGTCGAGCTCAAGAGTGAGATCAGGTATAGAGCCGTAGCCATGAGGAGTTACACACTCGGACCGAATGTAACTGTCTGTGTGACAGTTGCAGGTGAAGCACGTGCTGGCCCTACCATGTCGCCATGCGCTTCCTGCTGCCGCACGTCGAGCCCAACAGTGAGATCAGGTATAGAGCCGTAGCCACGCTTGACACACTCTGGCAGAATGTAACGTTGGCGCTGGCTGGTAGACGTTGCAGGTGAAGCAGCTGACCCTACCATGTCGCCATGCGCTTCCTGCTGCCGCACGTCGAGCCCAAGAGTGAGATCAGGTATAGAGCCGTAGCCACGCTTGACACACTCTGGCAGAATGTAACGTTGGCCCTGGCTGGTAGACGTTGCAGGTGAAGCACGTGCTGGCCCTACCACATCGCCATGCGCTTCCTGCTGCCGCACGTCGAGCCCAAGAGAGATCAGGTATAGAGCCGTAGCCACGCTTGACACACTCTGGCAGAATGTAACGTTGGCGCTGGCTGGTAGACGTTGCAGGTGAAGCACGTGCTGGCCCTACCATGTCGCCATGCGCTTCCTGCTGCCGCACGTCGAGCCCAAGAGTGAGATCAGGTATAGAGCCGTAGCCACGCTTGACACACTCTGGCAGAATGTAACGTTGGCGCTGGCTGGTAGACGTTGCAGGTGAAGCACGCTGCCCTACCATGTCGCCATGCGCTTCCTGCTGCCGCACGTCGAGCCCAAGAGTGAATCAGGTATAGAGCCGTAGCCACGCTTGACACACTCTGGCAGAATGTAACGTTGGCCCTGGCTGGTAGACGTTGCAGGTGAAGCACGTGCTGGCCCTTCCACATCGCCATGCGCTTCCTGCTGCTGCACGTCGAGCCCAAGAGATCAGGTATAGAGCCGTAGCCACGCTTGACATACTCTCGCAGAATGTAACGTTGGCACTGGCTGGTAGACGTTGCAGGTGAAGCACGCGCTGGCCCTACCACATCGCCATGCGCTTTCTGCTGCCACACGTCGAGCCCAAGAGTGAGATCAGGTATAGAGCCGTAGCCATGAGAAGTTACACACTCGGACCGAATGTAACTGTCTGTGTGACAGTTGCAGGTGAAGCACGTGCTGGCCCTACCATGTCGCCATGCGCTTCCTGCTGCCGTACGTCGAGCCCAAGAGTGAGATCAGGTATAGAGCCGTAGCCACGCTTGACATACTCTGGCAGAATGTAACGTTGGCGCTGGCTGGTAGACGTTGCAGGTGAAGCAGCTGACCCTACCATGTCGCCATGCGCTTCCTGCTGCCGCACTTCGAGCCCAAGAGTGAGATCAGGAACCCAATTCTCGGGCTCGTGACATTTATTTTCATACGACATATATCACTAAAACATAGTTTTTTTGTATGGTTTTCAGGTGATATCCGCCATGTTTTTGAAATGTCACAAACCCGAGAAATGGGGCTTTTGGTATAGAACTGTAGCCATAAGGAAATCCACACACTCGGGCAGAATGTAGGTAAATTTCATATTAAGGAACTTATTGGTGACGAGAAGCTTGTAAAATTCATAGACTTAGGATGCCGCCCTGCTAGAAAACCGAGCTTTAGCCCATCGATGCAAAGAAGTCGGTCGATATGTTGCAGGCTGTATTTTTGAGAGTCTGCTTCTCGTCTGCATGAGCTTATTCCGCCGCTCCTTCGCGATGCACACTGCTAAGAAGTGGACGCCACTGCGTCTGTTTTCTCCAATGACTACCATGAATTAAATTACTAACAAAACATTATTGTTTCCAGCCCGGGTCCTGTGAAGAAGGATGAAGACTCTGACTCCGAGGAGCACGAGCCGCAAATCTTACTGCGGACGATGCCGGTGATGCCCAGCCTCCCTGACCTGTCCTTCCCGAGCCACGAGACGAAGCCCTACGAGGAGCAGGATGAAGACTCACAGCCCTCTCCGAAAAAAGTAAGTAGCCGCCCTCACTTCGTTTAGTTAACCGGACTTAAATTAGACCAGTATCAATAGAATGAATGAATGAATGAATGAATATACTTTTATTGCACTCAAAGTATAGTAAGAAAACTTAATACTAGGTATTACAGGATATGTACAACGAAGGCGGCCTTATTACTATACAATAGATGGCGCTGTGAGTTAATTACGTCGCACAAGAAGCCAGGGCCGCAGCTAGGGAGGCATTTGTGGGGCATTGCCCTACTTAAAAATACCGCATTGATAACCCTACCTGTAACCAATGCTGCCCTACCTTAAATTCGACTGTAACTACAGTCCTGAAGGGAGCGCCTTTTCGGTTTACCTATAAGCTTTGTCATTTACGATTTACCCATTCATAAATTACAGGTATCTAACATATTATAGTGTTATACTCAACGCAAAGGCTCATCATACCAAACGGTGTCATATTTTACTTCATAATAATAATGAAAGAAAGATATTTTTTATTTAGTACCAAAATAAAATAATACAGGAAATCAGCAAAAAACAGAATCAACATGTAAACTTTAAAAAAACACAACACTTAATTAATAACAGTCACCAAACTTTGAGCGATGGTAGCTCAATGGATACGAACGCACCTTCCACGCAGGTGGCCGAGGTTCGAATCCGAGCATGTACCAATGTTTTTTTTTTCAAATCTATATGCGTATTTCTACCATTACCATCTGCTCGACGGTGAGGGAAAACATTGTGAGGAAACCTGCACGTTTCGGAAAAAAAATCTGAAACGTGTAACCACGATTCAGTGGGTCTGGTTCCCTTTGATAAAGGGTTGCGAAGGTCAGACGGCAGTCGCTTCATTGTAATTATCAGACCCCCCCCCCATCCTAGATCATGGACAGCTTTAGACGCAACCGGGAACTACACGCTAAGATGAAGAAGAAAAATTACCAAAATGGTCTCGGAACAGTTGAGTTGTTGAAAATGGTCAGTAGGTACGTACGTAAGTCATACTCGAGCCAAAGACCGTGGCATTCGGTGTCATAAGTTTATCATTTTTAACAATCTAAATCGATTGGTGTCGCTAGTTAGGGCTACCCGTCGCCTTAAGCTAATCGCTAACTTTCAGCTCTCAAAGACTTCCTAATTTTCCAGGTCCGCCTCAACTCCACTGAAGAAGAAGCATCCTCTTGCCAATGCAACAGAAGCGACCCTGACGAGCTGTTCCTGCTCAGCTGCGCGCCCATCTTGAAGCGGCTGAGCGCGAAGCAGAACGCGGGTGCCCGGCTGAAGATCCAGCAAGTGCTGTATGAGGCCGAGTTCGGACACAACGTGCCGTATATCACGCCTGCTAGTGACTGTGGATACGATGTCACTGTAGTAGAATAAGCACCTAACAAAGATACCTTCACTTATATACTACAGCTTATACTAAGGTTAAAATCAGTGCTCCCCTCCCTTCCTTAAGGGGCGAACCGGGCCACCGGCCGGGGGCCTCACTCTTGCAGGGGCCCCCCTAGCAAATTTTACGACAAGCCGTCGGGTGAACCCCGTAGCAAATTATATGAGCCGCGTAGCATTGATACGATGAGCTGCCCCCTCGTAGCAAATGATACGAGCGATCCTCGCGAGGGACCAGAAAATAAATCTTGCTCAAACTTCTTCACCGATATGTTAGTAAACCAAATCATTCCCCGAGCCCCCTGGGCCTACCTACACGACTCACCCATGTCTAGGATTAGCCACCACGCTTTGATGAGTTGGGGACTAGGATAGTCGTACATAGGACTATATAAGTACACAACATTTCAAAGCTTACTGGCTATTTGATTTTTTTTGCAATTATCCTTTTTCTTTGGAATTGACTCTTATTTTTTTTTCAAATAACAAGGTGAGATCTCGTGTTTTATTGTTGTTGTTTTAAATTACTTAAGTACCTATTTATTTAATACAGCCTTTAATATTTAGCACGGTTTTTAGTCAAAATATTTCTACGGAGGAAATTATCTCTAGTCAGATATCTAGTCAAAACTAAACGCATTACCTCTTTAAATGTAAACTGTTAAAACCAAAATTATGTAATGTGTAAAAAAAAACAGAAATTAATAAATATTTTTTTCGAGACACTTATTTTGTTTTTTAATTTTGAATCTAATATCAATTTATTTTTACGAAGCTGCATGGCCAGAGGCGTATTTCGGAGGTTGACACACCCTTTCCCCTCCGAAAAGATAAATTAAAAAAAAATCTGCGAAAAAAAACCGCCTTCAATAACCACGAACTAAAAAGTGTAAAATAATATTTTTTATCCCTTTATACACTTCAAATAACATTTTATAACAGTACACTCGAGAAAAGGTGTTACCGAAGTCCCTTCCGCCCCTGCTAAATAACTAACAAAGTCGTTGTGAGTACAGTATTGAAAGAGTTATCCTTTACTCCTTACCGTTGAGGACCTTCCATCATCAGCAGAGCCACAAATTTAATACAGTTAGGCGTAAATACTGGTGCAGTATAGAAAAAAGATTCATAAAAATAACGTGTCAGTATAAAATTTGAAAATTCCCCTCAATTTTTCCAGGATCCCATCATGATATCCTGATCTTGGTACCAATCCGGGACTATCTACTTTCCGACTAAAAATATTCATCTAAATCGGTTCATAAATGGCAAAGTAATCGGCGAACAAACATAAAAAAAATATATATGTATACATGTCGAATTGAGAACCTCTTTTTTTGTGAAGTCGGTTAAAAAGACTGACTCGCGGCATAACTCAATCATTTTACACCAACCTGGAACTGGTTTTTTTTTTACAACCACTACCTACCGAAGCAAGTTTGCAGCAGGGTCATTTCACCAAGATAGTACTTTTTTCCTTGGTATGGGAAAAATAGTTCAGCGATTTTCGTTAGATGGAGTTTGTAGAAAGTAGATGTAGCTTTAAAAAGCAATCAAGACCGAATCGAGGTTTCCCTCTCTTTCACACGCGCTGTGTGTCTGGATGCAATAGGTATATTCTCGTGCACGGGACGGCTTCAAATTAAGCCACCTGGTCTCTAACCGAACATCAGAAGTCTAAGCTCAAGATTTGCCAAAGGGCTATGGAGCAGAGCATATGAAGCATTGAAATTACTGATGGGATCAGAAATGCCGAATTCCGCTTAACAACGGGGATCGCAGATGTCGGTGAAATATCTGCCTAACTAATGTGGAACTCTGACTGTGGATTGGCTGTGTCTGCATAAACATATATCATAACCCTCGCCAACCCGTCTGCCAAGCGTGGTGAGTATGGCAATCACCCCTCATGTGATTGAGGGAGGCCCGTGCCCCAGCAGTGGGGACTTAAATGGGCTGATGATGATGATGATGATGAATGTGGAACTGGGTGGGTCTAAAATCGTCACACAATACCAGCCAGATGGGCGATGGTTGAGAGGCAGACCCAAAAAAAGATGGCGGGACGATTTAGACCACCTATGTCAGGATTGGCAAGCGCTGGCTTCAAATAGAGACCATTGAAGAAGTTTAGGAGAGGCCTTTGCCCAGCAGTGGGACAGTTTAGAATAACAAAAAAAAAGTATCTTACTACCAATTTTCCTAGAGTGGATAGCCACACTTCGGCGTCAATTTGTTGTTGGTTCGACCAGTGTTATCAGTAGGTACACTACTATTCGAGCCAACTCAGGCCGTGTTATCCCACTGCCTCACCGAAGACCCGCGTGTAGCAGCGCCTGCGTTGTGTTTTGCTGAGTGAGTCAGGGTACTGGAGGACCAATCGGGGGGAAAGGTGTTCAAAGGGTTGCCTGCAGGTTGAGGTATATGTATGTGTAGCAAGGCATCACGTCAAGTTACCCTTGTTGGACTTTGGACCGTCCGGACGGTTCTTATGTTTGAGACGCAAGTTTTTTTTTTTTGCTGTATAGGTAAGCGTTTGACCATATTTCACCTGATGGTAAGTGATAATATGGTCTAAGATGTAGCACGATAGCCTAGAAGATACCTATTCACTCGCGCTTTGAAAACCCTCAAATTGTAGCCTCTAGGGAACACCTCCTCAGGCAACTGATTCCACCGTTTCGCAGTACGAATAAGGAAACAGGATTCAAACCTCTTTGTGCGGACTTTTGGTATTTCTACCATGTACCGGTGTCGATTGAGGGTCTGCCTGATGGAGTAGTGGAAGAACGGAGATGCTCCAATGGCATTGTACAGTTCCGTGGCGCACTCTCCAAAATTTGCAAGTGTTATATTTGCACTGCGGGGGAGTAACTTGCCCGCCGTAATGTCAGTCATTTGATTTGATGTTGCCTTATCCAAGATTTTATTGGATGGAAAAATCTGCTTTTAGTATTTTCCTTTTTTTTAAGAAATGAGCATGATTCTGTACGAGTAAGTCAGTTTAAATGATAACTTTTTTTTAAATCGGCCTATAAACTGTTCTACTGCAGGGCAAAGGCCTCAAACATACTTTTCGCTCGACCCGGGAATCGAACCCAGGACCCTGAGATCACGGCCCGGTGCTTAAACCACTAGACCAACAGGGCGTTAATTATAAGTTAATTAAAAATAAATTTTCTGACATCGATTTAAATTAAAATCTTTTACATTTTGAATCGGTAAAGCACAATTTTTTTCATCCTCTGACTAAGTAAGTAGTATGTTTTTATAAAAAATATGTCCTGATACCGATTCTTTGCTCGTGAGTGCAGTTGTAGGTAGGTATACGAGTATGCATGAGTAGGTAATTAATTTATTGTTTGTCATATTCAGTTACTTGAACTTTGGTAAACTGCATACCTACGTTGATTATAATAATATCTAACTAAGCCAATAAAAAACGCTAGTTATGCAAATAAGTAAGTAGGTAAGTACCTAGTCTATCGATAAATAAACGTTTTTACCTATTGTTCTAATTCATTGCAAAGCAAGTTCATGAGTTTTGCATTTAGGTCACTGCTTCTGATTGCACCGATGCATTGTCAATGACAAACAATTAAGCTACCTATTATCCCGTGGTTTTGTTCGGATTTCAATTGAAGTAGGTACCTACCTATTTACAAAAAGATTTACCTACTTACCTCCATATGATCGAAACCTACCTCATTCAGAGAATAAGAAGAAAAATTATTAACCATCTCTGACACTTATTTCAATACGCGTAATGACTATTTATAATTAAGACAATGAATGGGTATTAGCTTCATTTGAGTGCGGCAGTACCTAAGCTTCTTCAAGGTTGTCTGGGAGACATTCCATAAGCCACAAAACCGCCTGCAACCTACATACCTACTCACTATTCTATAGTACCAAAATATTACCCATCTTTAGGTGACGGGTAGGGCACACTAGCGACGCCAATCGATTTGAATTTTTAGCTACTAAACCGGATCTATTATAAACAATTTCGGGGTTACAACCTATAGGCAAACACTTAAACAACCATGTACAAAAGTTGTGTCCAACGCGTACGCGAAAAATTTATTCACGCCAAAAGCGCCAAAACTTTTCGCATTTGTGCACGGACCCAAAATTTGTAGTTAATAAATAGTATTGGTGTTTGCTTAGAGGTTGTAACCCCGATATTGTTTAAAATAGATCCGGTTTAGTAGGTAAAAATTAAAATCTATTGGCGTCGCTAGTGTGCCCTACCCGTCACCTTAACTAGTTAAGCAAAGAATTGCAAGTTCCTAAACTAGTAAACAGACAGAAAATTGTTGGGTTACTTATATTGTTAGGAATGTTAGGATAAGCTAATCCGACTGTCAGACTTTCTTAACACTTTCTATTCCTTGCATTGATCTATCGCTTTTACCTAGCACGAATAGTGAGTTAAGTATGTTTACTACTCGCTGTATTTTTTATGTGATTGGAGGCAGACGAGCAGACGGATTGCCTGATGGTACTAAGTATACTATTTACTTAAAAAGAACTGGTCGAGTGTGAGTCGGATACCATACCCTAACTCGAAAATTAGGTAACCAAAAACATACTCGTAGAATAATACTCAAATCTTTATTTCATCCATAGTTATACCATGGCGTCACAGAAAACCGGCGTGAAGCAGCCCTGTGCTGTTTCGGTGCGTTAGTGAGGGTACCGGAGGCCTAATCCGGGGGAAAGGGGGGTTTACAGGTTGGCAGCGCACTTGTGTCTCCAGTGGTGTCGCGGGTGCCTATGGGCGGGGGCAATCGCTTATCGTAAAAAAAATAGTGTAGTAAATGGTCAAATTTTACATTACAGCAATAAAGCAGCAACTCTAGACATATTATATGAAATAGTAGGTACCGACTCTCCATGGTCTTCATGGTGGACACAATTTTTCGGACAGTCTTAAAAAATGGTAGGTACCTGTAATACCTATGTACATACGACGACGGTCTAATGGATTAAGTACCGAGCAGTGATCTTAGGTGCCTGGGTTCGATTCCAGGGTCGAGCAAAAAGTATGTTTCGAATTTTTCGAACATTGCTCGGGTTTGTGATCACCAATCCGTATTAGGTAAACGTGGTGATTAAGCCTTATCCCATCATAGTATAACTTGATTTCTATGATGGAGGCCTTTGCCCTGCAGTGGGACAGTATATACGCTGATACTTAAGGTAGGGCACACTAGCGACGCCAATCGATTTTAATTTTTAGCAACTAAACTGGACCTATTTTAAACAAGTTCCGGGTTACAACCTAACCTCTCGGCAAACATACTAAGTTGGTGTCCAAAGCGTACGCGAAAAATTTATTCACGCCAAAAGCGCCAAACTTTTCGCGTTTGTGCACGGACCCAAAATTTGTGCATGGTTATTTAATAAAATAGTATTGGTGTTTGCTTAGAGGTTGTAAACCCAGAAATTGTTTAAAATAAATCCGGTTTAGTAGCGTAAAAATAAAATCTATTGGCGTCGCTAGCGTGCCCTACCCGTCACCCTTAACTAGTTTGGCAAAGAATTGCAAGTTCCTAAAACTAGTAAACAGACAGAAATTGTTGGGTACTTATATTATTAGGAATGTTAGGATAAGCTAATCCGACTGTCAGGGACTTTCTTAACACTTTCTATTCCTTGCATTGATCTATCGCTTTTACCTAGCACGAATAGTGAGTTAAGTATGTTTACGACATCGCTGTATTTTTTTAATGTGATTGGAGGCAGACGAGCAGACGGATTGCATGATGGTACTAAGTATACTATTTACTAAAAAAGAACTGGTCGAGTGTGAGTCGGATACCATACCCTAACTCGAAAATTAGGTAACCAAAAACATACTCGTAGAATAATACTCAAATCTTTATTTCATCCATAGTTATACCATGGCGTCACAGAAAACCGGCGTGAAGCAGCCCTGTGCTGTTTCGGTGCGTTAGTGAGGGTACCGGAGGCCTAATCCGGGGAAAGGGGGGTTTACAGGTTGGCAGCGCACTTGTGTCTCCAGTGGTGTCGCGGGTGTCCTATGGGCGGGGGCAATCGCTTATCATCAGGCGATCCGTCTGCTCTTCTGCCACCTATCACGTAAAAAAATAGTGTAGTAAATGGTAAAATTTTACATTACAGCAACAAAGCAGCAACTCTAGTCATCTTATATGAAATAGTACCTACTCTCCATGGTCTTCATGGTGGACACAATTTTCGGACAGCCTGTAATAATATCCATGTTATATCATTTCTTAAAAAATGGTAGGTACCTGTTATACCTATGTACATACGACGACGGTCTAATGGTTTAAGTACCGAGCAGTGATCTTAGGTGCCTGGGTTCGATTCCAGGGTCGAGCAAAAAGTATGTTTCGAATTTTTCGAACATTGCTCGGGATTGTGATCACCAATCCGTATTAGGTAAACGTGGTGATTAAGCATTATCCCATCATAGTAGCGATAACTTGATTTCTATGATGGAGGCATTTGCCCTGCAGTGGGACAGTATATACGCTGATACTTAAGGTGACAGGTAGGGCACACTAGCGACGCAATCGATTTTAATTTTTAGCTTACTAAACCGGATCCTATTTTAAACAATTTCGGGGTTACAACCTCTAGGCAAACACTTATACTATTTATTAAATAACCATGCACAAATGTGGACCCAACATTTGTACGTGAAAAATTAATTCTTAACTTAAGAAACGAATTAATAATTATTATAAAAAACGTATTTAACATTTATGCATAGTTATTTAATAATTAGTATCAGTGTTTGCCCAGAGGCTTGTAACCCGAAACTTGTTTAAAATAGATCCGGTTTAGTAGCTAAAATTAAAATCTTTTGGCGTCGCTAGTGTGTTCTACTAAGTATGTGATACCTACAAACCATTTCCTGTTTTTGTTATACCACAGATATTGTTATACCACTGTTGTACACTATCACTATTTAATGAAGTAGCAAGTCATATTAATAGAATAATATGTTAAATAATAAATTTACCGTTAAAATTTGTAATACGAAAAGTAGTAAAATAAAAGTAGGTAGGTAAGTACTTAGATATTTTACGATGGTGAGTTAGCTTTCAAAATTAAAACCCAAAAAATATTGAACAATTTATTTTAAAACTCACATTAGATACAAACATTAGGTAGCCTTGTCGATTTCAAATAACAATGGTCTCAGACTTAAATCTAGGATTAGGTACCTATAAAAATAGTAACAAAAATATTTTATAATAAGTTATATTGTACAAATACACTTAGAACTATTGCAGAATTGTTATTAATATTTATGAGCTAAAATTACCCTGTATAAAATGAAATTTATCTAACTTGTCTAACGTATGGCACGTTGTTGGACGGAGGTTGATCGTCCAAAGCCAATTCTTTGCCGTACCTCTGCAGCAGCTCGAGGGCCACCCCGTTGGTCCACCCGAAGCCGTCCTGGACCTCGTACTCCCCCCCGCTCCCCTGGTGCCCCGGCTTCACCGCACTGTACTTCTCAAACATCTTATGCCACTTTGTATACCCTATATAATTCGCTCTAATCCACAGCTTGGCCTGCTCTTTCGCCATCTCCTTAGCCTCATCATTTCCACTCGCATCCAAACCCCCAATCAGAATGCTCTGCAGCGGCGGCCAAGCGTTTGGGTAATCCCACTGCTCACCTGAGTACAACACTGATGAAGGTATTCCACCCGGGTAGTTCAGTCCACCAGATGATATAAGATACTTCACTAAACTCCCAGCATACACAGGAGCATCTACCTTGTCAACGGCACCTGACCACAGCGGAGTCGCGCAGCTTGGGTAAAAATGTCTTCTAGGAGCCCTGGCCTGAGCGTCATAATCGTACCAAACGCCATCTTTCGAGTCCCACATCACGTTTTCAATTGCACTTCTCCAATACTTGGCTAGACTCCACCATTTTTGCGCCTCTCGTCTGTCCTTCAGTCGGTACCTAAAATCACCAGCGAGCTGAAGAGCGCCAGCGAATATGGCGTTCAAGTCAACGGGCAGAATGCGAGTGGCGTGCACGTCAGTGAGGTTGCCTACGATGTCCTCCGCGGTGACAAACCATCTGGTGGAAAAGTCCCACCCACTTTCAGCAGCACTTTTCATTTCAGCGTAAAAATCTTCCCGCATGTCATCATTAGGCAATTCTCGGGCAGTCGTGTAATCCTCGTAATATGATTCTGGACGAGGCCCCTTTCCAGTTCGGTCAGCTAAATACCTCAGCAACATGTAATTTTTGCCGTCAACTTCAATTGTCACTTTTTTCTTACTCAACCAATACTGTAACTCCATTTCTACGGTGGGTAGATGTTTCTGGAGCCAAGCGAGGTCTCCTGTAGCAGCGAAGTAGTTCGCCACCATCGCAGCAAGGAGAGGTGGTTGGCTCCTTCCGAGGTAGTAAATCCTACTGCCGTTGGGTATATATCCTAGTTTATCTACGAGGTAAAGAAGGTTTTCTATCATACCTCTGGCAGTATCGGTCATGTTGCTAATGAGTAGTCCTCGCACCATCCAAAACGAATCCCAATAGTAAAGTTCCTTAAACCTACCTCCAGGTACAATAAAACCATGAGGCACATATAAGAAGCTAAACTTTTCTGGATGTTCATCTACTTCAGGGTCAACTCTCCGACCTAGTTTAGCCCATATACCAATTACACCCTTGGCGAACTGTTTCAGTTTTGGATCAACTATTTGATCAAGGATCGGCGGTTCCGGGTCAAAATCTGGCGGCATCCAAGGTATAAGTTCATTTCCTTCCATAAAATGGTGGTCCACGAAGCTAACGAGTTGGTCTCGAGATGGGTTTTTATTAGTATCTTGCATTAATCGAGCGAAGTCTGTTAAAGTTTCATTTTCTGAACGAGTAAGTTTCAAGTCGACGAATGTTTTGGAGTCAGGGAAAATTCTTGCGAGCTGCACTTTGTGCAATAGTTCTCCTGAACAGTATATTGGAGAGTTACAGGCAGGGGCGATGGATGAGAAGGCTTGGGCATACCCAAGTAGACCGAGGACCGGGTATAGCGGCACCAGCTGAGGTAGGCGTTGTAGCTTTAACATGTTTGCGCGTTGAGAATTCCGTCTGACATTAGCCGGCGCGTAAATAGGGGAAGAGTGTGTTGATAAACATAACCTTATTCGCAGGAGCGTGGCGCGGGCTCCGGCGACGCGGGGCGAGTGGGTGCGAGGCCGGCCCGCGACCGGTACTAGCCATGTCGCGGGTGAGTAGGTACTCGTAGCATTACTGTGTCAGCGGGCGACGCCCCCGCTCCCCATCCCAGCTGATGCAACGAGACGAGCCCCCGCTTTCACTCCCGACTAGATCGCGCTAGACTGCGGTGCGCGCGCAATCCAAGGCCCTGGCCTCGATCTAAGCCACTACGCATACGATGTATCGTCTTCCTTTGTGAGTAGGAAACCGCGTGCCTTCTCCCCGACGACATGAGATGCACTGTCAAATTGACAGGAATCTGAATTAATTATGGCCATAGAATACATTACTCTTACGAGATTATGGCGCAGTGTTTATTGTTGACGTGACCAATGAGAACCTCGCACAAAGTGATGTTACGCTATTACAACCAATGAAATTGTTTGATTTCACGCATGCGCAACGTGAGCCCTGAGCTTGTAGTCGTTACGTCACAAATTTATCAGCTGGTATTCACTGCCATGTGCGCATAAATTAGGATCGAAATAGTTTTGATCGTAAACTTTTAAGCGCTAAAAAATTAAGTTTTTATCTATATAAGCCCCAGCTTAGTATTTAGCGTAGTCGCAGTGGTTTTATTGGGCATCGCGGTTGAGACACCAAGGGCGCGGATTTGATAGAAACAGAAACAAACAAATAACTAGTAATAAATTGAGACCACGTCACATCCTACCTGACCTGTGTGTGACCGGTGTCTTCTGATTACCATCATCATCAAGTTGGTGCGGGAATCGAACCTGTGACCCTTGCGCCTCTAAACCGGCACTCAATCCACTGCGCTAAATGATAGATTTTTTTGGTTCTGTGTTTTGTGGTACCTTCTTTGTTTCTGGTTTCCATAATGTGGGTAGTAGGTAGGGGGAAAACAATGTGTTTTTATCTCAATTAAGTTATTTATTTATACCAAGATATAAATAAAGTAGGTACAGACAGCCATCACATTTATAAATAAATATAAATATTTCACAACATCACATATCTGACTCCGAGTAACGGATATTAGAACCAACACTGGAATTACACCTGTGTAACGGATATCAGAACCAACACTGGAATTACAAATATGCATATACCTAATACTTTTGTTATGTAAATACATCATAGAAACACCCAGTCCAATACAAACATACATGTTCATATGTATACTAATCTGTCTTTATTTAATCGATTCTCATATCAAACACGTTTATGTTTAGTCCAGGACTAAACATGGGTATACCCCTATGTTTCGTTCTATGTTTATTGCTTGTACTAACCAAGGTAACCTATACAGGTTAGGTTAGTGTTTGGTTGTGAACATGGCTTCGTGCCCGTTACCACGACCCCCCATTATGGACGATGAGAGGGTGCCCAGGGGCTTTAGTCGGTAGACCCCTGCCGTCATGCGGGGGGAATCCGATATAGCCCTTCCGCCCCCCGGCGGACGGGTATGCGTAATGCATTTCCCCTGGCACAACACAAAAAAAGCAATACAAGTGACGGTACTACAAATAATTGAAAGATTATGTGTCTGCACACGCCAGCAATTATCGTTCCATCCTCCTCATCTCGAAGGATGGCGGTCTAGTACAGAACGTTCCTCGCGGAACTTTCTACCACGTACGGTCAGCATCAAAATTAGCTTAACACTTTAGTACCATGTCGAAGTATAATTTTTACGTACCCTTTAGAAACTGACTAATAGGCAGAGCAGTTACTTTGACATGGTAATAAAGTGTTAAGCTACTTTTGATGCTGACCGTACCTATCTCAGTTCTGTGGAACGGTTTGCTGCAGGGGTATTTCCCGACGGCTACAAATTATTAGGGACCTTTAAGAGAAGATATCGTATTTTTTATAAGGCCGGCAACACATTAGCGTTTTCTCTGATTTCACGGAACATCATGGGTGGCGTTGATTACTTTCCATCAGGTGACCAGCTCGTTTGTCGCTTCTAGCATAAAAACATCTAGCGAAGTACCTACCTCTTCATGTGTTCTTGGTATAATTAAAGGAAAGTTCATTTCCGAGTACCTACCTGTAGGTATGTGTAGGTATGCGGTTTCTACGGCACGTCTGCACTACTACATATACAAGTGTCTTATATCAAATAAGTACTTTTAGAGGCTACCACTGCCCCATTCTGAACAACTATATAAACATTTTTGGACTGGTACGGCTGTGACTTAGGAGTTTTCAAGAGGTGCTTTTTTTTGCCGGCAACACATTAGCGATCTCTCTGATTTCGCTTGTCGTTCGTCGCCTTTACATGGAAGAAAAAAATATCTCAATAAAAAAATCCTTCTTTCTACCGATACAAAGCTAATCTGCGGCCGTTTTAAAACGCATGACATATCGTCGACCTAATTCTAATAGGACGCATCTCATTTTTTAACATTGGGCTCCTGGAGCTGAATTCTCGGGCTCGTGACATTTATCATCATACGAATATGGATCACAAAAACATAGTATTTTGTATGGATTTCATGTGACATCCGTCATGTTTTTTCATATCGAAATTAACGAGAATTGAGCTCCAGAAACCCAATGTTAAAAAATTAGATACGTCCTATTAAAATTAGGTCGACGATATCGTGTTTGATTTCAGCATAATACATGTAGGTATTGTAGGTACCTAGATTTAAAAAGTCCAGAGAAGCGTGCTGGCTGGGATTCGAACCTACGATTTCAAGTTTGGAAGGGCGTAGAGTTCTTATAGGTACTCGGAGCTAATCACCACAACCACTTTTTCTTAACAGTTTAGAAAATCTACCTAAAAGTTTAAAATACGTAAATACTTAGATCATTTTCGCTATATCCAGTTTCCTACCAAGAAATATTAGCGTTTTTGCTCAAACTATTTCAAACTGCAGCCGAACTGCTGTGAAGCAGCGCCTGCGCTGTGTTTCGCCGTGTGAGTGAGGTTACCGGAGGCCCAATGAGGGGGAAGGGAAAAAGGTTGGCAGCGCACTTGTGACTCCACTGGTGCGAGTTGGTGCGAGTTGCAAGTGCGAGTGTCCATGGGCGGCGGAATTGCTTACCATCAGGTGATCCGTCTGCTCGTCTGCCACCTCACATATAAAAAAAAAAACTTCAACATTCTCCGAAAAGTTCTGATAATGCCCATAGAATAGGTACCTCTCCTACTAGCTATTCTCTCGTGGACCTGTCCATTGCAATAAAATGTCGAAGCAATCCAACAAGTTCTATCAGGTTTTTACGATAGCAAACGGCTTTACCTATATTTTTTTATACGAGGCCAGTCAGATCTAAGAGACGTTTGAAAAAACTGACCGCGAATTCTGTGGCCAAATGTAGGTATCAATGACTATGCCGATTAAAGCTTTGTCCTGTTAGCCTAGAGAATTTTATCGCATTTGTTTCAAGTTCATCATTAGCCTGTTGCTCACTCATATCGATCTTTGGCTCCTCGCAACGCAACTTCTTCTGCTAGCCACCTTACACATGTCGTCACTTCATCTGGATTGAGTGATTGAGGCAAGAGCGGATCCAGGTTAGGCGCCAGGTAAATAGTCACGAAAGAAATATTGATTTCCTTATTTAAGGTGTAAAAAAGAGGAAGTAAAATTTTCGATGCGTTCGTTCTCGAATAATGTGTTTGCCATCAAATAAAGTATTAAGCAGGATATTCAATTGAAGAAATATTAAAAGTAAAACCTACTTATAAATAGATCCGCCCTTTAATTGAGGGCTTCCTTTTACACTAGTTACCAGAGACGCGGTATCCACTCAAGAACACATTTCCCTCAGGGTAACAACCCTGAAAAAATTAAGAATTAAATAAGAAACATCTTATTTAATTCTTTATTTCTCATTGCCAGTGGTAATTAATAACCAGCCCATCTATAGTTAATAAATTGCCGAACTCACCATCGCTTAGGTACCATTAGTTGCTTGTCTGTCTATGACATAAAAAGTGGCCCACAGTATCAATAAGTTAGTAGAGGCACAGGCAGCTAGATTTCATGTTACAACAATCTGTCAATTTCCCTAAATTGATATATATCAATTTTTCACAGAAAGAGGTTCCGCGTTCGATCCCCGGGTCGTCGGGGCAAAAAAAGGGTAAAGTTTTCGGTTCCTAAGAAATTCTTAGTGCTTGCTCGGAGTCTGGAAATTGGCGGTCTTGTACGTAGCCGTTGGTCCTGGACCCGATCTCTCTTCGGTCGTGTCACGCTAGTGTCCCATTGGAATATGAGGGTAAGGGAATATACACACACTTGAGCATTATAAAATCCGGCCGAAGCCGTAATCGGTTGATAAATGGCTGTTTCATTAAGGTGACGGGTAGGGCGCACTAGCAACGCCAATCGATTATAATTTTTAGCTACTAAACCGGATCTATTTTAAACAATTCCGGGGTTACAACCTCTTGGCAAACACTTATGCTATTTATTAAATAACCATGCACAAATGTTGGGTCAGTTTTTGTACGCGAAAAATTGATTCACGTCAAAAGTGGCCGCTAGTGTGCCCTACCCGTGAACTTAACGAGATGTTGTCTTTTAAGAATATGTACCTAACATAATTGATTTCTGCAAGCTGCACTTTCATACTCAGTCAGACTGCTGGCAATGGTGTCATATTGAATTCATAATTAAGTAATGTTGCCGTGTGGTCCCCGGCAGAGTAGAATAGGCCACCCTCACTCTTACCGAGGTGTCGTAAAAGGCGACTAAGGTAAAGCTGCTGGCATGATCATCAGCACCCAGAGAAGGAAAACTCTGCATTTATATCAAAACCCTCGCCAACCCGTCTGCCAAGCGTGGTGAGTATGGCAACTACACCTCATGTGACTGAGGGAGGCCCGTGCCCCAGCAGTGGGGAATTAAATGGGTGATGATAATGATGATGAATGAAATATGATACCGTCAGCCAGGAGAGTCTTTGCGTTGTGTATCGTGTACCAGTTTTCAAGTTAATCAAGTAAAACACGGAACATTTCTACACAGCCTTTTTATTTAGAACCATCGATTTATAAATATAGGTAACATTCATGTACAGTCAGCCTAAATCGCTGTAGGCATTTTGATCTTCATTGTACTTATTCTATCTCTATTATTATAATGATTATAACTAATTCGCTTATAAAAAGGTAAATAAAGGTTTAAGTAGATAGGTAGGGGAACTAAACACGGCCCTTAACGCCTTAAGGTAACTAAGTACCCTTGTTGAACTGTGGTTGGACCGTCCTTATGAGAGACACATGTGCTATTTTTTGTCATTACTGCACTGCGGGGCGTAACTCGACCTGACACCGTCCGCACAAGCAAATATTGCTATACAAAAAAAATAATTGAATGTTGTCCTTGCTTTTTCGCAGTTTGGCGCTAGTTGTTGGCCGCCAATACGTGGACAAGATTAAAAATATGCATTAATGATTATTAAAATTAAGTTCTTACGAAAGTACCTAAGTAAGTACTTGTTAATCTTACTGTTTATCTATCAACACCGCAGACGTGGTACATGGTAAAGTATGCGTAGGAAACCACCATTATGTACTACGATGGACTAATAGTAGTCCTTGGTACTACAGATGATTTCTGATCTATTTAGATACAATACAGGGTATATCTACATCCCTTTAACCACGTATTCTACCAGCCATGTATTCTGAACAACATTTGTTCAACGACTTTTCGAAATTCATCGAAAAAAATTTCGACTCCCCATACAAAATGACCAAGTCACGTGACTGACTTTGTATGAAAAGTTGAAATTTTTTCATACGAATTTCCAAAAGCGATAGAACAAATGTTGTTCATAATGGTTAGTAGAACATGTGGTTAAACGTATGTAAATGTTCACATACACCCTGTATATCTACATACAGCCACACGTCTAAGTATACACAACTCTCAAAATTTAGGTTTAATATCAATTGAGGGAATTGACAGGTAGATGCGTGGTTGTCTGTACATAATAGGCAAATCAACCATTCGTCGTCAGCCCATATAAGTCCCCACTGCTGGGGCACGGGCCTCCCTCAATCACATGAGGGGTAATTGCCATACTCACCACGCTTGGCAGACGGGTTGGCGAGGGTTTTGATATAAATGCAGAGTTTTCCTTCTCTGGGTGCTGATGATCAGCTTTACCTTAGTCGCCTTTTACGACACCTCGGTAAGAGTGAGGGTGGCCTATTCTAATCTGCCGGGACCACACGGCTCCAACCATTAGCTGATGGGGAATTCAGGCAAACCGTCACAGTCCCTGTCTAATTTGAACAGTATCTCAAAAAAAAAACAGACATCACCTACTCACACTCATATTCAATTCAATTACATAGATAGGTACTGTAATTAAATGGTTATCTATAATAATTATAAATAAATTACATGTCAACGAGTGGTTAACGTCTTATACCCAACAATGTGGTAATTATAGTTGATTGTGTTGAAATAGTTCTTTGCTACTACAATAAAATATATAACATATAATATAGTTAACAATATCAAGTCATATTCATAGTCACCAGACATGACCCGGCCGAATACGTTTATGCCAATGTGACTCGAAAATTATAAATTTATTCAAACACAACGTATAGGAATATATTAAAATATTTCTAAAGATTAATCAAGTAAAAACTTAACTACCTCATTATGTAACTGCAAATAATACTGCTGTCAGCTGTCTAAAATAATATAAAATATATGTTTTTACGCTAATAAATACTATAATATAGATATTTTTCTTACTTATGGCACTAAGATATTTATTAATATATTTTATATTCACAACCGACTGAGAGGTTTATCGTATCATCATAAAAACAGTATCACACATTTATGCCTATATCTATAAAGTTCTAGTTCAGCTTATTTACAATGAAGGTAAGCACTTAACAAAAATATAATTAGAATTCAAAATCAAATTGTTGAGATCGACTAATAAAACATCCTGACTTCAAACCCGGTCGAGTCAATCAGAAATGCTTATGAATAAGTCGATCAGCTAAAGTTTTGCAAATTTACATAACGTCAGTGAAGTTCTAACACCACGTAAGTAATTTTTTGGCGGTTTTGACATTTTGATGCCATTCGCTAGAGAATCGATAGACGCGACATTTCGCCCAATCAGAATCGAGATGCGACCAATAAAAACCTTTATAATTACGAAAAAGTAACAGCACGAAAGTCATAAAATGACCTAGGCTTCGAGATGACCACGTAAGTCACAATTTAGTTTTTTATTTTTTCTACTAATTTGCTGGTGGCGGTTATGACATTTTGATGCCATTCGTTAGATCCTTATAAGACGGATCGTTTTTATCAATCCGAATTCAGTTTCGGCCATCATAAACCTTTTGAATGTTGAAAAGGTAACAGAACGGAAGTCAACAATTGAATTCTAATGGAAATAGCACGTAAGTCTCTGATCAGTTTTTTGGCTTTCCTGAAAAGTTGCTTAAAATGACTTACATAGTGTTAGAACTTCACTGACGATAAGTAAATATTATTCTTAATTTTCAGAGTCATATGTCCTCAGCGACTCTTCTGCTCTAAGGGTTCTACCGTACTTAGCCAGGAATTCCAGGACAACACCATTCGTCCACCCGAAGCCGTTTTGCACCGTGTACTCGCCTCCTCCCCCAAACTTGCCGGGAACCTCCGCGTCGTATTTCTCAAACATTTGCTTGTTCTCCAGGAAACCCTTGCGGTTCGCTCTCACCCACCCTTCAGCTACATCAAATGCCACCCTTCTCCCTTCCTGTGTTCCTAGAGCTTCCAAAGCATTCACTACTATACTGATTAGAGGCGGCCATGCGTTCGGGAAATCCCATTGCTCCCCACTATTAATCAGAGATGAAGGAATGCCCCCAGGAAAATCTAGGCCATGCGAGTTCTTCAAATACTCCAATACGCGAGCGGAATGCTTTCTAACCAGCCTCTTGTCGACAGCTCCCATCCAGAGAGGAGCGACATTACTCGGATAGAAATACTTCCTGTGCTTCCCGTTCTTCAAGTCGTAGTCATACCATACGCCGTCCTGCTCATCCCAAAATACAACCTCAATGCTATTCCTCCACTGCTTAGCGAGGTACGCCCAGTGTAATCCTTTACGCGCATTCTTCAAAATACCCTCAAAGTAAGCCATGTTTTGGAGAGCATTAGCGAATATTGCGTTCAAATCTACAGGTACTATGTCTTTGGTGTCAATTGCGGAAAGGTTGCCAGCGTTGCCACCATCGTCGTTGATAAACCAACGCGAGGAAAAGTCCCATCCACTTTCAGCGGCACTTTTTAAGTCAGTATAATATTCTTGCCTTCTATCTTCAGACTCGAATCTTTGAGCTCCATTGTAGTCTTCGGCATATGATTCCGGGCGAGGTCCCTTACTCTGTGCGTAGTACCTCAAGAGCGTGTGTGTATTGTCACCAATATCAAAAGAAACAATTTGAGTATCAAGCCAGTAATTTAGCTCTTCTTCCAGGTAATCAATGTTTTCTCTCAAAAACTTGAGGTCGCCAGTCTCACGAATGTACAATGACATCATAGCTGAGAGAAGGGGAGGTTGACTGCGCTCCTTGTAATACCACCTGCTCCCATTAGGTATATGGCCCAACTCCTTTAATAATGTGATTAAATTTTCGATCATACCTTTGGCCGTTTCCTTCATTCCCCCTATAAGCAAACCTTCGATAATCCAATATGTGTCCCAGTAGTATATTTCCCTGAACCTACCTCCGGGAATTATAAATCCGTTCTTGACTGGGATAAGGCTAAACCTTTGGGGATTTTCAAATACAACGGATCTTACTTTCCTTCCAAGAGTGGGCCATATGGCGTGAATATCCTTACCAAACTGTCTAAGTTTTTCGTCTCGGATGCCTAAGAGGAAAGAAGGATTCTCTTTAAAATCAGGGGGCGACCAATTTTCGATTTCACTTTCCGTGTTGAAGTGTTTTTCAACAAACTCTCTGAGCTGTTCCTTCGTGGGGTTTCTTTGTGTGCTGTTGAGGAGGGTGTCGAAGGCTTCAAGGATATCTTCTGGGTCGTCGCGCATGTGCATGTCGACGAAGGTCTTGGAGTCAGGGAAGAGCCCGGACGTTTGCACGTAGTGCAGCAGCTCGCTGTCGCAGTAGACGGGCTTGTCGCACGAGGGTGGGAGGTCGTCGCCCACCACGACCGCGGCGACCGCCGCTACCAGCAGTAGATGAAGCATCTGTAAAAATGATAAGTAAAAGTTTATAATAGCCTTTTTTTTCACCCAGGTGAAATGCCGCCGGCCCGGGGTGCAATTCGCCGCCTTGAAGACGGCGCTTTATGCACATCCGCCGACGGGTAGTGCTGTTGGGCTCTCCCATGGGAGAATTCCAAAGACCTACCAACTAAAACACCTGGGGCTTTGATCTGGAAGTCCGAGTGGCGCATAGGTTCAAAGTTTATAATAGCCTAGTTATTATTGTATGACCCTATTTGTTTATGCAATAAATTGGTCTATTAATTGAATTTCCCTTTATGGTTGTACTTTTTTACGAGTAATTGGTGGGTAGGTAGGAAATAGAGGATAAATTCATAGAAATTTAATTAAGTCTGAATAAGGTAAACTAAGAGAGATATTGCAGCAGAATTCAAAATTAATAGGTAGGCTGCGTAAAATTTCCTGTATAAAATTAGTACTTAGGTCCTAGATGATAAGTGTGTAAAAAGTAGTAAACTGATGGTAAATCGAGGTGGCCTCTCATTGCCTAGCATAGTTGAAGCTATGCTGGATAATGAGAGGGCGTGGTCGGCCTTCGCCCACTTCTGCGAAGAAGTGGTGGCGCAGAAGGAGGCGGCGGAGCGGGAGCGCGAGATTAACCCCCTCGCAGGCCCGCTTCGAGCTAGGAGAGGACGAGTTCGGCGGAGAACTCTTCGTCCTCTCCGTGGAGGTGGCCAGCCGGCAACAGGGACGGGGGGCCCTGTGCCGGCACTGCCATTGGCACCTCCACCGCTCGTTGGGGACGGCTCAGCTCTTCCGGCTATCCCCAACCCCCCTCCTCCTAGCCTGAGGAGGGGCGTGGTCGCACACCGTGTAGGGGCCTGTGGGGGAGTAGAGTTGCGGGGAATAGCCTCGTGCAGTTCCCGTGACCCCATTCTATACCCACGGGTGGTTGAGCCCCGGGAGTTTTAGTGGGTATGCCCTCAGGTCGCTTCTTGTTAGAGTCCCACAGTACCCTGTCGCCCCCCGGCGGCAGGATCTGCGTAATGCATTTCTCCCGGGAAAACAAAAAAATTGGTAAATCGAGGTTGTTGAGGAGGGCGAGGATGTTGACCTTGATTACGGATAAAAAATAACTTAGTGTCTACACTTCACTAAGCTGCACCAAAATATCAGCTTATAAATTCTGAGCCTTATCAGCATAGAGTCGTATTTTTTTTAAAACATACAATATCTTTGACCTTGACTTTTAAATTACTTATTTTAGATTTTTTATTTGCCAGTTGGACGCCGTGACCTAACAGAGCATGATGACATCATTATGCCAGGGCAAGATATTATTACTACCTTCTTATCGTGATCTTTTCCCTGGTGATTTCGATAACCTTGTAGCTTTTTTATGCAGCCGACAAACAAGCAAGCGGGTCACCGTAAGTAATCAATCACCTCCGCCCATTAAGGTGACGGGTAGGGCACACTAGCGACGCCAATCGATTTTAATTTTTAGCTACACGAATTTTTTTTTTCAATTTTTCTCGTACAAATACGGACACAACATTTGTTCATTATTATTTAATAAATAGGCATGGTTATTTAATAAATAGTATAAATGTTAGCCGAGAGGTTGTAACCCCGATTAAAATAGATCCGGTTTAGTAGCTAAAAATTAAAATTACTAGCGATTGGCATCGCTAGTGTGCCCTACCCGTCACCTTAACATCTGCGAGATCAGAGAAGTCGCTGATGCGTTACAAATTACAAATTACGTTCTTCTCTTGAGGGCAACTAACTCGTAGCCGAAATACTGCTGCAGCCAAATCGTATACAAAATTGAAATTATTATACGCGTTCAAAGTGGTCAAATTCATAGGGAGACCACTCCGCCAGTCTCCCCGAAGTAAGTCCTCCGAAGAAAGGGAAAAAACTAGGTAGGTACCTATACCTACCTACGGCCGGAGTAGAATATATATTTATATATTTGGGAAACAAATTATTACATAAAACTGAAAGTAAGAATAGAAGAGCGTACGTAGGTAAGTACTTTTTTTTAAAAAGGCCGGCAACACGCGATATCACTTATTTCGCGGATGTTCATGAGCGGCGTTGATTACTTTCCATGATGTGACTCGCTTGCTTGTTTGTCGCCTCTAGAATAAAAAAAATACTTTGAACATTATAAAACATAAATCAGTGAAGTTTCCACTTAAAAATTATAACACAACCGTATTAACATGTCAAAAAAGAACTAAATTACAATCTGAAATAAATAGTCATGTAGTCTAAATTAAAATTATAGATTGGGAAACCTAATTATATCGGCACCATGGCGATTGATGAGCCGTAAACAGGAATTTAGTGCGTAAGATAGTAATATTTTTATTATCTATTCGGACTTACTTAGTCAACTTAGAATTACCCCCAGTGTAATTCTCGATTTTCGAAATTTATGTCGAATTAGAGATTGAATGTCTATCTCTATGTCTACTGATAATATCTCTATCTCTACCAAAAATTGATGTCATTAGAGATTTTTCTCTAAACACCATCTCTACAGTCGAGAATTGCCCTCCCGAGGGCCTATTCTCGAGCACTCGGTATTGAAATCAAGTGAGAGATTTACCTAGCGCTGTGCCCAAGTAGCGAGTCAACATACATTTTAGCGGAACGTAGAATTTTTTTTTTGGTTTTAAATAGAGTGTAACATATCTGTGAACATTTGTATCTCTGTATACCAAGCTCTATAGTATCTATCTCTATAATTATGTGTTCTACCAACCATTCTGAAAAACATTTGTTCTATGACATTTCGAAATTCGCATAAAAATATTTTTTCTTACAAAATCGGTCACGTCACTTGGTCCTTTTGTATTCGACGACTTTCGAAAAGTTGTAGAACAAATGTTTTTCAGAATGGTTGGTAGAACACTTATAGAGATAGATAAAAGCTTGGTATACAGAGATAGATATGTAAATGTTCATAGATATGTAGAGGGAGTACATAAAAAAAAAATTTCTACGTTCCGCTAAAATTTATGTAATTAATTTTGTTCAGAATCGTTGGTAGAACACGTCGTTATAGGAATGTAAATGTTCAGAGATACACCTTGTATAATACGTATATTTTTAAAACGCAGGCATCTTGTGTATAGTAACAAACGACGAAATGTTTTTGCAGCTATCTATGGAAAAAAAATACATTCACGATTAGACGTGATTGTTGTCAAATGTTTAAATACCATAACCACAAAAACAGAAAATTCCTTGGATGACTGTACTGACGTGACCTCCTCTTTAATTTTTTACCATTCACGACTATCGATTAACTTTTTGTAACTACTCGACATATCTGCAAGAATAACTCAATGATCCGTACAAATTCAGCGTTCAGAAAAAAACACTCGGAAATCCACAATCATTCGATACAATCATTTTATCATGGGGATTTCCGCTGAGTCCAGCGGGATTTAGTGATTTTGTCTTCAATTTTCCTAAATCACAATCTTATCATTTGTCAATAAGTTGACCAAACAGCAGATATTGCTTAGGCCTCTTTTCTCGCCTCTCTTGTCGGTCCTGGAGCCCAATTCTCGGGATTTTCGATATGAAAAAACATGGCGTAAATCGCCAAATTTTCGTGCTTGTGATAATTATCAAAAATCTTATAACACTTAATATATCGAAAAACATAGTTTTTTGTATGGTTTTCATGCGACATCCGCCATGTTTTTTCATATCGAAAATCCCTAGAATTGGGCTCCCGTGGTTTCACTCAGAGGCGAATTCGAAGATAACCTGCTGTTCGGCCTTATTCCAGCTGCAATTTTTCACCAACGCACATTACGTCAGAACGCCAAATTCCATCCACATCACCTGGATGGATTTATATCGACTACAGTGCGTTTCTCACGTCATTTCCTACCACGCACAGTAAAACTGTGGAACCAGCTGTCACCAGTGGTGTTTCCGAACAGATACGACCTGGTGACCTTCAAGAAAAGGGTTTACTCCTTTCTTAAGAGCCGGCAACGCATATGTGATACCTCAGGTGTTGCAGATGTCCATGGGCGGCGGTGATCACTTTCCATCAGGTGTGCCGTCTGCTCGTTTGTCCGCTATAGGTAATGTAAAAAAAAAATGTAAAAAAAACCTTGGGCTTTAATAGCTCTTTAAGCCTTTGTAAATCCAAACCTGGCTTTTTTGTCATGGGCGCATCTGATTGACGGGCGGCGATTACTTCGGTTACTTCGCCGTTTAACGTTTTTGTAATCATACGTCTAGTAGACTTGATCTAGCTAAACCGATATTTAAACTTGTTATTAGGTAGGTATATAATTATCTTAACATTTCAGCAAATAAACGTCCACTGGTGGACATAGGCCTCCCCTAATGATCTCCTCACAGATCGGTCCTGTGCCGCCCGCATCCAAGGGATTCCCGCGACCTTCACCAGATCGTCGGTCCACCTCGGGGCCTGTCACGGCTTCAACCTCCTATACGCGCCTTCCACTCAAGGACCTCTCTGCCCCACCGGCCGTCTGATCTCCTCGCAATGTGCCCTGCCCATTGCCACTCGAGGCGTGTAATTCTTTCATTCCTGATACGATCACGCAAGGAGACTGCGATAGCCCTTTCCATTGCTCTCTGGGTGACTTCGAGCCTTCTTAAGCGGCTCATTATTTTTAAGCTGCTGTATTTTGGTTCCGTTCCGTATGTCATCACTGGCAATACACACGACTGGCAATATAATTATCTACCTACCTACGTCATAATCAAAGCTTATGTCGATCAAAGCTATTTTTAGATGTAACACTTTCGTTTTCATTGAGGGCAAATTTTAAACTCGTACAACCAGTTTTAACTGTCGTGGCGCTAACATTACTAAGGTGCAGTTATATAACAACAAAATAACAAACATTATGATAACTAGTTCATTGATCTTAATAAGGTATTAAGGTTTTTTTTATCTACATGTTAGTAGGGTAACTTACTTATTATAAGATAGAGGTAAGTAAGTACCTAATGTTTTGCTCACTTTCCCATTACGATTTTTTGGTAGTTAGATAATTTATTTTTAACTAATTATATTTATGACCAAAGGCGGCTCATGCCCATGTGGCGCCCGGGTGCGATCAATAATGGACAATACAACAAAAAATATTTTTCCAAAATGAAAAATACTATTTCTAGATTAGACTCATAGAAATTTAAGAAAAATAATTTCAGGATTTTTAAACAGATATTTGTGGAGAAATAAAATCATCATCATCATCAGCCTATCGCAGTCCACTGCTGGACGTAGGCCTCTCCAATTGTTCGCCACTATCACACAAAAAAAAATTAAATAATTCTCCTGTGACGTCATAACTCGGCATGACAAATTAATAACGCTTTTGCTCATGCCGATTTAAAAAAAGTAAAATCTCAAGACAAAACAATGAAAATGACAGTAAGTAACCACTAGTAACAGTAAGTAGTCGCCTAAACTTTTTTTTATTGGACATATAGCACCGACATCACATTACGTTGAGCCTCAGGACTGCGTCATTTCCAGCATATTCATTAATAGGTAATTTAAATAATAAACTATTTTAATAAAAACACACTTTTAATGATAACTAAAAAATATGGGTCATCTTTTTTCTCTTTCTTTATTCGAAGAGCGTATAGAAATGCTCATATGTATATTTTTTGGTCGTATTGTCCATTGGCGCCCTCTTGTATCAACAAAATGGAATAGTTTGGTGCTTAAAACACGCAATAAGCTGCGCAGTACGCACCCACCACGTTTATACAGGGTGTTCTATTTAGGGTTTCAAGTCGAAGGCCATGGATAAATTTCATAACTTGAAAACGAGTGTTTCTTTCGGGTACCACAAAGGGTGCTCTATCCATGGTCTTTGGCTTGACATTCTGAATGAAACATTCTGTATAAATGGTTGGACGCTTACTTTTGGCGCCCCCTAACACCCAGCGCCCGAGTGCACCGCACCTCCTGTACTATAGGTAAAGACGCCCCTGTTTATGACTGACTTGTCGGGGAAGGAAAATTTCGTAAGGAACCGATGCGTTGCACTACAATAGGATTCAGCGTGTGAGCTGATCCCACACGCTGAATATGGGCACTGGGCAGTGGGCACCTGATATTTTCATGAGCATAGGTAGCTCTAGTTATCTCGGGATCAGCAATAAACTTGCTTGCAGAATAACTTATATTATATTGATTAGATACATGAGCTTGTAAAGTCGCTGTCAGCTGTCTTAGATTGCACCAAAGTATTATTATTATACTGTATGGATTGGGTTATCTACTTTATACTTAGATCATGTGCGAGTTGAATGCACCCATAGGTACTTAAAGTAGATATAAGGAGCAAATATCTTAGAATTAAAATTAAGATTAAGATATGAGCAAGAGGCTTCTGAATACGGTACATGACTATTTTTTTTTTATTTTTGCAATCAAAAGACCTCTCAATGATAGAAACATCGTTGAAAAAATCACTTGATTCTCATTTAAACCACCTGAGATATCACAACTTTAAAATCACATTATTTTGGGCAAACCCAAAACGCTCCCTACAAATGGCTACTAAAATGTGACGTCACACTTGAGTATTTTGTATGCATTTCATTTGAATTTTGTATGGTAGCTATATCAAATGTTTCGTTTATGTCAATGGTTTTATTATAATAATTGGTGCAAATTGTATGGGTTATTTAATGGTATAATTATTTTTTAATAATTTCATAGTTTTAAAATGGACTTGCCCATGAATCTTTGAATGATCATAAAACCGGCTAGACGTAATATTTTTAATTGAGAATTTTTGCTATTGGCACATATTGACCTATATTTTGATAAAATATTTATATTTTGTAAAACCTTGAGCTTAGTCATATACCCTATTCTAAATTCGATGGGCATCGTAACCTGTTCTAAGACTTCATCACGGTTATCTCTACAAATTTACCTCTACTCCTCTACCAATCTTCGTTCATATCAGTGTAACGAATTCCAGTTTAAATCGCATTTTTTTCGGAAAAAAAACAATTCACACTCGACTTAACCAAAACGCCACAAATGCTATGTGACGAATCCTGTTATACGCTTGTAAATTTTTATGTAAAATCACGTGCAGAAAAGATTTTTTGGGTAGTTAATTTCGAGAAGAGTTGTTATTGTCAGTAACAAAATTTTTCGATTTCTGTTAACAAATTGTCGTATTTTATCCTGCTGCGGCTGGATACATGTTACGAAATAGCGAAAAACCTCTGCGGCGGTGCTGGCTCAAGCCCATGAAACTGAACATTTTTCACTATGAATGGTGGCATGCCAACACTGAAATCACGAAAAATAGATAGATAGATAGATAGATACTCTTTATTGTACAACATACAAAACTTAAAAGCTAGGTAAACAGAGATACAATGTACAATTTAGGCGGTCTTATCGCTGGGAGCGATCTCTACCAGACAACCTTCAGGTAAAATATTACAGCAGTTTCATACAAATCTATTCAGTTCTATGTATAGTGCAAGATATTTAGTTTCATGAGAGGTTTAGCGCTATTTCGTTAACACGTTGCATGTAGGTATACCCTATTCAAAAGCTAATAACTTATTATATTCCATTTTATACGGTCCTCTTTAAAAGAAATGGCCAGTTAAAATGACGTGTGTCTTTTATTCCGTGGTCTAGGTAAGTACGGTACAGCGATCTTAAGTGATCCATTAAACTGACCATGAATGGTTTTCTTGTCATATAAGTGAGACAAAGATAAGCACCTATTGTCTTTCACAAGAGCGATATTAATGGCCAGCAAAAGACGAAACGAGGGGGGAGTACCGAAGTAGCTGTCATTTGTTGATCGGTACTTGGTCACAATATTTTTTACTGTTGATTGATGGGTTTGCACATGACTGCACACTGAACCTAGAGCAGTTTCAAGAAGCCTTCTCGTAAGTTAGATTGGAGGGAGCTTACCCAGAAATAATGTTTTACTCTAGCTTTAAATATTATGCGACTTTTTACCTTTTGCGATAGAAAATGTTTTTTTACGTAAATGTTTCGATGGTAAGTAAAGTTACTACTGAGTAACAATGACTACCTAGATAAACAAACAGCTCTAAGGAAAAAGGGCCGAAGCAAGTAAGTACCTATACCTAAGTATACCTATGTACTTGATGTTATACGTGATATCAGCGAAACCAAGAAGATCGTTATGATAAGTATTTTTGTCTTATATGTGTTTTCCTTTATCAATGGCAAACTATATGCTACACGTTACACATGTAACACATAGTATCAAATAGATAAGAACGACCACTTATAATATTTCGAACTAACCTAAATAACAAAAAACATAAGTAGGTACTCGTTATATAGGTACTAATGATGAAACAATTCTTTTGAACACATGTGTCAAGCGGTTCTCTACCGATTAAGGAAAATATGATGGTAACTATGAGCAATTAATTTTTGTTGCTAACCATAGTTACACTCTTATCCAGAATCTACTTAAAGAAAATATTTTTTATTCTATACAAGATTTTTTTAGAATTTCTCAAAATAGAAATAAGTTAGATTTATAAAGTGCTAGTTATTTTTATTGTTTTTCCTATAATATGTTTTATTATTACATACGTAAGTTTAGTTTAATATTTACCCATAGTTGTGTATGTGTAACATAACGCTACATGATACCCCCGATCAAATCGGGTAAAAAATATTCAACTAGGTACTTAACTAAAAGGTGCATTGTGATCGGCTCCAAGTAGGAAGGTACTACGGTATCGTATGGTGACACTGACGGACATCCATCTCGGAATAGGAAATAGGTAGGCCAGTGCCGCACGGACGCGCGTACGCGACGTCACGTCTGGCGACATCCATTTTTGAATTGACTTCCTCGAGAAATAGCCCGGCTAGAAACGCCGAAACCTACAGCTGACATGCTTTTATCATCAAAAAACTGAGGGAATAATTCTGTTGTTAAAATATAAACGTTCTGTTGCCGAAACGTGCATGTGATGAAATGTTCTGTGGGCCAAGGGTTAGTGGGCAAAACATTCTGTTGGTCAAACTATTGCTGGCTAAACGTTTCAGAAAAAAGTCTTATAGGAAAAAGGAGTCTAACTTTAACTATTATTATTTTCATTTCAATTGATGAAACCCTAGCTAATTAGTTCCTTCTAACTATCTGTTGTGGATATATCTATAAAATACCTATGTCTCCAGATTCCCTACTTATTAAGATATTTTAATATTATTATCTAATTTTTTGTGAATGAGCCATTCATATTTGGAATTGGAAATTGTCTACTTCTTGTAATAATACATGTCACTTTAGCCCCTCATAATAATAACTGGCTCCACTGAAAACCAGCGTTAGCGGCTCCTACTCTAGTCGCTAACACATGCTGAGTGGATACCATTTTGGGCACATATACTTGTACACCTGTATTGATTTGCCTACTGTAAAATGTTGTGTTATTTGAATGTACCTACTTGTAATTTTTAATTGTGTCCAAATAATATATTTTTTCTTTCTTTCTTTCTTCTATATCAGTAGGTACCTTATGTTAGTATTGAATTTTCTTATTATATCTGTAAAATCTACATTTTAACGCAAATTAAGTTTAGTGACATACTTAGGTTACATAAATAGGGATGTATAAGGACTAGGAACCTACTGTCTTATCTCATTACATATACTGTGCTCTTAGCGCTGAGCGTATCTGTCGTTGCTCGAGTGAGCCACCTTAGCTTTGAGGAAAACTGACATTTCCTTCAGGGTTCACTAACCATAAAGATTAACAGCACGAAGGTCAAATGGACCACGGCGTAAACAATTAGCTACCTATTTCACTTTAACTTCTAACAGTTTTTAAAAATCTTTAGTCTCGAGTTAAATTAATAAGAACTTAAAATAATCTTCCTTTTTCGTATTATTTTGCCTCAGAACACTACCTAAATGTAGGTATCAATTTGTAATGGAACATTTAAATTGCTGATTTTGTATTATTTAAAGACATAGTACTATTTATCAGCGGTATTTTTCCTTAACTTAGACAATGTTATATTGTCTGTGCTGTTTCTCCGAGTGGGTGAGGGCACCGGAGTCCCGTAACGAACTTAAATGGGGCGAGGATAAAGATGATAAAGATCCTCAGGTGTCGACCGACTAGCATTTCGCTAAGAGTCAACAAAACTTACAAACAGTGAAAATTAACAGTGATTACTTATCTTAATTAACATACGCAATATTTAAAAAAGAATTGCATTTTGTACAACAAAAAGTGCACTTAAGGAAGTCCCTCATTTTAGCGAGTTATCCCAGTTGCGTCCAAAGCTGTCGCTCTGGAGCTCGGGGTATGCTTAGACCTATGATACTTGATTTCGGGAGTCTGGTAATCACAATGAAACGATTGCCACCTGACCTTCCTTACACGTTTCAGAAACTATCCGAAACGTGTAGGTTTTCTCACAATGTTTTCCCTCACCGCCGAGCTAAAGGTAGAAATACGCACAAAGATTTGAAAAATCCAGAGGTGCATGCTCGGATTCGAACCACGCGTTCGGAACTACCATCTCTCTACATACCTTATCGACCCAAGATCAGACATAGGTACTTAAGTTAGTATCTAACGGTAATCTTCGGTGACTACCTGATATACAAATTCTTTGTGCTATTAGTAAGTAAGTAGGTACCTACGAATAAAATTAACCTTTGTTTAACTGATGAAAAATACACTATGAATTTACTGACCTGAATCAAATTGCCAAAGGCACTTCCTTATCAATGTCGCTAGTTAAAAACAAATTAAATGTTTTCACACGAATGTAATTCACCGACTGATAGAACAAACACGGGGTGATATAATTTATACCGTTAGGTTTGTAAGGTGCCTAAGTAGCAGTTAGGTACTCCAGAGTCATGTACGTAATGCACAGAAAAACACCCACTTCTCAGCCAATCAAAATTCAGGGAAAACCTTCAGTGTGCCTGTGTGTGTATCATGTTGTTGTTTACAATATTGAAGGTATGAATCCTATCCACTTGACTACGTGAAAGAGGACTCGCACTCATATTACTATGACGAAACATGAAAACATAAAACTATCTTTCTACCTATACAATACTCGCACTAACATACCTCACTAATGACGTGAGTCGTCGAGGAAATTGACTGTTGAGCAGGCAGGGAAATGTGCTCGACGTTGTAACTGACGATGGCAACCACAACATCTTAGTCGTAGAATTAATATATAGTGAGGCAGTATTATAGTTACAGTATAACTACTATACTACTAGTATTTACTAACGTAAATATAGCATGAGACCTAATATTGAGCCCTGAGCTACTCCCAGGACACAAGAGAAGTGTAAATCCCAGCAAGTATTCTTTATAGCAAAATAATAAAGTAATTGAACCATTGACTGTCACGGGAACATACCCGTTCTCATGATCGTCATTCTTTGCAGAGGGAAATGAATACTTATTTTATTTTATTTTATTAATTAATTTTATATAACAATAGATTTACCATAAGTTATTGTCATACTAACATAATATGGATGTAATATCTGAAATAAAATTATTTGAATTTGAATTATTCTCACACACAGTAAAATCTGTTCGCACACACAGTAAAATGCTTTAGCAAAGTCGAAATATTTTTATCGTATCTCTAAGCGTGCGGACGTTCCAAATTTGATATCAACTGGTATTTTTTACAGATCAGATGTATTTATGGACAGGCTTTTTATCAAAAATTTAATACACTCAAATAGTGACTATATGTTGGAAATACGTTTTATGTTGGACATGAGCATCAGTAGAGTTTTTGAATCATAATTGTATCTAACAATATATTTTCCATACACAATTTAAAGTCCTTTTGAAATCAGATTACATACGTATCTACACTTATATTCTTTCAAACTAAGCACATGTTAGGTATCCACACCTACACGTGACATAGGAGTATCTACATTTTGTGCGAGTGCCTACAAGAGAAGGTATACCTACCTACACTATTCAATAAAAATATTTGTTCTAAAATATTACTCTCAAATATAGCAGGTAGGTAAGTAGATATTACATTAATATATTTGTTTCGATTTTAGGTAAGTATGCGATAAGATTTATATCTTTTATTTTCTGTACGGAACATGTATATTTTGGATGGTGGAGGGCAAGAAAATAGAATTACGAGTAGGTTTTAAGTTTCCTAAAAAGTTTCTTAGACCTGCCGGAGTGTTTGAGTCAAATATATTTTAAACGTGTCTTTAAAGGTTCAAACACACATATCCATGTCATCGACAATCAACAGTCGAAACACATTTTTTCCTTCCTTAAACATAACGTTTTGTACAGGATAATTGATGCTGAAGGTAACTACTTTTTGTGTCAAGACACACGTATTCTTGCGTACCAACACGACATAACATTTTTTCATTTTTCATTTCAATTCAATCATTTGGTAGGTGGCAGACAAACAGACGGATCACCTGATGGTAAGCGAATGCCGCAGCCCATGGACAACCGCTTTAATTAAACCCCCCTTTCCCCCGGATTGGGCTTCCGGTACTCCCGCGGCGAAACACAGCACAGTGCTGTTTCACATAACATAGTCATCTTTTGTCTACATACCACAGCAGTTTTTTTAGCCATTGACTTGACATTATACTCATTATCCTACAGGTTGTATCGGTAATCAGTTACATTCCTTAAACCGCCTCCTTCATCAACCATTCTGAATAACGCTGTTGTATGACTCTTAGAAATATGTATGAAAAAACTTTTCATACAACGTCGGTTTCGTGGCTTGTTAAATTTGTATCGCGAGATTTAACTTGGCTACTCTTTTACTGTAGGTGACTTCGATACTACCTACTCGTAGGTAGGTACTTAAATGCTGAAAGTACCTGAGTGGGAGATTAGATAGCTGTCGGACTGACGCACCCAAATAGTGGAAAAACAGTCACTAAGTGGACACACGGAAACTACATGACGCCTAAGGATTGCACCATAGAGTAACTGATAAATACTGAGATAGAGGCATAAGACGGCTAGCCAGTGCTAGCGCCATCTAGAGGAAAACGACCAATACTCAACGGCTATGTACTATGACCACCTTCGATAATCATAATCAGAAATAATTTTATTTGCTATATAGGTAATACAATTCTCAATATCTTCTAGATCTCTGGTATGGTATTTCCCTTGCTTTTTTGTAAGTACTAATGTAGGCAGGTGGCTTGAGGTCATTGTTTTGGAAACACGCTTTACTTAAATGTAAAAATGTACAGTGACACTTACCGAAACAACGCCAAACCATCTGCTTGATTGCTTTTTAAAGCTACATTTGGATAGTACCTAAAGACGCAGAAGTGGCGGACTGGCTACGTCATCTGTAAAGCTGACAATTGTTAGTAAATTCTTGGGGTGGAAACTGTGAATAGGATAGCTTAGGAGACGCCCTGTTACTTGCTGAACTGATGACCAGGACCATAAAGAGCCTCTTCTGCGCCCAGTACGAATACATGGTTTTTTTGCCACCCCTAAAGAGGCCAATACGCTAAGCTACTGCTAGAGACGCAGCGGCCAACTATTATACACCGTGCTTTTTCAACCTTCTTACTTCTTTATGCTTTATGCTGATGATATCAAACATTTTCCCCAAGGAACATAGGGCCTAATCATAAAAAAAAATTGCCTTCCCATACGATTTGCACCAATCGGCTGATTACTTTTGTACAGGAAGGTGTTTTTTTTCTGAGATAATAAGACCCTATGTTCTATGTTCTTCGATAGGACGGTCAAAATCGCACGGTGTACAGTCAACTTCAAAAATATGTATACACTTTAGGACCTTGTCACAATACTTACCTATAAGAAAGTAGAGGCCTACTTTCTTTTATTATATATTGTGACAACGTCCTTAAGTGTATACATATTTTTGGAGTTGCACAATCTGTGGCAGCGGGAACTTATGAGGAGCAAATAGTCTGGCGTGGCCATTTCTGCACCCCAAAAGTCTATTCCTGCCTGGGCACCGGTTGACACCGTTCGTTACAGGACTGCTGATGACCTTAGCAGCACTGTTGGTTGTGGCTGGTGAGAAAAGCCTGGCATAGCGATCTGTGGCGTAGGATGAAGGAGGCATACCACCTACTTTCAGTAGTGAACGGATGGTGATTGACTGATTGATAAACTCCACTAATGATCACTTTAGACTTAGTTTCAGTAAGTACATCGAGGAGCTGGTCGGATTCGTCGACACATCATAAGTCTCAATATTCTCTAATTCTATGCTTTCAACACAACTACGACTTTCTGCTAAGTGTTTAAACTAATGTAGGTATATCAAGAGCTCTTGTTATACTGTCCTAATGCCATTCATGTAATTCGCCATGTTTTACAGCAAACAAAAAGATTAACTTATCTATATAGCCTACAATACCCCTAATTAGCGACGCCAGTCGATTTAAATTGTTAGCTACTAAACCGGATCTATTTTAACAATTTCACACCAGCAGTCTCTAAGCAAGCTTTCCGAGACGCTGGAGCTTCGGTATTGTTAAAAAGATATCCGGTTTGGTTGCTAACAGTTTAAAGCAATTGGCCCTACCCGTCACCTTAATCGTTCGTCTATTCGAAGTTTGCGGTTTGCCAATTCTCAATTACGCAAATGGCTTATGGCAAACATTAGTTAGCCTATGCGTTTGTATCACCACCGACAAGCAAATAAAATATTTTTTTTTCTACATGGCTGCTACTGTGTTGCCTACGGCGAACACATAATAACTCTGCCAATGTCGAGTGATCAAAGAGACACGTTAATTTAATGGTTATTGACCGGTGTGGCGAGTTAAATCCTTTTGATGTTTACTTTAATTGAGTTTATCACCAAGCACCATCTAAAACCAAGACAGAACAAAACATACACAAAGAACCTCTACCCCCCACCATAACAAATACGGATAAATGGCGGATAATCAAGAGCTACTAAACTAAACTTCATCATTTTTATGGTTAGGCAGCTTCGAGGAATAATTTTACAACAGCCGTTGTAAACCGACAACCGATGGGGTAAACGAGTTCTAGATGTAATGTAGGGCTCCCTCTGGCTAGGTGAAGGGACGATCTGCGCAGGATGGCTGGCAAGCGCTGGATGCGAGAAGCCATGTAAAGAGCACGGTGTCGAACAATAGGAGAGGCCTAAGTCCAACAGTGGACTGCGAGGATATATAGGATGATGATGAGGAATTTTTTTTTTAGGTATAATTTTAATAAGAAAGCCTATTATTTCAAGATCTGGCTTGCTGTCTGCACTTTATTGTGACGAACTTACACATAACGTCACTTTAGTTAAATGCCAGTACGGAGTGTTGAAAACAATGTGACAAATATGAGTCCAAATTATCAAAAATACAAAAGTTGTTAGCCGTGTGGTCCCGGCAGAGTAGAATAGGCCACCCTCACTCTTACCGAGGTGTCGTAAAAGGCGACTAAGGTAAAGCTGCTGGCATGGTCATCAGCACCCAGAGAAGGAAAACTCTGCATTTATATCTAAACCCTCGCCAACCCGTCTGCCAAGCGTGGTGAGTATGACAATTACCCCTCATGTGATTGAGGGAGGCCCGTGCCCCAGCAGTGGGGACTTAAATGGGCTGACGATGATAAAAGTTGTAGGTATGCACTAAAAGTCTAGCTATAACTCGTAACGACGAAACTATGAGTAGATAGATTATCCAAAATATGGTTGAACAATCAAATTTTTTATTGCTTGGAGTGCAACAAAAAGTAGATAGGTATTTTAAAAAACTTAAGTGTTTATTATCTCATTTAGTAGTAACATGAATAGGATATGAAGAAGTCATGTTAAGATTCTAATGTCAAGGATACACGATCACTTAAGGTGACGGGTAGGGCACACTAGCGACGTAGCGACGCCAATTGATTTAATTTGTTGGCAACTAAACCGGACATCTTTTTACCAATTTCGAAGCTGCAATCTTTCGGCAGCGCACTTGTGACTCCACTGGTGTCGCGGGTGTCTATGGGCGGCGGGAATCGCTTAACATCAGGCCGTCTGCTCGTCTGCCGCTTATCACATAAAAAAAAACATTCATTCATTCATACCCCAACAGATGTCATTCGGGTTTTATGGGGCATGCGACGTGGCTCACTGAAACTACCAAGCTCGATCCTCTTTCTCAACCAGCAGGCGGTATATATCCCGGTTTCGAAGAGGATCCATCAATACCCTTGCCGGATGTGCTGGAGGTTATCAATTGCAACTCTTACAAGTTTTGCCGAACCCAAAATCTTATCAAAAATCTTCGCCTTCGACTGGGTAATTAGAATTTTTCAAAACTCAATCCTGGCATACGCCTTATTTTTTTTATTTAGGCTACTTTTTTTTCTTTTTTTATGGTGTTATCCCGCGTACGGTTACGGCCGCGCGTGTGATTCCGCCAATGTCAATTGTATAAAAGAGACACGTCGATTTAAAATTGATCGGTAATTTTGCTAAATGCACATTTAGGCAATGACAGATCACAGACAAATGAGTCCACAAAATGTGAACAATAAATTAACAGATAGAATTAATTGAGAATACATAATGAAATAACTTTAGATAAATTATTACAATAATATTACAATAAAATTTAAATAAAACTAATATGTAATAATAAATACAAGTAATTAAAATTTAGAGCTGTTGATGGACCGCTTTTTGCATCCGGAGCATTGACTTTGGTCACTGCAAGCGAGTTCATCGAACTTCAAAGATAAAATGTATCAGCTAATGCACTGGAACAGTATGGACGCGTCTTTTTGGCTCCCACGGTAGTACATTTGTGCCCATAAGAAAACATATTCTGGTCTGATCACTAAGATATTTGTCACATTTATACGCGTAACATTCGCCCAGAGAGGGGAATCATAATTTTGAGTTGTTATTCATAGTAGTCTGTTAATTTTTATATATTTTTTATGTAAGATGTGGCAGACGAGCAGACGAATCTCTTGATGGTAAGCGATTGCCGCCGTCCATGGACGGACACCCGCGACACCAGTTGCAGTAGAGTCACAAGTGCGCTTTGATAATTGTATTTTTTTCTTTTCCCAATTGTAACTCTGTAACATCATCAATACTTAAAAAGAGTAGGTAACTACTTACTGAGTTTCTTGCTGGTGTCTTCTCAGTAGAAATCGACATTCAGAACAAGCGGGAAATGATAATGAGAACCACATTAAATCTGTGATATGTACCTATTTTGACATTCATAAGTGTTCTGTATGGACCTGAATTGAATTAATATTTTTTTATCTTTACACACTACCCGTGAGAGCGAAAGGCAGGATCAAGCTATCATAATGTAGGTACCATCCAGCCAGTCAGGATGTATTATTATTACATTTAAACGTATTGATGAACTTTGTTATAATTCATGGACAGTAATTTTGATAGGTACCTATAAAAAGAAATGTTCCGGTAAATAATATAATCGTAGGTAGGCAGTATGTTCTTGTCACGTAACACACATAGGTACATCGTCCTGAGACTAACTAATTACATTGTACTTACATCGTACTTACTTATTATTTCTTCTTCTGAAGTAAGGTTGCAGTCTATAAATAGTATGTAGGTACTTTACATAGAGGTGGGTATGTAAGTATGCATAATGAACAATGATAAAGGCACACGGCAACTATACGTACATGGTGTGTCATATTTTTTTATTATTTTATTTAGAACTAATAGATTTCCGCTCACAGCGACTAGGTAGGAATGAGAAAATTTCCCGCTGTAAAATGTACGCTACATTTTACAGCGGGAAAATTTCTCATTTTACCCAGGGATGACACGTTTTCTACTAGTGAATACTGAATATCTAAAACGGGTCAGTAATTTTTGGGTTTAATCTTTACAAACATACAATAAGTAGGTAGGTAATACACATCCTCCATGTTTATAATACTTTTTGGTAGATTAACTAAAGCAAAGAGGTTATTATTCTAAGGCAATGGTACTGTAATCAAAATATAAAGTTTTTTAAACGGTGTGAATCTTCATAAAGTGCACATATCAAAATCAGGGAAACTACCCATCTTACCTTTTCACATATTTCTTAAAGTTTCACTCAATTATAAATTTATAAGGTTAGTTTTCTTGGATATTTTACGATACATAACACACTTAGTTTAAAATTATGATGATTTATCGAAATGGGGTCAACAGGTGCAACTGATATTTTTTTAAAAATACAATTATTTTTTCCGTCGAGAAAATGGGGTGTAGTTTTCCTGGTTTTGATATGTGCATTTTATGAAGACTCACACTGCATGTCTATTTTTTTCGCTGGTAGAGCAGAGAGTTAGTCGGCAGAAATTCTTAAATAATTCTTTATTGCAGGCTTCCCTCCTCATATATGCGTTTAATTCCCGGTTGCGTCTAAAGCTGTCGCTCTAGAGCTCGGGTACGCTTGGACCATGATTCTTGATTTGTGGTGTCTAGTAATAACATTGAAGCGACTGCCGTCTGGCCTTCGCAACCATTTTAAACAGGGAAACCAGACCAAATGAATCATGGTTACACGTTTCAGAAACTATCCGAAACATGCAGGTTTCCTTCCTTTATTGCATGCTTTATCGATGACATAGCTTTCCCCGTGTATGTACAAGAAAGCACCTCTTGAGCGGGAATACCGCAACATGCAGCCGGTAGCTTCAAAGTCTAACTTAGACTAAAACCATCCACACGACACCCTGTATGGTCATTAAATATCATGTACAAATGTCTTGCCAGCTTCCATGAATGAATAACTCACATAATAAATTAATGATGTCCATGGTTGTCGCGTTGATAAGCCGATGTTGCTGCAATCACGAATCTATAGGTACATACACATAAGACCTACATACTAACATTACATTGATTCATATGTTATACGCGTTGGTCAGTGCTTGGATCAGGTGAATATCCTTAACCGCAGAAGTAGGTGTGTCATATTTACGTTGGTAAGAGGCAATTACGTCAAATTAACAGAGACGTCACACGCCCTCAATGGCACAGTAGCCCTGATGTAGTGGGAAATCACAATGGGGTAAAGGGTTCAATTCCCGGTGGGTTCAGTAATATTTTGTAAAACGAATAAAGTACCAGTGTTAGTGAAGTTACACGGACCCAATGGCAGAAGTCCAGATGTAGCTGGATAATCGATTGTACGTCAATTATTAATTGATTATGCAGAGAGGGCTCAAAATCTAATAATATCGATAGTATCGATTAAATTGATATTAATTTTTGGTCGACATAATCGATTAATCGTTTAAATTGACGATACTATCGATTATTAGATTTTTAAGGGTGAAAATAATCGATTGTCGATTATTCAGCAACACTAGTAGTAAGTGGCCATGCACATTATGAGCAATGGGGTTAGGGTTTAGTAATATTTTGTAAAACGAACAAATACACCAGCAAAAGAAATAGTACTTTACGGGAGACTAAACGTTCAGTTTTGAAGAGCGAAAAACGGCAGATCCGTAAAAATACGCGAATCTGGTCATCCTAAGCTAGTAATTACGAGACAAAATGAGGTAACCTATCAAATTAAGAAAATATTGGTGTAAAGGCATAAAAGTATTAGTGGTAAGGACGTAACTGTCTACGTGATTGACTAATTATAATAATTATTTTGTCAATTAATGCAATAAATATTTAACCAATAAAAATGAATATCAATAATATATTACACGATATTAGCAGATCATAGAAAAAAATGGTTTAACATGAGTTGACTGTACGAGAATTATACACCGTTATTTTTTTATGGTTTACATCGGTGTATAGGGTATATCGGAAAACAGTCATATCCCTTTAACCATCATCTCTACCAACCATTCTAACTTGAACCACACTTGAACTTGACTTTTTGAAATATTCCAAAAATGTTTTTTTACTTTTTTATACAAAAAAACAAGTCACGAATGAAGAATAGACAATTTTAAATCGAATTACCAGAATTCATAAGAAAAAAAGTTGTTCAGAATGGTTGGAGAAGGTGTGGTTAATTAATGTTTTCACTGATAGGTACACACACTATATCTAATAAACTAGACTGCGCCCGCGGCGTTACTCACGCAGTTTTAGTCTTATTAGACAAGTCTTCATTCAAACTTCAGAACCGCGCAACTACCAATTAGGGGTTGAAGGTTCAAAAGTCACTTTTTATTCAAAACCCGAGCACAAAAGACCAAACCTCAATTTTAAATTTCTTACTTTACTAATTAGCAAACCTTCATACTAAATTTCACCCCATATTTCATCCTTCAAAGGGTGATTTTCCAACAACGTTGATATGAATTTCTGTTTATTACTAATTATAGATACCTATAAGTACAACTTTTCACAAAGACGACGGACTATCATACAAAATTCAATCCCTTTTTTCACCACCTTAGAGGTTAGGAGCCCAAATAATGATTTACATGATTCTTACATTAAAATTGCTAAATCCCCATACCGCGTTTCTCTCCTATTTAACCCCCTGTAAGGGTGATTTCCCAAAAAACTTTTTTATTTTCCAATTATTAGTCTAAATACAAATTTTCACATGCCTCACATCAAAGAAGGCGGACTTTCCTACAAACTTATTTTAACCCCCTTTTTACCCCCTTAAGGATTGAATTTTCAAAAATCCCTTCTTAGTCCTCACTTTCACCATTAAAGGAACCCCCCTTTTCAAATTTCAAGATTCTAGGGTCAGTAGTTTGGGCTATGGGTGCATTCCTAGTCACTCACTCATACCGAGGTGTCGAAAAGGCGACTAAAATAAAGCTGCTGGCATGATCATCAGCACCCAGAGAAGGAAAACTCTGCATTTATATCAAAACCCTCGCCAACCCGTCTGCCAAGCGTGGTGAGTATGGCAATTACCCCTCATGTGATCGAGGGAGGCCCATGCCCCAGAAGTGGGGACTTAAATGGGCTGACGATGACGATATAGATTATCCATAATAATCTTTTGGACTGGTTCGAGCCAAAGCTAAGATCGTTCGCGCATCTTCTCTTTCTATGTAATAAAGCCGCATCGATTTAAGTTATTCATTCCTCAGCTGTAGGCAATTAAAGTTACCGGATTCAGCGATTATTATGCTGAGATATACTTGATGATAACTTTAATGACGTTTGCTGACAAAAACGAGCCTGCTACCGCAAATCGAGACCATAACAATAAAGGCTCATTACCTACACCACGCGTTATACAGATAAGCGTTAAGGTGACAGTAGAGCACACTAGCGACGACAATCGATTTTAATTTTTAGCTACTAAACCTGAACAATTTCGGGGTTACAATCTCTCGAGTTTTTGTACGCCAAAAATTGATTCACGCCAAAGGTGGCCGCTTTTGGCGATAGTTCAAAATTCGAGTGCAAAACTAGATCAAATAGCTAACTATAAGTATTAAATAAATAGTATAGGTGTTTACAGAGATACTGAAGCCCCGAAGTTATTTAAAATAGATCTGGTTTAGTTTATCAATTGGCGTCGCTAGTGGGGTATACCTACCCTTCACCTAAAGATGAGGGATGAGGAAGTAAGTATGTAGGACAGATCTAGATAGAATTTAAAGAGTTTTTTTTTGTCATATGTGGCAGACGAGCAGACGGATCACCTGATGGTAAGCGATTGCCGCCGCCCATCGACACCCGCGGAGTCACAAGTGCGCTGCCAACCATTTAACTTCCCTTTCCCCCGAATTGGTCCTCCGGTACCCTCACTCACGCAGCGAAACACATCACAGTGTTGCTTCACGCCATTTTTCTATGAGGTCGTGGTGTCCCTCCGTTTGAGCCGGCCCATTCATGCCGAAGCTGAAGGTCAAAAAGATTCCAGCTTGAAAAAAAATCAACTTCAAATAACTAAGACACTAAACATTTATGCTTACCATTGTACTTGTTCAGACACCTCCTAGACTGGACACACCCTCAGATAAATCCTTGCACTTTTATTTAAGATATAACCACACCAATTTAAAAAAAAACTTAACACTGCCAATTTTGTGTTAAAAAAAAAATATTTCTTATCATTTGTTTTGTAAATTAAATAGTTTATCGATTTTAAAGTGTTATACCGTATGATATTATTATCGTTATCGTGACATTGTTTATCGTGACGTGCGCCTCTCACCGGCGCGTGCGCACTCTGTGCCTTGAGGACCTCGAGTAGCGTCTACGGTTTTTATACTCAATCAAACGAAGATAACACGCGCGAAATTAATGTAGCTCGCCCAGGTAAAACCAGACTGGCGAAAAAGCCAAAAATCGGCAGGATATATACCTAACATTTGGATTAGTATCACTATAAAACATTAGTGGCTTATCTTTATCCATAAATCTTTGACTTAATTTGATTTTGAACTTTTGATGCAGGTAGATGTATCACGCATGACAAACTTAAGGTTTTCTTTCACGGTCTTTTCAGCACAACAAATAAACATTGTAGATACAAGTACGTTACCCGTTCTGAAACCACTGGTATTTTGGTTTTCAGAGAGAATTGCTAATGCCACTGAACAACTTTTACAAAGGGGTCTATTCCCGTTGTCCCCGCCAGGCTCGTCCCCACTTGTGAAGATAACTCTTTCACGGTCTTTTCAGCACAATAAATAAACATTGGGTTCTAGATACAAGTACCTTACCCGTTCTGAAACCACTGGTATTTTGGTTTTCAGAAAGAATTGCTAATGGCACTGAACAACTTTTACAAAGGGGTTTATTCCCGTTGTCCCCGCCAGGCTCGTCCCCACTTGTGAAGGCAACAAGCCTGGTGGGGAAACTAAAAACCCCTTTGTAAAAGTTCCTACATATTCAAGAGGACAAAATTTCCAACTTCCAGACTCCGGGCCAGTGTCAGCCCGGCCCCAGAAGCGATAAACTTAGGTGATTATTACGTGGAAGAGCCACGCTTCTGCATGAATGGGCCGGCTCGACCAGAATGATAGCACGGCCTCACAGAAAACCGGCGTTAAGCAGCACTGTGCTGTGTTTCGCTGCGTGAGTGAGGGTACCGGAGGCAAAATCTGAGGGGTTTAAAGGTTGGCAGTTACTAGTCGTCTACGTAACGCTATCTTGATATTGATCGTGGGAGAACCACGCTTCGGCAGGAATGGGCCGGCTCGACCGGAGTGATACCACGGTCTTACAGAAAACCAGCCTGAAGTAGCACTGTGCTGTGTTTCGCTGCGTGATTGAGGGTACTGAAGGCAAAATCTGGGGGTTTAAAGGTTGGCAGTTACTAATCGTCTACGTAACGCTATCTTTATATTGACCTTGGGAGAACCACGCTTCGGTATGAACGGGCCGGCTCGACCGGAGTGATACCACGGTCTCACAGAAAACCAGCGTGAAGCAGCACTGTGCTGTGTTTGGCTGCGTTAGTGAGAGTACCGTAGGCCCAATCCGGGGGAAAGGAGGGTTGAAAGGGTGGCAGCGCACTTGTGACTCCACCTGGTGTCGCGGGTGTCTAAGGGCGGTGGCAATCGCTTACCATCAGGCGATCCGTTTGCTTGTCGGCCACCTATCACAAAAAAACCTTGCTAATTTTGCTAATAGTGGCTAGAGCCGCATTTAAGGTCCGATTATCGATTCCCGGATCTCCACCCGGGAATCGATAATCGGACCTTAAGTGCGGCTCTAGCCACTGCGTCACTGAGAGAGACAGTGTTATCGGAACATGCATGTAATATGATGATGAACTATGATAGTTCAATTTATTAGACACCTCCTCCATTATGAACTAGAATAGTAATTAGGTACTTGAGATGCTTATTCATGTGCCAAACTGACAGACAAACATGGATGATGTATGTCGACCATGACTTACTTAACCCTTCCGTAGACGAGATAGCTGTTATCTTGAAAGGTATGATAGTCGAGTGTCCTTGAATTATCCTCATAAAATTTTCCGGAGACGGGCTTATCATAGAAAAACTTACAAGGGCGCAAGTTGACTTTGCCTATTTTTACAATTCATACTTTTGAGATGAGAAAAATAGGTAAAGTCGACAGCACATGAAGCTTTTCACTTGTACTACGAGCCTTACATCTACAGCGATTGTAACAACAGTATCTTAGTACTAAATACATAAGCAGTACGGATTATTCTGTGAGAGTCCAATGTGTAAAGCTACACGAGCAGGAGCTCTTGAATAAGCAATAAAAAACTTGTAAATAAGTTATAACAACATTTATTAGAAAAATAGAATAAAAAGGAGTTTAAGTTTGAATAAGTGTACATCGTATTTTTTTTAAATTATCAGATTGCAGAGCGTAGTTAAGCGTACGGAATATTAGGAGTGGAATTGGTGAATTCATTTCAGTTTTGGCGTACGAGATCTACGAATCTAGTTTGGCAAATTTTCTTAACAAACTTTAGATATAGTTGATATTTTATAGCAATCTTATGCGATTTATTCTTAAGTAAATAACACACTTAAAAATTTCATCTCGTGTTCAGGCGGGACTCGAACCCACACCTTCTACAATCCGGGTGAATGTACTACCAATTATACCACTGAACGCGTTACTAAGTCGACGAAATTTGTAAGTGCTTGATTCGACATGAGCTGTCGATAGTCTCATCAATATTGTAGGTATATTTACAATATCCAGTGGAAATATTATTACAAATATTTGACCACCAGTTAAGATGAGACTGCTTAATCAATAGTTGATATTTTATAGCAATCTTATGCGATTTATTCTTAAGTAAATAACACACTAAAAATCACATCTTCGACAGCTCATGTCGAATCAAGCACTTACAAATTTCGTCGACTTAGTAACGCGTTCAGTGGTATAATTGGTAGTACATTCACCCGGATTGTGGAAGGTGTGGGTTCGAGTCCCGCCTGAACACGAGATGAAATTTTTAAGTGTGTTATTAAACTTTAGATAATCAACTTCGGACAAAGAAATAGCACCTTTTTCTTTCATTGACTCATTAAGGTATTGTATATTTTTGATTGAAACTAAACTCAAATATTAGTTATCTAGATACCTCGTCAAAATACATGCAAATGATTAACAAATATTATTAACCTCTTACCTAAATAACTTTTTAATATATTATAACGACCTCTAATAGCGAGGTGAGTGATCAAATAATTATTTTGATCAAGATCCAGCTCATATTTTTTGACAAAGCTATTTGCTTTATTTTGCCAATTTATTAAAACAATTGTGTAGTGTTTAGACAGCGGTTTCGATATGTTTCGTTTATTATATGTCCCCTAAACTTTGAAAGAATAGGCGTCATATCAATTCGACACAATTAAATAGACAAAGACATTGTTATTTAAATTAGTAATTATATACTTTTTAATTTCAAACTGATCAAATAGCTAATCAAATAATAGAGGTATTTGTTCTACTCAAGTCAAAGGGGATCCAACATTATACGACAGTTTTTTTTTTTGGTCAATAAGCCAACGCTTGACCACAATCGCACCTGATGGAAAGCGACGATGAGGTCTAGGATGATACGCGTTTGCCTAAAAGATGCCCAGATTATAGTGGTCAGTAGTTAGACATCAAAACTGAAATTAACACAGAACAGACAAACAATCTGATCAGTGGCGTAGCGAGGGTTTTGGAAGACTATTTTGTCGCCCCCCGCCCCTACTACGCTACGCTACTTAGTGGCGTAGCAATATCGCTGGCGCCCCCTTTTCTAACTCGAAAGTCTCGCAACTACAGAGTTGTGTGCTCAGTTTCAAACCTACAACCTCCCGTTAGGAAGACGCAGAATGTTATCCCCTGAGCTATCATCGCTCCAATATGATACATTGGTAATAAATTATTACCTAAGTTTTTATTAACATTATTATGTACTACATAATTATTTTAATATTTTAAGATTCTGGTAAGCACCACGATTTCATGTCAAAAGGTACTAATTGGGTACCTGCTTATTTATTTCTAGGAGTAAATAAAAGAAACTACCTACACTTTGAAAAGTTATTCATGGATACACACACACCGAAGTCTTGAGGAAAATCTTGTAAAACTGCATTTGTCAAACATACTGACAAACTGGTCCAAAAGTAAGTATGTCAAATCCAATATATGTATAAGTTACTATGGAGACATTGCATAACACCGTCCATGTAGGGTCAAGCCACAGTATAAAGTAGAAAGCAGTACCTCCTGTCTATACAACCCGCAAAGACTTGCGGAAGACTGTAGAGTTTTGCATTAATTATAATAAATCATATAGTGGTTTAAACATGTCAGTAGGTTTAAAGGGAGGTAACGTTATACTCAATTCAAATACTTATGGCAATCGGTGACATATTTAATTCATCATTCATGAATGAAATACTCTATCTTACCGCGATAATTATAATTACCGCGAGTCTTTGCGAGTAGTATAGTCATAAAAAATACCGAATAACATCTATAAATCAACCTGGCCCTACAGTCAGATAAGCACATGTGTGTTGTGGGTATCAGAATCACGAGGCTAAGTAGGCAACACTAATATACAAGGCGTCCCAAGGCTATAGGACATCTAGGAAAAGACCTTACCTTAAATCTATATGTTAACACCGCTTTACTTGTAAAAAACCTGTTTTTTAACGATAAAAATCTGCATTCCAAGTTCGTGTAATTGTGCTTGTACTGCACGCGAATCGTAGAGGAAAAAAATAAATAAAACAGATGGGCCATTCGTTTTCTAACATTAAGATAGTTAGGTCTTAAATCTAGCCAGCTAGCTTAAAGGATGTATTCAATAGACATAGAATACATACTTTAAGGTGACGGGTAGGGCACACTAGAGACGCCAATCGATTTGAATTTTTAGCACCGTTTTTGTACGCATTGTAAAAATTGATTCACGCCAAAAGTGGCCGCTTTTCGCGTGAATAAATTTATCGCGTATACGTTGGACCCAACCTTTTTGCATGGTTATTTAATAAAAGTATAAGTGTTTGCCGAGAGGTTGTAACCTCGAAATTGTTTAAAATAGATCCGGTTTAGTAGCTAAAAATTAAAATACCCGTCACCTCAAGCTAGCTGGCTACCCACGCATGTAAAAGTGGTGCGAAAGTTACTTCACTGCTCTTTGTAACATTACATCGTAACATTGAAAGCTTCCTCATAAATTGCATAATATGCAGTATTCATAACATGCTTAATTATAAGCTTAGAGCTTTATCACACTATTTGTACTTACGGTTCAATAAACTTTCGTCATTACTTATGCAAGAGCTTTAGAACTGGTTTCTGGTAATCTTCCTTGTACAGTAGGTTAGCTGGGCAGTATTATACAGTGCAGTATTTTTTATGATACGACTTACTAGCAATTGACTTCAATCTCACCTGATGTTAAGTGAAGATTAGGTCCAAGGTGGGTCATGCCCAGGTTATAATGTTCCGGAAATACATCGTCGAGCAACGAGTTCCAGAAAGGAGTTTGCATAGCGCTTAGTACGGATGGCTGGAACTTGAACCATAAAGGGATGATGGTAACCCTCTGTCTTCACCTAGTATCCCGAAAATGGAATGGCTCCGGCGGAATTAGCCTATGTAGCTCCTTCGCACATTCTCAAAAGTATCCAGCAAACTAATAAAATCGTTATACCTATTGTCTCGTAAGTATTGGTATATTTCACCAGGTTGAAAAAACATTGGGCTCTCTATCTTAAATCCTAATAGTAACACGTTACTCTAAAGAAATAACTACGAGTATTTCTTATTTTTTAAAGAAATCAAAGTGTATCAATGTTTTACTTTTAAGTTTTGCGTGTATTGGGCGGGAGGGGATCGAGCCGGATAAAAATCCGGAGTGATACCACGGCCTCACAGATAATCAGCATGAAAGAGCACTGTTCTGTTTCGCTGCACGCAACGAATTGGGCGAAATTCCCCGGATTGGGCCTCCGGTACCCGGAAAGGGGTGTTTAATGGTTAGCAGCGCACTTGTGACTCCCCTGGTGTCGCAGGTGTCCATGGGCGGCGGCAATCGCTACCATCAGGTGAGCCGTCTCCTCTAACACATAATAAAAAAGGTTAGACGAGTGTAGGTACATCTAGGGTCTCGTCGAAACATCACCCCCTTATTACAAATCGCGAACTAAGGATAGTCCTGGGACAAAACTCGTGCCGGCCTCTTTTAACATTGCGTGTTGGAACGGGATGACATGAGCTTTATTGCGGTAATAACTTTAGATCCCGATTTGTAAATAGGTGCCCTAAGTCTTACTAGGTAACTATGTAGGTATATTATTACCTATATCTTTATAGTGCGTTGAAGTTGATACTGTTCTGTGTACATTTAATCCTCTGTCATACGCGAGGGTGACCTACATGTTACTTTTCTTCCGTTGTGCGTTAATGCGCGCCCTTGAGTTACTTCCGCCGCGTTAAAGATAACCCTGATATTGAAAAATACTGCTCACAATAGGTAATTAAGATGTATTTTGGCTTTTTGTGCAAACAATTACCTAAATTAATTTAAAAAATTGTAATTACTTTACAACTTTATCAGAAAACACCTCAGGTAATCAACCCAAATGTCAAAAAAATACTCGTATTATGAAAAATGCGAATAAGGCGCGTTCCACCAGAGCTGTGCGAGGATATATTATTATTGCAAGGGACATCCCTTTGTCAATAGAATCGCTTCATTTACCTAGCTTCGCTTAGCGCACCTTTGGTAGAAGCGGCTTTAGCGAGACGAGGTGTAGGTACATACAAAATTTATAATTAAAAAACCCCCGCACAAATGTAAAAAGTCTTTTTAAATTTTTGTCAGAAGTTTTTTTTAATTTTTAATTTATTTATTATTTTATGCTTTTAAATAAACTGCCGCGGTATTTCCGAACCGGTACGACATTGAGATCTTCAAGAAACGAGCCTATACCTTCCTAAAAGGCCAGCAACGCATCTCCACTCCCTCTGGTGTGGCTGATGTCCATGGGCATGTCCATTGCCATCAGGTGACTCGCTTGCGGTAAATATTATAATTTTAATAAATTCGCCATTTTATGGGGGTGGCCATCTTGGATTTGATACCTATTTTTCATAGAGTATTGTATTCTACTACTCAAACCCTATTATTTGATGCCAATATCGAGGGGGGTTGTCATACAACATGTTAATCCGACATTTTGTGGCGGCGACCATCTCGGATCAATTTCCTTCTAACATAGCTAAGAACGCTCCCGATCAATTCACTTTTCAAACAAAATTAGACTTTTCTTGGTAAACCCAGCGGGCTAATTATTTTCCAAGTGTAGGAATATTTTTATAAGCTTTATTCGATTGTAATGCGATCTGTAAATGAGCAATTTTGATTGTTACTGATTTTGTATTACATCTCGAGAAAAAGGTTATCCCATTATCCTTATTTTTACAAATCTTGAAGTAACATATTCAGCAGGGGAATACCTCAGACGTTTATTTACGTAACTATCTCACCATTTACAATGGCAAACAATGCTGTACTTAAACTTAGTAGGTGATGATCATAAATCATATTATATTTGACTGAGCACCCATAAATAAATAAAATCTTTATCAATAAATAAATAAAATTATATAACATCACCTTCAACATTGTATTTCTCCATAAGTAAGGTAGTTTTCCCTTGTACTTAGGTACCTACTTAACTCTAGAAATCAGAAACGAAGTTAACACACACCCACATCCAAAACAGGTATTGCAAATTTCTCGAGGATATTAAGTTGCTGCTAGAAACAAAATTCAATTCTTCACCTAAAAAATCAATAAAATTACTTATGTACCTTCCCACTAGCATTATACTCGTATTATCTGTTCACCAGTGTCCAAGAAAAGAGCTTATTCCCCCCTCCGGCAACACATCTGTGATGCCTCATGTGTTGCAGACATTAAATTTGTGGTTGCAGATATCCATGGGCGGCGGTAACTTACCATCAGGTGAGCCGCCTGTTCGTTTGTCCGCTATAATAATAAAAAAATAATAAAAAGAAAATTATACATATCTATACTCGTATCGGTGCTTTTAGGAACTTAAAAATAAATTACCAATTGATCGATAAAATACATACAATAAAAATATGTTTTTGTTATCGGGAGTAATATAGCGGCCTGGAAAAGTCCGCTTTTCATATCCTAGTTAATTTCTATGTCATCATCCTAATCCTCATCAGGATTCAGGAACCTAACAAAACAAGACAGTAATAAAAAATCAAGCTTTTGGTTGACAACCCTAGTAGAGATGTAGACATATAGGTGTGAGGAAAATCAAAAGCCTCTAACTTTGAGGAAAAATAATTAGTAAATATTCAATACCAATGACACAATTTGACGTCACAAGGAGGATAGCCTCACGGCGGGGCAGTACAGGCATGGTAACTCGTAAGTTGGATTCTTAGCGGAGTGTACCGGTAGATAATACCAGTGTGTATACATTAAATTCTTTACATATTTGCAAAGTAACAGTACAAATATCTGCATATTTCCCTGTGTTCTGTCTGCTGTGGTTTTGATCGCGATGACGCAAAGATGGGGATTACAGACACTGATTATTGTTAGTTTAGTAGGCCACTTATAAGCCGGTAATTTTTCCTACTTTCTACCTCTATCATATACTATAGCTAATCCTTGCTTGATGTTTTGGATTGTTGTTGCAAAATTCTGGCTTTCGGTAGTAGGGTAGACCCAAATAGGTTTAGCTTGACGTCCTACCTACTGGATCCATCGTACCAAGAGCCTTACTACATATCTAACTGAGTGGCTCTCTGCCCTTAGTTACGATGACGTTGAAGATGTTTTGACTAGAATAACCTGAAGATGTAGAAACTATTTTTTTTACACACAGACATTACAAAAGTATGGACTACTTATCATATTGACTCTCTCTGATACATTATCTTTCACACACAACACATTTACACACACACACACACACACACACACACACACACACACACACACACACACACACACACACACACACACACATACACACACACACACGCACGCACACACACACACACACACACACACACGCACGCACGCACGCACGCACGCACGCACGCACTTATATATACCTATTTTTTATATATACCTATTAATTACAAATTATTATTGCCAAATAAACATTTTTCTATTCTATTCTACTCAATTCTAAAGCGTATTATTTCCGATTTCGCCTAAAATCATCGCATAGGATCTCAGTGTATATCTGCTCTGAACCATGATCTAGGATTCGTGGAGTCCGATAATTACGTAGATACAATAAACTGCCGTCTGACCTTCGTAACCCTTGAGATAATGGAACAGATCAGCTGGATCACAATAACACGTTCAGAATCGCTATCTCAAAATCTGTGGGTTGATATCCACAGTTTGAGGAACGCGCAGATTACCTTACGATGTTTTCCCTCACCATATCTAATGTGCATGCATATCTAAATGCACATAAAAGCCCAATAACAGCTGATTTAGCGCCAGTAATTGGCAATAAATTCGTTTTACGATCCCTAATTTTCCCAAGGTGAACTAATTCGTCGATAATTATGTAAGTGTCACAAGGGAACAGAAGAGTATAGGCGTCATCAGATGTTTGTTTTATGCGGGCTATCAGATGATTAAATTGAAGGTGATAAATGAAGGTAGATTCCAGCTTTATAATCACATCATTTCTCCTCCCGAATACTGGATCATGTTCAAAACGTACCTCCAGTAGGTACGTTTGGAACATGATCCAGTATTCGGGAAATCTGGTAAGTACAATGAAGCAACCGCCACTCCACTGTGACTCTACAGGTGTCGCGGGTATCTATGGTGATCCGTCCGATCGTTTGCCACTATCACATAAAAAAAACTGCCGTCTGACCTTCGCAATTATTGACGGGGGAATTAGACCAACATCAAATATTGTAGGTATCCAGGTACCACAATTTTGAGCCAAATAATGAGACACTAAAAAGAATGAAAAAAAATTATGTGTGTTAAAAATATTATTTATTCTATACTTTTAAGTTCGTGGTTCTACACTTTAAAGTTTCAGTTAGATATTTACTTAAAATTAAAAGGATGAATAAAATGATTAATGTATTGCACAAAGTGGTTTTTCAATATAATTAAGGTACTTACTTACAAAATACATTAGGTACTATCTATTTAAATAAAGTTGATCTTAATTAGTATGTCGTGGCTTAATCATATTTATAGTTTTTGATTGTAGGATGACCTGATTGGGCTATGTATTTGTTGAGGAACGACGGCTGCACCCACAGATTTAATAAGTTTGACCAGCCTCTTTTATATTGTTTATGTTTTTATACTTTTACTGATAGTGTTACCAAGACATTACGATATATATTGTCGTAATGTCTTGGTGATGTCTTATGTGTGTGTCTGTGTACCTTGGTAAATAAAATATAATTCTGCTGATACCAGAAGTTTTTATCAGCGGGATGCTGATAAAAACTTCTGGTACTCGTATCTTCAACCGATCACTTATAGCCCAATGTAGGATAGAATGGTGTCTCGTAGTGTCGGAGGCAAAGATCCATTATCGGCCACAGAGGCCACTGAGCCCGTAAGTGCATACCGAAGAAACGTGTTCATCTCTACATGTCGCAGCTTCTGTGAGGCTGCTGGTTGTCGTAGCCGAGCTTCCGCATGTCCTTGGACACCATCGACAGGCTCGCCGTCACGCTGCCGTACGACTGCGTGCGAAGTACTAAAACACAATATAATATACCAAGCTGTAAAGTAATTACCCGACATCGACACCCCAAATCCTGAATCATGGTCTAGGCGTACCTTAGCTGAGTGAACATACTAGAGGGATGGTATCTCAATGATTCAGAACGCTCTTTTCATACAGAGGGGGAGGGTCCGGGTTCGAATCCTAGCGCCTCTGGATTTTTCAAATCTATATGCGTATTTCTACCATTAGCTCGGCGGTGAAAGAAAACATCGTAAGGATACATGCACGTTTCGGATAGTTTCTGAAACATGTAACCATGTTTCAGTTGGTCTGGTTCCCCTGTTAAAAGGTTGCGAAGGACAAACGGCAGTCAGTTTATTGTAATTACCAGACTCCCCAAATCAACAAACATGGTCCAAGCATACCCCGGGCTCCAGAGCAGCAGCTTTGGACGAAATTAGGAACCACACGCTAACATGAGAGAGATAGTAAACATGCTAAATTGGTAGCAGAACCAGTAGAATACACAGTAGTCATTCAGTAGTATTGCTGCTGAAGAACAGGCGCGGGCGGTGACATTGTAATCAGGATTATCACATCATTGACCTGATTCCGTACTAAGTAGCTTAAGCACTTGTGCTACGGATATCAGACAACAGGGTACTTACTAATATAATACTTAAATAGTAACATATTACGCCTAGACACTGTACAAACACATGCGATAGTCTATCATGCATATTTTAATGTGGTAGGTGGTAGATAAGCAGACGAATCACCTGATGGTAAACCATTGCCGCCGCCTATGTTGTAATAATTGTAATTACCATATTATTTGAAAAGAGTAACTACCGAGTTTCTTGCTGATTCTACTCGGTAGAAATTTACATTCCGAATCAGCGGTAGATTACATAATAAGTATTTGACATTCATAAATGTTCTGTATGGACTTAAATTGAATAAAGCTATTTTTATTTATTTATGTAGGTAAGTAGGTATGGACACCCGCTACACCAGTGGAGTCATAAATGCACTGCCAACCTGTTTCCCCTTTGATTGGGACTAAGTATTTTTTTATGTGATAGGTGGCAGACGAGCAGACGGATGATCTGATAGTAAGCAATAGCCGCCGCCCATGGACACCCGCGACACCAGTGGAATCATATGTGCGCTGTCAACCTTTAAACCTATCTTTCCCCCGTATTGGGCATCCGGTACCCTCACTCACGCAGCACAATGCTTCTTCACGCCGGTTTTCTGTGAGGCCGTGGTATCACTCCGTATTACAATTAGCTATTCTTATTTATGATTCTATACCAAAACTCGGCCTAGAACTGAACATTGACATAATTATTGTAATAACCAAGATCACGCAAGCATCGGCGTCAACTCATTCACAAATACAAATCAATATTTCATTGCGTATGCTGCCCTGGTGGCGCAGTGGCTGTGCACGTTGCGAAAAAGGCCCCGAGTTCGATCCTTGGGTCGGGTCAAAATTTGTACACCGAAGTTTTTTAGTAAGATATTCTTCAGTCGTGTTCAAACTGGTGTGCTGTCGCAATTTGAGGTTAAGAAAATAGACAGTGCACGTATTGGCGTGCACATGAGCTCTATAACATAATAGCGTAGTGCTGAGATCGGCCGCCGTAGTCTAATGATAACAAATTATTATTTATTATTACTCATTACGCGCAATTTAAGTTAAATATAACATAGCATGCTTAAACAGTCGCGTGAAAGAACACTAAAGCAATAAATTCGCTACCTTGAACCTTCGTCATGAATGGTTGAACAAACGAAATGAAGGCAGCATCGTTAACAATGCTTAATTGAGAGATAATTACCTATCAAGATAATTGATAAGCTGTATCTACTTTCTTTGCTCAGTGATAAGATAGAATACTGAGTAAATAAGTAGGTAGATTCTGTTAAAAATCTGTTTCTCCGGATTCGGACCAGATCGACGCCGTGATGGTTCAAAGTCCTACTGATGTCTTTCTTGCTACGTTTAAGTATTAAACTATTTTACTTAAAGGTAGCTAGAAAGACAATATCTGGGAGCATGGCAGTGCCCCCGCCAAGTCGAGCAAAAAAAAAAGCACGGCCGGCCGTACCATCCTTTATTTCAGGCAGCAATTCAAGCTATTTTCGACCCCCCTATAATTTCGTTATGGATAAAACAAGAAGCCTGAATTTCATTTCATTTCAATCAGTAACTAATCATTGTATAAACACGGAATATTTCAAATTTAAGTCAATTTGAACCTGTAGTTTAAGAATGACAACTTGTTAAAGTTTCTGAATTTAGTCACTGACTAACTGACTGACTCACCGATCGAATCATCAAAAGTCCAAGGCACTTTTAGCAGATATAGAAGAATCAAATTGAGAATACAAAAAGAATTTAGTGTCCTTATCATGGGAAAACTTTTTTTTGTAATTTCGGTCCTGAGAGCCTAATTTAAAGCAGACGTTACGACCGAATCGGAGTTTGCCTCTCTTTCACACGTGCTGTGTGTCTCCTTTGTTTGGACGCGACAGGTATATTCTCGTTCGTTACGGAACGGCTTCAAAATAAGACACCAGTTTTCTAAATACACCAACTGCATAAATAACTTAATCTGATATAAATGTATAGGATTACAAAGTTACGTTTGCTGTTGAAGGTGAAGATACCGGAAAGAAAAAAAGTATGTGGACTACAAAATTAGCCATTGCATGAAAAAACAATCGATTGCCAAGTTATTAACCGACTTGTTATCATAGATCTCACAACTTTTCACGGTAGAGCAACTGAGTGCGAGACTTGGATTTTTGGACAAATTTTGTTTTTTATGGGATTATTCTGTCAATTTCGAACTGGAATCTTTTTCCGGGGACATGTAACAGACAATGGGAGAGAGCCGTGCGTCTCATCGTAATGTAAAGGTAGAGTTAATTGTGACAGTGAAAGACGGGAGGCTTGGAGCACTTTGATGTCGGGACCAAGATCCATTTTGGGACGTTCAGCCATATATCTGTAAAAATGGCAGAATCGTATTGTATCTCATCTCAGTGCGTTATTCCCGGTTACATCCAAAACACACCTCAGCCGAGGTCCACTTGGCTGTTCGCATCAAAAAGGACTTTGCGTATCGCTTAGTTCAGTAGCCTGGAACTTCAGCCATGTAGGGTTTACAGAACATAGGTACCTAATTACTTACAATAATTCTCCTTCCCTTCAGCAAGCATTTTAGGATCAGCCAGTTCAGGGTACTTCCCCGTGAACCACGAGAGCCACTCGCCCAGCAAGGTGGCGGCGCGGGGGCGCACCAGGGGCGCAGTCACCGCCCGGGGCCCCGTCGTGGGGGGTAAAAGCATCACGGCGTAGCCGCGGAGGGAATTGCCGCCGATGGGGTTCTGAGCCCTAATCGTGATTACCATCTGGGGCCCTGTAAGAGATCAATGCAACTATTTATATTGTGGCTTTGAATGCGACCGTGGCCGTTGACGAGCCACGGGCTTCGGCATGAATGAGCCGACTCGGGCGGAGTGATACCCGGCCTCAAAACCGTCTTGAAGCAGCGCCTGCACTGCACTCACTCGAGGAAAACTCGAGTGAGTGGGGGAGTTCACTGTGAAGAAGCATAAACATTTTAAGCATAAAATAAGTTAGCATAATGTTATTAATGATGATGATTTCGCATAATACTAATAAGCACAACAGTTTTTGGCATAAATGCAATAAGCATAAACATGATTAAGCATTAAATAATTAACCATAAGTCATTAAAAAGCGGCTTACGGGTGGCCCAAGAGCCCCCAATAAACCTACTTTGACTCTATATAATATAGGAAATACTGGTAACTTACTTACCTACTTTTTTTATTTTTCAGATTCAAACAACCATTAATGCCTAAAAAATTATGCATAAATTCATTATGCTAAATAATAATTATGCCACAGTACATAAATGCTAAAACCAAATTCGGCCAAGTTAATATTATGCGAAATAAATTATGCCAATTTCATTATGCCAATCCATTTAAGGACAAAACACATTATGCCAATTAAAGGGATCCCGAGTGGGGGTACCGGCTTCGATCAATGCTCAAATAATCTAGCAAATTAAGTGACATCACAATAAGTCACAGTTACTTTTAGAAATTAACATAAATGGTCGATGTAGCTGACTTCCCATCAGTGGCGGCGTTAGATTACGCTTGGACGTCAGCAAAATTAGATTCGCGAGCCCCCTTTTTTCTAGGAGACACCAGGCCCAGGCGGCTCATCATTTGCTACGGGAGAGTCCACCACCCACAGCTTGTCGTGTTGACTTTGCTACGACGGGTATTTGCGAGGCCCCCTTAAGAACGAGGCTGTCGGTGGTCGCCGAACGTCGCCGCCACGCCACTGCTTTCCATGAAGTTTTATAGATAGATAGATAGATACTCTTTATTGCACAACATACAAAACTTAAAAGCTAGGTATACAGAGATACAATGTACAATTTAGGCGGCAATTATAATATAATCATTGATGGCTTTACCTATTAGAATGAATAATCTAGCTACAACAAGGTAGCTTAAGTAGATATGAGGATAGGTCCTCATATCTACTTAAGCTACCTTGTGATATGATATGCACTACATTTTAATTACTTAAATACTTAGAAGGTAAGTCTATCTACTTACAACCAAACACATTGGTGCTGCTGAGAACAAGTTCTAAGGGCATATTAAATACCACCCTCTCGGGATCGCTTCCAGAACAAGCCATCTGACTGGTCCCGCACGTAAGCCCAGACACGGGGTCCCAGTCCGGGCCCCACACCACCTCGTATTGCAGGTACAGCTGCTCGTCGAACACGCCCCCGGGGAACGTTAAGAATTCTATCTGACCGCTGAATGACACCAAAAACTTTGTAATACCATTTTCTTTCATCTCTACTAATAATTTTACGAACTTTTTCTCGCAAAATTCCGCAAAACGATGGCGCAAATTCGAAAGCACTACGGCAAATCAAAACAAAACAAACGTTGTTATGGTTACCAGTGTTGCCACTTTAATAAAATATCTTCATACAAAAACCGGTTTTCAATAATTACGCCTGAATAAAAATACTTCTAAATAATAATATGTAGGTGAAATTAAATTACAATTTGACTATACAAGCAAACACAATCAAACTCAAAATGACTTCGAAATAATAAAATAATTCCGGTTTTTTGCAACCATAGACAACCCAAACTAGCATCCGTTGTGCTGTTTTACCGACTTGCTTCCAGAATTTGACACAAGATGGCATTGTGTTGCTTTCAAAATCCCGAATCGGCCACCATTGTTGAAGGCGATTTTTATTCAATAGTTTCACGAATTTTTGATTTTTTATGATACTTTGCGACGAAATAATTCTTTATTATCGGCATGGTATAGTGAGCAACATCCAACAAGGCTTATTCAATAGTTTACAAGCCTTAGAAGTGCATATTTTCGAAACGTAAATGCGTTCAAAATGTCACGCGAAGTGAGCATCAAATTCGAGAACACCTTACCATGCACGGAATAAATCTAGTTTTCTTTGAAATAAGTGTTCCTAGACTGTGAACGAGTAGTGTTCTCCGTACGAAATACTCATGGGATGCAGTGGATGATAGTAATTTTAACGTGTGCTCATGAAAACGTTTAAGAAGTTTCTGTACACGTCGTAAGCGAGCGCAGTTACGCGGGCGAAGGCTTGAAAGCTGCCGGCATCATTATGGTGGACTGAGAGAGTGTTTGTTGTCGAGTTTGTGTTGAGTACGTGTTGTAAACAGTGCCGCGACGGGCCTGGACACCATGTCTGGCGGCTCGCAGCACAACCCCAACGGTCGGCAGTCGCAGTTGGGCCCCGGTTGGAGCCCCCTGCAGGTGGTGCTTATTATTCTACTACTTAGTGTCTAATTTATAATATAATTTATTACTCAAAGTATAAAAACACCTCATTATCAAATGAGCCAATAAGTATTAAAAGTACAAAAACAGTATGGTTCAGGTGTGCTTTACATACAAACATTTTCTTTGTGCACATTGTACTAGTTGGCACGGCGTATGTGTGCGTGATGCAAGCAAATCAGCTGTTTGCATTGACAAGTAACAAATCAAATTGTAACAACAAACTTCAGCTGAGTTTTAAACTTGTTACAGGTAAACATAACATTTACATAATTCAATAAGTTACAAACACTTTTGTATGGACTCAAAGTACAAGTGAGTTTTGATTACATTAGTGTCTAATTTCAAGGTTATTTTTTTTTATGACTGGCTTAGCCAGATTAATGAAACCATTTTCTCTGTAGTTAATTTGGAATTACGCATTATTGCACTTATTTTAATCATACTGCAAAATTGTTGAGCAAAAAAAACCTTATGGTTGATAGAACATGTTTATGCACATTGACCTGCATACCTGACATACATTTCATTAGTCATATTAGATATTTTGAAGAATAAGTGTAAATTTTTACTTTAAATTATGTTAAAAATCAGTTTCCTTAACTTATTGAATGTTTAGTAACATTCACATTGTTTTATACCTTATTGCTATGTCAGTGCAGTTTAACCTAAAGCCTGTATCATTAAGATAGTAAAATTGAGGTTGAAACTTTATATTTTAAGTACAAACAGCCACACATCAGATTAAAACTGTCAAAATTCCTCAATAATGAACCATACATGTTTGTCATTAAGGTGAGAACTGATTTGGCAGGTTTGTTGTTTGCTTTGTGGTTCAATTATAGAAAATTCTATTAACTCTGAATTCGAGTAAAACTAGGCAGAGTCAGTACAATAGGTAAGGGTATTACTGTTAAAAACTACTCTAGGTTAAACACTACTGAAGGTATCAGCTGTTTTAAAACATTCTGAAGTTTAGATTGTCAATTTTTACTAAAGTCCGAATCAAACCCGGAAACTTTTCCTTTTAATTGGCGAATATTCAAGCTGCCAACAAGAAGGTTATTTCAATAACTCATGCAAGTGTAAAACACCGGTGCATCCTGAATACATAATGAATTGTTATTAGATTGTTTAACTGGCAACTCGTTTCAGCAACCGTTATCTGTTCATGTTGTTATACTTTTAGATTATTGTAATTTTATCAATGTTTTTTGTAGTAAAAGTGTAGGCAAAGAAACTTTTGTTTTTATATAGGCTTGCATCTTTCAAAAGAAAAGCAGAATTTAGAAATTAAGGTTTCAAAATGTTTCCCACTTTTTTAAGTCTGGTCTTGGGTCCACTAACTCATCATAAAACACCCTCATACTCATCATCATCACTCTACTTAAAGATCTTTCTATTAAGAACAGTGATTCTTACCTGGCATAGTATGCCGTGGCCCATGGAGTCTTTTTAATTAAGAGATAATATGACATAACACTAGGTGTGGTCTACTCAGTGTCCTAACATAATAGAAATTTCGTCAATAGGCCCCTCTTGACATACAGGTTAAGAACCACTGATTTATTAAGGTGTGGCCATAGGCTTGGCAAACAGCACACAAATCTGTGGATAGGTGTTGATGTTTGGAAAATGCTAATCTGGAGTAAACACTTACATAATGTTTGCCAAGCATGGGAATGCCGGTTTTTGTTAGATGTATGACATGTGTTGGCTATTTGTGGCAAACAACAAACATGTGGCTGTACCTTAATTTAGCTAAACTGCACAATCTAGATCTGAATAAATATGATGGGTATGTTCATTCATTAAAACAATGGGCAAATCAGTTACAGGTGGCGAACTTCCTGGCTCGCGCGCCGCAGGTACACATGGCGTCGGATCGGGGCGTAACGTGGCACACGCCCACCCCGCCGCCCCACCTCTACCACGTGCCGGCGCCTTCGCCCCCTGACCCGCTGCAGGTATGTTGATATCCTAAAGGTGGCTTAATCCTGGAATTCGATGCTGTTCCTACTGAGCATGAACAAACCTCGGAATGATGAGGTTGGCCGAAGCCTATGTGGCTCCCAGGAAGCTTCTGCACTTCTGGATATAGCTCAGCTGACCCATCACGTAGAATGGACCGAAAGAAAGTAAGTGCGGATAAAGGATTCCATTTTATCCTATAGGCAGCCACAGATAAAAGGTGCTCAGTATTTTCCTAAACCTGTGACAACACTCCATTGCTTACTCCAATTAAACCCACATTTAGGCCAACGAAATGTCCTTACACTCTGGCGTCACTCCGGCTTTTCAGTTTTCAATTGGCCGAGCTGTTAATAGAAGGTATACAAAAGAAAATAACTAGATATGATTGCTACTACCATAACTTTTTTTTTAATTGAGCTAAAGTTGAGTAGGCTATCGCAACCTTCGAGTGTAGGGAAAAGTAAAGTACAAACATTAGATTGACTTTATTACCTTTCTATTTTCTCTTGTCCGAGTATCTACTAATACCCACACGCGACGACGCCACAATCGAGGAGCTTCGCAACGTTGCACAGCAATGTCTTATGGTGCCTGGGGCCTTAGCCCGTCCCGTAAAGAAAAGGGAATATACCTGTCCCATCCAAACAAAGGAGAAACGCACCACGTGTGAAAGGAAATCGAAGTACGATCCGGTATAAACGTCCGGTTCGCACTAGGGCCCTTACTGCATAACGCATGTGAAAGAGAATGAAAGTGGACTCTTGTTTGCACTTAGAATACCATTTGGTCCATTGTGCGTGTTGGGACCATGTGAAAGGGATGGTGATAAAAATTCTGTCGTGAATTCCGTTTCTTTGTAGGTCCTTTACTTTAACGTCTCTTGTGTTGGATAGAATGAAGGGGGGGACAATTCATAGCAATACTAAGTACTTATATTTGAATTAAGTACCGAGTTTAGAATATGGCCTATTATTGAAATATTTGAAGTTTAAACTAGTACTTTCTTCTTTACTTAATTGATGATAATTATTGTTTCTTACCGGCATATCGGTAGCAATAGATATAATTATGTAAACAGGATGGATGGATGGATGGATTGATATTTTTGTGTCCAGAATAATCTAAATAATTAAATAAGGTACAACAACAACTGACAATAGAATAAGGCGGGCTTATTGCTTGTAACGATTTCTTCCTGGAAACCTTTGGGTAGAGAAGGTAAACAGTGTTTTATAGTACCTCCAAATAGAGTCTTGGCCTCCGAAACAAGAGATCGCCACTTCAGTCGATCCTGAGCTACTTCTTGCCAGATATTGACCAGGAGCTCGCGCAGATCAGTCTCGACGACGTCCTTCCAGCGATACCTAGGTCGGCCTACTGGGCGTCGGCCCACGGGGCGACTCTGGTATGGTTTTTTCACGAGACGATCTTCGTCCATAGGTTTATAGTACCTGCTATATTTATTCTTATTTTTATTCAACCACATCTGTTGAGAACTCAGCAGTTGTGTGGAAAGCGCCGCCATTGGCCATACGACACTGACCTTCATCGAATATGAATAAGTATCTAATTTATCGAACTTATATAATTAATGCAGCAATTTTTTTGTATAAAGTTATTTAATGCACATGTCTGTATGCTTTATTCTCTTTTACAACAAAGGGAGTTACATACTTATGATATAAAAAAAATTTGAGGATCGGCGCCTGGGCCAGCCTCTTTAATATTGTTTATGTTTTTATACTTTTTTGCTGGTTTTGATAGATTATTATTTCGTTATTGTATTGTCTTGTCAGTCTCTGATGAACCTGTGATACCAGAAAACCATTGCATTGCTGATATTAGTAGTTTTATTAGCATCCCATCGTCAGATTGTATACAGTCCAATCGCCACAGAAGATGATACCTTATTAATCAAAATCGGCTGAGTAGTTTAGTCAGAATCGTAGGACATACAAACATACTTATATATACTGCTAAAATCATAACTCCTCCTTTTTGGCTTTAACGTAGTCGGGTAAAAAAGAGTGTATTCCTTTTTAAAACAAACACATGCAGATGTGTTTACTCTTCTGTCTAGTGTTGCAGATGTCCATAATTGTGTAACTATCAGGTAATTCGTACGCTCGTCTGCCTCCTAGCACCTAAAAATAATATTGACAAAAAATTAAAAAAGTGAGAGATTTCATATTTACTAGGCAAAGTGTACATTTTCTACTTAGTTGTCCAAAAAGAAGGCTATTTACTTGACAAGAATTAAGAGTTTTGAGCTTCCAGTTAGTCATCATTATCAATATTATTATCATTATAGATTGGATTAGGTATTTGATATTATACTACTTGCATATAATATCAAATAATCTAATCTTTAAAGCTAATTTTGATAATGCCCATGTCAATAACATAACATAACACAACATAATCTTTATTGATACCATAAACATTAATTTTACAAACAATTTAAGCGTTATTGACCGCATTAGTCGTAGACTGTGTCGCAGTCACTAGCGCCCGCCTCAATGACAGACGTATCAGACTTAGGAAATACATATTACATAATATTTTATATTTTTACCTTATTTAATTGTATCTTATTTATACAGTCAATATGCTATTTTGTTTAATAAATTTGTGCTTTACCGTGGAAGAGCCAAGCTTGAATGGCCCGCTCGACTACAGTGGCATCACAACCTCCCTGAAAACCGCTGAAGCAACGCCTGCGCTGTGTTTCGCAGTGAATGAGGCTACCGGAGGCCCAAATTGGGGGAGAGTGCAGATTAAAAAGTTGGCACCGCACTTATGACTCCATTAGTGTTGCAATGAAGGTTTTCGCGTGTGAAAAATCCGTGAGATGGAGGATATAGGAGTGAGGTCCATATACAATGTGATTGGTTCTTTTTAAACGTGATCTGTCAAAATGTCAATTTGACAAACTAAACTACCAATGCGATTGATGTTGGACCTCAGTCCGACAGTACGCCATCTAGCGGATTTTTCACACGAGAAAACCCTCCTTGCTTATTTAGTGTCTGTTCGGCGGCCACCTATCACAGAAAAAACAAACCATAGTTTAAGGAAACGAATGCACTAGTATCAAACTAAATATACACGAAGACTTTTAATCAGTGATCAGGACCTACTGATTCCGACTAGGTGGATGATGGCCATTGCTATAGTAATAGTAGTTACATGTCAGCATTCCATTTTTTTTTTCTTGTCTGGGACTTTAAGTTAATAACTATGAATATGGTCATCCTACTCCTCCTTGTTACAAATAAAACCTCTTCATAAGTACAGGTACAGTGATGATAACAAACCTCATTAGAGATTTAAAGTTTTTCATGTTATTGGTAGAAAACTGTCAAATGGCAGACAACCTCAAAAAAAGGCATCTATCAATAATGATTGATGACGTATCTTCTTCACTTCATAAAAATGTAGGAAGACCATACATTCCAATTAAATTTTGATATCAAATAAAATTTAAAATAAAACCTAAACAAAAAGAAAACATGTAACTAACTATTACTATAGCAATGGCCATCATCCACCTAGTCGGAATCAGTAGGTCCTGATCACCGATTAAAAGTCTTCGTGTATAACTAAAATTAAATGAATTTAACATCCTATACATTGACATCATTCCGTATTTCACATCACATACATTGATCTAACTCCGAGATAGGTAGCTTAAACACCTGTGTTACGGATATCAGAATCAACAGTGGGATTACAAATATATACTTTTCTTTTGTAATGATACGATTTGTAATACATACTTATAATACATAGAAATCACCCAAACTAATACAAACAGACATGTTCATGCACACAAGTGTTTGTACTGTGCGGGGATCGAACCCACAACCCTTGCTCGAGAGGCAGCATTCACTACCACTTATCCAAACGGGTCGTCGAAGGGTAGGAAGTAGGCACGGGAATTAACGCTTAGATGTGTTATTGTCATATGCTTTTAAATTTTATATTAAAATAAAGTAGATAATAATGAGAAATGACATTGACACCGCACAGCTCCGCCCACGCACGGCCTACGGACACAATAAAATAAATAGCAGTAAATCATATTCGCTCTGACCTTCAAATACTTATACGACATTACATTACAATCACGCTTCATTGAGTAGTCATCTACGTGATTTCTTCATTATAAGCGCATATTTAAATATGTTACGTGCTTGAGACGGCTTTACTGTTGTCTTCTGAACTATTCCTAAATTTAAGTGTTCATATAAAAATAACGGAAATGTACAAGAAACGAGCACACTTTTTATAAGGCTGGCAACGCATCTGCATAATTTCTAGTGTAGTGGATGTCCATAGGTTGTGATTGCTTAACATCAGTGAACTCGCTGTCGCATAAAAATCATCAATTATATATAATATCGGCTAGAGTAATGATCAGTGCATAGGAAAGGCTAGTCTGAGTATGCACCTCTGGAATTTCCAAATCTATGAAGGATGTTATTTGCTGTTTTGGGTCCCCTGTCTAAGGGTTGCGAAGGTCAGACGACAGTCACGTCATTGTAATTAACAGACATCCCGAATCCTGGATTAATGGTCCAAGCGTATCCCGGCCTCCAAAGGATAGCTTTTTTATGTGATTGGTGGCATACGAGTAGACGGATCACCTGATGGTAAGCGATTGTCGCCGCCCAGGCACACCCGCAATACCAGTGGAGTCACAAGTGCGCTGCCAACCTTTGAACCCTCCTTTTCTCCCGGATTGGACCTCCGGTACCCTCAGTCACGCAGCGAAACACAGTGATGCGTCACACCGGTTTTCGTGAGGCCGGCGGGTTTCACAGTCGAAGTGAAGTTGAAGTACAAAATCTAATCTTCATGTTGAGATGTTTAAAGAAGGGAGCAAATTCGATACGAGAGAGGATGAGATTAATTTTAAAAATGGGTACCAGTTTCCAATCGAACGACTCTGGACACCAATGAAACATTGGCTTAAGCCTCCAACCGATTACGGCTACGGGGGCCGATCGTAGCGATCAGCCACGTACGCAGGATATATTATAGTGCTCAGGTGTGTGCGCACACGCAAGTGCACTCTCTATTCCCTTACCCTCGTATTCCGATTGGACACCTACGTAAACTGATCGAAGAGGGATCGGGTACAGGACCAACGGCTTAACGTGCTCTCCGAGGCACAGGGAGTACAATACCGCCAACTTCCAGACTCCGAGCTAACACTAAGAATTTCTTACCAAAAACTTTGGTACACATTTTTGGCTTGTGTTTACGGTGATATGTATACAAGTGTGGATTGGTTACAGGCTATGAAGAGTGCCGGGAGCAACTCGGTGTACCGCCACACTGGCACGCCGCCTGAGCTGTACAGACACACTCCAACCCCACCGGACAAACATTTGATGAGGTAACTATCTACCATATATCATTGACGATAAATTACATTCGCAGTACTAGTGGGCTGGTATACTAATTATAATTAGGTCAGTCCGCGGCTGTGACCACGGCTCCAGTAAAGTAGCCCAAACGTCGAGTAAAACACTTATGTGAGTACATACATAATGTTGTATCACGTAATAAATCTCGTGTTAATCCCAGTCTTAATTAATTGTAGTTATAATGCAACGCGAAAATCTAAAAAACTAGGTATACTAATTGTGTGTCAAATGGTAAAAATAGTCAGAAACATATAAGTGTAACCTACCCACCTACGGCTACGACTTAGGGACCTTCAAGAAAAGAGCGTACTCTTTCTTAAGGTGACGGTTAGGGCACACTAGCGTCGCCAATCGATTTTAATGTGTAGCTACTAAACCGGATCAATTTTAAGCTATTTCGGGGTTACAACCACTAGGCAAACACTTATACTATTTATTAAATAACCATGCACAAATGTTCCATGGATAATGTTAGGATATCCTTTTGTACTAAAAAAAATTTGCATAGACTTGTACGCAGTACTTACTGATTACGATATGTACAGACAGCCCCACCGAAGATAACTACTATCTCTCAAATTTCCTCCAGTGACATTGAACCAAACGTGTTTATCATTAGGATGAGAATCGATTGAAAAAAGTCAGATTTATATATGTTCTTTTTTGGGTATAGCAATTTTTTGCAATTACATCATCATCATCATCATCAGCCCATTTAAATCCCCACTGCTGGGGCACGGGCCTTCCTCAATCACATGAGGGGTAATTGCCATACTCACCACGCTTGGCAGACGGGTTGGCGAGGGTTTTGATATAAATGCAGAGTTTTCCTTCTCTGGGTGCTGATGATCATGCCAGCAGCTTTACCTTAGTCGCCTTTTACGACACCTCGGTAAGAGTGAGGGTGGCCTATTCTACTCTGCCGGGACCACACGGCTAATTTGCAATTTATTTGTAAGTAATGCACTTAAAAAAATTCGGTAAGCAAAAGATCGTGGGTTCGAGTCGCGTCCGAATACAGATTTATATACTTTATGTGTAGCCCGAAAGAAGTCCCGTGTAAAGCGCGTTTGAGTCGCTAGCAACATTCAAATTTGAACTTTATTCCCATAAACACAAGGAATCCCAAATTTTAGTTCCGCCTTTTCCCGCGGGACTTTTTCGTGGCGCGAGCTCTAAAGTCTAACGGCCGCACTCAGAGACGTGTTCTTAAGAGAGTAATGTTCATTAACTTGAGTTTCAGTAGTCTTTTTGCGTATCAAAATAAGGGTCAATATTTTTTCTTAAGTAGCCAACTAAGTTAATCAACGAATCTGAGTGTGGCAGTAAATTCTCATAACAACATCTCACAACATCTCATACGTTAACCTGATTCCGTACTAAGTAGCTTAAGCACTTGTGTTATAGATATCAGACAACAGAGGAACACAATTATATACTTAAATACATATATTACACCCAGACACCGAACAACCACAAGTGTTCATCGCACGAATGTTTGTCCAGGGTGGGGATCGAACCCACGACCTTTGGCGTAAAAAAAACTTAAGCTTTTTACAAAACTCGTTGTATAGTAGTCTGCCTGAGTAAGGACTACCTGACTCTTCAGCTAGAAATTTGATGCAACATGAAGCACACTGACGTAATAAAAAAATGCTTACTTGGCTCTGAAATGTGCAATAATACAAATTATTTACAAAAGCAAAGAAATATAAAAGGAATTTTATTGCTGAACATCTATTTTGCGTCGAATATCGCATGATTGCACATTTGATGAACATTATGTCAGTAAGTTTAATACATCGGCCGAGACATGTAAGTAATTTAAACATTTTGTCAAGTACAATTACAGTCAATTTGGGTAACTTTGAATTACCTTGTAAGTTTGAACAAAACTGGTTTAAAGATGTTTTATTCTATTCCTTGGAATTCCTATACAATTTAAAACGGTATCTAAAGGTCGATCCATTCAACGTAGATACCGTTTTAAATTGTAAAGGAATTCCAAGGAATAAATTAAAAAATCTTTAAACCAGTTTTATTCAAAGTTACCCAAATTGACTGTATTTAAAGTATAAATAAAATTACTGTCTAGGGGGTGTTCATTCAATAATTAAATATGTAAGCAGTTTTTTTTATTTCAGCAAAAGTAGTAATAGTAGTACAGGCCGCGGCACGTAAGTGTACCGGTGACCTAGAGTGCGCAGAAATCGTTTTAAGTATATAAAGTGCGATATTTTACAAGTGCGCAAACTAACGGCCATCGCTAAACTTACGTGCCGCGGCCTGTACTAAACAATTACTAGAGTTATGAAGAGTGATTGCACTTTCAGGCATACACCTTCGCCGGGCGACGTGAAGGCTGGACCGCCGATACCTCAGGCAGAGCTTTACTCACATTTGGGACCAGGAAGAGGTAGGAGCGGAAATAAATCTTTAAATTATTATAATATTTATGCAATAAGACATGCTTAGACAGATTCATACTCTTTTTTGCACAACATACAAAACTAAAAGCTATGTATACAGAGGTACAATGTACAATTTAGGCGGTCTTATGGCTGGGAGCGATCTCTATCAGACAACCTTCAGGTAAAGGACATTAGATAGAAGAGGGGAGGGTGGTGCAATTCTTCTGATATTCAACATTGATTAAAGAAATTTATATTATATATTTTTTTAATTTTGTAATCAAAAGACCTCCCAATGATAGAAACATAATTGAAAGAATTACTTGATTCTCATTTAAACTACCTGAGATATCACTACTTTAAAATCACATTATTTTGGGCAAACCCAAAACGATCCATACAAATGGCTACTGAGATGTGACTTCACAAACAAGTATTTTGTATGCATTTTATTTGAGTTTTGTATGGTAGCTATATCAAATGTTTCATTTATGTCAATGGTTCTATTATTATAGTTGGTGCAAATTGGGTTATTCAATGTTTTTTAAAGTTCGAAGATTCGATTGTTTCATACATTTGTTAATTTTTAAAGAGCTTGAATCAATCCTACAATTTCCGTGCCATAATAACTTTGTATCCAAACAGCTAGTTTTACACATCTGTATAAAAAAAACATTGCCGGCCGGCCACTTTCTTAGGAGGGGCCAATATGAATTATGCCTTTTGCTTTGTTTGATTCTAACAGATCGCGAGTCGCATTGTCTTACTTGCACTGCCTTACCCTTTTTTAATTCGCTATACTTTTCCTCTACCCTAAGGTCGTCTGGAAGAGATGTCGCTATTAGCGATAAGACCGCCTACATTGCACTAGTATAATACCATAGATTAGGATCTGTAAACTTTGTGCAATAAAGTGTATCTATTTATCTATTGTGTGGTTAATCTAGCCGAGAGACAAAATCGCATCGCTTGTACAGTGGCGGACAGGTCAAGCTATACAAAATTGTCAAATTTCCTCAATCGATTTCGAACTCAATATGTAACTATATAAGGTTTATAATCGAATGAAGAAATTTGACAGTTTTGTATAGCTTGATATGTCCGCCACTGTACAAATGTGTATTATATGACGGCATCTGCAGTGTTGGTCTGAACATTGTGCCAACAATTTCTGCTTATCGTTTAACCAGGCAATGGATCATACGAGACCACCAGATTTTGAACTTTGTGCAGTTGAGATAGGGTTGAAAATCAATGAAAAAAATTATGTCCAGTTGCCTGGTAAAGGGTTAAAAACCTTATCACATGTTCACAGAGAAACTTCGCCCGGAAGAATTGCTGGCCTACGCTCGCGTCGGCGTGGACTTGTCCATCAGCGGGTCGCGCGCCGCCAACGGCTCCCCCGCGCCGCACCCCGCCTCGCCCGCGCTGTCCGTGCGGGACGCGCCCACCATCAACAGCCTCATCGCGCGCGCGCAGCCGCGGCACCACCACGCGCGCGTGGACGCCCTGCTGGAGCGGCTGGTGCCGTCGCCGGCGTCGCCGCACTCGGTCATAGTGCATCCTAGGGCCGCGCCGACGCCTTCTCCACCGTCGTCTAATGAGGTATGACGTATACCTCATTATAGGTATAGTTGACGTCAACAGCCTCATAGCACGAGCCTAGCGGAAGCATCACCATGCGAGGGTAGATGCCCTGCTGAAGCGGCTGGTATCTCCTAGGGCTGCGCCGACGCCTTCTCCACTGTCGTCTAATGAGGTATGACGTATACCTCATTATATGTATAGTTGACGTCAACAGCCCCATAGCACGAGCCTAGCCGTAGCATCACCATGCGAGGGTAGATGCCCTGCTGAAGCGGCTGGTGCCTCCTAGGGCTGCGCTGACGCCTTCCCCGTCGTCGTCTATTGACGTATGACGTCATAGCTCACATCAACAGTCTCATAGCCCGAGTCCAGCTGAGGCATCACCTTGGCCGCGTGGATGCTTTGCTGGAGCGGCTGGTACCATCGCCGGCGTCGCCGCACTCGGTCATAGTGCATCCTAGGGCCGCGCCGACGCCTTCTCCACCGTCGTCTAATGAGGTATGACTTATACCTCATTATATGTATAGTTGACGTCAACAGCCTCATAGCACGAGCCTAGCCGAAGCATCACCATGCGAGGGTAGATGCCCTGCTGAAGCGGCTGGTGTCTCTTAGGGCTGCGCTGACGCCTTCCCCGTCGTCTAATGAGGTATGACGTATCCTCATTATATGTATAGTTGACGTCAACAGCCTCATAGCACGAGCCTAGCCGAAGCATCACAATACGAGGGTAGATGCCCTGCTGAAGCGGCTGGTGTCTCCTAGGGCTGCGCTTGACGCCTTTCCCGTCGTCTAATGAGGTATGACGTATCCTCATTATATGTATAGTTGACATCAACAGCCTCATAGCACGAGCCTAGCCGAAGCATCACCATGCGAGGGTAGATGCCCTGCTGAAGCGGCTGGTGTCTCCTAGGGCTGCGCTGACGCCTTCCTCGTCGTCGTCTATTGACGTATGACTTCATAGCTCACATCACGAGTCTCATTGCCCGAGCCCAGCCGAGGCATCACCATGGCCGCCTGGATGCTATGCTGGAGCGGCTGGTACCGTCGCCGCACTCGGTCATAGTGCATCCTAGGGCTGCGCCGACGCCTTCTCCACCGTCGTCTAATGGGGTATGACGGCATACCTCCCATCAACAGCTTCATAGCAAGAGCCTAGTTCAAGTATCACCATGTGAAGGTGGATGCCTTATTGGAGCGGCTGGTGCCATCGCCAGCGTCACCGCACTCGGTCATAGTGCATCCTAGGGCTGCGCCGACGCCTTCTCCCCCGTAGTCTTATGACCTCATTACATAATGTCGTCATTCCTATGATGGCATAGCTCACATCAACAGCCTCATAGCGAGAGCTCACCCGAGATTTCATCATGGGCGGCCGAGTGGTCCCGGCAGAGTAGAATAGGCCACCCTCACTCTTACCGAGGTGTCGTAAAAGGCGACAAAGGTAAAGCTGCTGGCATGATCATCAGCACCCAGAGAAGGAAAACTCTGCATTTGTATCAAAACCCTCGCCAACCCGTCTGCCAAGCGTGGTGAGTATGGCAATTACCCCTCATGTGATTGAGGGAGGCCCGTGCCCCAGCAGTGGGGACTTCAATGGGCTGATGATGAAGGGTGGGTGCTTTGTTGGAGTGATCGTACATTCTAGGGCCTACCCTGTCGTCATATAATGAGGTATGACGTCAAAGCTCATCAACAGCCTCAGATCAGTAAAATCGCCATGCTATTATTAACTGACACATTGGTCTTGTGTCACATGCTATGTATGCAATATGAGTCAAATGTATAGGAAATATAAAAGGCTAAACATTTTTTTTATAGTAGCGTAGTATAATAGTATTATTAGCATCTTAGCTTGATGGTAGCAAAAGAAGAGTCAACGATATAACTACAACGAACGCGATGGCATGGCATCACATTCGTTTGCACTACCACTGGTTTTAAATAAATATATAAAATAAATATTTCAGAACATCACATACATACATCTGGCTTCCGAGATAGGCAGCTCAAGCATCTGTGTTACGGATATCAGAATCAACAGTGGGATTACAAATATATACATATAATATTTTTCTTTTGTAAATACATTATTGTAATAAAATCACCCAGACCAATACAAACTGCTGCACACAAATGTTTGTACTGTGCGGGGATTGAATCCGCAACCCTTGCACTATAAGATTTACTACCACTACTGATCCAAACGGGTCGTCGTGATTTGTATGGAGCGTTTTAGGTTTGCCCAAAATAATGCGATTTTAAGGTTGTGATATCACAAGTAGTTTTAATGAGAATTCTTTTAACTATGTTTCTATCATTGAGAGGTATTTTGAATACAAAAATAAAATAAAAATTGTCAAATACAGTATTCCTCTTAAATTTGAGGAAGCGATAGCGGAAGAGGAGTTTATTATTTTTATTTATGAGGATGCGGAAACGGACGAGGAACTCAAAATATTGCGGAACTTCCTCATTATGAGGAAGCGCAAGAGGATTCCTCAGCAACCCTAGTGTGTGTGCTGTTGTAACCAATAAACGTTTTATCTATCTATCACTCCAGGACTCGGCAGACTCGTGCGGCGCTCCGCCCGGCTCGAAGCGGAAACGAAAGCCCGAGCGGACGCTGCGCGTGCCCGCGCCGCCGCCACCCGCGCCCGTGGCCCACCCCGCGCTCCCCGCGCACCCCGCCAACCCTGCGAACCCCGCGCAGCCCGCGCCCGAGGCGGCTGCGGTGCCGCCGCTCGCTGCCCCGGCGGCCACGCAGCCGCTGGCGCCCGAGCCCGAGGTGGAGGCGCCGCCCGAGCAGGCGCCGCCCGAGCCGGCGCCGTCGACTCCTGACCCACCTAAGGTATAGATAGATAGATAGATAGATGTAAAGAAATTCGATACCTCCATTAAATAGTGGATATCGTCTTCCTTTGATTTGTCTATGCCGCCTAGAGGTTTTAAGAAAAGTCACTGTCATGTTGTCAAATTAAATGAGACAACGGATTTTTATTAATGCTACGTAAAATTACATAAGAGAATAAAAAGATATTTATAATGTAAATCTAAAGAAACAACATCCTGGAATAAGAGCTTTAAATGTTGTTTCTTTGATTTCAGGTATGTAAGGAATTTATCTGTTTTTTTATAGGCTGAACTAAGTGAAGTGTAAAATAATAAAACTTTGATTTCAGAGAAACAATACGCTTTTATTTCGGCATTGCATAGAAATTAATAGGATCATTATATAGATATACTTTATTGCACAAAATACACAACTTAAGTACTAGGCATTACAGAAATTTTGTGTACAATTTCGGCGGTCTTATCGCTGAAAGCGATTTCTACCAGACAACCTTCGGGTAAAGGACATTTGATAGTAGAGAAGGGGTAGGGGGTGCAATATTCAATAAGGAAAAAAAAAGAAACTGTAAATGTTAAAATATAACTTATAACCCTAATACATAAATAAAATACAGTATTATAAACTAATAAATAAGTTATGCTCAAATACATACACATAGGTATGTTTTTTTTTTCTTTTATTTTTATTCGGAAGACCAACAGCTGTCTTAATACAGTAGCAATTACAATGAATTTCTTAAAGCTAATAAATATTTCACAACATCACATACATTGATCTGACTCCGAGATAGGTAGCTCAAGCACCTGTGTTACGGATATCAGAATCAACAGTGGGATTACAAATACATATAATACTTTTATTTTGTAAATACATACTTATAATACATAGCAAACATCCAGACCACTACAAACAAACATGTTCATGCACACAAATGTTTGTACTGTGCGGGGATCGAACCCGCAACCCTTGTATCAGAGGTAGCGTTCACTACCACTGTTCCAATCGGGTCGTCAAATAACAGGTCTTCACTGATAGAAATAAAGTAAGTAATAGTTTTAACATGCGAAGATCACGGAAAGCAACAGATCAAGTTGGCCATGATACGTAAAAATAAATTTAACAACACTATTACATACATAATGTTGCCGTTATTGGCGGCTTCCGCAGCCGCAAATTATTATTTCAAACTAAGCCTTTTTTTTTCTTTTTTTTTTGACGCTGGGGAATGCCTCCTTATGCATACCATCTTGCCGGGGGGCAGGCGGGTTATGTCGGGCTCTCCTCTGGCGGGGGCTTCTCCTAGCGAGAAGCCGGCCAGAAGCATACCGACTCAACCCCAGCGACGCTCCCTCATGGACATGGGGAGGGGACATGAGTACGGGTTAAAGAACCTTACTTCACGTCCCTCCCCAGGCGGAGGGCCCACTTACACTGCGGGCCCGACACTGCCTCCCCCAATCAAGCTGGGACGGGCGATAGAAACAGCCGGGAGCGCCGGGCTGTCCCTGCCATTTCAAACTAAGCCTGCCTGTAAGAGGCATATGTATATAAAAAAAAATAGTTTTTATTCATCAAAAAACTTGGATACAATGATTTGTGATTGGAGACTTCTTTTAAGCAAGAGCCTGTGTTAGAAGTCTCCGCACTTCCATATAAGCTAGTATTTTAACATTTAAACGAAATTATAGTAATGTCTGTAAATGTGACGACGGTAATGCTAATATATGATTGAATGTAAGTGTGTGTGTATGTGTGTTTGTGCGTGCAAGTGAGCGTGTGTGCTCGTCTACGTATATGTTGTAGATTTTTTTTTCTACTTTAGTAGCACTTCGGTATATGACGATACACTTTTGATTGTAAACCTAAGTTGCCAATGTATTTATATGTATGCTGTTGGTGTTCCTATTAAATAAATAAATAAACTAGGCTACCGGAGTCTAACGGAGTGATACCACGGCCTAACAGAAAACTGGCGTAAAGCAGCACGGGGCGATGAGCTATATAATCTCCACTTCGCACTTCATCCATATGTAGTAAGGCTCTTGGTACGCATGATCCAGTACGACGTCAAGCTAAACCTATTTGGTTATAATTCAACTAGGTAATATATAAACCCTATTACTGTGACTGGTTATATATATAAACCCTATTACTGTGACCCAGAAGTGGTGTCAAAGCCAGACTTGTAACAATAATACAAAACATCACGCAAGGATTAGCTAAATATGATGGAGGTAGAAAGTAGGTAAACATTACCGGCTGATAAGTGGCCTACTAAACTAACACTAATCAGTGTCTGTAATCCCCATCTTTGCGTCATCGCGATCAAAACCACAGCAGACAGCACAGGGAAACATGCAGTTATTTATACTGTTACTTTGCAAATACGTAAAGCATTTAAATGTGCTATGTTTCGCTGCGTGAGTGAGGGTACCGGAGGCCTAATCCGGGGGTAAGGGGGTTTAAAGGTTGGCAACGCACTTGTGACTCCACTCGTGTTGCGGCGTCTGTCCATAGGCGGCGGCAATCGCTTACCACCAGATGATACGTCTGTTCGTCTACTATATTGTCTATAAATTTGTCAATTTTTTTTAATACATATTCACCCTAATTTTGTTTATATCAGTTCAGGAAATTAGGCAAAGTACTTACATATTTTTCAGTTCTGTCCGCGGCTACGGAAGCCGCCAATAACGGCAACAATATATAACAATGTTGTTACATTTATTTTTACTTTTTCATCCGATGACGATATGATCCGTTGCTCTTTGTGATCTTTGCATGTTAAAACTGCTACCTAGTTAATTTCTTGCCCATTCCCATTGGAATATGAGGTTAGGGAATAGAGAGTGCACTTGTGTCTGCGCACACACTTCAGGATATATTTATCCTGCGTACGTGGCTGATCGTTGAGATTGGCCGCCGTAGCCGTAATCGGTTGGAGGATATTATTTTATTATATATAAATTGGTAAAATCTAAATCATTTTGTATTATAAAAGTGTACCTTTTATAATACGAAATGATTTAGATTTTACCAATTTATTCATTATCTGTGTTTTAACCATTTCCTTCGTCATCTCCAGCCGGTCGAGAACGGCGACACGCCCCACGTGAAAGCGAACGGCCCCGAGAAGCCGGCGAGCCCTCCCCCGCCCCCGCCGCCCCCCGCGCGGAGAAAAACCCGCTCCGGCTCCTGCGAGACGCTCGCCGACATCGCCGCCGTCGTGGCCGGCGCCCGGCCCGCGCCCGACCCGCTGCTCCCGCTGCACCCGCTGCCGCCCGACGCCGTCAGCGCGGACAGCCTGGCCAGCGTGCTGCACAGCCCCGAGCCGCGGGTGAGTGTGCGCAGGGATACACCCGCTCGGCTCCCGCGAGACGCTCGCCGACATCGCCGCCGTCGTGGCCGGCGCCCGGCCCGCGCCCGACCCGCTGCTCCCGCTGCACCCGCTGCCGCCCGACGCCGTCAGCGCGGACAGCCTGGCCAGCGTGCTGCACAGCCCCGAGCCGCGGGTGAGTGTGCGCAGGGATACACCCGCTCGGCTCCCGCGAGACGCTCGCCGACATCGCCGCCGTCGTGGCCGGCGCCCGGCCCGCGCCCGACCCGCTGCTCCCGCTGCACCCGCTGCCGCCCGACGCCGTCAGCGCGGACAGCCTGGCCAGCGTGCTGCACAGCCCCGAGCCGCGGGTGAGTGTGCGCAGGGATACACCCGCTCGGCTCCTGCGAGACGCTCGCCGACATCGCCGCCGTCGTGGTATTAAACCAATGAGTAAATATTTCACAACATCACATACATTGATCTGACTCCGAGATAAGTAGCTCAAGCACCTGTGTTACGGATACCAGAATCAACAGTAGGATTACAAATATATACATATAATACTTTTCTTTTGTAAATACATACTTATAATACATAGAAACACTTAGACCAACACAAACAGACATGTTCATGCACACAAATGTTTGTACTGTGCGGGGATCGAACTCGCAACCCTTGGACCAATTTTTTTTTATTTGATAGAAATGGGGTGAGCCCTGCGTCTCATAGTCACTGCGACCAGTAGATGATCTATTGTGGCAGCCCCGTAACCTATTACAGCACCTCATGTAGCTCCAGTTCCAGGATAAACCCGAGAATGGAGCTGATGGGGGAGCTCTTGATCTCGTCAGCTGAGATCATGTGTGCTCCCGGGTGCCGGCTTCTGCAGCGGTGCAGCGCTATGCACTCGCCGAGGACGTGGATAATCGTTTCCTCGTCCTCGCGACAGAACCTGCAGATTTTGGTATCTGAAAGGCCCGTGTTATGCAGGTGCTTGTTCAATTTGCAGTGCCCTGTGAGGGTCCGAGTGAGTGCCCTAACATGTCCTCTACTCAGTTTTGTTATTTCTACAGCTCGTCTCTGATCGAACGCCTGTATCAACGCCTTAGACTGTTCTAGTCGAGGTAGTCTTTTCCAGAATTCAGTGCTTTGCTTATGCTCCCACTCTTTTAACTCGAACCTGACCATGCAGGCTGGAACGCCACTTATTGGTTCCGGTCCGAGTAGTGGGCTCTCTGCCCCGGCCTTTGCTAGCACGTCAGCGACTTCGTTGCCTCTGATATTGCTGCTGGAGGAGCTCAGCAGCACTCATGTAGGCTGTCACATTGATGATGTGTGTCTAAATAATCTCAGCTACGCTGATGACATGGTGCTGCTGAGTGCTTCGGCATGTGGTATACGAAAGCTGCTATCTATCTGTGAGAGGTATGCAGCAAGTCACGGGTTGCGTTATAACTCTGGAAAGAGTGAATTTATGGTCTTTCAGGTCCGCGGTAAGAAGCTCGATAATATTCCAGATATTAAACTTGCTGGCTGTCCGCTTAAAAGGGTGGAATGTTTTAAATATCTCGGACACCTGGTTACCGCTGACCTGAAAGACGATATTGACATTGAACGGGAACGCCGGGCACTGTCTGTTCGAGCCAACATGGTAGTACGCCGCTTTGCTCGATGTTCGGAGGAGGTCAAAGTCACCTTGTTTAGGGCATTTTGTACCTCCTTTTACATTAGCAGTTTGTGGGCAAACTTTACAAAGAAACAATACAGTGCCCTGCGTGTCCAATATAATAACGCTTTTAGGATGCTGATGGGGCTACCGCGATATTGCAGCGCGTCAGGGATGTTTGCCGAATATGGAGTGGACTGTTTCTGTGCAACAATGCGTAAGCGATGTGCGTCTCTCGTGCGCAGGGTTCGCGCTAGTCCCAACAGCATCCTCAGACTATTTGCGAGTCGATTTGACTGTTACTACATGAACCATGCCGCGATGATTCATGTAGTGACTGCTTAATTTTATTTCAATTTTATTTATTTTATTTCAATTTAATGTATGACAATTTCAATAGGGTATTTGACTAAGCTCGAGATTTTACAAAATATAAATATTTTATCAAAATATAGGTAAATATGTGCCAATAGCAAAAATTCTCAATCAAAAATATAACGTCTAGCCGGTTTTATGGTCATTCAAAGATTCATGGGCAAGTCCATTTTAAAAGTATGAAATTTAAAAAAAAATATTATACCATTGAATAACCCATATAATTTACACCAACTATTATAATGGAACCATTGACATAAACGAAACATTTGATATAGCTACCATACAAAATTCAAATGAAATGCATACAAAATACTTGCGTGTGACGTCACATCTCAGTAGCCATTTGTATGGAGCGTTTTGGGTTTGCCCAAAATAATGTGATTTTAAAGTTGTGATATCTCAGGTAGTTAAACTACTATGAGAATCAAGTAATTCTTTTAACGACGTTTCTATCATTGAGAGGTCTTTTGATTACACAAATGAAAAAAAAATAGTCAAATACCGTATTGTAATTTAGTAAAATCTATGTAATGTAATGTCATTAATGTAAATTGTTGTAATTGGGTCGTTCTTCTTTTTTATCGACAATGAGCCCGTCCTCGGTAACTTATGAAGTAATTAATTATATAAAAAATATACGTTACACCATCAAGATATTCCTAATTTACCATGAAATAATGACATAACTTTATCACCGCGTAGATGCTTTAGCATGATTTAACTATGTAAAAAAAATATATAAAGCGTGACAGAGGTGTAAATGGCACTATTTTCGGGGGACGTGACGGAGGTGTTCATTTCAATCAAAAAGTATACTTTATCAATTAAATTTTACATCATGTAATAGTTCATCTGTAAAATAGTACATTAACGAATATTTAGGACATACTATTTATCATTTGTAGTCTGTTATATAAAAGTTAAATGTGTATTTGTAAGTTTGGCTCATTGTCGATAAAAAAGAAGAACGACCCAATTATGATCTCAGTTGGTCGAAATAAAATTATTTTATTTTTATTTATTTATTGCAGTGTCCCCTGTGACCCTTGGACCAAAGGCAAAAAAGATAGTCTGTTAATATAATCCTTCTATCTGTTGTAGAAGGTGGAAGAAAGCAGACAGTCCCCGACGCGCGAGCCTGCGCCCGTCGCTGAGAGCGCGGAAGCCCCGGCGGAGGCGGCGGCGGCGGCGGCGGACGCCGGCGTGGAGGCGGCGGCGGCGCCGCGCCGGCGCAGCGCGCGCACCTCGCACTCCGAGTCCGCCAACGTGCCCGTCGACTCGCCCTCCGAGGCCAAGCCCGCAGAGCCAGGTAACACATAGCGATGAAAGACACTCAGGTTTACTCAGGCTTCCAAGGGCCGATTTCACCGTTGAAATGGACAACATTTCAAAATTGCTAAGCTCTGAAACAAAAAATACCAATTCTTTGTTTACTTTTCCGCTGCTCGAATATATATTTATTCATTTTTTATATTGCTTATTTACTGAGAAAAAAATTAAAAACTAAAAAACGTAAGATGACGTCATCGGACGGCAGAATGTAAAATATTTCTTTGCTTAGCACATTATAGTTTTAAATTTACGTAATGCCAAACCCATGACATGTAACTGTAAAAAAAAAGACAACTTGTCAACGTTGAATGTATGAATGACGTTGACAATGTTGACACTAGTATTATTTACCTTTGACAGTAGTACCGTTATTTTTATTAAAACAATGATAAATGACAAATGACGTCATCGGACGGCTGTATTCAGCCGTCCGATGACGTCATTTGTTGCTTACGTCTATTTAGAATAAAAAGAATTTCAATAATTATTTTATGCATGAAAATGGACAAATTTTGAAAAAAGAAAAAATATGGGTCTGTTCATTTTAGATTTACTTTCATATAAAAAAACAATATGGACATGTTAAAAATATGAAATGTTGTCCATTGAACGCGATCAATTCACTTGAACTCGGTCTACGCGTTAAACTGAGTTCCGTTCCTTTGTTTTCGCTCGCATTGATCGCGTTTAAGCGTTGATCGCGTTCAATTTCGACGGTGAAATCGGCCCTAAATCTTTTAATGAAGACTCCTTTTTGACGCCTCACGACTGACTCAATATATAAAATAATGTATATTTCTGCCATTCCTGCGAGGGCACAGCCTTAAGCTGGCAAAAACGAGGTCAAACAACAACCCGCATAAGCATTTCTTTAGCAACCGAGTGGTCGAGCTGTGGAACAAGTTACCACAAGAAATAGTCTCAGCCGAAAACACAAATATATTTAAGAATAGACTAGACAACTACTTACAAAATGGAAAATAAGATATACTTGTAATGTAACTGGATACAGGCGATAATTCTCAATTTCATTTGTTAAACTACTTTGCACTGCCTTCTCTTATTACGAATACGATATTTCTTTCCTCAACCCAAAGGTTGTCTGGAAGAAATCGCTACAAGCGATAAGACCGCCTTATTGTACTGTCTGTTGCTGTTGTATCATGCTTGTATTTTGTTTTTGTGCTAATAAAGAATATCTATCTATCTATCAATATTTTAGTCCCAGACCTTTAGTCATAAGACTAGCCTTATTAGTCGCAGTCTTTTAAGGTAAAACGCTCAGCAGTAACTTAAACAGTTTAAAAAACTAACGTCTCTTCGTCTGACGAGTTGTAAGGCGTACGTTGTGCAGTACAGCTGTTTTTCAATACCCTTATGTATTATTGCTCTTTTTTTACACGTCGTATAATGTATAATATAAATATAATATTCCATTGCAACCTAAATGTTTTATTTGAACGCTGCGGCGCCCGGCGACTGAGTCTAGGAAGTCGATTAAGCCGTTTAAGTAATTTTAGTCTTATACGTTAAAAGACTGAGTCGTGTTATTTAGTCTTAATTTTAAAGCAAAGCTGTTTAAAAAGAGGCTAGTCGTATTTTAAACGACTTAAAGGACTGAGTCTGTTACATCACCATAACACAGTCCTTAAGGCGCCTCTCAGAGGCTCTCGGCACGAGTCTTGGCGAGCGGAGACTACAAGAGTACTAGCCATCCACACTCTCCATTTTATTTAGTTGTCTAGTACAAAGTGGACGTGATTAAAATGACTGCGTTATCTACTTTATGTGCCTTCCAATATTATAATGCCTTGCCTTATACATCACCTAAATAAAAACGAAAGTCTAAACGGCGAAGATGGTGAATGACATCAATACACCATATTGGTTCCATTTGGCACAATTCTAAAAAAGTGGTACACAAATCGTTGCTCCAGTCCACCATAATATAAACAAAATCGCGTGCGCGCCTTCACCCGGCAGCAGTCAACAACTAAGTGAGCAAGCGGGAGAGGGAGAGTGTGGTTGACTCCCTCGCCTCACTCTCGCGTCTTTTGACTCGCGCTCGAAAAACTCACAGAAAGCAGAGCGCCAGCGATGCGAGGACACGAGTGCACTGTCCTCACTCTCGCACTCGCGTTCCCTCATGTCGCCTCGTGGAGTCTGGATCCGCCATTATAGTCCATTCAGTATCTAAAGGTGAATAGAACAGTTATATTTTGACATTAAAAGTGAGACGCTCCTTTTGAACTTATCAGATATTTTTAAGAATCGAACATATTTTCTTTAGAAATCTCATCGACTTTTTTTTTTCGTTTATAATTTTAATCAACATTTTATCTATGAATTTGAACTATCTGGATATGGAATACAATATGTGAATACTCTTAATGGTACACACGCAATAAATCACAAGTAATTAAATAATATGCATCCTATTCATCTGAAAAATAACAACATTTGCTTGACGTGTCGGAACCACTTTCGTATTTACTAATTCTTGGTCCCTAATGTAATCTATTCGGACATATTTTGCACAACACAATAATCGTGATTCGATGATTAGATAGTCGTCTTACCGATTACTGATTTATTGCGAATCTCTAATCGCTCCGAATGTATCATTCATCTCAAATGGATCTCGAGTCCGAGTGAACCGAATGATCCAAATGAGCTGAATAAGCGGAATGATCCGAATTCAGTGGGCTGTTCGGGGTGGACATGTAACCGAGATAGATATGACACAGCAGGAGAGGATCAATTATTCATTCGTAAAAAAAAATTAATCACGGATTTATCTGAGAGTCAAGGTTCCAAAAGATTCAAATGAAGCGTTTCACTGTTCCACTGATCCAGATGCAAGATGTTCCAATCTTTTGAAAGACATTTTTGCCAGGTCTAAATAATAGTCCTCATTGAAATATGACGGTACCGTATTCCAGAGACGAGCGTAGCCCCGACCGCGGAGCCGACGGCGGCCAGCTTCGTGGAGGTGGAGAACCAGCTGGAGAAGATGTTCGCCGGCCTGGAGGAGGCCGCGCCCGCCGCGCCGCCCGGCGCGCTGCAGACGCCCAAGGCCAAGAAGCGGAGAAAATCCGCGCCCACCAAGGTAATATCACATGGATAATCCATGTATCAATATTGATAGCCTCTCTTTCGGCGGGAATATACACCCTTATTTCTTTGTGTTAGATCATCAAAGATCAGCTGTTCCATTTTTTTTTTTTTGCCTAATCCCGCGCACGATGACGGCCGCACGTGTGATTCGTTTAGGGAGACACGTTATATTTAGATATTGACTGGTTTATGATTTAAGGTTCCCGATCTATTTTGAGGTCTTCTCTCTTGTTAGGGCCAGCATCTAAAACAAATAAAAAGCAACATATACAGACAACACGGCAGCAACATATAGACGACACAGACAACAGCATTAACGAAAGAGACAAAACAACATTTAACAATAATAAAATTATAATTTTATGTCATATATACTTATATATTTACATAAATATTTTAAATACTGGGAAACAGGGAGGGATAATAGATACTGGAAATTTAAAGGGCGGGGGATTTTGGGTGGTAATATGTCAAGTATTTAAAAAAAAACGATTACTAACTTAAATAATATTTTTGTGCGAGGTGACCGCTTGTCAGATTCGCCAATTTGCGATTGCGTTCATTTAGGCGCGACGGGGACCTAAATTTAGCGGTCCACGCGGTTGAGACGAGTCACCTATCTTCCGCTATTTTGATTTTATGTAAGGTAAAATGGCACAAATACATTTTGAAGTAATCTGGGCCTATGGGCCCAGCACAATTTCTTGGCGAAATTGCATTAATTTTTGATAGCAAAGCCATGTCTGTTTTGTCACTGATTAATAATTACGCAAACTCCCAGGGCGAGCGTAAGGCTGCGAGGGTGGCGGCGCGGGCGTCGACAGACGAGGGAGGGCTGCGGCGCAAGGCGACGCGCAAGCGCGAGCCCAAGCCCAAGCGCAAGGAGCCCGTGCGCGACGCCTACGACTCCGGCAGCAACGCCAGCTCCGGCCGCTCGCGGGGGCCCTACATACAGGTAACAGCCTCCAGGCGCAAGGAGCCCGTGCGCGACGCCTACGACTCCGGCAGCAACGCCAGCTCCGGCCGCTCGCGGGGGCCCTACATACAGGTAACAGCCTCCAGGCGCAAGGAGCCCGTGCGCGACGCCTACGACTCCGGCAGCAACGCCAGCTCCGGCCGCTCGCGGGGGCCCTACATACAGGTAACAGCCTCCAGGCGCAAGGAGCCCGTGCGCGACGCCTACGACTCCGCAGCAACGCCAGCTCCGCCGCTCGCGGGGGCCCTACATACAGGTAACAGCCTCCAGGCGCAAGGAGCCCGTGCGCGACGCCTACGACTCCGGCAGCAACGCCAGCTCCGGCCGCTCGCGGGGGCCCTACATACAGGTAACAGCCTCCAGGCGCAAGGAGCCCGTGCGCGACGCCTACGACTCCGGCAGCAACGCCAGCTCCGGCCGCTCGCGGGGGCCCTACATACAGGTAACAGCCTCCAGGCGCAAGGAGCCCGTGCGCGACGCCTACGACTCCGGCAGCAACGCCAGCTCCGGCCGCTCGCGGGGGCCCTACATACAGGTAACAGCCTCCAGGCGCAAGGAGCCCGTGCGCGACGCCTACGACTCCGGCAGCAACGCCAGCTCCGGCCGCTCGCGGGGGCCCTACATACAGGTAACAGCCTCCAGGCGCAAGGAGCCCTGCACCTTGTGGGGTATCAAATGAATGAGCTTTTTTAGCACATTTCAAATATGTAATTGTATACTGTATTAGTGCCATCAATACGAAAAAATAATTATTATTTAAAACTTTATTGCACAAAACGATACTTTGGGCCATTCAAAAAGAATAATAATGCAGCGAAAGGAGAAAAATGTCTTTATTCGATATATTATGATTAAAATTTCATGATCACAAATTCGATTTACGGATTAGGTCAATAATTTTTAAAAAACTGTTACGAAAAATCGAAAGAAAAAGCCGGATCGCCAACAATTACAGATGTGTTGACGATCCGGCTTTTTCTGCCTCTGATGTTGCAGATGTCCATTGTCCAGGGGCAGCCTTGATAACTAACCATCAAATATAATGTCTGCGCGATGGTTTGCAAATTGTGTAAAAATAATAATTCTCAGTGTCAGCCCTAAGTTTGGAGGTTCACAGTTTTTTAGTAATAATTAAGTATGTAAACTCCTTGCGAGTAAAAAAACGAGCCGACACTGTCCGATAAACTAACAAAGTGGCCTGCTAAAGCTCTACAAACAATAATAATAACGTTTATTCTCACCATAATCAACATTTTACATTGTACAAACAATTACAAACACGTTATACAGTATATGTAGGGTAGATAACAAGAATCTTAAGTTCGTAAAATTTACAGTACAGTAAAGTAAGAAGTCGAATATGCAGTACGGCGGGTGTTGACGCTAGACGCCGGAATAGAGCTAAATGGAAGGCATAGAGTGATCGGATACGCAGATGACCTGGCTTTGCTAGGCGAAACGAGCTCCCAAGTCCAACTATCCGCTTTGGCCCTCGAAGAAGACGCCCATAAGATAGGTCTGAGTATTAGTCATGGAAAAACAGAGTACTTCCATATGCGGCGCTACAAGAACACGCGTGAAAAGCGACAAGACCTGCAAGTTGGTGGTACTTTGTATAAGGGAGTGGCAAAATTCAAATATCTGGGCTGTACAGTCACAGATACTAACACCCGCGTCGACGAAATCGAGACTCGGACTCAGAATGCCTTGCGATGCAGTGCTGCACTTCATAAAGTGTTAGTGTCTAAGCTTCTCAGCAGAAGGACAAAAATTACTATTTACAAGACCGTCATAAGACCTATTTTGATGTACGGCTGTGAAGCTTGGACACTGACACTAAAAGAAGAAAATAAACTTCTGGTCACAGAACGGAAAATCCTCCGGAAAATGTTTAGTCCTAAACAGGAAGCAGATGGCAGTTGGAGGATCCTAAAAAATGCCGAGGTGGAAGAGCTGCTGGCGAGCCCTAACATAATGGGAGAGACGAAGGCACATAGACTCCGATGGCTCGGCCACGTTGAAAGAATGGTATTAGATCGGGGCGCCAAAAGGGCATATCTTGGGCAACCTACTGGTCGCCGGCCAGTGGGGCGCCCACGCTACCGCTGGCGGGATGTAGTGAACGCGGACCTGCAGAAATTGCAAGCAGGAGATTGGCGACAAGCTGCACAAGACCGAGAAAAATGGCGGCATCTCGTATCGGAGGCCAAGACTCATTTTGGATCGTTGAGCCATCGGAGTAAGTAAGTAAGTAAAGTAAGAACTCACAGTGAGGACTATGGCGGGTTAACACCTGAATTAGGAATATCCTGTATCTCAAGGTTGTTAACCCTCCACCCCTTATAATGGACAGTTTTTAATTAATAATACAATTCATTCCACAACAAGGCTTAAATAAAACTACTGGTATTATTCAAAATATTGATAGGGTTACTACAAAGAACACACACAAAGAAGCCTCAAATCAATTATGAACAGTATGCAGCAAATTAAGTTAAAGATAACGCACAATGAATTAAACTAAAGTAAACATTCTTTTACGACGGATTACGTAGAATTTTTTCAGTACTAAGATAATTTAGAAGAGTTAGTTTTTTCTTTAGGGTGGATTTTAACGTACTTCCATTCATCCTGTAGATAACCTCCGAATCATTAAAATATCTATAAAGAAACGGCCCGGTATAAATTGATTGACGTCTAGCAAGTCGCGACTTAAATACTGGTACATGGGTACGTATACGCCTTTTGTGTAGCGGTAGTTTCGAAAGTCAATCGTTTTGTGGTGACGAAGGATTGAGCAATAGATAAAGAGCTGTCTAACTGTTAGAAGTTTAGATTCCTTATATAGGATATCCGTTGGATAATGTCTAGGTTTATTGAACATGACCTTGATGACTGCCCTCTGCGCTGGGTTGTAGCATAACAAGTAACTAATCTTATCTCATTTGTCATTTATCTGTTTGGTCTGGGTGTTTTCTATGTATTATAAGTATGCATTTATAAAAGAAAAGTAGCTATACTATATAAATCTAAATGACCACTGACCAATGACACAAACTATCTATAGCATCAACACTATTGAAAACTAGTTAGGTTATGGTAGAATAACACAAAAATATAACGAAATTTCTAATTCAACCATTATTGAATCTGTTGACTCTGATATCCGAGCCTGGTGCTTGAGCTACCTATCTCCGAGTCAGATCAATGTTTGGATTTCACGGCCGCTTACCATCAGGCGGAGTGAGGTCATCTTGATTGGCCTTTCTATAAAAGAAAATGTATTTGATGTTGTGTAATATGGATATTTATATTTGTTTGTCCATTCCAGATCCGAGGCCCCCGCGACTCCCCGCTGTCGGTGTCGGTGATCAACGCGTCCACGGGCGAGGAGGAGGGCGAGGCGGCGCTGGGCCGGCGCAAGGAGGAGTTCCGCAACGGGCTGCGCGCGCGCGGCCTGCACGCCAGCACGCTGGGGCTGCGCTACGACGCCAGCACGCCCGACGCCACGTGGCTGTGCGTGTTCTGCGAGCGCGGCCCGCACGCCGCCGGCCTGGGGGACCTGTTCGGGCCCTACACGGTCGATACCGACTGCGAGGAGTACAGGTGAGCATGCTCCACGAGTTCAAGGTCGCTCAGCGAAATGAGGTGATCCGGCAGAGAACCAAAGTTATCGACATTGCTCACCGGATTAGCAAGCTCAAGTGGCAGTGGGCTGGCCATATTATTATTATTTATTTTTTTATATGAGAGGTGGCAGACGAGCAGACGGATCACCTGATGGTAAGCGATTCCGCCGCCCATGGATACCCACAACACCAGTAGAATCACAAGTGCGCTGCCAACCTTTTCCCCTTCCCCCTATTGGGCCTCCGGTAACCTCACTGACACGGCGAAACACAGCGCAGGCGCTGCTTCACGCCGGTAATAGCCGCAGAACCGATGGATGGGGTTCTGGAGTGGAGACCGCGTCTTGGCAAACGTAATGTAGGGCGCCCTCTGACTAGGTGGACGGACGATCTGCGCAGGATGGCTGGCAAGAGCTGGATGCGAGAAGCCATGGATAGATCACGGTGGCGAACAATGGACAACATTTCAAAATTGCTAAGCTCTGAAACAAAAAATACCAATTCTTTGTTTACTTTTCCGCTGCTCGAATATATATTTATTCATTTTTTATATTGCTTATTTACTGAGAAAAAAAATAAAAACTAAAAAACGTAAGATGACGTCATCGGACGGCAGAATGTAAAATATTTCTTTGCTTAGCACATTATAGTTTTAAATTTACGTAATGCCAAACTCATGACATGTAACTGTCAAAAAAAAAGACAACTTGTCAACGTTGAATGTATGAATGACGTTGACAATGTTGACACTAGTATTATTTACCTTTGACAGTAGTACCTTTTTTTTATTAAAACAATGATAAGCAAAGGAATATCGCTGTATTCAGCCGTCCGATGACGTCATTTGGCGCTTACGTCTATTTAGAATAAAAAGAATTTCAATAATTATTTTATGCATGAAAATGGACAAATTTTGAAAAAAGAAAAAATATGGGTCCGTTCATTTTATGTCTACTTTCATATAAAAAAACAATATGGACATGTTAAAAATTTGAAATGTTGTCCATTGGAGAGGCCTACGTCCAGCAGTGGACCACGATAGGCTGATGATGATGATGATATTTTTTTTTTATGTGATAAATGGCAGACGGATCACCTGATGGTAAGCGATTGCCGCCACTCATTTACTCCCGCGACACCAGTGGATATTGGATGGACATTTGTTGTTATACTTATTCAAGAGTTCCGAAGGTGAGTTTTTTCATCATCATCAGCCCGGTAGTAGCCACGGATGAGTATAGACTTCCTTTCCTTTACGCCAATGTACCCGGTTTACTTATCCAAGGGTTCCGAAGGTCAGTTTTTTCCATCATCATCAGCCCGGTAGTACCCCCTGATGAGTATAGATTTCCTTTCCTTTACGCCAATGTACCCGGTTTACTTATCGAAGGGTTCCGAAGGTCAGTTTTTTCCATCATCATCAGCCCGGTAGTACCCACTGATGAGTATAGATTTCCTTTCCTCTACGCCAATGTACCCGGTTTACTTATCCAAGGGTTCCGAAGGTCAGTTTTTTCCATCATTATGAGCCCGGTAGTGCCCCCTGATGAGTATAGATTTCCTTTCCTTTACGCCAACGTACCCGGTTTTGTTGTTATTCTTACCCAAGGGTTTCGAAGGTCAGTTGTTTTCCATCATCATCAGCCCGGTAATACCCACGGATGAGTATGGTCTTCCTTTCCTTTACGCTAATGTACCCGGTTTTGTTGTTATACTTACCCAAGAGTTTCGAAGGTCAGGTAACAGTTATTTTCCATCATAATGAGCCCGGCAGTACCCACTGATGGGTATAGAAGTCTATACCCATCAGTGGTACAGGAAAGGAAGTTCCTTTCCTTTACGCCAATGTACTCAGTTTTATTGTTATATTTATCCAAGGGTTCCGAAGGTCAGGTGGCAGTTGTTTTCCATCATCATCAGCTCGGTAGTACCCACTGATGAGTATAGGCTTCCTTTCCCTTACGCCATTGTATCCGGTCTTAAGCCGCTCGGATCCATGTCCCCCACGATTTTGGTGATGTCATTTTACCCAAGTTTTTTTGGAGTTCCGAAGTAACGACTTTGAACATAACCAGAAATGAGACCCTGAGGTCACTATTAGATGAATTTTAATTCATGAATTAATTATTGTTATACCTATTCAATTTTTGCGAAGGTTAGACGGTTGTAGTTTCATTGCACATTACCGGGCTTTGTATTGTAATAGTCCAAGTCTTTTTTGAGCTCCAAAGGAATATAGACGTAATCAGAAATGTGACTCCAAGGTGATCTTAAGATAAAGTTTAATCTATTACATTATGGTTATGATAACTTCTGCAACGGCCTCCATTACGTTAGGGCTGCGGAACTACGCCATCCTACCATCCTATCCATTATGATGCCAAGGGAATACAGAGTGTACTCGCATTTGCGCACACTCTTGAGCATTATAATATATACTGCGTAAGTGACTGATCTTTGAGATTAACCGTCTTAGCCGAAATCGTTTGGAGGATATTATTATCCTATCAGATGTTAAGTAGCGTTATATTTTATTTGAGAGAGAATGGACAACATTTCAAATTTTTAACATGTCCATATTGTTTTTTTATATGAAAGTAGACATAAAATGAACGGACCCATATTTTTTCTTTTTTCAAAATTTGTCCATTTTCATGCATAAAATAATTATTGAAATTCTTTTTATTCTAAATAGACGTAAGCGCCAAATGACGTCATCGGACGGCTGAATACAGCGATATTCCTTTGCTTATCATTGTTTTAATAAAAAAAAGGTACTACTGTCAAAGGTAAATAATACTAGTGTCAACATTGTCAACGTCATTCATACATTCAACGTTGACAAGTTGTCTTTTTTTTGACAGTTACATGTCATGAGTTTGGCATTACGTAAATTTAAAACTATAATGTGCTAAGCAAAGAAATATTTTACACTAGCGGCCGCCCGCGACTTCGTCCGCGTGGAAAAGTAACTTTTTACCCCCCTTTCAACCCCTTACAACCCCCTTTTCGCAATAAAAAGTAGCCTATGTTCTTTCTCAGGGTCTAGATTATCTGTATACCAAATTTCATTTAAATCCGTTGAGTAGTTTTGGCGTGAAAGAGTAGCAGACAGACAGACAGACAGACAGACAGAGTTACTTTCGCATTTATAATATTAGTATGGATTCTGCCGTCCGATGACGTCATCTTACGTTTTTTTGTTTTTAATTTTTTTCTCAGTAAATAACCAATATAAAAAATTAATAAATATATATTTGTGCAGCGGAAAAGTAAATAAAGAAATGGTATTTTTTGTTTCAGAGCTTAGCAATTTTGAAATGTTGTCCATTGCAAGTAGTGGCACTGGGAGATCGATATGTTTGAATTGTATAATATGTATATGGATTGACATGGACTGATCTTAATATGGAGGTTGACTTCTTCATGGAGGTGTGAGAGGTCGTCCAAGTCGGGCTCGTAATACTAGTGGAGTTGGCAGTGTGTTGAGGGTTTTAAATTTGTAAATTGAATTTCGTATCGTATCAGAAACATAATAGGGTATTTGACTAAGTTCGAGATTTTACAAAATATTTAATTATAAATATTTTATCAAAATATAGGTAAATATGTCATTCAAAGATTCATGGGCAAGTCCATTTTAAAAGTATGAAATTATTAAAAAATAATTATATCATTGAATAATCCATACAATTTGCACCAACTATTATAAGTAATAGAAACATTTGATATAGCTACAATACAAAATTCAAATGAAATGCATACAACCTGTGCGTCTATATTCGCACTCGTGGGGTGCGAGTATAGACGCAAATAGTGTGCGAGCGAGAAGTGAATAGATGCGCCGCCATTTCTGATCCCATTCTTTATCCGCATAGGTTGTACAAAATACTTGCGTGTGACGTCACATCTTAGTAGCCATTTTTATGGAGCGATTTTGGGTTTGCCTAAAATAATGTAATTTTAAAGTTGTGATATCTCAGGTAGTTTAAATGAGAATCAAGTAATTCTTTCAACGATGTTTCTATCATTGAGAGGTATTTTGATTACAAAAATAAAGATAAAGATAAAAAATTCTTTATTCAATTTAGGTCCACACAGAACACTTATGAATGTCAAAATAGTACATATTATCTACCGCTGGTTCGCAATGTCGATTTCTACTGAGAAGACACCAGCAAGAAACTCAGTAGTATAAAAAATATAGTCAAATACCGTATTCAATCTTGCCTATCTATATCTGCGACGTTGCTAAGACGTGATCGGTTCGCAGGGCGCTGGACGAGGCGACGCGGCGGCGCTACCACACGGGCGGCGGCGACAGCGAGGTGTGGTTCCACGCCGCCTGCGGCGTGTGGGCGCCCGGGCTGGTGGCCGGCGCCGCGCGCCTGTGGGGGCTGCGCGCCGCCGTGTGGGCCTCGCGCCGCCGCGCCTGCGCGCTCTGCGCCCGCCCCACCGCGCCCGTGGCCTGTCGCGCGCGACGCTGCACCGCGCGCGCGCACCTGCCCTGCGCCCGAGCCGCGCGCTGGCTGCTGGACGAGGACGCCTTCCGCGCGCTCTGTGTCGCACACGCGCCCAGCGACGCGCCCCAAGACGCGCACAAGGACTAGCCGTCTCCCCCCCGCCCCCGCGTGTGAAACTCGTGCGCGAAATCTCCACACCTCACCCTAATTCGTCGCCTGAGATGACCGGTCTCTCAGGTAGGCCAAGTGAACTGTTAACCCGAGAAGACCTCGGGCGTGCTATTTGGGACTTTATATGAACAATCGCACGCATGATGTACATCCGGCAAAGTTTCCGGTAGACCACTTTTAGATCTTATACTTTTAAGTCGAAAAGTGGTCTACCGGGAACTTTGTCGATGTTGTACCTCGGCTGGAGGCCGCGACTCGTTTTCGTTCCCGCTGAGCGATGCAGTGATGTGCGAATGAGTGTTTTCGCGTGTGAAAAATCCGCTAGATGGCGCACTGTTGGACTGAGGTCCAACATCAACCGCAATGGTTGTTTAGTTTGTCAAATTAACATTTTGACAGATCACATTTAAAAATAACCAATTACATTGTATCTGGACCTCACTCCTATAGTACTCCATCAAGCGAATTTTTCACACGCGAAAACCCTCATTTTAGTGAAACCGAGAAATTTTGGTATGCCCCCGACGACATTAGCGGAAGTAAAATTATCAACTCTCAATAGTTATCCCCCTATTTTAATCTATCTCTCTCATCACTTTTGTTTCGAACTTTCAAAACCACCAACGTCGCCGGGGACGCATCCAAAAGGAACCGTTTGCACTCTGGAATTTCAGCTAATAAAAAACTACAAAATGTAGTGGTAAATAAATAGTTGACTTAGGAAGCACCCGGAATGTAGCTCTATGTAAATATAGTTATTTACGTTGTAAATAGAGGTGTCGCCGACATCGGCGTGATCTGACATCGGTTATGAAATACAGTATTTAGTAGCGTACGGTACGCGATCACAAATATCATTCCGTGGCTTGAATCCGTGAGAAAATAAATCTGTGCGTCCTATGAAAAGTGGTACAAGTCGACTTATATCGATTTTGATTTTCTTCTTGCATCACAAAAAAATGCTCTATTATTCTGTCTAATCAGACGGAAAAATGGAGGATTTTTTTGTGATGAAGTAGCAAGAAGAAAATCAAATTCGATATAAGTCGACTTGTACTTACCACATGTCACCGGACGCACAGAAATGTACGTGTGATGAACACACAGAGAGTAACTACATGAAATAATCCTGGATGATGGATCTTGTTTGCCCATAGTTGAAATTGAAATAATTATTATGAGACAAATTCCAAGTTTCAGTGAAATTTTAGGTTACCTCTGTCTGTTCTTTGACTGTGCGTTGAATAAAAACTATTGGCATAATAATGTAGAGTTCACATAAAATAACGGAGGCGAGCCCCGGAACACAGTGTACAATGAGTAAAATATAATTTTATTTTTATTTATTTTATTGACTCTATCGCGCCACTGAATGTAGACCCTAGGTGATAATACTTATTTTAGACAAGTACCCTTTTCTATCTATAAGTACTATTAAAAGTTTTACTCTCAATGTAAATATTTTACACTTCTACTCATTGTAAACTGTCCGAATGGTGTAAATCTCGATTACATGTTTATGTAACGATGCAGTGATATTAAAAGTAATAAAAAGTTACTTTGGTGTAATGAGTATATTTTATGTGAGACAAACAACTGTTTAGTTGCCATTTTAGAATCAAAACTAGTCTAATGAATAGTGTCTTGTGATTTAAAATTTTATAAATCGTTTGGGATCTTATTAAAATTTACAATTGCATTTTATAGCTTCGTAACATTGTATGTGGATACTGCATTGTTATGGATGTACACATTCGTGTATTCTAAACTTAATGGTATAATACCGTGAATTTACGCTTACATTTGTAATTGAAATGCCTCAAATATTTTACGCGAATTATTTTTATCATGTGATAGTGTAAAGTGTTCTCACGACGCGTCGCGCGTGACGTCACGCCGCCCATACACCACCGACGGTAACTTGTACAAATAGGATTTTTTTATTTGTTTTAGGTGTCATGTAACTTCATGGGTCAACTGAACAAATTATGTGGCTCAATTTTGTTAAATAGGCAGGTTACCTATTCATATATGTATATCTAAAAATGTTTCTATTACTTGGTAACAAATTTTACATGACAAAATACAATGTATTTGGAATAATCAAGATTTAATTTCTTTTAATCGGCTTGGCCAATAGAATCAACTTGGCCACCAATTATTAACATGACACCTTTTAAGATTCTGAAGCATTTGCTTTCTCATTGACACTTGTGTTATTATAATAGCATATTATTAAAAATACAAACATGCCCAGCAATGCCGTCTCGTATGCATGTCCAGTTATCCAGTTGTATCATAACAAAAAAAGCCAGACAATGTCAAGACCAAAATGTATAGACAGTTGTAATATGCCTTAATGCTTCTGTTTGTGTAGTACCAATAAATAGAATTTATTTTTATATAAACAATAAGTAGAATAGATTTGACAAGGGTAGTATGTGCTGTTGTAAAATTTGTTTCATAGGAAAATTTTTAGTGGACATATTCAGTTGATGGTAAGTACACCTAGGGGAAGCTTCATGTTTTAAATTAGAATTTAAGAGGCAGTATCTATGTTAGCCAGACGTTTAGGTTAAATTAAAAATTAAATTCATCTGTATTATAACTAATACCATGAAGTTTTCCCTAGCTTTTCTTATATGGCATCAATATACAAGTTCTTTGAAATCATTAAGGCAAAATGTGTTACCATTTTTAATATTTTACAGGAAGGCAGGTTATTCCAATAATAGTATCTATGAATTTGTTATTAATTGTACATAAATCCTTGAATTCGACTTTTATTTGCTTGTATATTTTGACTTATTAAAACATGAATTCCATGCATTCAACACTTTAGTAGCAAATAAAGAAACGACATTGATCCATTTTAAGAAAGCAAGTATCCAATAAATAGCGCGCTTGTGAAATCATTTTAAAATTATTATATTTGCTGAATTGGGCAATATATTTACAAAATGAAATTTTGGTAATTATTATTAGGCATTCGGTAGATGAACCAGTGTAATGTTCGGATGGTAAAATATTGAACACCCAGGCGTTTCTATCTACTTTATGCAAAAATGTATTTGAAAATTAGTGAACTAGTGTTAATTTACGTATCGTAAAAAGCAGAGGAAGAACTGCAGTCGTGAGAGTAGCTAATTTGATCATTTACGTCACCGTTTTTCGTTTGAGACGCAGCTATAGGCGACAACCAACATTGCTGGATGTAAATTTAATTGTATATAATAGGTCATATATTTTATATTTAACAAATAATCAATTATTTTCTTAGACGCGAGGATTGTCGACAAAATGCGTATTGTTAATGAATTTGTAGTTAATCTTTTTCATATGTTTTTATAGTTAATGTTTTGAACATAGATTCTTGGTCATTAAAATCATGTTCTGACAAAAAAATACTCAGGTTAGTGATTATTATGGACTGACATTATTATCAACAACCAATAAGGCAGCACAGTGGTTCAGAACCTGTAGTCGCACACCAGTGGATCCCTAATGCGTGAAGCACCAATGTATGCATCCTAAGCTTCATCTATGGATCATTTACCTAATAATAAATAATTAAAAAACTATAGAAAACTTGAAAAGTCGCACGACATCACAATGAGACGTTTTCGAAAGAAAACATTGTGAAATATAGTTTCTATGTAGTCAAAACCTAAGCCTTTACAATTCACGGCCGTTATGATTTACCTGGATAGGTGGTGGCTTTAGGAGTTCTTTAAAAGCAATGGGAATAAGGTTGTTAAATTATTTGTATTTTTAAATGTTTTTGTCGACATCCAATACTTGTGCAAATTTTAGATTGTTGAACATTGAGGAAGATCCTATGGATCTCTTCAAAGTAATAACTTTGCCAGTAGCATTAGAGTTACGCAGGTTAGTGTTTGATCGCCTAAAGATGCATCTCAACGACCTACATGTATATCTGAAGAACGTTATGCACACAAATTGTAATAATCTCGTATAAAAACTTTGAAGCATTTCATATTTTAGGGGTGTGAGGGACTTCGTTTGCCTGGCGGAGAGTAAATTGTGTACTTTAATTCCAGTGAATAGAAAATAGACTTTATTTAGAAAATGTTAAGGTACAAATTTATAGTAGGGAGAATCAGGCCAGTTTAGTGTTTTTAAAATTTATCCAGACATTAAACGCATGAACAGACGCGAACAAGACGATGATGAAATCCCAAAGCCTTCATATTGTAAATGGTGTAAGATTTTTTTATCACTTATGGCAAATGATTACTTTATTAAGTATGTAATTGTTATAAATTATATTTATCATGACATTATAAGCAAATTGAAATACAACATGTTTAAAATGAGTTTGTAATGTTTTATTTTTAACTATTTCGTACAAACATAACATGACGTTTCTTTTCATATTGTTTATTTCAAAGGAACCAAGTTACTCAACTGCTTACATTTTTGTACACAAAATATTTAGATACAGTAACAAACATCAGAAAGTAACTTCACTAATATGCATTTTGCAATCATAAAAGGAGCAGGTAGCTACCAGAGGGGCCTTCTCATCGAACTTCCAATCTGCACCGTAGGCGATGCTCTCATGTTCCGAGTACTCGCAGAGCACGGCCACCTGGTCTGCGACGCGCAGGACGCGGAACCCGCCGTACATACACGCCGCCAGCGCGCTGTCCGGCCGGTAGGGGTGCCACTTGAGCCGCCACACGCCGCCACCGACATCGCTTTCTGTTACAGGCCTTCTTAAGGCCCTCGTGTCCCAAAGTCGAACTTTTTCATCATAACTGCGAAGAAAAGATTTCTCAACCAGCGTAAAATCGATTACGCTACTCGCAAAGCTTCTCACCTACAATGCTACAGGGGACAATTTTCTGTAGAAATATCAGGGGACGTGTAACTATAGGCAGCATCAGTTTGTATTATCTCAAGGTCAAGTTCAAATAGATAGCGCCAGTTGGTATCACCGTCCATGTGGACTGACAGCAGATTGTATCGACTAAGTTCTAATTAATGCCACTCGATGCGCATGTTCCCTACGCATTATTCAAAAAAGAAATTTACCTTAACGACAATGACATAAGAGCGTTATTTTCTCAATAGATCTATTAGATAGGAGGTATTGCCTTAGCCAAGAGACCTGTCGCACTACAAGAGATATGAAGAATCCTGAAGTTGAATTGTTAGTGGAACTGGGGAATGCCGCCGGCCCGGAGTGCAATGGGATCAAAGGCGGCGACTTATGCATACCTTTCTACTGGGAAGTATAAGTGTTATGTCGGGATCTCCTCTCGCTAGAAGTAGCGAGAAGCCGGCCATAATCTACCCGACTAAACCCTCCATCGCCCTTAAGTGGGGAGGAGTCATGTGCTCACAGAACCTAGCTCCCTAGCTCCATAACCCTCACCGTGCGGTGCCCACCTGCTCGGTGGGCCATGCGGTTGTAGCTCCTCTCCCCGCCAGGCCGTGGTGGAGCTTGAGATACTTGGGAAACTTACCTGCCTGTCAAAAGCTGGTGTTCCACATCAATATGGCTCCTGACAGATGTAACGCCCGCCTCGTGGCTCTTATTCGTCGTTGCTGCCACTTCCGGCATTCTGACGTCATAGCTTTTGAATGCACAGTCGTCTCCACCTGGAAGTTCAAGACAACTATTAAATCAAGGCTGGTCATACATGAATGATTGCGCCTTTACATGGTAAGAAGGATCTATAGGTATAAGCACGTAGGGACCGCTTTCACATGAGAAGAAGCGAATCATCTCCAACGCAAATAGTCTTAGTCTCAATAATTTTAAAATTATCGAAAAAAAATATTCTATCTTCTAACATAACTAATTTAGACCAACCTGAATAAAACACATCAGTATTCCAATAATTGAACGCTGCTATCCACGCTTCGAAGCCATGAGACCGCCACTCGCCGATTTTCTCCACGCCTTCACCAGCTACCCTCAATACACTGACACTTCCTGCCGAGTCACTCACCACCACCATTGGCTCGCCACTATTCTTATTAGTAGACCAATCGAGTGACAATGCCAGCAGGTCACTCCCAACGGGCTCTTTCATCCATAATTCTAATCGATTGCCTTCCATTAATCGATAGAGTTCCAGAAGGCCTTCAGAAGTAACCACGCCAAGCACCGGGTGCCCTTGCAGGGTGTGATAACACCATTTCTGGTCTAGAATTCCAGAGGTGTTTATGGTCTGGGTGGGCGATAATTCTTTTGAATCTTCGTTGATGATGAAGAGGTAAATCCTTCCAAGTCTTTTCTGCTTCTTAGCTTCTTGATCTGTAAATATCGAAGGTCATCATCAAATAGGTATCGATTCATGAACTCATCATCATCATCATCTCAGCAAGCCATTATATCCGATTGCGTTCGAAACTTCGGAACCGAGGTACGCCTGGACCATGATCTAGGACTGGTTCCCCCTTATTACAAATCGTGAACTAAGGATAGTCCCGCAACAAAATTCGTGCCAGCCCCTTTTAACATTGCGTGTTGGAAAGGGATGACATGAGCTTTAGTCCGGTAATAATAACTTTAGCTCGCGATTTATTGTAAGGTGGGTTGAGTCTGGTAATTACAGGGAAGCGACTGCTGTCTGACAACCCTTAGGCCTTCGCAACCCTTAGACAGGGCACGGGCAACTAGATCATATTAGTTCAGGATCATTATCTCAACAATAAAACCGACGACCTCCCGTTCGGATGGCGCACGTTCTTATCCACAGCTACAAAACCACACCAATTTGAAAAATAAATCAGTCGGTACAATTCTATCACCTACCGGCGTGAAGCAGCGTCTGCGCTGTGTTTCGCCGTGTGAGTGAGGTTACCGGAGGCCTAATGGGGGAAGGGGAAAAGTTTGACAGCGCACTTGTGACTCCACTGGTGTTGCGGGTGTGCTCGTCTGCCACCTCTCATATAAAAAAAAACCTAGATAGTTACACAAATAGATATGTATGTCTAACTATATCCAATCAATATTATGACCGTAAGAATAAGTATTTTGTGAGTGATACTACAGATTATAAGCGATCTCTTCAAGATAACGTTTAAGGCAGACATTTATACAGAGGTTTCTCTACGTAGACATCGTTTTATGACTTCAAAACAAAAACGTTGCGATTGCGTTGCTAAAATCAGAGGACCTACAATAAAACAAATCTAATCACCCGTCCTGTTCACTCGCGCTGTGCGTCTCTTGTAGGGATGCGACAGTTAATTATCTTCGTCCGTTACGGGAGCGTTTCATTGTAGGTCTTCTGATTTGTCCATCAGTGTATAACGTACCCTGATCATGTTTCTTATCAAGCTGGTAGGTGCCACAAGCCAGCACGTTGCGGAAGGGCTCCACAGGGCACCATTCCACGGAGTCCGCGCTGTAGCCTGTATCCCAGCGGCACTTTGTGCTCCAATTCCGCACTCATCGGTCTAAATTTACAATAAATTTAAATTAATACTGATACTATTTTAATAATAAAATGAGTATACAGTGTGAGTCTTCATAAAGTGCACATATTGAAAACACGAATACTATACTTAATTTTATCGACGGAAAAAATATTTAAAATATTTTTAAAAAATTGATAATTTTTTTATACAGTTTTAAAGATTATCTTTTGTTACAGTGACCTCCTTTTTATTTAAACGGTATTATAGCGTAGCTACTTTGGGAGTGGGTAGTGTTAGTACTGTGAGGGTTGGTTGGTAGGTAGCCAAAACACTTTATGGAGATATATTTTCGTATATTGTCTCAAATTAACACAAGATAATAATTATTTATATCGGAGCAACAACTTAACATGGACGCGGTTGGTTAGCGAGAGAGTGAGGTAGGTGTGGGGGGAGAGGAACTCCCGTACCAATCAAACCAGTATTGCCCTGCGGGCGTTTACGGAACTAACATGGCAGAAAATAAGTGCTAGCGGTACCTAACCGGCAGCAAGGCATTGCGCTTAGGGCGCGATAGAGGGCGCTGTCTCGCTATATACTCCCCCTCCAGAGGATGAAAGCGTCCTCGCTCATTCGCTGGCCATACATTATCATTGTTACAAACATTTACAGAAACACTACTTTGGTTAGACACATTATGACATTCATTATTTGAATCCACATTAGAATTGTAATTTCTATTCGTTACATAAAGATTAGGCGAGTACATACATTCCTCCCTATCAGACACATTATTGCATTTATCATTTAAATCCACATTAGAATTGTAATTTACATCGGTTACATAAAGATTAGGCGAGTACATACATTCCTCCCTATCTGACACATTATTACATTTATTCTCATTTAAGTTACGACGGGGACGGCCACGTTTCCGCACCGGAACTACAGGTTGAGGTAGGGTCGTATCGCGACCCAGGTAAGGTGTTAACTGTTTAATGTGATACTTCCCTAAGTACCTACTGGAGTCCTGTGCGGGTGCTATGATATAAGTTGTAGGGCTTACCTTTTTAGTAACCACGTATGGTCCATCTCTTTTTGGTACGAACTTCGATGTCAGGTCCTTTCCTTTGTTGCTAAGTACATGCGAATTCAATAATACCAAGTCACCTGCAACAAAACTTTGTCCTACGCGACGTGACTGATCACCATAGTCCTTTCTTTTATCCTGCTGACTTTCGACCTTCTCGCGAACTGCAGCTAGCGTATTGAGAAAACGTTTTAGGTATGGTGTTATCTGTGGAACGAAATTTTCTTTCTCCAAAACCAAACGAGGATCATTTCTTACTTCTAAAGGCGATCTCAGCTCTCTGGCAAACATCAAGTACGCTGGCGAAACTCCTGTAGTTTGACAGCGTGCAGAATTTAACGAAAAACGTATAGACGGTAAGTATATAGGCCAAGAATTATGTTTATTACCTACTAATTGTGATAACTGTACTTTTAAATCTCTATTCTTTCTTTCCGCAGGGTTCCCCTCAGGATGATACAGCGGTAACAATTCCTGCTTCACATCTAACACGAACATACACTGTTGCATTACAGCTGAAATAAATTGTACACCATTATCTGAAATAATGCGACGCGGTAGACCAAAACGTAGAAAATATTCCTCTATGAGTGTACGCGCGCACGCCTCAGCTGTCGCTTCTCGAAGCGGATATAACTCGACCCATCTAGTTGCGGTGTCCTCGACCGATAAAATCCATTTTTCATCCTTATCACCTGGAGGTAAGGGTCCGAATAAATCTATAGCAATAACCTCATTTCTCTGATTCAGGATCGGCGTCTGCAACAACCCTGGTGGCTTGTCGTTGGCAGCCTTGTAGCGCTGACACGATGTACACGTTCTGACATACTCGACAATGGCACGACGCATCCCTGGAAAATAAAACTTTTGAGCAACTCTTTGATATGTCCTCTCGATCCCTTGGTGACCTGCCAGAGGAGAGTCATGACATTCTTTTAATACTTCTTCTCTTTGATCCACAGGTATAACTAATTGCGGTTCTTCTGTATCCGCATCCGGATTATAGCGATAGAGCACTCCTTGCTCCATAATATAACCTCTTCCCGTCCAACGATGAACATCAATTTCCTCTTCACTTTCCAGATTCTTAATTATCTTAGCAAGTTCAGGGTCTGCAAGCTGACCTGATCTTAACTCGGAGGGACTCTTCGCAGGTAAGTCAATCGTTACTGAACATATCCCACATGCATCTGCGGAGTTCTCATCGCAGTTGGGACGGCTCAGGGTATCTGCTATTATATTAACCTTCCCTGGTGTATACTCATAATGCAAATCAAATGCTTGTAATTTCAGTGCCCATCTTACCAATCTGCCTGATGGTGATTTTACAGTCATTAGCCACTTCAACGGCTGGTGGTCGGTACCTACGACAACCTTATGACCATCAATATAAGAACGAAAACGTTCCACAGCCCAGACTATGGCTAAGGCTTCCCTCTCTGTTGTTGAATAATTTCTTTCTGCTTGATTGAGCAATCGGCTCGCATATTCAATAGGCCTCTCATCATTACCTTCTCCTTGTAGAAGTACTGCACCCAGAGCGTAGTTACTGGCATCAGTTCTGAGCACAAACGGTTTGGTGTAGTCAGGTTGGATGAGGATGGGTGGTGACGTCAGCAACCTTTTTAGCTCCTCGAAGGCTTGATCTTGCTCTGTCTCCCATCTCCATGGCTCATGTTTCTTAGTCAACCTTGACAGTGGTTCTGAAATTTTAGAAAATCCAGGTATAAACTTCCTAAACCAAGAAGCAGTCTGTAAGAAGGTTCTTAGATGTTTAAGTGATGACGGCTTCTTCATATCTAATACAGCTTTCACTTTTTCTTCATCAGGTGATATACCATCTTTAGATATCACGTGACCTAAATATTTGACAGTGTCTCGTGCAAAAACACACTTATCCCGATTCACCCTTAATTTAAATTCGTGCAGTCTTTCAAATACAGCGTGCAAATCCTTTATGTGGCATTCCATATCAGCCGATATTATGCAAAGATCATCCAAAAAAGCTAAAATAGTAATATTCTGCAACTTCGGGCATGAGCAAAGACGATCAATTAAACGCTGAAATGTAGCTGGTCCATTCTTTAACCCAAATGGCATGCGTTTGAAGCGATAAGTGCCTGACGGTGTCGAGAAGGCAGTCTTATCTTTATCACGGTTAACGGCAACTTGCCAGTACCCAGATTTTTAAGTCTAAAGTACTCATAACACAACCCTGTTTTGTCCTTTGTAACAGCTCATCAATCTTCGGCATTGGATAAGTATCTGTTTTAGTAATACTGTTCAACTTACGGTAATCGACGCAAAAACGAAAACTTCCATCACGTTTAGGCACTAATAGTGCTGGTGCTGACCATGCTGACTCACACTCCTCAATGATATCCTCAGCAAGCATCTTCTCTACCTCGCGCTGCATAACCTCTGCGCGCGCTGGTGTCATGCGGTACGGCGGAACAGCAACTGGCGCGTGTTCGCCGGTATCAATGAAATGCTCTGCATACTGCGTGGCTTCACCAGTCTCTCGGAACACATCACTGAAAGAGTTTATTAAATCATTAAGTGACATACTATCATTATCACAGTTTTTTGGTGTTGACTGTACCTCATTATAACCTTGTTCTAAATCCTCATAAAACAACCTGTACTTCCGGTGCTTCGTGTCCGAAAAGTACCATAATGATTTACCAAAATCAAAAACTAATTTGGCTTTGTTCAAAAAATCTATCCCTAATAAAGATTGATTGTTACAAGCATCTGGAAAAACAATAAATTCAGTTTCAATTATTTTATGTAACATTTTCACATTCACTGAGGTAACTAAAACCTCCATTTTCCTAGATAAACCATCTGCAAGCTTCACATCTCTAATTTGCTTATCAAAACATTGACCACTTTTTATTAAAAAATTATACATTGATTGGCTAGCTACACAGCCTTTAGCGGCTGAATCCACTAATGCAATACCTTTCCCACCTAATATTTCGATATTTAATATTGGTCTCTTATTACCATTAGTGTAACCCCTATCATTACATACAGTTGACTCCCCCTGCATATTAACATTGGTGGTCTCACATGCATAAAACTTATTGTACTTATAACTACTACAATTTGGACATCTTGCTCTTATTATTCCTATTTCACCACAGCCATAACAATACAAATTTTTACTTTCCTTTTTGTCTGTTTTCAGGGATCCATGATGCGGCGGTGGCGGCAAATGCGGCGACCCACCCAGCGGCGGCGCACGCGACCTCGGCGGCGGCGGTCCATATGACTGCGACGTACGCGACTGTGGCGGCGGTGGCGGCAATGGCCCACCCGACGGCGGCACCCAGTGCGAACCTTGCGGCTGCGATACCCGCATCGGCGGTGGCGCGGCAGACTGTCCCGGCGGTGGCACTGCGGACGACCCACGAAACTGCGCGGAGAATGGCCCACGCGACGGTGCACCCGGCGACTGCAAGCGCTCCTGCATCGCATCTTCTATGCTTCGAGCCTTCCTTATAAGATCTTCAAAACAAGACAATGTGTCCCTTTCTATTCTTTTTCTTATACGGACGTCTAACAACCCAAACGTCATATCCAATTGTACCTTCTGTGAGATGTCGTTTTCTGGTAATTTAGCAAATAAAGCGCGTACTTGTGCGACAAATAACTCTGTGTTTAACTTTCCTTGCTGCATACTATATAATTCTTTATATATTTGAAACGGTGCTCTTCGTTCCCCAAATGCGCTCCTCAGGCGATCTATTGCTTCGCTCCATGTTTTCGTATATTGTTTTATACCTTGCCACCAAGTTGCGGCGGAATGTGATAATAATAATGAAAGTCCTCTCAGTGCGTTTTCGTCGGAAACGTTGGCGGCAGTTTTAAAAATTTCGACTGCATCGATAAAATTCTCGACAGACTCGTTCTGCGAGCCACTAAACCTTGCACTACAAGTAATGAAATTAGCACCAACCGGGGCGGCGGCCCTGTCTGTCGGACAGCTCGTACTCCTCATAGTAAGCGACGGCTCCGTTTGTACCTGATGCATTACTGGTGTAGATGATCGTACTTCTTGTAATAGAATTTGACAAAATTCTGCTTGTGATTGCTGCAACTGTCCCATCAGTGCGGCGAAATGCTCCTGAGTCATCAAGATGGACGCGCCCGCGCTGCTTCCTGTGGCACCTTCGGTTGCTGTTTCAGTCGCGGCGTCTTCATTGACCAACTCCTCGGCGTTAATTTCGGCCGGAATTATAGTTTCATTGAGGTTTGCCTCCCTCGGCAACGAACTTCGGCTCCTGGTTCTTGGCATTTTCCTAATAATTCGGTTTTCCAAACCCAAAATGGCGGCAGACCTTCGCGTCCACACCACTCACTAACACACGTTGGGCGATCACTTATAGCGTAGCTACTTTGGGAGTGGGTAGTGTTAGTACTGTGAGGGTTGGTTGGTAGGTAGCCAAAACACTTTATGGAGATATATTTTCGTATATTGTCTCAAATTAACACAAGATAATAATTATTTATATCGGAGCAACAACTTAACATGGACGCGGTTGGTTAGCGAGAGAGTGAGGTAGGTGTGGGGGGAGAGGAACTCCCGTACCAATCAAACCAGTATTGCCCTGCGGGCGTTTACGGAACTAACATGGCAGAAAATAAGTGCTAGCGGTACCTAACCGGCAGCAAGGCATTGCGCTTAGGGCGCGATAGAGGGCGCTGTCTCGCTATAGTATTACTTTTGAACTAAAGAATCAATCAGAATAAAATAAACTTATTTCTAATTGGCAATAACAGGGCATTCTCACAAAATCAAACTTGAGGACAAAATACGCTCGATTGACAGTTTAGAGATTTTTTTTTAAAGAAAATCTTTTTTTTTTTCATCAATTTACACAATAATTTCAAAATATCTCAACAAAACGACCCCTTAACCTACTTTTTTTATTGATTCTAATTATTCTACATCATAATAGCTTTAGAAAGGTAAAAATACTATGCTTCTAACTCAATCATAACATTTTTTATCAATTTTTAAAGATAACGTCGTGTGCAGGGCCACGTGCCATTTTTTGGCAGGTAGAGACCCTTTTTGAGTCATTGTTAGTGAGCGCGGAGTGGGGTGCGCGGGGCAAAGAGAGCCAAACAAAGGACCTGTTTGTTGAGGACCCAGACAGACAGTCGCTCCGAATTATTCGCCGCTGCTAGTAGTATTTCTTTTTCCGTTCACATATCGCTAACGTTCGTTTTTTTCCTACGCAATGCCGCGTCTAAGTGAATTCTCCCCAGCACACATTGCTGACATTCACTTTTACTATGGCCTGGGACGAGGAAGTGCTCGAGCTGCGCGTGACGCTTACATTGCTGCGTTTCCTAACCGGCATCCGGTGCCATCTGCCCGCAACTTCCAAGAGATCCACAGAAGATTGTCTATTACTGGACTTGGATTGAGTAGAGATCGCCGCGAGCCGCCGCAAATAATAATTGATGTTTCTGTCGAACAAGCAGTGTTGGCTGATTTATTTGCTGACCCAAGCATTAGCACTAGACGACTTGCACTGCGTCACGGCATTTCCCAAAAATCTGCATGGCGTATTTTGAAGAAGGAAGGGCTACATCCTTATCACTATCAAAGGGTGCAACATCTTCATGGAGACGTTGATTTTCGTCCAAGGTGCGTGATGTCTACTTGGATACTAAGAAAGATCAGAGATAACCCCAACTTCCCTAAAAGAATACTGTGGATGGACGAGGCAAGGTTTACGAGAGACGGTATCGTCAATTGCCGGAATTTGCACAAATGGTGCCCTAAAGGTGAAAATCCAAGGCTAAAACGCTCATCGACATTTCAAGTCAGGTATTCTTTAAATGTTTGGGCTGGTCTCATTGATGATATGTTAATTGGACCAGTGATATTACCATCAACATTGACCGGTGAAAGTTTTTTAAGACTGCTACGAGACGAACTTCCGGAGCTTTTGGAGGATGTGCCATTGGCTTTACGCGCACGAAACCGCATGTATCTACAAATGGATGGATGTCCTGCTCATCATGCAAGGGATGTGCGTTCGTTTTTAAACGAAAATTATGAAAATCGATGGATCGGCCGGCAAGGACCGGTAGCGTGGCCTGCGCGTTCACCCGATATGACTCCCTTAGACTACTTCTTATGGGGGACCATGAAGCAACGCGTTTACAGTACCCCAATCGACAGTGAGGCTGATTTGCGAGAACGCGTTATAAGCTGTGCCAATGCCATTAGTAATGACCCCGAGATGATAAGGAGAGCGACACAACAAATTGTGCAGCGCGCAACTTTGTGTTTACAACAAAGAGGGGGACATTTTGAAAACCTTATGCATTAGATTTTGTTACTGAATAGTATTTAGAAGCAGTAGTTATAAGCTAGATAAATAAATGATTTTAATTGAACTCTTGTGTATTATTTACAAACACAAATAAACGTCTGCTTAAAAGATTAATTGCCGAGAGTCCGGAAGGCGTTTTTTTTGTCGTAGTTGATAGAAAATGTTGTGTTTGAGTAACAATTGTACTATTTTCACCATAAATAGCCTGTATGATGTAGATTAACTTAAAGAAATAAAAAATGTACATAAAGGGGGTGTTTTATTGAGAAATTTTGCAATTATCGTAAAAATTTGTAAGAAAAAAAAGTTTTTCGAACAATAAATACCTTATTCACTAATTAAGAACCCCTTTTTTCCTATAATTTTCATTTCAAAAGAAAGTCCTGTTATTTCCAATCAGTAGTAAGTTTATTTTATTGTGATTAATCGTTTAGTTCAAAAGTTACATCGCTTTAATAAAAAGAAGGTCACTGTAGAAAAAAAAAACTTTAAAATTGTATAAATAAATTAAGATAGTTTTTTAAATTTTTTTATTATGTTTTTCATCGATAAAATTAAGTATATTTTCCCTGTTTTCAATATGTGCACTTTATGAAGACTCACACTGTATTTATTGATACTCATTTTATTACAATAGCATAACAAATGAAATCCCAAGTGAAGTTTGATAGATATTATATAAATAGCTATTCAAAAATGTTTAATAACTATTCGTGAGTTAGCTTCATTTTGTTATATAAAAAATACGTAAAATAGAGCAAGTTAGGAGAGTAAAAAGATCGCGTAATAATTTGTCTTCGGTTATTATTGCTGTGCGACTATGGGTACCAATGGGGACACCTCAACAAAATGTTGACCGATTCTTGGTGTTCATAATGAAACGAGGAGTGCGAAAAAAACAGGTGTTCTCTATTTTAGACCCATTTATTTATAATAAAAATATGTCCATACATGAATAAATACAGCAAACTAACGCTATATCTCGTAAACTGTAATTATTAACGTTATCTGTTACATCATCAACACACATGTAATAATAATTTGCTAAAATTTGTACTGTCTTATGGTTCGCCACTTACAAATACAATGAAAACTATCATTACCATATTTATTACCTTAACAGCCGACAAATTTGAAAGTTAACAGATATAATGTGCCACCATTACAATTATAGCAAAGAGGACCTTACAAAAGATCAATCTCCATTCATGATCCAAATGTGATAAAAAGAGAATGTTCAAAAAGATATTTAAATGTGAGTTATATCATAACTTTAACATTAATATACATAACACATTTTACGTTATGAAGCATATCTACTATTTGATTAAAAATTGTAATTTATTAGTCATATTTTAGAACTCAAGGCAAATCCGTATACATTTATCAGGTGTTTGCTTTAGACACCGTAATATTCTTTGAAAGATATTAAATCGCCAAATAGTTTGATATCAATAATTTTGATAGAAATCTTTTAAACTAGAGTGGCACCAAAATATTCACAAACCAATATAAAAAGTCAGGAGTACTTGAATAAATCAAATATATAATATTTTTTTGAAAATCATAGCAATATCAATAATTCATAGATTAGAGGAAACATATTTTAGAATGAATATTTGTGTAAAAGAAAAATATTTGAATATATTAAAATATAAAATCTTGTAGTATTTGAAATGGACTCTAAAGAATTATATTTATCAACGTTTATGTAAGTACATTTACTTGTTAATGGTAACTTATTCAATAATATTAAAACTATTTCGTAATTTCTCCTTAACACTAGCTATGTTAAAAGTATACTTTACGGCAGTTGGACCAACATATTTCCTACTGTATCAACTGCAAGATCTCGTATCATCAAGGGCCATTACAGATGGTTGTTTATATAGAACTGTTGTAACTTGTTATTAATTTTATTGACTCAAAAAATTTAATTCATTAAAATCATACATCATATTAAAACTCAACCCTCAGAAATAAATCTAATGCTATTGAAACTTTTTTGCATATCTGTGGAATATATTATAAACTAAATTATGTACAACTTAATCCTATTTGAAAGGAGAATACCAAGAAAATCAATGAGCACATTTTATCTTACACACTATGTTATTTTTTATTAGACTATGTTGAGGTCACAAGATTGGCTTGAGTTACATAACATAAAAGCATTTTTTTAATATCAAATTAATATTTCTATATTAATATTTTTACTAGCAATACTAAACTTTAGTGCAATACTAGAAAGTTCAGATTCAGATATAGATAACTGGATGACAATATTTATTTATGCACTTGAATTATTTATTTTTAGTGAGCTCTTTCTTTATTTTACAATACAATTGGTTCATAAATACAAGCCCAAGTTAAAATTTTAGAGAAATCTAAAATTACCTTGACTACATTTTAATATCTAGATAATCTGTTGCTATAATATAAAAACATCGAAATGACATCACTGTATAAACATACATATAAACATTAAAAATATCAATATTTGTTTGAGTTTGAGGTAGATGTTCACAATAAATGTTGCGATCACAGCCTGTTTTATTCAGGACACATTCTGTTCATTGAATTATCTATTATAGGTAATAATTGAATTCACAACTGCCAGGTTGCTTACTCACCACTTAATACTATTCAATATTGAAAAAATCTCAAAGCTACAAAAACAATACTAGTTTAAAACCTAAGTCTGGAACATGTGTGAGGCAGCTCACATTTTCTTTGCTTTATGTAAATTCTGTAGCTCAAATAATTAAATAGTGTGCAGAAATGTCTGACAATATTTTTTTATACTGGTACAGATTAAATATGATGTGTAATGGTTTACAGAATATTGTCATACAAATATCAATAAAAAAGCTTTCAATACTAAGTAACTGCCTCTGAACTATTCATTTAATTTAGACTGAGGCAATAAACATAACATATTCTTTGGATTTCAATTCAATTTTGTCAGAATCAATATGGAAATGTTTACTTTCAAATAAAAATAAAGGCTAAATAATATAAATTCTTATTTATGCCTACATACCCTGAATTATATTACTTCTAACAAATTAGATCCTAACTCTGCAAGAACATTAATTTTTGTTTGCAATAATTAATTTATCAAATCATGACAATATTTAAAATTTGCATGAAGAATATGAATATTTTGAATAATGTATACTATGTGGGTTCTACAATGGGCAGTGAAGCTTTGAAGAGACTTCACCTTAGTGTAGCAATAGATTCTTGTTAATATGACAGTTATAATTATATGCAATGGACTGTGGCCTTCAATGAGCCGTTATCTATTATAGCAGCAACCTCCTTACAATATAATGGTAACAGTCAATGTTATTTAACTACAGATGTTTGTGACTGAAAAATATTACAATATTCAAACAGGTAATTTGTAAAACAAATTTAACAATGCCAAGTAGTTTTTAATATCTTGTCTAGCTATTTTTTACTTGTGACTTCTAGTCTTTCTCCATCACATGTGTGAGAGCACTAGTTAAAGAAAATTATATAGTATTAATCTCTATAAATACATCAGCTTTGTTTAGAAGTCTATGTTACACTGATGATCAAACAAAATCCCAAAAAGATGTCTTTCCTTAAATAATGTAATATTACAAAATTTTTCAGTCTCTTAATATTTCTCTATAGACAAATATCATTGTTGGTAACAACTTGTAACTGGCAGTCATTGGAAACAATCGCACTATGTCATTTCAAGTAAAGCAATACCACATCTAGGCATTATAAATTGACTGTGATGATACCGATGTAGTAAATTACTGCCGTGCCGACCGCTCGGTTTCAATCAGGCATTCTCTGACCAGGATGCGTGCATGTACAATTCCACGTTTCAAGCGCTCAGCAGAGCTGCGACTGCCAGAGTAGCTTGGTCGAACTTCTTTACCCATTTCTTCGATAACAGCTAGTAGCTGTGCGTATTTAGATGTACCGTTATCCTTATCCTTGGCGTTGGACGATGGCGATGAGGCCGGCACGGTGGATATGGTCGCGTGGCTATTCCCGCCGTGGCCAGAGTCTTTGTGCACGCTCTTCCCGCTCATCGGTATAGCGGTCACGGTCACGTCGCTCAGCTTCGACTCCACTGCTTGGATGTCCATCGCCTCCATCGCTGAAACATTACGCCGCTTCAGTATAACAAAAGAAGCCAAAAGAACTGAACAACAGAATAACAACTTACCGAGACTACAACAACAAATAAACAAACGATTTCGCTAAAACACGTTCTTGGTAAAACTGCGCGCATCTTAAAGGTCTAACATTGAATCGGCATATAAATTGTAGGCAATGTAGGACATACCTAATCGGATCGCCTTCGGTCTCGAAGACAATGAATCGATGCCGCTAAAGCTGCCTCCGCTTGTTTACTATCAGTTACGGCAAATAATGCAGGAATGTTATGATCTTTATGTAAAAGCAAGGTGAATTTCCTAAATAAAACCCGTATTTTATTAATTTAGTGTAATAATAAACAAGTCCACAAATCACCACATTGACAAGTAAACTATTTTTTAAACCATGGCTGTCAAAGCAAAAGAACTACTTGTTATACATACTATTAAGATGCCGAACGAATATTATTTAATTATTTATCTAATTTTAATAAATATTCCAGTCACTCTAAACACTTCTAAATTTAAGTTTAAGTTACACACATTTTATCACTACATACAATTAATTTACTAAAGAAGTTACTAAATGTTTATTAAAAATTTACGTTCCATTTAACGCGTGTAGGACTATTGTAAAATTACAGCTGTCATTTTATGATTATGTCAAAAGAAATTGGCTAGGCTGGGTACCTACCTATTGGTTTTTCTTTTCTTCTTTTTGCTTTTGTCCACGAAAACCTATTTTTATGTGTACAAAAGTGTTCTAAAACGGCATCTTCCCGACAGCATTCCTAGACGGAAATAAATTATATTCTGAGTGAAGCCGATAACGTGTCGGACTAAGTTGATCAAATGAATGTAAATAATAAAAGAATAAGTCTGTGTCAAGTGATTTCTCCGCCCACTGGAGTGTCGGGGATCATTATGCGATTAACGAGGCTGTGGGCACTGGTCAGCGGATGGTAGTACAGTGGCTGGGAGTGGATCGCGTCGGCGGAGCGATGGCGACGGCTGGGGAGGGCGAGCGCGCCTCGCGGCCCAACTCGCTGGTGCTGGAGGCTCCGCCGCCGGAGCGAGAGCCCCTGCGCTTCGACGTGCAGCTGGTCGGGGCTCCGCCCGAGGTGGAACAGCTCGTCAACAACATCAAACAAGTTGCTGAAGACTTTCTCTATCATTGGAAAACTTTCCCTATTGGTGAGTGAGAACTAACTGATTGCACTGTCGCTATTGTTTTGTGTCTTTATTTTCCCACTCTCAAGTAAGTTATATGTTATATTTAATAAATGAAGTGTATGATTTACCTTGTTATGATTTTACTGCTAAAACATGTCTTTGTTTTTAATATGTTTAGGTTACTGTTAACAAGTTTTCTGTGGCTGTGTAGCAATGTTGCTTTTGCCTGTGAACTAGATTTTGTAGATTTAGTTCAGAAATTCAAGTTTAGCCATCCATGAAACCAAATGACTGTCAAATTATGGTGATTGGTTTGGCTGTATGTTATAAAAAAAATAAATTTAATAATTAATTGATTTATTTTATTTATTAAGGAGCACATTGTGTCCCACTGCTGGGCAAAGGCCTTTTTCCACCTCTCCCAGTCCTGGGCTTTGATTTTATAATTATAAAAATTAGGTACTTAGGTATTGATCGCAGTAAATCATGGAAAAACAATAAATAAATAAATCTCATTTAAAAGAAGTATTAAGTATTAATAAACAATTCAAATTTTTTTGCTTAGAATCTCTTGTATCTGCATCATAATAAAAAAAAACCTCTATTTGCATAGGCTTGTACACAGCACTTACATATTGTCATACATTTAAAACTATTTATAATTACTTATAATAATTTACAAGTTAATACATAAATGTATGTTGAAACATAAAATATACAAAGAAAATAAATGAAGATACACAGCAATATATCAATAAAAGTAAAATCGTTAATTTAATTTGGACTCGATAGAGCACCGTGCGAAGAGACTTATTGGTGATGACGTACTCTCAGGGGCTGGCTTGCAGAGCCTTGACCACCGCAGACGTGTGGCAAGTCTCTCAGTCTTCTACCGGATTCATTTCGGGGAGTGTGCGGAGGTTCTGCATAATTTGATCCCCCCAAGCCCATTCCACCACCGGACAACAAGGCGTGGCGAGGGGTTTCATCCATACGTTGTTGACTTACCCCTTATCCGCACGAAGCGATTTGCCTCCACGTTCATAATGCGGACAGCCAAGGAATGGAACTCCTTGCCAAGGTCTGTTTTTCCGGACCACTACAATCTGGACATTTTTAAGGCAAGAGTGAACAGGCATCTCCTAGGCAAACGCGTTACATCCTAGACCTCATCGTCACTTTCCAACAGGTGAGATTGTGGTCAAGCGTTAGCCTACAGTTCTTAATAAAAAAAAAAAAAAAAATTCTGAAGAAACTAACATAGCAATAAATTCAGACATACACCTAAAATTTAATTAGTCTCTAAATCGTAAATGATCATGCATGATCACTTTCATAAATTACAGTATATGTTTCAGTCATTTTAAGAGGCGAAATGAATGTTTTGTGATTACTGTTATACTGTCTCTTGTTACACTAATTAAACTAGTTAGACATGCAATAGGCATTACTGAAATTGCAAATGTCTCTTCTCATATTTACTAGAACAAATTTCACATGTGAACCGCACATAAATTATTCTAATTATTAGTGTTTTGCAACCAATATTTGCTACCATACATATTTGAACTCTGAAACATTACTGCTTTGATTATATTATTTATGTAAAATTGTTTAACATCTCCTTGTCTCACACCAAGTCGCAGCAGGACAGGCTCGGTTTGGCCATTTTGGATTACTGCGGACATATTAGCAACGTCATACAGACACCTCAACACCTTGATTATCGCCAATTGACTTGGCACCTTTGCAAGGCCTCTAGAACAGACCAGGTCTCGATGGAGTCAAAAGCTTTTTCATAGTCCACACACGCCATGCACAGGGGCTGGTTATACTCTTTGGTCTTCTGTTTAACCTGTCTCACTGTGTGAATATGGTCTATGGTGCTATAACTCCGTCAGAACCCGGCCTGCTCTGCAGGTTGAGCTTCGTTAAGTTGAGCTCGTCGTTGCTGCGACGTGGTGTGAGACAAGGAGATGTTATATCTCCGAAATTTTTCTCCGCTGCGCTGCAGGACATGCTCGGAACGCTAAACTGGAAAAAGCGCGGAATCAATAAATTAATGGCGAGTACACATGTACTCGCCACACGCGAGTACACATGTACTCGGTGTGACATCACACCTACGATTCGCAGACGACATCGTCATCTTGGCGGAAACCCTACAAGACCTACAGGAGATGGTGAGCAGCCTGGCTGAATCTCCTAAACACATCTATCATCCAAACTTGGATAAAACCAAGGTCATGTTCAACGAGCTCGTTGATCTGGGACGGGTCGCTGTTAATGGAGTACCTCTCGAAGTTGTTCAGGAATATGTCTATCTAGGACAAACGCTCCAATTAGGCCATATTAGCCGCAAACTGACAGCCGTTGGAGCCGTAAAGCCCTTGAGTGGAGACCGCGACTCGGTAAGCGTAGTGTAGGACGCCCTGCGACAAGATGGGATGATGACATTTGAAGGCTGGCTGTGTGGGCAGGATGAGAGTGGCCGAAAATCGGGAGCAGTGGCGTGCATTAGGGGAGACCTATATCCAGCAGTGGACGAGTGTGGGTTGCTGATGATGATGATGATGAAAATTGTTTAATACTTATATGTATAAATACCTTAATTGTAAAACGAGAACTGTTGCCGACAAACTACATTTAGTAGTTTGGCAAAAAGATTGTAGTATAAGTTATTCTTTTTTTTTGGAAATAAAATAAAGAAAAAATATAATCAAAGCATTACTGTCACAATTTCTTATGTCCTTTTCCACACACTGTGTATACCAAAATTTGTCAATACAAATATATTTTTTTATTATAAGTATTTAGGTCTATACAGAATATTGGAATACTTATATGTAATCTACTGCTAATTCGAATATGTTGATTCCTGCTGAGAAGAAACCAGAAATTTTTTGCTATTAAATAGGGTAAAGTACATAAATGTGGTACAAAAATAAAATCAGTGGTTTATAAGTGAAAATCTAGTACATTTAAATTGTGGTTCATAAAAATGGGCCTTTCATTAGTATTGTGTTGCATTTACATATTTTCTCAAAACTTAAGTTATGTTTATAATATCTATGCCTATGTTTATTACTATAGGGATAGTTAAAATTTGTTCATTAAGTACTGTTTTTTTCTGTTCTTTCTCTTTTCAAGATGTATCTTAGGCAATCTAAGATAAATCTTCCTAGATCAGGTCAACTTAAATTTGCTACATAGCAGGTACTAAGTTTATAAGTTTTATTTATTTTATTATTTATGCAAACCATTTTTCTCTTGCCAGTTCTCCCTCAGTCTCGCTTCTCTGGCCCTGGGAACCGCCCTTCAGACATCATCATCGCCCCGCCTTGCGATGAGCTCGATGCTGCAGCATTGGACGCGGGCCTGGAGCCCCATCCACTCTCGCCCAAGCAGCTACACGCCATTCGGGAGAAAGGGTGAGTCATTGCATGTCCTTCAATGTTACTGAATTTGGTACTTAATTTATTAATGGCAAGTTGGGACTAACAAATGTAAAATCATCTAATAATAATAATATTCTCCAACCCATTACGGCTACGGGCGGCAATCTTAAGGATCAACCACTTACACAGGATATTACTCGTATTATACATAGTGCTCAAATGTGTATGCAATCACAAGTACACTATCATATCTAATAATAATAATAATATCCCAACCGATTACAGCTACGGCGGCCAATCTCAACGATCAGCCACGTACGCAAGACATATTATAGTGCTCATGTGTGTGCGCAAACACAAGTACACTCTCTATTCCCTTACCCTCGTATTCCGATGGGACACTACTGTGACACGACCGGAGAGGGATCAGGCGCAGGACCAACAGCTTAACGTGCTTTCCGAGGCACGGGGGTACAAGACCGCCAACTTCCAGACTCCGGGCTGCCACTAAAAATTTCTTACCGAAAACTTAGGTACAATTTTTGGCCCGACCCGGGGATCGAACCCGGGACCTCTTGCGCAGCCGTCGCTTTAAACTGCGCCACCGAGGCAGTCATATCTATACAAATATTAAACCCCGGGCTCCGGAACGAAAGCTTAGGATGCAACAGGGACAAAACGGTAGATGATGGCCAAGATGAAACAAGTGATGAGCAATGATAGATGTTCAGTAACGTAAAGTAATGAAGTTGTGAAGTAACGTGTGTTACCAAACGAGTTATCGCGTAGGTTCGAACTACTTGTACATCGCGAGAAAACCGGCACGCTTTGGGCAGGTATTTTTATGGCTACGGGTAGCCCTAACTAGCGACACCAATCGATTTAAATTGTTAGCTACTAAACCGAATCTATGTTAAACAATTTCGGAGCGGGAGTCTAAGCAAACATTTATACTACTTATTTATTTAATTATTTAGCAATACTTATTGATCTGTTTTTGCACTCGAAATTTGGTTTAACGCTATTAGTGGCAGTTTTTGGCGGTAATTCAAATTTCGAGTACAAAAGTAGACCCAAAAGTTAAGTATTAAATAATTAGTAATAAGTGTTTTCCGAGAGGCTGCAGCTTCGAAATTGTTAAAAAGATACCCGGTTTAGTTGCTAATAATTTAAATCAATTGGCGTCGCTAGTGTGCCCTACCCGTCACCTTAAGGGCCGCTGAGCTAAGGTTAAGTAACACTCGCGTGCTTTGGAATCCGTAGTTCGGAGAATAGTTTTTTGGGAAACAATTTTTTGGCGTAGTGGTCATCGGAGCAACAGTCGTCGAATCGTTCTTTGTCTCGCGACTAGGTATACTGTACTGTAATATCACCATAGTCATATTAATTATGTTTAATCACTTGAAATAAAAAGTTTGTTGATTCCGTTTGCATCCCCAAAACGAGCGCCAAATATCCCAGTCCTGGGCAATCTTAAAAACTTACACCAGCCCTCTTTCATAAATCGTCAGTCAGGTACAGTGTGTCCTAAAATATGTTTCCCTACTTATATTCTTCGCGGTTTCAGCCGCGTGGTGATTATCCTAATATTTTGGATAATCTATATATCTCCACCATCTGGTTAAATTGGCCGTCCAATTGGACGACTAGGACGTTTGTTAAACGCCGACATCCAATTAGAATCCCAGGCCGATAGTGGTTAGAACTTGAATCACTCCACGTTTAACAGCTTGGCGTATTGATAGTTATCCCATTCAATATGAATGATCAAGACTCAGCCAAGTCCTGTGATTAAAATTTAGTTCCGCTTACATTTATAATTACAATACTTTCTACCAAGTACTTCAGTTCTGTGGAACGGTTTGGCTGCGGGATTAATTCCCGACGGCTACGTCTAGAGACATTCTAGAGAAGAGCATACTCTTTTTTGAAAGGGCCGGCAACACATTAGCGATCTTCATGAGCGTTCATGGACGAATTAAATAACCATCCGTTTTTGTACGCGAAAAACTGATTCACGCCAAAAGCGGCCACTTTTGGCGGTAATCCAAAATTCGAGTGCTAAAGCAGACCAAACAGTTAACAATAAGTATTAAATAGTATAGGTGTTTACCGAGAGATTGCAACCCCGAAATTGTTTAAAATAGATCCGGTTTAGTTGCTAAAAATTAAAATCGATTGGCATCTGCTGATTGGCTAGTGTGCCCTACCTGTCACCTAAAGCCGTTTTTGCGTAAAAGAGCAACAAACATCCTTACATACAGCCTGTGCGGATAAAGAATGGGATCAGAAATGGTGGCGCATCTATTCAGTTCTCGCTCGCACACCCACGAATGCGAGTATAGACGCAAATAGTGTGCGAGCGATAAGTGAATAGATGCGCCGCCATTTCTGATCCCATTCTTTATCCGCACAGGTTGTACATACGTTTTACATACATACATCCCCACAAACTATGTGTTAGTAGGATACGCGCATCAGAACATCTAGTTGCTTTCTAATCTACTTAAACTACAGCAAAATGTTTACACTAACTTGCAATTTAAATCCGTTTGTTTTCTAAACCAACAGCACGGACAGTTGTTCTGGGACTTTGCGCGATTCTATTCTACTCGTGAATGAATGCTGCATACGGCCTCAATATTACAATGACCCTCGGATGTTTTATTTGAAAATAAACGTACACAATGCTGTAATAATGTTCTTCAGCTGGTATCGCTCGCTACCGACCAATCACAACGATCAAGGCTACGAAATAATTTGTATCTCGTGTGCGCAAACGCAAGTGCACTCTCTACTTCCTTCCAGAACTCATTACTTACTTATTGGACCTGATTGGCACAGTGGTAGTGAACGCTGCCTTTGTTACAAGGATTGCGGGTTCGATCCCCGCACAGTACAAACATTTGTGTGCATGAACATGTTTGTTTGTATTGGTCTGGGTGTTTGCTATGTATTATAAGTATGTATTTACAAAAGAAAAGTATTATATGTATATATTTGTAATCCCACTGTTGATTCTGATATCCGTAACGCAGGTGCTTGAGCTACCTATCTCGTAGTCAGATCAATGTATGTAATGTTGTGAAATATTTATTTATTTATTATTTTCTTATTTTCATGTTTATGGGATACCAAAATGATATCCGTAAAGGATGGGGTATATGCCCATAGGCTTAACGTGCTCTCGTGTGACGTAGCGAAATGTGCACGATTGTATAGGAGTACCTACTGCCAACTCCCAGACTTCAAATTGTCACTGAGAAGAAGTAGTCAAAACTGTCTTCGTTCAAGTATTCATCATCATCATCATCAGCCCATTTTCGTCCCCACTGCTGGGGCACGGGCCTCCCTTAATCACATGAGGGGTAATTGCCATACTCACCACGCTTGGCAGACGGGTTGGCGAGGGTTTTGATATAAATGCAGAGGTTTCCTTCTCTGGGTGCTGATGATCATGCCAGCAGCTTTACCTTAGTCGCCTTTTACGACACCTCGGTAAGAGTGAGGGTGGTCTATTCTACTCTGCCGGGGACCACACGGCCACGTTCAAGTATTGCGTAGAAATATTTTCCATACAGAGAGAAAACAAGTATAAGTAGGTATAAAAATGTACACACACTTGTATATCCAAATCCATCGAAACGAGACGCATACACATTAAGAATTAAAACGCGCTTAAGCATTCGTTAGTATCAATAAAACTGTGCGTGCAACAAAGGATGTGATCCCCTTCGGCCTTTGAACTTGTTAAGTTCAATTAACGTTAGGGCTGACGAGATCAAAATGACTTTATTAGCGAAATATTGCAGACTTTTCTTATTCCCTGTAACATTTATTGAAGGAAACTTTGTGATATAAGATTATGCTTTCAGCATCGGAGGCCTCGTATATCCAGACCCGAGTCAATTTAAATGTTTCCTTAATTGAATCGATTGGCAATCGAATTAAGGACTTGCCGCACACAACATAGCCACCGCGCCAGCGATGTCGTCATTAAGAATGATTCTGAACGTGATACGTGATCCATTTGGTTGCCCTGTCTATTCGGAGGTCCAAGCAGTCGCTTATAATTATCTTACTAAGTCAGGACTTTCAGGATCCAGGGATCTCAGATCCCGAAGCGACGGTTTCAGACCCCTGATTCACTCTGTGAAACACGCGGCGTCGCTGCTTCACGCCGGTTTTCTGTAAAGCATTCATGCGGAATCGAGACTCTCCCACGGCAAAATGTGCATTTGAACTTTATAATCGATTCAACCCTAAAATGATACACTTTCGAATCGCTCGACAAAGCTCCCGCTGGGATCTCCCTTTTTGTTTCACGTGTTTTTTGTTTTATAGGCGTCACTGTGGAAAGATGTTGTCGTGGTCGTGACAAATACTTGTTTCTTTTTTACACATATTATTAAACAAGATGGTGTGATACAGATGAAGCCGTTTAAATCTACCAAAGCGGAGCGGAGTACTAACTAATATGAAGTTGTTATTAAAGAAGTTCACCGAGATTTAAAACAGCTGTCTAACAAAACTTCTAAAGATCGCTTATAAGATGTTTTGAAAGTCTGCGAGAACTTCACCTTTAAAAATATTGACGGCTAGTTTTTTTCATTATGGAATTTTCAGGTTCATATTCAGCAGATCCGCCCTTTAATAAGGAAACCTCTATAGACAACCACCAGACTATTACGTTATCCGAAAACTAAACACTTGCACGATGTAATCGACACCTAGCGCCATCTCTTTATAAAATTTGGAAGTAATACCAAGCCAGAAACGAAGTGAGGGGCGATTCACAAGTTCGATATAAATAAAACGAATAATAATTTAGTATGTTATATTGTCATCATAATGATGTTATATTACAATACAACTATGCCTTATGAACTCAAATCCCTAAAGATTGTCCATTGTTAGTAAACCATGTGCGTGTGACGGGACCGGAATAGTGACGAGTACGATCGTAATTCAATCCGGCGCAGCGTGTTGAAGCCTCGCGTTGCCTTCGTGAGATAGTATTCATTACACAAATGTATGAATTTACTACTTATAACGCCATGTTGGTCTAGTGGTTTAAGTACCGGGCCATGATCTCGGGGTCCTGGGTTCAATTCCCAGGTCGAGCGAAAAGTTTGTTACGAGATTTTCGAACATCACTTGGGTGTGTGATCACCAATCCGCATTTGGCAAGCGTGCTGATTAAGCCTTATCCCATGATAGTAGCGATAACTTGATTTCTATGATGGAGGCCTTTGACCTGCAGTGGCTGATACTTTGCTACTTATAAAGAGTCAAATGCTACAGAAAGCGGCAACACTTATGACTAATACAAAAACACCGTCTCCGTGATCCGTCTGCTCGTCTGCCACCTATCACATGGAAAAACACGAGTTTCTGGTTATTTTAACCCTGACCTCTAGTAAATTATTAGAGTTAGTGATGGGGCCGCCCTATTTGGCACACACTTGGAAATGCGAATCGAAGTTTTCTGTTTTAATGGTCAGGGTGGCTATAGAAGCTCTAGCCAAGTGAGGTTAAATAAATAAATAAATAATTCATACAACATCAGCTGACGATGTTCAAGTTAGGTATATGTAGGCAAACTAAGTCGACCTACTATGATGGGATTAGGCTTAATCACCACGCTTCATTATCATCATCAGCCCATTTAAGTCCCTACTGCGGGGGCTCCCTCTATCACATGAGGGGTAATTTCCATACTCACCACGCTTGGCAGACGGGTTGGCGAGGGTTTTGATACAAATGCAGAGTTTTCCTTCTCTGGGTGCTGATGATCATGCCAGCAGCTTTACCTTTGTCGCCTTCACAAATGTTCGAAAAATCGAATCGAACCCAGAACACTGAGATCGGGGCCCGGTGAAATTGTTCCAACATTCTATGATGGAGGCCTTTGCCCTGCTGTGGTACAGAATATAGGCTGATACCACTACTAACTGACCTAACTGTCATGTGGGTCTATCTGAGCTCACAGAACCTCACAGAAAACCGGCGTGAAGCAGCACTGTGATGTTTCGCTGCGTGAGTGAGGGTACCGGAGGCCCAATCCAGGGAAGAGGGGCGTTTAAAGGTTGGCAGCGCACCGGTGTCGCGGGTGTCAATGGACGGCGGCAATCGCTTACCATCAGGCGATCCGTCTGCTCGTCTGCCCACCTATCACATGAAAAAAGCTTTCACATTACGGTGAGAATTGGATGAAATATTTGTGAGATTTAGGGCCGATTCGACCAATCTTTATCCGCGGATATATCTATGGTATAACGTCAAATTTGTATAGAATGACAGCGCTATACCGTAGATATATTTAGTATCGGAATAAGATTGGTCGAATCAGACTTAGGTCATTTATGTAACCCATCCTCTGGTCATCCTCTGGTCTTGGTAACGGAGAGAAAATTCATCGGGGACATTCCCGTCGGGTCAGGAGACGGGGTGTATGGAACTCCCTCTGGGAAAGTAGTTCATGCTGCCAAAGGTTCCTATGTCACTTCCAAATTCTGTTCTCCCAAAATTTATATGTATGAGTGCAAAATAAACCCAATGCTAAACATAAACATCGGTAATTCAAGCAAGTCAGTTAAAATTTGAACAACAAACTAAGAAGATCACATCGTCATTTTCCATCTGGTGAGATTGTGTTCAAGCGTTGGCCTATAGCTCATAAAAAATACTATTGGAGCTAACTGTCGCTATTGTGCTTGAACAATTTGATAGAAAGGCCATAGCTGTCACGGGGAAAATACGTGCCTACTCGCTCGGCCATACATACTGCTTTGGGTTGGGCTTTTTTGATGGGCTATTTGGTTCGATAACAAAACAATCACACTGACGTTTTACATTGTTGTATTTTCTTTGTGTGTGCAGGTCGATCGGTTGTGCAAAAGCCATGTGACTAAACATTATAGTTACCGCAACAGTTCATCGGTTTACTAAAAACTACATTAAAATTCATCGACTAATATTGAACTATAATATGTTTGGTATCAATATGAGAATCGGTTATGGCAGTTTATGGTAATCCAATAAAAATGGTTTTGTCGGTTAGTGGATTTCAAGAGATAAGCTGTAAACCAAAATGCAATCTTGATCCCCTACTTTTCCCTCTGTGGTGTTATAATCCTCCAACCGATTACGGCTACGGCGGCCAATCTCAACGATCAGCCATATATTATAGTGCTCAAGTGTGTGCGCAAACACAAGTGCACTCTCTATTCCCAGACCCTCATATTCTGATGGGAAACTACTGTGACACGGCCAGAGAGGGTTCGGGCGCAGGATCACCGACTTAACATGCTTTTCGAGGCACGGGGGTACAAGACCGCAACCTCCAGACTCCGGGCTGACACTAAGATATTCTTACCGAAAACTTAGGTACAGATTTTTGGCCCGACCCGGGGATTGAACCCGGGACCTCTTGCGCAGCCGTCTCTTTAAAGTGCGACCCACTAACTACTGCGCCACAGAGACAGTCATTGGTGATGTTATATAATAATGCTAATGACCTTGCTCTAAGTATATTGTCTTTCAGTAGGGCCTGATTCGACCAATCTTAAACCGAGAACAAATCTATGGTATAGCGCTGTCATTTCATACAAATCTGACGTTATACCATAGATTTATCCACGGATAGAGATCGGACATAGTGACACAAATAATATTTACAAACAAACAGAATGATTGGTAAAACTTCTGTCATTGATCTATTACTATGAAATAAGTCTAGTTTAGAATCCTATAGAAGAAGGCTTTATAATGTAGATATGTCGTTTCATACATTTACGACATCATACAAACATACGAGTCAACACATTTCACACATATCAACTAGATGAAGTATAGCTTCGGGCTTATAGAGGGACCCGCTGCGCTTGTATCTATACCCCTCCCATTTACATACTGATTAGGTATTTTATATACATACATAATTATGTATTTTATGAAGACACATATAGATAAGGTGTTAATTTATATAGAATATTTTCTTTCGTAAAGCTTGCACAAGGACAGAATATTTAAGCCGAAGAAACTAAGTGTTAAACAATTGGATTCCATACGCGAATGGGGGTATGTCACCCTAATATGTTATTCTATTTTATTTATGTGTATCCATATACCAACCAACGTTGGAACCAATATTTGACGTTCATTTCGAACCGCAAATGTTGGCGCCATTTCTTTTGCCCCCATACTAGCATGTGTCCATTCATTAGAAGTGCTTCTATCTGTCTATCTGTAATATGTTTATGTGTATTTCCTGCATTGTGTCATATAGCCCAATTCCACCAATTAGGCATAGTTATAGCGAACATTTCCAAAGCATGGTCCTTGATGTTGTATAAAGAACTACACGTTCTAAATGGACGTAACTAGGCAGAGTTTTGGATAAAGTATACTAATGAAAGTTGTGACAAAATAATGTCAACGTCAAAGAATCAAAGGCCAGTATGGCAGTGCCAAAGGAAGTGATACCTTGACATCGCGTCCGTTGTGATTGCAACGTAGGGTCTTCTTTTGCTTATCATCAGGCCGAGGCGAGCCAGTATACTGTGTCACAAGATTCGACTTCAAATCAAACCTAGTTACGTTCATACTGATTTCAACATCAGCTTTAAAGCTTAACTTACAAAGTTCAAAATCCAACAGCGAGTTTGAGGTGCCGTCTCGCCACTTCCCCGGGCAGACGCACGTGTGGCGGGTGGCGGGCTGGCTGCAGAGGGGCCGGTCGCGGGCGCGCGAGGATCTGTACTGCCACGTGGCGCGCGCCGTCGCCCTCGTCGTGGTGGTGGCGAGGGACCGGCTGCTGAGGGAGGAGCCGCTGTCCGTCATAGCGGGAGCAAAGTCCATGCTTATGGGATTGCACAGGTACGCCAAGAGCGCCAAGACGATAACTCCCACTGTCCACCCCCTGCTTGTCCACTGCGGGTGGACAGCGCCACAATTGTTCTAAATAGTTCTCGATGTCCACCCCTGGGGGACATTAAGAATTAGTTTTAAAATAATTCCGTTGGCCACCCGGGTGGACAAAGACTTTTTTTCACTTCAATGGCATCTCTTTATTTCGAAATTTTGTCGGATATTGTTGATTGCAAATTGTGGGAATTAGGTATCGCAATGTCAGTTAAATAAGCAATTTTCTGGGTTTTGTCAAATAGTATAGTTTTGTGTTTTTAATATTATTACTTTTGTGTCAATTATTTACACCCAAATCCAGAAGGGGTGGAGGACATCGAGAATAGTCAAATTAGTCAAGTGTCTATGGGTGGATAACGGAACAATTTTAAAATTAATTCTTGCTGTCCCCCAGGGGTGGACAGCGAGAACTTTTTAGAACATTTGTGGCGCTGTCCACCCGCAGTGAACAAGTAGCGGGTGGACAGCGGGAATAATCGACGCCAAGAGTGACGAGTAGAGTGCATACTCTATGTTGTTGACTCCAAGAGTTTTGATGTTAATCGCCAAGGTGAACTTGTGCTGTCATGTCGCGCTAGTTATCGCCCTGATAGTGTTAGTAGTGTGAGACAGCTCAGGGAGAAACCGTCTCTGTCATAAGCAATGTCCTTTCACAGGTAAGTTTTTAAAAGTGATGGGGTGACTAAGTGGGAAGAATGTGCGGGAATCTGTACTGCCATGTCGCGCAGGTCATTGCCCTGAGAGTGTTGGTGGCGCGTGACAGACAGTTCAAAGAGGATGCACTCTCTCACTCACTCTGTTATAGCGAGAGCCAAGTCAACCAATAAGGATGTGAGATTTTTAAAACTGCCGTGTTGCGTGGACCACTGGCCTAATAGTGTCAGAAGTCATAAGGGGAGCAAAGTCTGGCGTGGACTTGGCACACTCAGTTTGCACAGGTAAATTAAAGAATGGTGAGGAGATGGCAGTGCAGAACCGAGGGGTTCATCTTATTGAATAGATGGATATAACAAGTTTTTACATCTTGTTACAGACTTTTGGATCTCGCTTTTGGTATGCCGTCCTTAGAAGCTCGTGATCTCGAAAAGAAAATACGCGAGGAACGATCTCGATATTTAGTAGCTGAACTTATTTGTAAGGTAAATAAATATGCATCTTTTGTGATGTAAAATAGGACATCTCTAAGTAAAAAAAAACTAATTTGTCTTTGTGTTCTATGGTATAGCCTGAACATCAGGAAGATATAGCAGCTCTCGCTGCGTGGGTGACTCGCGCCATGCGCCGGGCGGCCTCCGAGAAGACCGACGCCCGGGAGACGCCGCGCACGGCGCCCAGGGTGCCGTGTATCTACACGACGCCGCAGAGAACTCAGGTATAGACAGTATCATGAAGGAATGCACAGGTGTCCCTGATGGTGCCAGAGCTTAGGGATGTTTGTTTGAATGATAGAGGTTAGTTAGGAAGTTCCACAAAATGTTATGTGTTAAGGCAACGGGTAGCCCTAACTAGCGACACCGATCGATTTAAATTGTTAGCTACTAAACCGAATCTATTTTGAACAATTTCGGGGTTACAACCTGTCGGCAACACTTATACTATTTATTTAGTAACCATGCACAAATGTTGGGTCCAACGCGTACGCGAATAAATTATTACCGCCAAAAGCGGCCACTTTTAGCGTGAATCAATTTTTCGCGTAAAATCCATTGGCGTCGCTACCCGTCATGTGCCCTACCCGTCACCTTAACCAGGTGGAAACCAACACAACCAAAGACAACTTAATCATGGTAACACGTTCCAGATACTATCCGAAATGTGCAGGTTTGCTCACGAGGTTTTCCCTCATAGCCGAGCTAATGTGAGGAAGGCGCATTATTATTCACTGAACTAACATTTCCGCTTTCACAATTCCTTTTGACCGTGGGAGAGCAAGGCTTCGGCATGAATGACCGGAGTGATACCACGGCCTCACAGGAAACCGGCGTGAAGCAGCACTGTGCTGTGTTTCGCTGCGTGAGTGAGGGTAGCGGAGGCCCAATCCGAGGGAAAATGGGTTTAAAGGTTGCCAGCGCACTTGTGTTGTGAATGCCATGGGCGCTTCCCATTAGGTGAACCGTCTGCTCGTCTGCCAGTGCCACCTATAGTATAAAAAATACTGAGTGGCATTATGTTACTCCATAACAGGTGGACCTGCGGCTATACCGGCGGGAGATTCTCCGGCGCGCAGCGGGGCCGCTACAAGCGCTCCTAGAGCGGGAGTCCCGCGGCTGGTTCCTGCACTTCCGCGAGCGGCGGGCCGCGCACCTCGCCAGCCAGAAGATGCCTATGAAAGATATCGAAGAGGTAAGTGCTTGTTTGAACCAGCGATGGTGAAATATTGGGGTCATCCCACCGATTTACAGCATTTCAGCAGATATGCATGCTACTTTTAGCATCGGCGATTTTACGACTGCATCGATGCTGATTCACGTTTTGGCGACTCTGTGCGTTCAATGGCAGCGGTCTCGATATCGTGTGTTTTTGCGACCTGGTTCTCTGCTAGATCCGCAACACTAGATTGGCGTTTTTAAGTGTGCGGTACGGTAAAAATTAAAATCTATTGGGGACGCCAGTGTGCCCTACCCGTCAACTTAAACCAATTCAATACCAACCATCAGAACAGAATGAACATTTCAGTTGTTAATTATTCAATATTGCACTAGATGGTGTTGGAACTTAATTATATTTACCCAAATAAACCAAACCAAATCAAACGAACCATCATCCCGGTTTCATATGACTGACCGGATGGCGCAATTGGTTCGATCCCCACCCTGGACAAACATTCGTGCGATGAACACTTGTGTTTGTTCGGTGTCTGGGTGTAATATATGTATTCAAGTATATATTTGTGTTCCTCTGTTGTCTGATATCTGTAACACAAGTGCTTAAGCTACTTAGTACGGAATCAGGTCAACGTATGAGATGTTGTGAGAATTATATTAATTATATACCAGTCACCATAGCCACTCGGCCAATCTGACTTAGCGGTTCTGAGCGAAGTTGGTAACTGTCTTTTTTACAAAATGACCGCTCTTTTAGTGCAACTAGCCTGACATTTGCCAAATGTAGCGCGGGGAACACCACTTTTAGAAATAATGTCGTAAAGTAACATTTGTTCGGAGTGTCGACGGACTGGTTACATTGGTGGTGCGGTTGCAGGAGGTGCGCGCTGCTGCGATGCGCGAGTACGTGTCGCGCGTGTGCAGCGCGGTGAGCGTGTGCTCGCGGCTGCTGGCGCTGGGCGCCGACGTGCCGGCGCTGCTGGCGCTGCAGCTGCGCGCTGCCGCTATCGTCGACAGGCAAGTACCTGTGTTGTGGGATATAGTTTTGGTCAAATCTGCTACAAGTACCGTAGTTTTTTGACATAATGAACATATTTAATACTCGTCGTCGTCATTTAATACTATTGACATTTTATTACAAAAATCTAATTTAATTCTATTTTATTTATTTGACTTTAGTGTTCTATTGTGTATTTTAATTTGCTTCTTTTGACTCAGATACTAACAATTTGGGCTATGTATGATGATATTATCTGTCGCGCTTATTTTTATTTCTTTTTTTTTTAGTTGTAATTAATTATTAATTTGACAAGGATTGTATTCTTCTGCTTCTTCTGCTTTTTTATTGTAAATTATCCGTGAGTGACCAATGAACATGAATGTAATGTAATAATGTATCCTAACCTTATACTGCGTTTTGGATTAATTTCTGTTAGCTTGTAAGGTGTCTGAATAATAAATAAATAAATAAATAAATCATCATCTATCGCAGTCCACTGCTGGACGTAGGCCTCTCCAATTGTTCGCCACCGTGATCTATCCATGGCTTCTCGCATCCAGCTCTTGCCAGCCATCCTGCGCAGATCGTCCCCCCACCTAGCCAGAGTGACCGACCTTGACCGACAGAGTGACAGACCTTATCATAATAGCTACGGTAGATACCATCTGACTTCTTTTTTTTTCTATTCGGATGGCATTATGGTGACAAGGTTCTAAAGTATATGTATATTTTATGCAGCTGGACGTAGTTATTTCATCATCATCATTTCAGCCAATAGACGTCCACTGCTGGACATAGGCCTCCCCCAATATTCTCCATGCAGATTCGTCATATGCCGCCCAGATCGTCGGCCACGGCTGACTTCCTGCACGTGGCCTCCACTCGAGGACGTTTCCGCCTCAACAGCCGTCTGTACTCCTCGCTATTTGCCCTGCCCATAGCCACTTGCGGCATGCAATCCTTTGGGCTATGTCTGTGACCTTAGTTCTGCTGCGTAGTTATGTAGTGATGTATTGTCTATTTAAGATCTTATAATGTACACTGTGAAATGCATATAAAATATTGAGTATTGAGTATAAGTACCTTAAAACTACTTTTTGTTAATCACTTTATTTCACCAAAATATTAACTTCCCCAGAGCGGAAGAAGGCGTCCGCCGCAAACTGGAAGCGAACCTGGCCACCGCCGAAGCCAGGATTTGCGCCACGCACCCCATCCTCTCCCGCGCCGACGCCTGGCGCAAGGAGAAGCTCGCCATCGCCGCCCAGAGACTAAAAAGTGACCTGAAGTGGACCTCTATGGAAGACGCCGCGGCGGCCATGCAGGCACATAAGCTGCATCAGCACAGATACTTTTTATTGAGGGATCTGACGTTTTTAAGGGACCGGGAACCACTATTGATGAAGGTAAGATAAAAGTAAGCTCGGATTATGATGTTCAACCTTCAAAGTTGAAAGTCAATACTGGCGGAAGCAGGACTCGCCAGAGAATAAAGAGCGAGCTGATTTGGATCTCTATAGAAAAACACACCTGCACTGATATTTTTTATTGGAAAATCTGACGTTTTTGAGGGACCAGGAATCACTGTTGATGAAGTTAAGGTGGACATTTATTTTATTTATTTTTGGGGACGCGATGATGAGGATGAAAATCGAGTTATCTATAAAAACACAAGATAACTTACAGTTATGTTACCCTGTAGCCATGGGGAGCGCTGGCCAGCGACTTCGTGAGCTCCTCCTTCTTCCTTTAGAAATTGCGGGCGAAATAATGTTTGCGGGTGCAGTGTGAGACGCGGTTCATATATCAAGCAATTTTCTTCTGCGACGGCGACGTTCAAGTTGACACAAGTCCCGTAAACTACTTTGGTTTTTTATGGATAGCCAAAAAGGATGAATGTGGCGCGAACAATTTTGTATTTATTTATTATCTTCTCTTACGCTATCGTTACAGGTAATCTTAACCTAATACGATAGTGTAACTATTAGTTATATATAAACTATAAAATACTATGTTATATGTTATGACATAGTGTTATGTATTATATAATAATTCTAGCAAAACAAGAACTCGCCAGAGACTAAAGAGCAAGCTGGAGTGGACCTCTATGGAAAACTACACCAGCACATATACTTTTTATTGAGAGATCTGACATTCTTAATGGACCGGTAACCACTAATAATAAAGGTTCAATATTATAGTACCCGGCCTTGGTTGTTGACTTCAATGACAAAATAATTGAAATTTAAAGTTCTGGACCCCAATTCTCGTGTTTGTGACATTTATTTTCATTTGATATATATGTCTAAAACATAGTTTTTTTGTACAGTTTTCAGGTGATATCTATCCGCCATATTTTCAAAATATCACGAGCACGATAATACGGTATACGACATTTTTTTTTTTTTTGCAATCAAAAGACCTCTCAATGATAGAAATATCGTTGAAAGAATCACTTGATTCTCATTTAAACTACCTGAGATATCACAACTTTAAAATCACATTATTTTGGACAAACCCAAAACGCTCCATACAAATGGCTACTTAGATGTGACGTCACACTTAAGTATTTTGTATGCATTTCATTTGAATATTATATCAAATGTTTCGTTTATGTCAATTCTATTATAATAATTGGTGCAAGTTGTATGGGTTCTTCAATGGTATAATTATTTTTTAATAATTTCATACTTTTAAAATGGACTTGTCCATGAATCTTTGAATGACCATAAAACCGGCTAAAGGTTATATTTTTAATTGAGAATTTTTACCATTGGCACATATTGACCAATATTTTGATAAAATATTTATATTTTGTAAAATCTTGAGCTTAGTCGTATACCCTATTGGGCTCCTGCAATTGAAACCTAAAGTCTGATTTAGCAAGTTATTAAATAGGAATTATATTATAGCCCTTCTTCATTTTCTTATAGTTGTTGTTGTATCCAAACAAGAGAGGCGCACAGCGCGTGTGGAAGGGGTGGAGTACCCTTCCTTTTCTTTCCCTTCGTTTTAAAGTTGATAGGAAGCTTACGATAGACAAATATTACCCAGAAGCACTCTGTATTTTTGTAATTGTATTTTTTTGTATTATTATATTTAATTTAATATTATAATTTAATATATTGGTTTTGTATCTGCCTGCTCCCATATTGCCCATCTGTTCAATTTCCTATCTATTTCTTTTTTTTCTGTCTCAATCTCAATTATGCATGTATATGGAACAGATGCGCAATAATGTAATGGTAGTCGCTGAAAACCAGCGTCGGGGTTGGTCTCTTGGATCAGCACCGGCTATTGCTGAGCGGCCGCCTGTTTGGCACATACAGGGATAATGTTGTCCTACTTTTCGTTATTATTTATGTCTAGGTTATGTTTCTTATTAAGTTTCCTTGTTTTGTATTGTGCCAAATAAAGTTATCATTCATTCATTCACTCTTATCTGTACTCTTATTTAAATTAAAAATAACCCAATCCGTTTACTTATCTGTCAGGAACTCCGCGCCGCCAAAACGCCGACCCGCGAGTTCACATGGTCCACCCGCATCTGGCTGCCGCAGAACTGGGTCGTGGTGCGGCACTTCCGCGGCCGCTCCGAGAGGATCCCCACCGTGCTCAGCACCAGGGCCACGTCCATCGTCACGCCGCGGTCCGACCCCTCGCAGCCCGTGTTCCTGGTCGACAAGGAGCGGGTCCGGACTACCAGCACCAGGTGGCCCGGGTGGCGGCTTGTCAATTATGCTCACAGGTTAGTGGTCATTTCAGAGAGAATTCCAACTGTCCTCAGCTCGAGGGTCCGGTCCATAGTCACTCCGAGGTCGGACCTTCTTTGTAGATTAGAGAGGGTCCGGACTATGAGTACCAGGTGGCCCGGGTGGAGACTTGTCAATTATGCTTACATGTTAGTGGTCATTTTAGAGAGAATTCCAACTGTCCTCAGCTCGAGGGTCCGGTCCATAGTCACTCCGAGGTCGGACCTTCTTTGTAGATTAGAGAGGGTCCGGGCTATGAGTACCAGGTGGCCCGGGTGGAGACTTGTCAATTATGCTTACATGTTAGTGGTCATTTTAGAGAGAATTCCAACTGTCCTGAGCTCGAGGGTCCGGTCCATAGTCACTCCGAGGTCGGACCTTCTTTGTAGATTAGAGAGGGTCCGGACTATGAGTACCAGGTGGCCCGGGTGGAGACTTGTCAATTATGCTTACATGTTAGTGGTCATTTTAGAGAGAATTCCAACTGTCCTGAGCTCGAGGGTCCGGTCCATAGTCCCTCCGAGGTCGGACCTTCTTTGTAGTTTAGAGAGGGTCCAGACTACGAGTACCAGGTGGCCCGGGTGGAGGCTTGTCAATGGACAACATTTCAAAATTGTAAAGCTCTGAAACAAAAAATACCAATTCTTTATTTACTTTTCCGCTGCTCGAATATATATTTATTAATTTTTTATATTGCTTATTTACTGAGAAAAAAATTAAAAACTAAAAAACGTAAGATGACGTCATCGGACGGCAGAATGTACCTTATTTCTTTGCTTAGCACATTATAGTTTTAAATTTACGAAATGCCAAACCCATGACATGCAACTGTCAAAAAAAAAGACAACTTGTCAACGTTGAATGAATGAATGACGTTGACAATGTTGACACTAGTATTATTTACCTTTGACAGTAGTACCTTTTTTTATTATAACAATGATAAGCAAAGGAATATCGCTGTATTCAGGCGTCCGATGACGTCATTTGGCGCTTACGTCTATTTAGAATATAAAGAATTTCAATAATTATTTTATGCATGAAAATGGACAAATTTTGAAAAAAGAAAATATATGGTTCTGTTAATTTTATGTCTATTTTCATATAAAAAAACAATATGGACATGTTAAAAATATGAAATGTTGTCCATTATGCTCACAGGCTACTTCTTTTCAATTTAGGACGTATACTGGAGACCATTGCAATGGCGTAGAGTGCTTTAGAGGGGCTCTGTATCAGCAGGGGTCAAGTTATTCAGTAGGTGGGGGCCGAAAGTATTCCGGCTTGTCGGAAAAAATGAACACCAGCGCCCTCTTTGATGCCTGCAATGTGACCCCCATCCCTAGTCATACCATACGTTGGTACATTGCCCCCTCACTATTCCTCTCGCAAAACGTCAAACTCTCTCTGGTTCAATCTCTGCTCCGCGATACATATTATAAATGTGTAATCCTTTAAAATCAATAAAACTATCTGTTTATTTTACACAAATTAGCTTTTTTTCTACATTATGGCTTACACGTTATGGGGTTTGGCGAACTAGATGAGTTAACGATATAACTAAGGTGGTGCCATATACCCTGAAATTTAAAATATGAGTTTTTATAATGATGATGAATAATGAAATGTTTGCGCTCCGAAATGAATGCAGGACATTGGCGTCGCGGGTTTTGTTTTATGTAATGGCTCGGCGAGAGGAAAAAGGTACTGGTCACGCGATAACATGATTCCAAGTCCCGGTCTTCCGCCGTGGGTGGCTCGGGAGTTCCATGCTGCGGTGTTGCTGGTGATTCGCAGTCCTCTAGCTGTCGAAAGTGTCTTCAGGCACGGCTGTGTTAAGCCGACGCCGACCTCTTAATGGGCAGGTTGGGCTAACTTGCCAGAAGCGAGTATCGTATCTTCAATGGCCTTTTTATAAACCACGTACCGTTCTCCTTTTGATGGTTACTTTACTGGTGAATATTATTATGTTGTAGAACGTGGTGTTGGAGCTGGAACATGATGTTCCTGTTGGGCGTGGTGGTGCCGTGGTGTTCGGTGCTGTCGCTGAGGACCTTGCTACGGGTTCGGCCTTTCGTCCCCGATTATGAACTGTCGCAGGTTTGTGTGGACTAATGTAGTTTCTTTCACTACTTGTCAGCACGCTGAAGTGGTTACACTGGTAACAATCACTAGAGCAGTCATCATAACACTCTGTTCTGACGATTGGGCTTCTAACCCACACAACACATCGACACGTGGCGATCGCCGGCTGCCGCTCCATTGGGAATTCGTAATCTTGAAGGCTACAACGAAACTGTCCATTTACGAATGAGAACTCCCTGTCGCACCGAAACAAATGAGACACGTACAGCACGTGTTAAATAGACTGAGATAAAGATTCGATTGTCGATTCCGTTTCGTTGTATGCTCTGCTTTTACAAATGACCTTTCCCTCACTCCCCCGGTTCATCTTCGGTCTAGTGTGACAACACTGGTGTCCTATCGCAATACGAGGGAAAGGGAATAGAGAGTGCACTGGTGTTACGCCCACACTTGTGCACTATAATATATCCTGCGTACGCGGCTGATCGTTACGATCAGCCGCCGTAACCGTAATCGGTTGGAGGATATTCTTATTATAATGACTTGGCATATTTTCGCAGGTGAACGGGACTCTGTTCCCGAAGCGCAGCAGTGAGACGCAGACGATGTGGTCGCGGCTGTTAAAGCTCTGGCGGCACGTGTCCAAGGAGAGGACGAGGTTCGAGACGGAACCAGATACAGGTGACAGTGGCTTCATATTGACTAATACGATATATGACTATTTTTTTTTATTTTTGCAATCAAAAGACCTCTCAATGATAGAAACATCGTTGAAAGAATCACTTGATTCTCATTTAAACTACCTGAGATATCACAACTTTAAAATCACATTATTTTGGGCAAACCCAAAACGCTCCATACAAATGGCTACTAAGATGTGACGTCACACGACAGTATTTTGTATGCATTTCATTTGAATTTTGTATGGTAGCTATATCAAATGTTTCGTTTATGTCAATGGTTCTATTATAATAGTTGGTGCAAATTGTATGGATTATTCAATGGTATAATCATTTTTTAATAATTTCATACTTTTAAAATGGACTTGCCCATGAATCTTTGAATGACCATAAAACCGGCTAGACGTTATATTTTTAATTGAGAGTTTTTGCCATTGGCACACATTGACCTATATTTTGATAAAATATTTATATTTTGTAAAATCTTGAGCTTAGTCATATACCCTATTAAAGGGTGTTACTCGTCTTGGCGGGGGCACTAGCTCTTCCTCCAGATTCGTCTTATCAAGGACCACCTTGGATCGTAATAACATTTTTGTGTATGTGTTGTTTTAATAATAGTTCCACTTTTGGTGATTTTCCATCAGTGTACCCCAGGCTCCGAAGCGACCGTTTTGGATGGGAGTGACACGCGAAATAGAATGGAGGTCTTTATGGATCGTAATTTTTCTCACACAGGGTTACTAGGCAAAGGTCTGAGCCGTCAAGCGAACCGGTTGTGGAACTACGGCGTGATCGGCGGCCTGGGGTCTCTCGGCTTGCTGCTGGCGTTCCCGCTGGTGGCGCTGGTGGCCAGCGTCGCGTCGCTGCTGTGCGCGCTGAGCGTGCCGCTGTGGATGCCGGCGCTGACGCTGGCTGTGCACGCCGGGCAGGCGCTGCTGTACGAGCTGGACTGCCCCGACCCGCCGCGCTTGAACCGGTCAGTGTTCTTTGAACTGTGGGGGCGCTGGGGTGATGTAGTAATACAACAGAAGTCGGTTATTAAGGTGACGGTTAGGGCACACTAGCGACGCCAACCGATTTTAATTTTTAGCTACAAAACCGGATCTATTTTAAACATTTTCGGGGTTACAATCTCTTTATTTATTTATTTATTTATTGAAGACAACCAACAAATCTTACACCGAATAACCGTAAAAAAACTTACATTAAAATATATGCTAAGTGTAGATTCACTTACAGGCTGCCACGACTTGCGAATGTGATTATCTCAATTGAATATATATATGTATACAAGCATGCATACACACCTGTACACATGCATGCATATACACAAATTTAGTTTTGCTGTTGCAGAAAACTCAGTGTTAGCCTTTTAAATTTAGAAAAACTGTTCGAATAGATATCCACATCTGTTGGCAAACACTTATACTATTTATTAAATAACTATGCACAATATTTATTAAATATGCTGAGCTGAGAGCTGAATGATATGAATGAGCTGAATTATCCGTATGAGCGGAATAATCCAAATTCAGAGCGAGGGAGTAAGCTCTGGGCTGTCCGGGGTGAATAGGTCTTTCCATGTATTACGCAGGGAAAAGAGAAAAGTATATTACATGGCACAGCAGGTGGGGAGCGATTATTCATTCGTAACAAAATCAATTAATCACGGATCTATGTACATTGTATCTCTGTATACCTAGCTTTTAAGTTTTGTATGTTGTGCATTAAAGAGTATCTATCTATGAGAGTTGATGTTCTAAATTATTCAAATGAAGCGTTTCACTGATCCAGATGCAAACGTGCCAATCTTTTGAAAGATACGTTTTTACCCGGTATCATCATCATCATCAGCCCATTTTAGTCCCCACTGCTGGGGCACGGGCCTCCCTCAATCACATGAGGGGTAATTGCCATACTCACCACGCTTGGCAGACGGGTTGGCGAGGGTTTTGATATAAGTGCAGAGTTTTCCTTCTCTGGGTGCTGATGTTCAGGCTAGCAGCTTTACCTTAATCGCCTTTTACGACACCTCAGTAAGAGTGAGGGTGGCCTATTCTACTCTGCCGGGGACCACACGGCCAGTATACTTTTTACCCGGTATACTTTTTACAAATTGGTACAATGTTCGTAGGTGGCTTGTGCTGTTCGAGGTGATAATCTGGCGCATCGCGGTTCTGGGGGTGCTGCAGCCCGTCGCGGCGCTAGTGGTCGCGCTAGTGCTGTGTCCGCTGTGCGCCTTCATCTTACTAGTCGGTCAGTGCTGATTCGCTACCATATAGTTTTGCCAATTTTTACCCATTGTTTGTTTTATTCAATACAGTGAGTAGGAACCTCGTAAAATTTTGCTGATGGGTTTTTTTATGTGATAGATGCCAGACGACCAGACGGATCACCTGATGGTAAGCGATTGCCGCCGCCCATGGACACCCGCAACACCAGTAAAGTTACAAGTGTGTAACCAACTTTTAAACCCCTCTCCTCTGGTAAAATAGTATAATGTGTAAAATATTAAAAAAGAACGCTTTTTCTTTTCGATTTACCAAAAGTAAGCAGTGGTCTTTGGCTAAAACGATGATGAAGCTGAGCTAAGAAAGCTTACGTAATATTTGAACGGTTACATTTAGTTCTAAACCAATAGATGGCGCTGGGCGATTACATCTCACAAGTATGTCACCTTTTCAGTTTACTTTTAAGCCTGTTGTTGTCTAATTCATCATCATCATCAGCCTATCGCAGTCCACTGCTGGACGTAGGGCTCTCCAATTGTTCGCCACCGTGATCTATCCATGGCTTCTCGCATCCAGCTCTTACCAGTTATTCTCCGCAGATCGTCACTCCACCTAGCCAGGGGGCGCCCTACATTACGTTTGCCAAGACGCGGTCTCCACTCTAGAACTCGTTTACCCCATCGGTTGTCGGTTCTGCGGCTAATACGGCCAGCCCACTGCCACTTACGCTTGCTAATCCGGTGAGCAATGTCGATGACCTTGGTTCTCTGCCGGATCACCTCATTTCGGATTCGATCTCGGTCTAAATAATGTTCCTCAATAAATAGTATAGATAAGTACAACCCACCACCTCCCATGGCCATACCAACACTATGGTTATACTGGCCGAATCGTGGGAGATGTGCGCGGATATTGCGTGTCCTTGGGACTATTGCACTCCACCGCGCACAATTCTTGACTCCCTACAAGTTATTAATCTATGTCCTTGTCCCTAAATGTGCGTTTCTCCCCCTTCTGGGGCCGCTGACGCCACATCACAGGTGGCGCCCTCTAGCGCCGAGCAGTCCGGGTCGTTTCTCCGTTTGTGCCAGCCATGCGCGAACTCACGCAGCCTGGCGAAGTTCGCTTCCGAGGACACAAGGTCCGGGTACCATATTGGTCCAGGTTCGTCAACTACAATCCCATTTAGCAGCTCCCCACGTAGGTCCTGATATACTGGACAGCACCACAATACATGATGTCTGTCCTCCTCGCGTTCACCACATATACACGAACTGTCATCCCTGAGACGCATATCACATAGTATAGATAAGTACAATGTAGTAATGTTGGCACTTGTCTCCCACCAGGTGGGTTGTCGTGGTGGTCGCTGCCGCGGCGTGTGGGAGGAGGTGGCGTGGCGCGCGGTGATCTCGCGCGCGGGCCGCGTGCCGGCGCACGACTCCGCCTTCTGCCGCCGCGTGGACGGCCCGGGGCTCAGGACCAAGACTTACTACCAGATCACGTGAGTACTTCAAACATGTTATCAGCGGGAAAGTAGAACAAATCATTTATATGTCTGGGATTGCCACCGAGTTGTTTTGCCGTCGCTATAGCCCGTAAAATTAAGCTTGACTAGAATTACAGCCATTGGTGTTACAGAAAAATGATCTACCCTTAATCGGACAGTGGTAAAGATAGTTCCCACCAGATTTTGAACTTTATGTGTCATGGCATAAGAGCGAAAACCAATGAAATTTTTCACTGACTCATATCCGATTAAGGGTTAAATAAATAAAAAAAATGTATACAACCTGTGCGGATAAAGAATGGGATCAGAAATGCCAGCGCGTCTATTCACTTCTCGCTCGCACACCCACGAGTGCGAGTATAGGACGCAAATTGTGTGCGAGCGAGAAGTGAACAGATGCGCCGCCATTTCTCATCCCATTCTTTATCCGCACAGGTTGTACCTATTTTATTTGGAACAACTAAGGCTCATAGAAGGTTTTTTAGTAAATTAATATCTTATAACAGTAACACACAACGTAGCTAAAATATTAAAAACTTAAATCACCCTCAGTACCAACGATGACCAGATAGGCGATGTGGACCGTCTATTAGCCACCGTCTTTTAAGGTCTATAGTTTAAAAATCTATAGAATGAAACTTGGTTAAAATGATATACCTTATATCTATTGAAATAAAGGTCAAATGACAGCTGTCATTCTAATCGAGCTATGTTTTACGGACTATAAAACTCGAAAGGGATATGATGCTAGATTGACGGCCAAGCTTCGCTAGTCTGAGAGGCAATTTAAGAAGTAATATGTGTGTTTATGTGGGAGTACTCAAAAACTTACTAAAAGTGCTCCTGCGCAGCATCAGTATATAAACAGCTACATCCCTCTAACCACCTTTTCTACCAACCATTCTAAACAACATTTGTTCTATAACTTTTACACATTTAACAACTGCTGTGTGAGAGCAACAAAAGTTTAAAAAACAAACATTGTGGGATGTCGAGAATTGAAACCTCGAGGCCTCTAACCTCATTTGCTCACTTTTAATTGCGCGAAGGAACATTTATTTTTTTTATTTCGCGACTCTTTTGTTTTTAAACGTCCAATTTTTTTTTTTTATTTTATTCCGGAGTAAAAGTACAAACTTTTATTCGTACTGTTTAAAATTGTCCGTTATTCAAATACATCTACCGTATATCGCGGACAGAGGCCTGCCTGTACAGGAGTTTTATGAACTGCATAGCTCGGCCAATGCGATACATTTTCTGGCTGGTCGCGCACGTGGTACCTAGTTACAAAATTTTGACAAATTAACTCAAATTGCAAATTTATTTTGGTATTACGTTTGTATGGGAAATACGTTTTTCGCCGGACCCTTAAGCTACTTAGTACGGAATCAGGTCAATGTATTTATTTATTTGGACAACCATCAAAACATACACTACAACATTCTTAAGACTAACGCAGTAGGTAATTTATTCTTAGTGGTGACTTATTTATAGGTTGCCACGGCATGCGAAGCGATATTATATTATGTACTAACATCAAATCTCATTTAAATATGTTAAAGACCATTATTTAGAAGAAACAAGTGTAAATGTGAGTTTATTATAATTATACGTTTGTATTGTTATAAAATAAGACGATTTTTTGAATGACAATAATTTAGGGACATATTAGTAACACAAAAATTGTACTATATTTTAAGTTGATGGTGACATTTTGTAAAACATTTTTTTTTAAAAGAGTAACTGCTGAGTTTCTTGCTGGTGTCTTCTTGGCAGAAAACTACATTCCGAACCAGTGGTAAACATGTTGAGATTCATAAGTGTTCTGTATGGACCTAAATTGAATAAACTAATAACTTGTGAACAGGTGCCACCTTTGGGGACTGGTCTGCTTCGGTTTACCTCATAATATTTATTTTATTATTATTTCCTTTATTTTATTTTGTGTAACAATTAAACTGTATGGCTTGGTATGATGATGACACAACATTGTATGAAAGTTTGGCGATTAAAAAGAGTAACTGGCGAGTTTCTTGCCGGATCTTCTCGACCAGAAACAACTTTCCGAGCCGGTGGTAGAATCGCATTATGTTTATTTATTTCTTTAGTATATTTTATGTATCAACATATATATGTATTAACATGTAAATTATACATAAGTACTTATAAATAGTTTTAAGTCATTAAAATGTATGACGATTTGTAAGTGCTGTATACAAGCCTATGCAAATAAAGAATTATTTGATTGATTGATTGATTGAAAAACAATTTTCATTTTCATTTTTCATTTATAACTATATGTTATGTATGTGAGGTTGTATGGCGTTTTTGTATAAATGTCCAACAGTTGCGCCCAGGCGGTGGCGGCGGTGGCGGCGCGCGGCGAGCTGGAGGCGCTGGCGCAGTGGGCGGGCGACGTGGAGCTGGCCGTGGAGCGCCCGCTGCGGGACTACGCGCACTTCGTCGACGCCTGCTTCGGCCCCTTCTCCGTGCAGATCGCCAAGGTCAGCCTTGCCGTTCACGCCAGACTGTTGCCATCGTATTCATCACACGTTCTGATCCTTTGAACCAGAATCTATACTATGATTTTTCTGACTTGCACTGCCTTACCCCTTTTCTTAATTCGCTATACTTTTCCTCTACCCTGAGGTTGTCTGGAAGAGATCGCTATTAGCGATAAGACCGCCTACATTGTTTTAGTATAATAACTTAGGCTAAGATCTGTAAATTTTGTGCAATAAAGTGTATCTATCTATCTATGATTTTTTTTTATCCGAGAAACTTCTCGCGGGCATCATACTAATGAAACAAATTTTATTTATTTATATATTTAAAACCTTTATTGCACAAAACGATACAATAGGCGAACTCAATGCCCAGAGGCATTCTCTACCAGTCAACCTTTGGGTCATGTAGACAGGACAATGGTGCGGCGAAAAGAGAAACAAATATTTTTCCTCAAGGAAATTGTATGTCTAATATTTATAAAAAATAGTGTTCCAAATAAAAAGCATCAATCACCTGGTCACTTCAGTATGGGATTTGGTTCTTTTGAGATTCGACACTAGGTCCCGTGGGGAAAAATGTTTGTTTTCGTTAGTATAATGTTATTGATAAGTTTCTCGGGTATTTTTGAAAATTAATCACAGTGTTTAAACCTTTAGAGAGCAGGCTCTCGACATTAAGTCATCACGCACTTAACTGATTGACGCGGAGAGCACTAGAATTAATCAACAAACTATTACAACAAATGGACTTACTTATTCGCAAACGCACTACCATTTTTCTCAAATGAGGCCAAATTATTTTTGAAGTTCCATTTAAGTCATATTGGAGATTTGAGGTTAAGTTTGGTTCAATTCATTTATTGCACATGTTGGTCTTACAAATATCAGACTATATTGGATGTATCGTATCGTATCGTATCATGTTGGATCTTCGCACTGTGTGCGGGTCGGGTGTCGGGGTAGATATATTGGATGTGTCTAAGTGTCTCATAGCGCCATCTATCGGATGTTTCTTTTGCAAAACGCAAACACATAGCGCCCCTACCGGAACAGCTACCAGTGTTCTTCTTTATTGAGCAATAAGTTCGTTGGTTCTTCAAGCAGTATTTCCCCACAGACCGGCGCGTACAAGCAGCTAGAAAAGGAGTGTATGGAGCTGACCATGTCATTACGAGAGAAGGTGTCGAGCCGGCGACGCGAGCTGGCACTGGGCCTCAGTGATACAGCTCGCGCCAGGGTGCGGATGACGACGCAGGATCTCAGGGTAAGTTACTTCTACTGGAGCATACAAGTAGCTAGAGAAAGAATACATGGAGCTGACCATATCCTTACGAGAGAAGGAGTCGAGCCGACGAAGAGCAATATGGGGTAGTGATCAGCACATTGGCGCGAGCGCCGAGTGATTTTGCTCATGAATTTTGTACGTGGCATACTCTTTGTTAATTGCCCTATATCTTTAGCATATAGTAGATCAATCACACATTGAATTGGAAAACTGTTCTTTCGAAAAATATGAGTGGGGGTTTGTTTAGACGTACAATCTGCGTTTCATGTAATTATCGTCTGTAAACCGAATTTACAGAAAACCAATTTTATTCTTAAGATACGGGGAGAGGAGGTTTAAACTCTTACCTGACTCTCGTCGGTGTTATTAAAAAATCTGAAAAACTGTAGTAACTGAAAATTATATTCTGCTGTCTGATATTTCTATAGGACGAAGTGACACTAAGAGTCTTTTCGGTGGCGTTTAAGACGCGGTGGAACGAATATTATGCAATGTGATTTTCGGGCGCACTCGGCTAAGTAAGGAGCGCATTTCGCTTCGACTTCTCGTGACTCTGGCCACCGGCCGCGTCTATGGGGCCGATTTTTTGATCCGTAGTTAAACTAAACGAATAGTTTAAAAAAATAACCAATGGTAAAACATCGCTAAAATGTGTTTTATGATCAAAAGTTAGCTAAACCAATAGTTATTACAAGGAATTATGTCACTTTGACACCGTCGTCAGTTCGACTATTGGTAACACAGTTAACAATAGTTAATTTAACCAAAAGGTAACTAAGGGCCGATTTTTTGATTGGTAGTTAAACTAAACTAACGGTTTAAAAAAGTAACCAATGGTCAAAACACACCAATATGTACTTTTTGAACAATAGTTAGCTTAACCAATAGTTATATTACAAGGAATTACGTCACTTTGACGTTGTCACTTTGACTATTGGTTGGACAGTTAACAATAGTTAATTTAACCAAAAGGTAACAACGGATCACAGAATCGGCCCTAAGGTTCAATAAATCGACCCTTAGACGAGATAAAAGTGTTGTGTAGCGAGTCTTGGTCTTTACTTATGTTTGTTTGTATACAGCGGGCAGTGCAGGCGTCGGCAGCGGAGCTGTCGCGCGTGTTCGGCACCCTGGCGCGCGGCGAGGAGTGGTGGACGCAGCGGGGCTTAGAGCTTCACGACTGGCACGCGCTCGCCGCCAACATGCTCGTCGAGGTGACTATACAATTAGCTGTCGAGGAGTGGTGGACGCAGCGGGGCTTAGAGCTGCACGACTGCACGCGCTCGCCGCCAACATGCTCGTCGAGGTGACTATACAATTAGCTGTCGAGGAGTGGTGGACGCAGCGGGGCTTAGAGCTGCACGACTGGCACGCGCTCGCCGCCAACATGCTCGTCGAGGTGACTATACAATTAGCTGTCGAGGAGTGGTGGACGCAGCGGGGCTTAGAGCTGCACGACTGGCACGCGCTCGCCGCCAACATGCTCGTCGAGGTGACTATACAATTAGCTGTCGAGGAGTGGTGGACGCAGCGGGGCTTAGAGCTGCACGACTGGCACGCGCTCGCCGCCAAACATGCTCGTCGAGGTGACTATACAATTAGCTGTCGAGGAGTGCGTGGACGCAGCGGGGCTTAGAGCTGCACGACTGGCACGCGCTCGCCGCCAACATGCTCGTCGAGGTACTATACAATTAGCTGTCGAGGAGTGCGTGGACGCAGCGGGGCTTAGAGCTGCACGACTGGCACGCGCCGCCGCCAACATGCTCGTCGAGTGACTATAAAGTCAGCTGTCGAGGAGTGGGGGACGCAGCGGGGCTTAGAGCTGCACGACTGGCACGCGCTCGCCGCCAACATGCTCGTCGAGGGACTATACAGTTAGCTGTCGAGGAGTGGTGGACGCAGCGGGGCTTAGAGCTGCACGACTGGCACGCGCTCGCCGCCAACATGCTCGTCGAGGGACTATACAGTTAGCTGTCGAGGAGTGGTGGACGCAGCGGGGCTTAGAGCTGCACGACTGCACGCGCTCGCCGCCAACATGCTCGTCGAGGTGACTATAAAGTCAGCTGTCGAGGAGTGGTGGACGCAGCGGGCTAGAGCTGCACGACTGGCACGCGCTCGCCGCAACATGCTCGTCGAGGTGACTATACAGTTAGCTGTCGAGGAGTGGTGGACGCAGCGGGGCTTAGAGCTGCACGAACTGGTCCTCATCCCCCTCCCCTCCTCCCCCGCGCTCGCCGCCAAACATGCTCGTCGAGGTGACTATACAGTTAGCTGTCGAGGAGTGGTGGACGCAGCGGGCTAGAGCTGCACGACTGGCACGCGCTCGCCGCCAAACATGCTCGTCGAGGGACTATACAATTAGCTGTCGAGGAGTGGTGGACGCAAGCGGGGCTTAGAGCTGCACGACTGGCACGCGCTCGCCGCAACATGCTCGTCGAGGTGGACTATACAATTAGCTGTCGAGGAGTGGTGGACGCAGCGGGGCTTAGAGCTGCACGACTGGCACGCGCTCGCCGCCAACATGCTCGTCGAGGTGACTATAAAGTCAGCTGTCGAGGAGTGGTGGACGCAGCGGGGCTTAGAGCTGCACGACTGGCACGCGCCGCCGCCAACATGCTCGTCGAGGTGGACTATACAGTTAGCTGTCGAGGAGTGGTGGACGCAGCGGGGCTTAGAGCTGCACGACTGGCACGCGCTCGCCGCAACATGCTCGTCGAGGTGACTATACAGTTAGCTGTCGAGGAGTGGTGGACGCAGCGGGGCTTAGAGCTGCACGACTGGCACGCGCTCGCCGCCAACATGCTCGTCGAGGTGACTATACAGTTAGCTGTCGAGGAGTGGTGGACGCAGCGGGGCTTAGAGCTGCACGACTGGCACGCGCTCGCCGCCAACATGCTCGTCGAGGTGACTATAAAGTCAGCTGTAGCGGCCAGTGAGCCCCATGTTGCAATGCTCACAACACCCAGCCACATGTTCGTCGAGTGTTTATCCAATATATCGATAAAATCCGGAAATAGAAATTATTGATTTGTTTTAATGCAAATAAATGATTATGATTAGATTATGTTATCCACCATTTCGGATGACAATTTTTGAACATGAGAAAGTGTCCGCCTTTATTGGTACTAGAACAGTAAAATTCTAGTTTAAAATTAATAGTAAGGTCTTCAAACAACCTCATCTTAGCGTGTAATTTCCCGTTGCGCCCTAAGTTGTCGCTCTGGAGCCCGCATAATGGACAACATTTCAAAATTGCTAAGCTCTGAAACAAAAAATACCAATTCTTTGTTTACTTTTCCGCTGCTCGAATATATATTTATTAATTTTTTATATTGCTTATTTACTGAGAAAAAAATTAAAAACTAAAAAACGTAAGATGACGTCATCGGACGGCATAATGTAAAATATTTCTTTGCTTAGCACATTATAGTTTTAAATTTACGAAATGCCAAACCCATGACATGTAACTGTCAAAAAAAAAGACAACTTGTCATCGTTGAATGTATGAATGACGTTGACAATGTTGACACTAGTATTATTTACCTTTGACAGTAGTACCTTTTTTTTATTAAAACAATGATAAGCAAAGGAATATCGCTGTATTCAGCCGTCCGATGACGTCATTTGGCGCTTACGTCTATTTAGAATATAAAGAATTTCAATAATTATTTTATGCATGAAAATGGCCAAATTTTGAAAAAAGAAAAAATATGGGTTTGTTCATTTTATGTCTATTTTCATATAAAAAAACAATATGGACATGTTAAAAATATGAAATGTTGTCCATTCAGGATTGACGGTCTTTAAACATAATCGATATCATTTTACCAAGGGCGAAGAGAACAGTAACGTAACGTAAAATTAGGCAACGAGCCGTATGCTAGTGAAGTGCGACGTGTCGTCCGTGTCCTACAGGTGTTCGACGCGGAGGTGCTGGTGGCGCTGGAGGAGGGCGAGGCGCGCGTGGCGCTGGAGGGCGGCGAGGCGGTGCGCGCGTGGGCGGCGCGCTGCGGCCGCGCCGACGCGCCGCCCGACGTGCTCGCCGAGCGGGACGACTGGCGCCGGGACGCCGCAGGTCACATAACTACCTACCTACTTACTTACCTTACCACCGCTCGTCAGTGTCAATCGATCCAATCAAAATTATGTTGGAGGTCACAACACACAATATATTATATGCACTGCCTGGTTATTTGTTGACTGACCGGATGGCGCAATTGGTAGTGACCCTGCCTCTTACGCCAAAGGTCGTGGGTTCGATCCCCACCCTGGACAAACATTCGTGTGATGAACACTTCTGTTTGTTCGGTGTCTGGGTGTAATATATGTATTTAAGTATGAGAAATAATAAACAAGGCCACAGAATTTTTATTTGGCCACGCGCGCAAACTTCTAATTTACTAACTAAGCACCGGGAAATTGACATAGCCTTTAATTAACTGATTCATCTTCTTTACAACGCCAATTAAAAATGTTAAAGAAAGCGTCAAGTCAGTATCAACAATTAATTTTCCTTGTCCTTCTGATTTATACATTGCAAACTAATTTACTAACTCAGCCACGAAATTTGTAACTCATCACCATATTACGTTTCACAGCTTCAATACAAGCTCCTCAAAAATTATGTATTCAAGCTTCAATACTCAACATCATATATTATAACTTAATATGTAAATTAATACTTCATATTCTTTTATCGTGAAAATAGCCACTGTACGATTTGCCGCGAGTGCGCGACATGACAGCAACCGGCCATTTGCACCAATCAGAGAGCGCTATTCGATACTTGTGCCGACCCGCCCGCCCGCATGCCCTTATTTTCTTTTTCTTTTAATCACGTAATTATACGTGTTAATGTTTATTAATTACTTTTCTATAAATGATTGTACTTGTTACACATATTAATACACAAATTTATTTGCATAAATAAATGGTTTTACTATGACTGTCCTTAATAGTTCTTCTTCTTCTTCATATTTGCGTATAATTCCCGGTTGAGTCCAAAGCTGGGCTTTGGAGCGTACCCTCGCTTTGATCATGATTCAGGATTTGGGCAGCCTGGTAATTACAATGAAGCGACTGCCGTCTGACCTTCGCAACCCTTTGACAGAGGAACAAGACCAACTGAATCATGGTTACACGCTTCTGAAACTATCCCAAACGAGCAGGTTTCCTCACGATGTATTCCTTCACCGCCGAGGTAAATATAGAAATATATAATAGAAATATGCACATAGATTTGAAAAATCTAGAGAAATCGACCCTCCGCATGGAGGGCGCGTTCTAAACCACTAGGCTACCAACGCTCTGGCTGACTGTCCTTAATAGTTCATGTGTAATACATATTAATAATATGTAGTGGCTTTAATTATACTATTTGATGACAATTTTAGGTACATTTAACAATCGATTAATGTAGGACGAGTTACATTTTATTCATACTAACTTATGCAATTAGAGGCTAATATTCTTACTATTTTGGTGTCATAAATTAATACTTTAGAAGCTTCCTATTTGAATGCATACCACAAATTTAGATGCTAAAAAATAACCACTATGCTGAGTTATATTTACAGTGGCTTACATATAAGATAACTAGTGTCTGAGATACTATTATTAAGACGCGCATTGGTTGTGGCCGACTTAGTAATTTAGAAGGTAACATTCGACGATGATGTGGCAATACCTCCTATCTAACAAATTAACTGACATTAATAATCAACCTTAACACCAATAACATAAGGAAGTAATTTTCTCGAAAAATCTTGTTAGATAGGAGGTATTGGCGCATCATCGTCGATATATTTTCTGAGGCGAATAATGCTATTAAAAAGAAGCTTGTTTAATTAGTACCCTTTAAGTATATATTTGTGTTCCTCTGTTGTCTTATATCTGTAACACAAGTGCTTACGCTACTTAGTACGGAATCAGGTCAACGTATGAGATGTTGTGGGAATTATTATTATTTGTACTCATTATTTTGTTTTTCCTTTGTAAGTAAGTAAGTAAATATTTTATTCAGCGAAGCATACACGGTTATATACAGACAGACATAAGACAAATTCAGTAGGTAGATATAACATTAACAAACAATACATTTAACTATAGGTAAACATTAGGGTATGATCGCTGAAAAGGCACATACTCAGCATGTGTCGGGATGGTTTTGTTTTGTTTTCTTTTTTTAAATAGTTTTTTAGATATTTGTATCGTTGCACTATAGCTATAAAGTATCAAGATGGGAATTAACACGATATTTATTATGTGAACCAACCAAGACGACCCGTTTGGAACAGTGGTAGTGAACGCTGCCTCTGGTGCAAGGGTTGCGGGTTCGATCCCCGCACAGTACAAACATTTGTGTGCATGAACATATCTGTTTGTATTGGTCTGGGCGTTATCTATATATTATAAGTATGTATTCACAAAAGAAAAGTATTATATGTATATATTTGTAATCCCACTGTTGGTTCTGGTATCCGTAACACAGGTGCTTGAGCTACCTATCTCGGAGTCAGATCAATGTATGTGATGTAGTGAAATATTTATTTATTTATTGTGTACTCACATTTACAGACAAATATGTGAGTACACAATGTTGTTTCACATAATAAATACCGCGTTAATTCCCATCTTGATACTTTATAGTTATATTTTAAAAATTTAAAACCACTGGATCAAGGATATTTTCAATAAAATAGCAGTTTTCAACTCCTGCATCGTCTGGACAACTGGCTGACGAGCCCTAACACGACTTTTTAGCTCGTCCCACATGTGCTCGATGGGGTTCATGTCTGGGCTTCTGGCTGGCCAGTCCATAACTGTGATGTTCACATCCCGAAGATATTCCCTGACGATGCCGACCGTATGGGCTCTTGCATTACCATGCATAAAAAGGAAATTTGGGCCCACATAGTCCGCGTATGGCATCACGTGAGGAGGAAGCACTCACGAATGTACCTTACAGCATTTAATATCGGCAGCCGTGGTCCCGTAACAACCTCAAGTTGAGTATTGCCGCTCGCGGATATACCGCTCCAGACAGTCCATGAGCCACCGCCATAAGCAACCCTCTCTTCAAAGCAGCATTGTACGAAACGCTCTCACTTACGTCGGTAGACTTTCTTCCTTCCATCATTCAATTTTGTACTCATCAGAAAAGAGTACACGGCTCCAATGCTGCTGAGTCCGATTCAAATGAGTGCGCGCGAAGTGAAGGCGCGCTGTTCGGTGGGCTCGCGTTAGTTTGAGGCCATTAGTTGGCTTGTGTGGTACCATATCGCGTTCTTTAAACCTTTTCCGAAAAGTTCGAGCGCTCACAGATACTCCGTGGAAGTCGCGAAATTGGTTTTTATCTCAATGGATGTAAGGTGACGATTTCTCAAGCTGGTTGTCGAGATGAATCGATCCTGGCTTTCTGTTGTAACTCAAAATCGTGGCCTTCCTTGGCGCCGAACAAAGCCGCCAATCTCTACCTCCGATATACATTTCGGACCGCAGATCGACTTAAATTAGGTTGATCACTCACATTTCTTTGGCTCTGTCTGGCCTGGATAAGTGCCACTGCTTAGGCGGCGACTTCAGGCGAAATATCCATAGATTAGATTAAATATCCATCCAAATATCCAATTAAATATCCATCGAAATATCCATAGATTACATTAAATATCCATCCAAATATCCATTTATCCATAAATAAATAGATTATTGATAGAACCCCAACTTGATGTTAAGAATAAGTAATGTTTGTTGCAAAACCAAAGAGACCAATCGCACTTTCAAAAATTAAATCAAATGTAAACCAATAAAATCAAGTTTCTTAGTATTCGATTGTTTGATATCATCAAACATGCTTAAAATTGTCTTTGGTTTCTTTAAATTCTATGTTCTAAATCTAATTCAAAAAAAACCGGCCAAGTGCGAGTCGGGCTCGCGCACAAAGGGTTCCGTAGCAGCAAAGTCCAAAATTACAGTTAAATCAACCTATCTCAAAAACTATAAGAGATACTTTGATCAAACCAAAAATCGTTGAAAGAGTTAATTAGCATGCATCACCTCTATTTTTTTTAGAATTTTATACCCCGTAGTTATAAAAATAGAGGGGGGGGGGACATACTTTTTACGACTTTGAGAGCTGATATCTCAAAAACCGTTCACTTTAAGAAAAATGTTTTTTAGAAAACTTTATATCATTTTAAAAGACCTTTCCATTGATACCCCACACGGGTATGTACATCGAAAAAAAAAATTTCATCCCTCAGTTACATGTATGGGGGGCCCCACCCCCAATTCTTTTTTTTACTATTTAGTGTCATATTTTTGTAGCGGTTCATACAACACATATTCCCATCAAATTTCATCACTGTAGTACTTATAGTTTCCGAGTAAATCGGCTGTGACAGACGGACAGACGGACATGACGAAACTATAAGGGTTCCGTTTTTGCCATTTTGGCTACGGAACCCTAAAAACGACTATTCAATCAAATAATGATTGTACCAGGTCTAAAATTGCGTAAACACTTTTTGCTTGACTTACGCCGGCTCCACGTTGGCCCCAATATTGGCCTCAACACTACACGTCCAACGTGTGGATCGAGAAAATGGCATTGGTACCAACGTTGGCGCGAGCTTTGGACGAGGCTCGTGTCGGTTTCATCAAAGGAATCTGCGCCAACGCTCGCGATCTGTTTGAGTGCGTTTGGTAAATTGTGTATTTTAATGCATTACAATATGGACTGGAGCTAAACATTGCCATGCGAATGTTTGGCAGTTTATATTTATTAAGGTTATTCGTACGCGGGGCGTATCTTCCATTACATAATGATAATAAACCATTGTAAAAAAGTTGGCGATTAAAAAGAGTAACTGGCGAGTTTCTTGCCGGATCTTCTGTATATAGTACCGTATATATCGGTGGTAGAATCGCATTATGTTTATTTATTTCTTTAGTATATTTTATGTATCAACATATATATGTATTAACATGTAAATTATACATAAGTACTTATAAATAGTTTTAAGTCATTCAAATGTATGACGATTTGTAAGTGCTGTGTACAAGCCTATGCAAATAAAGTATTATTTGAATTGAATTGAATTTATTATATATGTCAGGGTGGTTTCTTATAAATTTGCTCATTTCAAAGATGTATATTGATGTCAATGTCATAATTTCAATTTTTTTGAAGTGAGGTCGACATGTATGGACGACATGTATTTAGTCATTGAGTGTGTACTTGCGCAGGTGTGTGGTGTGAGTGGGGAGGCACGCAGGCGCCGCGCGTGCCGGCGCCATCGCTGGACGCGGCCGCCTTCAGCCCGCGCGCGCCGCCGCACCCGCCCGTGCCGCCGCCCGCCACCGTCGCCCTCGTGCTGCACAACAGGTGATTACCCAACGTTACAGGCGCGTGGTGCGACTGGAGCAGCAAGTATGCGCCGCGCCAGTCGTGCTGCATAACAGGTACACCTGGCAAATACGTATATTTCAAAAGATTGGAACATGTGCATCTGGATCAGTGCAGAGATGCGGAACAGTGAAACGCTTCATTTGGGACATCGACTCTCAGATAGATCCGTGATTCATTCCGCTTATTCGTATCATTCGGCTCACTCGAATCATTCAACTCATTCGGATCATTTGAATCATTCGGCTCACTCGGATTTTTTAGCTCATTCGGATCATCGGATCATTCCGTTCATTCGGATCAATCGGCTCACTTGGATCATTCAGCTGATATGCATCATTCGGCTCATCAGATCTTTAAATGTGCTAAATTAAATTTTAAGATTTTATTTTGTGAGTCCTAGTTACTTAAACAAAGAAAGAAATATATTATTATTATTAGTCAGCTCATTCGGATCGTTTTGTTCACTCGGACTCGAGATCCATTTGAGTCGAATGATACATTCGGAGCAAACATTAGAGATTCGGAACAGTGTATCATTTGGCTGAGTCAGATCACTGAGTCGTTTCAGTAAATAGTTACACACGTCTAACAACAGGTTACTACCGAACTTTACAATGCCCGATGAATTGAAAATATTAGACGCTTAAATAAAAAAATGTCTATGTGTGTCTGTGAAATGTCAAAATGTCTAATGTATATTCAAATTTCAAACCCGTGTAACTACCCTTTGGGGTGGAATTTCAAATATACTTCTAGGAACTTGAAATTTGGGGAGGGGAAAGTGAGCACTCCCCTCCCCAAATTTCAAGTTCCTAGGTTCTGTATTTAAAGTTGTGCGTCCATTCCTAGTCACTCAGTTTCTCCTTTTATGTATATAGATTATTTATTTTTGTTTTTGAAAACATTTTATTTCTATTATCACCCGATGATAAGCGATTATTATTTCTTAAGTTTTTTTTTATTCGGTTGTACTGTCCTGTTTTTTTGTCCTGACCTTTACTTCCCTAGCTTCTCGTGGGAACTATATGGATATTCTTGACATTATAGACGACCATTTAAATTCTACCGAAGAGGTACCAGGTACCTCTGAGGCTATGCTCTTTGGTAGCGATACTGAGGAGCATACTATCACTGCCGAAGCACCTGGGACTGATGGACCGGGTACTTCTAACGCGGAGTCGACCCCTCTGGGTGCAACGCACCAAAGGGACTCGTCGACCAAGGGGCCAGAGAGTAAACCCAGGGTTAAGCTCTCTGGAGCTGATAGGAAGCAAATCTATCGGCTCGTAGCGAAGGGTATGACCTTCGAGCAGGCGCTAGAACTGCGCATGAGTGAGAAGGCTAAGCAGAGGACCCAAGAGGAGAGGGAAACGAGGGAGCGGGCGACTAAGCGCCCTCTCAATACCTCGTCTACCTCGAATCAAGGCAATCCTACCAAGGCACCGAAGCTTGGCGAGCCTTCCACCTCGAAGCCTACCTTTAAGGAGGTTGCTGGGTCCGTCACGTGTGGCATCATAGACGCCCTGGGAAAAATGGACCAGGAGAGGGTCGAAATGCTTCAAGGTGCTATCTTGAAGTGTATTGACACCTCAGATGATGAGGACGGTCCCAGCTTTATTGGATGCAAACCGCGCTCGGGTGGCATCCTTTTGGCGTGCGCAGATGAGGACTCGAAGGAGTGGCTCATCCGCAAACTGCCCAACATTAAACCCTGTGATGGGGCTAATCTCTCCGTTGTAAACGAAGAGGATATGCCCAAGCCTAGGTATGGCACGGCCTGGATACAGGAAGCCAAACACGACGCAGGTACCATCCTGCGGAGGTTGGCAAAACAAAACAAAGGTTTAGACCTCTCGAGTTGGAGGGTAGTCAACCGGAAGCCCGAAGCAAAAGGCCAAACAGTGACCTTTTCCTTCGACGAGGCGGCCTTGGAGACTATTCTTCAACGCGAGGGGCGCCTCTACCTTGACTTTGGCCTTATCCAGATAAGGGTCAAAGGGGGCAAAGTATCCGGGGACAAGAAGGAGGGGGCAAGCGTCGAGGCTCGTCCAAGTACCTCCAACTTGGTCTCGGGTACGGAACCCTCAAGAGGAGCAACTGGAGCCGACTCCAGCAGCACCACACCTCCACCCGTCCGGGGGACGCATGGAGTCTCGAGGGGCAACAGTCGTGTTGCAGGACCCTCGAGAGGCAGGAGCACCACTACCTGCCAACCATCTGCCCTAGACGGCAGAGGTCATGGTGGTCGAACACGACCAGCAGGGGGACGCGGCAAAAGAGGCGCTGTGCGAAGGCCGGTAAATCTACCGACCCTAGCACAGGAGCACTCCAGCAGGAAAGCCGCAAACAACCTGCTCAACAAAAACCATTAATCCCCGCCCCCCCCCCCCCCCCCCCCCCCCCCCTCTTCCCCGTAAGGAACAGACACAACCCACCTACACAAATATCCTCCTATCCCTTCCCTCCGAATTAAGAAACTTTCTCCCAACCCTTCCCTTCCCAATCCCCAAACCCAACTACATAATGATTAAGGTGATACAAGTAAACCTCCAGCACTCAAAGGCAGCCTCAGCTGCCCTTTGCCAAAGATTCCTCTCTGGGGACCTGGACATCGCCTTGATCCAAGAACCGTGGGTGAATAAAACCACAGTAATGGGGCTAAACTCGGCAGGTAAGATATTAAGTAACACCTGCGGAGTGAGGCCAAGAGCATGCATGCTCTTCAAGAGAGGCATAAATTACCTCCCGATCCCTTCTCTGTGTACAGATGATGCTGTTGCAGCGTATATAGACCTACCCGGGGGGAAAGGTGGGGAGACATTCATAGTCAGCTCCATGTACCTACCCGGTGAGGACCAGGATCCGGTGAACAAGGTGACGCCGGTAGTGGAATACTGTCTGGAGAGAGAAACCCAGCTGCTGGTGGGTACCGACTGCAACTCCCACCACACATCATGGGGCAGCTCCAACACGAACGCTAGAGGTGAGTTACTGTTTGACTACTTGCTCACTAATAATCAATTAGTTCTTAACGTGGGTAGCAAACCAACCTTTACCACACGTTCTAGGCAGGAAGTACTAGACATAACTTGGTGTTCAGGTAATCTCGCACACCGAGTGACCAATTGGCACGTCTCAGATGAGCCGTCCATATCCGACCACACCCACATTAGGTACGACATACTATGCTCGGGAACAAAGGAACCGAACACCTACCGTGACCCCAAGGGAACAGACTGGGAGGGCTTTAGGAACTCCCTTAGGTTATACCTTGGAGATTTTAAATACATCAAAACTGTGGACCAAGTGGAAGCCGCAGCAGAGGACTTAGGCAAGAGCCTAATGAATGCGTATCTAGAAAATTGTCCTCTTAAGACCACTAAGAGCAACAGAAACACGCCTTGGTGGAACAAAAACCTGGAGCATCTGAGGCAAAAGGCCCGTGCCTTATTTAACAAGGCAAAAAAAGACAAGAACTGGGATGCTTACAGGAAGGCGTTAACACGTTTCAATAGGGAGCTCAGGAAAGCAAAAAGAAGATCCTGGCAAAAATTCTGCGGGTCAATCAAGGACACTGCCCAAGCTGCCAGGATCCACAAAATACTATCCAAGACACCTGAATCCCATCTAGGCCTGCTAAGGAAAGCGGATGGATCTTTCACAGAATCTCCGGAGGAAACACTGAGACTGCTTGCTCAAACGCACTTTCCGGAATCCGTGTACATTAATAACGAAAGAGAACTCCAGGTCAGTAAGTCTCCGGACAGGAGACCGAGGAATGAAGACTGGAGGAGAGCTTCCGTTATTTTTCGTCCCCAGCAGATAATTTGGGCCATTAGGAGTTTCAAGCCTTATAAATCTGGTGGGGTCGATGGTATCTTCCCGGCTTTGTTGCAGCGGGGCGAAGATATCATCATCTCTACGCTGATAAAACTATACCGTGCAAGCTTTGCTTGGAGCTATCTGCCATCAGCGTGGACTCGGGCGAGGGTCACTTACATTCCCAAGGGAGGGGACAAAGATAAATCGCAGCCCAAGTCCTACAGACCGATAAGTCTCACCTCATTCCTACTAAAAACGATGGAAAAGGTGTTGAACAGTCACATCAGGGCAACATACCTCGTTGAAAAACCCCTGAGTGCAAGACAACATGCCTACCAAACAGGCAAGTCCACGGAAACGGCACTTATTGACCTGGTGGACAGAATTGAGAAAGCCATAGAAGACAAAGAAATTGCACTCTGTGCCTTTCTCGACATCGAAGGGGCGTTTGACAACACCAACTTCGATGTTATAACACGTAGCATGGTGAATCGTGGAATCGACGACACCACCACCAGATGGATGGGATCCATGCTACAAAATCGGACTGCAACAACAACGTTGATGAATAAAACCCTACATTATAGAGTGACCAGAGGATGTCCACAGGGCGGAGTCCTATCACCCCTTCAATGGTCATTGGTTGTTGACAGTCTCATCTGCGAGCTCAATGAAGCCAGATTTCTGACTCAGGGTTACGCAGATGACATAGTAATAATGGTCATAGGAAAATGCCCTAGCACCATTTCCAATCTTATGCAAAGGGCCCTACGAATAGTAGAAAACTGGTGCACGAGACACGTGCTAACGGTAAGACGGTCTTAATCCCGTTTACCAAAAGAAGGAAACTAGAGGCGCTACACACCCCAACACTTCTTGGTACGAAGCTATGCTTGTCCAACGAGGTCAAATATCTCGGAGTCTTTTTAGACCAAAAACTAACATGGAACAAGCATCTCGACTACATCACTAGAAAGGCAAAAATTGCGATGGGGGCAAGCAGTAGGTTGGTGGGGCTAAAATGGGGGCTACGGCCCATGGCCGCACTCTGGATTTATAAAACCATAGTGAGGCCGATCGTCACTTATGGCTGCTGTGTGTGGTATAAGAAGACGCACCAACTTAACTGCGTAGAGAACCTCAGCAAAGTTCAAAGAACTGCCTGCCTTATAGCCACTGGCGCGCTTTCGTCCTCTCCCTCTGCAGCACTGGATGCCCTCCTGAACATTCCACCTCTGCACATTCACGTGCAGATGGAAGCGAGGATGGCTATCATGAGAGCGAAAATCAGAGGGAGGACGAGATGGCATTCTAGGGTCATGAGAAACCTCTACAATGAACTAATGAAAATTCCGGTCATGGATATGCCCTCTGACTCCATGGTCCGTGAACACCGCTTCGATAAGCGGTTTACAGTCTTGTTACCAAGTAGACAAGACTGGGAGGCTGGAACTCCCGGAAATGTTAAGCAGAATGACATCGTTTGGTATACAGATGGCTCCAGGAAGCAGGGCATATCCGGGGCGGGATTTTGTAATGATCGCTGCGGAATACGCAAATTCGCCAACCTGGGTCGCTATACCACAGTGTACCAAGCGGAAGTCTTCGCAATAATTGGCTGTGTCCAAGAGAGTCTACAAATGAATCTCCAGAATAAGAAGATATTCATCTTCTCAGATAGTCAAGCTGCCCTCAAGGCGTTAACATCCTGTGAACTTGACTCCAAACTCACTAGCGAGTGTGTCCTGCTCCTAAACCAGCTTGGCAATGCCAACATTGTAAATCTGATTTGGGTACCGGGACACTGCAATATCAGAGGCAACGAAGTCGCTGACGTGCTAGCAAAGGCCGGGGCAGAGAGCCCACTACTCGGACCGGAACCAATAAGTGGCGTTCCAGCATGCATGGTCAGGTTCGAGTTAAAAGAGTGGGAGAAAAAACAAAGCACTGAATTCTGGAAAAGACTACCTCGACTAGAACAGTCTAAGGCGTTGATACAGGCGTTCGATCAGAAACGAGCTGTAGAAATAACAAAACTGAGTAGAGGACATGTTAGGGCACTCACTCGGACCCTCACAGGGCACTGCAAATTAAATAAGCACCTGCACAACATGGGCCTTACAGATACCAAAATCTGCAGGTTCTGTCGCGAGGACGAGGAAACGATTATCCACGTCCTCGGCGAGTGCATAGCGCTGCACCGCTGCAGAAGCCGGCACCTGGGAGCACACATGATCTCAGCTGACGAGATCAAGAGCTCCCCCATCAGCTCCATTCTCGGGTTTATCCTGGAACTGGAGCTACATGAGGTGCTGTAATAGGTTACGGGGCTGCCACAATAGATCATCTACTGGTCGCAGTGGCTATGAGACGCAGGGCTCACCCCATTTCTATCAAATAACTGTCCTGTTGTACAGTCTGCGGTTGTAATCCGACCGAATCGGAAACTTTCCTTTAATGTCAAAAGTCTGTCAGTAAAAACTTGTGTAAACTTTAGAATGCTTTTATACTCACAGGGAGTCTGACAATCCGGTGCCGTTAGACTCCGACCTGTGCTCTGAAATATTGAAGACGCTCGAAGACGCGCCCGATAGCGACGACAGGAGAGGTAAGCGAAAATACTCAATGTTATAGTGAATTTTATAATAACATATTACACTTACATTCTTCTTCAAGCTCAATTCTCTTTTGCAAAATTAGCTGCAAATCGACACAAAAGGTGTAGGTGCCCAATCCGGGAGAAAGAGGGGTTTAATGGTTGGCAACGCACTTGCGACTACACTGGTGTCGCGGGTGTCCATGTATGGCGGCTATTGCTTACCATCAAGTGATCCGTCTGCTCGTCTACCACCTATCACATAAAAATATAAGTATATCGTATCGAGTCTCTCTTGTCCCTGTATCACGCCGAACCAATCCGAGATGTATGTGTGCGTAGCCTGTAGCACGCGATGTACTTAGCCAACCAGTGAATTTGAACCATTTTTCTCAATATAGGGAAATGTCAAAAAGAAAGGGCCACTCCCCTGTAGTGGTGGTCATGATCCGCTCACACTCTCCTAAGCTCAGTCCTTCGAGGGCGAGCACAAATATTCAAGGAATTCGTATCGTGCCCAAGGAATACCTTGTCACCTTTTAATGGGGGCGTATCGCGTGCGAAAAATCCGCAAGATGGCGTACTATAGGCCTGAGACCATCTACAAGGTGATTGGGTATTTTTAGACGTGAAATGTCAAACTGTCAATTAACGAATAAATCAGTCAATGCTGTTGAAGTTGGACCTCGGTTCACAGGCGGGGTGCGACTTCAATCTAGGGGATATTTCACACGCGAAAGTGAGAAGATAGTTTTGTTTACGTACGATAGAGGGAGCTCTTCCTTTTTGGTCAAGTACTCTGAAGGCACTGGTGTCTAGCTGACCAGTTTGTGTTTGTGTTACGGCAGAGTGCGTGGAGCGGTACCGCGGCGGCGGCAGCGAGGGCACCAGCTCCGCCACCAGCGACGGCTCGCCCGACGACGACGAGCGCGAGCCCGAGCCCGAGGGCGTGTGCAGGTGCGTGCCTGCGCTGCTCCCTACCAGGGTCGAGAACTAACATCACGGGAATCCATGGAAATATGATAATGCCCTTCCCACCGACTACGGCTGCCAATCGGCCACGTACGCAGGATATTTATAGCGCACTCTCTATTTCCCTTACCCTCATAATCCGATGGAACACCAGTGTGACACGACCAGAAAGGGATCGAGTGCTAGACCAACGGCTTAACATGCTTTTCGAGGCACTGGGGGTATAAGATCGCTAACTTCCAGACTCCGGACTGACACTAAGGGCCGAGTTCACCAACTTTTAAAACAGCTGATAAACCGCACTTTATAGCTTGCTTGGCATTATTTGTGTAAAATTTTGACAAATCAGTTTAAATTAAGAATGATTAAGAACTGTTTAACAGTTTGTAAAGTTGGTTAACTCCACCCTCAGAATTTACTAATCGAAAACTTAGGTTCAATTTTTTAGCCCGACCCGGGGATCGAACCCAGAACCTCTTGCGCAGCCATCGTCTGCTCTTCTGCCACCTATCACATAAAAAAAATGGAACAGCTGATTTTTTTTTCGCTTATTTTGTGGATTTAACATACTTCTAAATCTAAATTGACTTTATTCACGATACCTATTTAATTATGAGGTTTTCAGGAATGTAAACGATCAAAAAATACGGTGTACCTATAATACTAAATTACGACATCAGCTAAACACATTTCCCGTTCACAGAGTCTCACCGAGCACAGAGCGGGCGGCCTGTCGATGGACACTGACGGGCCGCGGCGTGCGCCTGCGCGCAGACCTTGCCAGCCCCGAGGACGTCACCTTAGACGCTGACCGCGCGCACGTCGGCACCTCCGTGTGAACATATGCACCCTCCCGCCTGAGGAATAAGGTCCACAATCCAATGCAGCTACAACGCTTCACCTAGACTGTTCTTTAGTAAGGGTGACGCCGACCGCGCGCACGTCGGCACCTCCGTGTGAACGTGTGCACCCTCCCGCCTGAGGAATAAGATCCACAATCCAATGCAGCTACAACGCTTCACCTAGACTGTACTTTAGTAAGGGTGACGCCGACCGCGCGCACGTCGGCACCTCCGTGTGAACGTGTGCACCCTCCCGCCTGAGGATTAAGATCCGCAATCCAATACAGCTACAACGCTTTACCTAGACTGTTCTTTAGTAAGGGTGACGCCGATCGCGCGCACGTCGCACCTCCGTGTGAACGTGTGCACCTTCCGCCTGCAGAATAAGGTCCACAATCCAATGCCACCACAACACTTCACCTAGACTGTTCTTTAGTAAGGGTGACGCCGACGTGCACCCTCCCGCCTGAGGAATAAGGTCTACAATCCAATGCAGATACAACTAAATTTTTTTCAATTACCTAGACTGTTCTTTAGCAGGGATGCCGAACTTTATACGCTGACCACGTGCGCGTCGGCACCTCCCTATGAAACCACCCGCCGTAGGAATAAGGTCTATAATCCAACGCAGATACAGCGCTTCACTCTCCAATTACCTACCTTACTAGACGATTCTATAGCAGGGCTGTACGTCACATGTGTACCCTTTGCTTGAGGAATAAGGTCCACAATCTAATGCAGCTGCAACGCTTCACTTTCCATCACCACATGGGAAGACGATTTTATAGCAGGGATGACGACATCCATATGCACCCACCTGCTATGGGAATAAGATCCTAAATCCAATGTAGCAACAACGCTTCATTTTCTATTTGACTATTTTTCCAAAAAAAAAACTAACGACATCATCGGTTTTATGATGTCATAGCAAGTTAACTTGTTAGTTCTTATCGAGTTAGCTAAATCACTGAGTTCCGAAACTAACCATGATGATAAAACGTAAGTTACTTATTTATATAGTTGTAAGGGAGACGACGATACTAACGGTTAGTTATATGGGTAATAAGCTGTGGAGGCTGGGTAGGAGGCACTAGATTGTACCTTAGCTTTATGGATGTAAGGCCGTTTATACCTTGACGACTATTGTGTGAGAAGAATATCAAAGTTCCCTTGTCATTCGCCATCTTTCTCTTCGATCGGAAAAACTGGAGTCAATATAAGCAATCCGATAAAGTATGAAATTCTCGACCGTCTAAAAGTGGCCTACCAGAAACTTCACCGGATACCTACTTAGGTACTCCAAATTCGTTGAAGTATAAGCGGCCTAAGCTGTCACTGCGTTCAATTGCTATTTTAGGGAGTTAGAGCGGAATTGAAAAGACTCGGATATTATACCTCGGATCAAGTGCACTTGTCTCAAACAACGATAGTGCGTATTTGTAATGCGGTAAGATTGAAAGTTGTTTGACATTAAGCTTAAGGATTTAACTAACAGTATTTAAGTAATGATTTGGGCATTTTAGCGCATTGATTTTTTGCATTTATTATTTAGATCTCTTGTAGATATTTGGACCTGTTTATTTGATTAGTGAAACTTATTTATTGTAGCACAAATTTCTTTTTTTTTTTACATCATAAAGTATACAAAATTAATGTTAAGTAAATTGATTATTTATTGAGGACATTAAATTTGCAGCATTTATTTTTATACGTGTTTTGTCTCAAGCTGAATTTAGTGTTTAGTGCCATTCTAGGGCCCCGTGTTCGGGGTTAGCGACGTAGCATAATAAATGATATTCTTGTACTCCTGTTGAAATTTTTTTAAATAGCTCGGAGTACAATATTTTGCCCTGAATGATTTATACCCTCAAATTCGAACAATAGCCTGTCCCAAAGAAATTAATTTAGTCTGGGTACATCTTAATGTCCGTATCTGTTTTAATGAAATTATCAACTCATTTTTACATCCATAGAAAAATAGGATCTATGAGTTTTAAATTTCTTTGGGGTTGACTATATCAAATGGATAAAGAAATAGTTATGGGCACGATTATTTAATTCTTTCGAACTAATTATCAAAGTAACGTATGGTTAATTCTTTTGATTATAAATTAATTTTACACTTAATTAAATGAGTCGTGAGTGGATGGATTGTATAAATGTGTATAATAAGTAACTAGTGCCTAGAATAGTATTAGCGTTGTAGTTTCGCTGGCTCCAATAGTGTTAAATAAAAGCAAATAATTTGAAACGTGAACTGCCCACATTGGATATAATAATATACCTACGAAATAAAAAACATTACTTATTGATAAATATTAAAATAGTTAAATAGTTTAAGTTCATCGTGAGAATTGCGTTTATAACAATACATTATAGATTTATTTCTAAGGCAGCTAGTTGTTGTAAGGTAATGAGCTTTTTTTTCAAGACTAACTAATTTTATTGCACCTAACTTCAGAACTATACCTATTTAAATCTATTACTACGTATTGTTTTAGTAAAACGTCATGTCTTTTGCCACCTGTTTTGTTGAATCAGTCATTTCAATGTTTGATAGATTTCTAATGAAGATTCTTAATTGAATGTATCTATTAAGTTTAGTTCAAAAGTGGTTGGTCGATACAGCATCTAAGCTAGTAAGTATTATTTACCACAAACTTGTAAATCTTCCAAAATGGATGCTTAATGTTGAGATATAAGCACAATTTTGGGGACTTTGCTGATTTCTTTTTATCACCTTATAAGGCGTTTTTGACCATAAAATTATGCATAAAGGTTTTAACCCACATAATTATCGAAGTTGAATTTACCCTATTAAGGGCTTGGCTGTACAGGCTATTGCTTAACATAGCTAAGATGTAAATTGTATTTTATTTTCTGTCAAATAACGGAGCCGAACTCCCGCTTATAGCGTAGCCACTGCATTAAGTGTTGTTAAATAATTGTAAAGGACTTGTCCTTACGCTCCTGTGTAGCATTCACCACCGAATTGTAGGATAAGTGCACCAATTTTACGCTTTATTTGTATAGAAAAATAAACGTACCTATTGTTAAAAAGGTCAATCATACTTGGCGTCCTCACATTATGTTAATACCAATACAGATCCATCTATTTATAGCTTTACCGCCACATAGTTGACCTTCCCTTGATCCGCGCGACACGGGGGCGGAGTGCGCTTGAACAATCGAAAAGTTCATTTTCTCTTTGGGCCAATAAGCAATGCCGGAATGCGATTGACCAACCGAAAAAGTTCTCTTTGGAGCTCCCGCGTTTCTAGCTGCGAACGTCATTCTTAGTGGTCTATGACGGCGACGGTCAACATCTGACTGATTGATTGGCCTAAAAGAATATAAACTTTTTGGATTGGTCTCGCACTACGCGCCGCCGCGACCTACGAACCACAGGAAGGTCGACTTTGTGGCGGTAGCGCTATAGGCGTCCTCGGAACCCAATACTTTTAATTTCCTCCTGCAGAATGTAAGTTTTTTGAGAAATCTAACCGATTCGATTATTCGGACGTGGGTATCGAACTTATGAATTACTGTACCTATATTGTTGCTTTTCGAAGTACCTATACAATTGTAAAAAAGAAATACAAATGAAAATTGGCCTTGTGTGTTTACACAAGGCCAATTTTTCACTGTTTAGTGCTGCCATCTAGCTTGTGTTTTACATATTAACCGTCAATCGTTCTTACCTACACATAAATTAGTACCTACTAAATAGATAAATAAACCGTTACTACCGTTGTTACGACGACATTGTCTTGTAAACGTCTAATAACATTTATTAGAACTTTTATTTAAAATGTTACTTTTAAGGATTCTCAACAATCTCAACCTTTATAGAGATTTTACTGCTTTCCAAATATAAATTCTACACCAGTCGTCGGTAAAATAATTTTGGTAATAATAAAATACTTACCCTAAATAAATGTGTTGGCAAGGTTGACATACAAGTTTAGTGACCTACGTTCCGGTGAAACCGGAGACCTGAGCAGACTTGAGGTACTGTTACACATGCTTATATTTATGCTAAAAGCATGCTACATTTGAGCTATTGCTACTTAGTAGCATTTATGGACAAACGTGCTACTACCAATCATGGTTATTCGGCACGTGGCTGAAGTTGGATCAACTAATACTGTTTTGACATTTTCGCATAGAAAAAAACGTTTTACAAAGCTCCCCCTGTCAATGTCACTGAATTATACTTGAAAATCGCACGGCAGTCGATATTGAGTATGCTACCTGTAGGGCGGGTGGAAGGGGGAGTGTGTAATCTAGCACGTTTAAACAAGTTTCTTATTATGAATTTTTTGGTAATAGCAATCTTTTGCAATTTATTCTTAAGTAAATATACACTTAAAAATACTGTTCCACCCGAAGACTGTCAAAAAAAAATTAAGTGCATTATTTACTTAAGGTTTCTTATTTTTAAGCATACCAATAGCATGCTAAGGTAAGCATGATTTGAGCACAAAGTTTAACACATATTTGGCATGCTTTTTAAGCTACAAAAGAGCATGTGTAACAGTACCTTTAAAATAAATGTCGTGTTTGAATGTTGCAATATGTAAGAGACCATGACAAGTAAGCTTTAGTTAGGTTAGTCTAGGCTAGGGAATTTATTTTAAGTTGAGGTTTTTGGTGGATGTATTATTTGTTAAAATGTGTCACGTGACGAGAAAACTGCTGGCGAATAATATAAACCAATCATAGAGTAACTTATATATACTGAGATAGTCATCCAGTCAACTAGCCAGTGCTAGCGCCATCTAGAGGAAAACAACGAATACTCAACGGCTATGTAGTAAAACCAACTTCGACAATCAATCAGGGAGACGATTAAAGAAAATAATCAAGAATGATTTATAACAAAATTTCCAATACCTTCTAGATCTTTGGTTTATTTCCCAGGCGGTTTGAGGTCATTGTTTCGAAAACGCGTTACTAGCGCGATGTAAAAATGTATAGTGACATCTACCAAAACAACGCCGAACCATCTGCTTGATTGCTCTGCATCTCCATCCAACGATATCCGCTGATTTTTTCCTATACTAATGAAAAAAGTACTAAGTGAAAATGATTCTGAGATAATCCCTTCAAAGAAAATTGTTCATGGAAAATCAAGTTAACTATGTTTATCACTTAAAAATATACAACAGCTACCCACTTGGTAATTGTACGCGTATTTGTTGATTCAAAAACAGATACCACCTGCTACGACACGCCGCGCGATTTTCTCGACGCGTGACATACTCGCCACTCGGCCCTGCTAACAACATAATACCTTCTGTAAATTATACAATTATCTGCCAGTGCCTACGAACTCGATGATTCATAGCTAAACGTGCGCGTGATCACATAATTATGCGAAGTTACGTCTGTTTGTTGAGTGTCAAGAGGATACGTCTAGGAAAAACTGAAGATAGCTCTCATCGTTACTAAACAAACACCCGTAATTCGTGAAATACAACTACAAATTGAATGAATGATTTTGAAATGCATTAAAATAGGAGACTAATTTATTTAAGATGTGAAACGGTGTGATATATTATGTCGTCACATTGAGTAATACCTAGCGCTGAAATCTACTTATGTATAAAACCTTTTAACGCTCTCTGTAGACTTTAAAGCCAAATACAGATAATTAGAAGTATATTATACTTTATTTATAAATAATATATAAAGAGATGTATTTGCTGGTTTTATGGCATGTAAATTATATATAATTTTAATTCGAGGCCTAAAATTATTAACAATATGTATAATTTGCTAATGGTCATCGTGCATCAGATCGTTTCTCTTTACATGTTAGGGCCTTAAAATATATTAAACAAAACGAAGGGAAACGGCCGAATTTATCATAAGATAGGACACCACACTTGCTCATCCTACGTTGTAACATAGTGCCTAGTCTTAAGTAACGTCATGTTAATTTTATGATTTTGTTATTATTACTAATGTTATCTCGTACACAGCTGACCTGATATCCAGAGGGCCTACAACGTAACATAATTCACAACCGAATCTCTATCCCTTCCCTTTCAAACGTGCTATGCGTTTCGTTTGGATGCAACAGGTATACCTATTCTCATTCGTTACGGAACCGTTTCGTTATAAACCTTTAGAACCTCTACCTACTAGGGTTTTTAAACCCTATGTCACAAAATAAGTAGGTAACTTTTAGCACTATATTTTATGTGGCGGTATAACCATGCGAATATCATAAATATCTTAGATAAAAAATATTCAACCCAAAATGATAATATGTATAAAATGTAAATCGTATGTCAGGATTTTTAAACAACATTAACTGCGTCCGGGCGAAGAATTGATGTAAAAAAAAATCTGCGAAAAAAAACCGCCTTCAAATACCACGCACTAAGACTAAGTTTTTTTTCGCAGAAATATTTGTTTTCAAGCTTTTTAGTGTCTCATTTTTTGGCAAAATAATGAGACACTAAAAAAACCTTTTAAAAATTTGAGGTTTCTCATTTTTTGTAGTTCATAAATGGCAAAGTAATCGGCGAACAAACAATATGTATAATAGGTATATATCGAATTTTATTGAGAACCTCTTTTTTTTGAAGTCGGTTAAAAATGGGTTTAATATTTTTTTTTAAACAAGATACCTATCCTTTTACTGGTTCAAATATTTCGAGGTATTTATTATAAATTAAAATCAAGCGTATAAACGGTTCGCAAATCGCTACATTTGGCAGCTTGTTGTTGGACTTTTCCTGTCTCCGTCCTGCGACGCACGTGGCCACCGAGTGGTTTCGTTATAATTCTGAGCACCAATGCATAAAGTTATGTTATTTTATTCATGTATTTATGTGTTGTGTCAATATAGCAACCTATTATAATTCCTCATTCGGAGATAGTTTCGTGATGAAGACCATTGTGAGATCACGTCATTGCCCTTAAGTTCACTATTATAATAATAAATATACATAACACAAATTTAACAATGCAATATTGTGAGTCTTATTTATTAAAGAGTTTAATCAATAAATTGTTTTATTTTTTCCTGATCTACTAGTCACTCTGGGTAACTTTGAATTTCATGCTTTCTTACTTTTTATTTTTTACGTAGCGTACATTTCACACAAATGTTAAAATTATTAATTTCGTGCAGTTAACACATATCGTAAATGAATGCTTTAAAAAAAAGGTGCCTGTTTGACAACAGGATCAATGAAAAAAACTTTTGAATGTGGGGCAAGTACCTAAATGTGTATTTTTTTTGTAGTGGTGGTAAACTTTCTTGATAATTCGAGAATTTCTCTACTATCAATGAAGTTACAAAGCAAAATACAATCCTTTATTTGTCTAAATTTGAAATTTTGAACAAACAATTTTTGTTCTTTCATAAAGTCATCTTTAGTTTGGGTTCCATCAATCAAAGTTTTTTTTTTAAGCCATCAATGGTTCGGGTAACCATTTTTGTAAAAGTGGAGTAAGATCGACATATCAGTAGTTACTACGTGGCTGAAGAACTGAAAATTGACCACAAAACAGTTTTGGCGCATTTGAAAAAGCTGGGTACACAAAAAGCTCGATACTGGGTACCTCACGAGCTCACTGAAAGAAACTTAATGAACCGTGTACTCATTTGTGCTTCTTTATTACGACGTAACGAAACCGAATCATTTTTGAAGAAGCTGATAACTGGTGATGAAAAGTGGATCACGCACGTACGACAAGAAAGTCGCAATAAGGTGATGTTGTGTGTGTTGTGGGATTAGAAGGGCATTATTAATTGTGAGCTGTTACCACCAGGCAGAACTATCGATTCTGAACTCTACTGCGAACAACTTATGAGATTAAAACAAGAAGTTGAGAGAAAACGGCCGGAATTGAACAACAGAAGGGGCGTGGTGTTTCGACATGATAACGCTAGACCTCACACATCTATAGCCACCCAGCAAAAATTAAGAGAGTTTGGCTGGGAGTTGTTAATGCTCCGCCGTATAGTCCTGACTGACCTTGCACCTTCAGATTCCCACCTGTTTCGGTCTCTTCAGAATTCTTTAGGCAGTATTACGTTAACATCACGAGAGGACTGCCAAATCCACTTGTCGCGGAATTATGATGAAAGTTCCCAAATTTTTTATAGCAATGGGATCATGCCCTACCTACAAGATGGCAAAAGGTTATCGAACAAAATGGTAGGTACATACATACTTTATACGTAAAAAATGTTTTAATTTTTTTTTAAAAATGCGAAAAAAAAATTTCCCCAACCTAATATCTAAGTTGTAATTAGTTGTTTTCCTTAGACGTTGTCATTCTGTCAATGTCTGTGATTTACAATGTATAGTAATTTTATAGTTGAATAAAACCATGCATCCTAAGTCTATAGTTTGTCTTTATTTATAACAGATGTCAAGGTTACCCACGAAGTTATTTTTTATCTATAACCTTCTTGAGGTTACCCATATTGGGTGGGTAGGTAACAAAACGCAGTGGTTACATTATCTTTGTTGGTACATACCCATAAAATATTTAATAGACCACAGATTTAGTTTACTTTTCTGTCTCATTGTATACGTAGAATAATAACAAGATTGTATAATAGTAAGAGTTAGCGAACAAAATATGCTGGTGATCTGATAAAGTTACCCAGTTTGACATTATAGTTACCTAATATTTAAATTAAAAAAGGGAAACATAAAGGTTGTCGTATAAATAAAACACTTCTGTTTATTGAATGGAATTTAAAATTTATTAAACCTACCTATCTAGTAATAATTATAATCTTCATATCTGTTACATGTTTGTATCACATGGATTTGAAAATTATTTTGTTATAAAATACCTACTATGATATTAATAGAAGCTTGAATGCATATTTCGTAGTAATAAATATAAAATTGAAAACATAATTTATTTGATCTTCTCGAGCGACTGTAAACGCACAATTGGTTTTCTACTACAATATAACTATTTCTAATTTAACAATAATAATTTGAAAGAATTTGTTGGACCTACCTACCTAAAGATTAAATAATTGAAAAATTATATTATGTAAAATATAAAAAGGGGTTATTATTATGCGTATGCAGAAAACTTGAAAGCTTTAAAACAACATTGGTCCTAAGTAAATTAACTAAAATAAAATGCAAACAGTAAATGAAGTATAAAATGTTGATTAATATGATTGCTTTAAACGAAATAAAGTAAATCAACAACAAGAACACACCACGCCTGTTACAAACTCGTTCTGTAGTGGGCGTGGCGCCGGCGCGCGCGCACGTTTCACGCGTTTCAAATATAATATATTAAATTTGGGCACACACAATCCACGAAAACCAATGTCGTGATCGTGTACCCGCGCCTTCGCCACTGCCCCAAAATATCAATAACTATTAAATAGGTACTCTGCATCTATGGTTACAATCCAATACATTGAATAATTTTCAGCAAAAACTACATACTCCATGTGATAAAGACTATATAAAAAAATAAATATGTCTCTAATACACATCTAAATTTAAAACATTAAAAATACTAGCAAGCTATAATATAAATGCAATGGCTACACAGTACATTTTGTCCGAATAATCCAGTATTGAGACTACTTTCCAATTTTGTGACTTCCGAATGAGCCCTGTGTCAGTGTAGAATTGATTGAATTAATTTAATTACTATGATTCTGACTCAACTATGATCACAGATTCCATCAAGCTAACTTGATAGAATCTGTGATCATAGTTGAGTGCATTTTGATTCGTTTAAAATCACTGAATGAATGTTTACCTCGAGTCCACTATACTGACAAGCGCTCCTACCAGGGGCGTAGCTACCGCCGTATCTGCCGTATCAATTTTACGGGGCCCCCAAAGTGTGTAAGGAAAAAAATAAAAACTTTCTAATTTATTTTCTTTTACAAATGACAAAATTCTATAAAGCAATTACTTTTTTTCCCGCCTTAAGGCGTACGTTCAAAAGTTAAAAAAATATATTTGTAAAATGGTTAAATTATGTTATGATAAATAAATATTTCTTTTCACAATATTTTTTCTTTTATGAAAAATCTTTACCCCCATACAAGGGCCTCCAAACATTTTTTTATACGGGGCCCCGACAAGGTACGCTACGCCACTGGCTCCTACTATGACAATCCCATCACAGCAACAAAATGTGCCGTGTCGACATACTCAGTAATATAAAGCGACCATCCACTAAATATAAAAGGAGCCAATCCATATATAAATCTCTTTCGTACTACTAGTTTGTGTTCTCACGCTCCGCTCTAGAGGCACTGCTAGGCTACGACGGGCGCGCAACCCGACGTCTACAGGCCGGCCCATGAACCAACGACCAAATAGAGACGACTATAGTTAATTAAAACTTAACTACGTACAAATGTTAACATAGCTCGTGGAGGCATGTGCCTCCACGAGCTATGTTAACAGCCATGTGGCTGTGGACGAGCCCTATGGATTTTGAATTTCAAGGTTCTGGGTCAGTACCCAGTACGCCCCTATGTGGGCGTGTCAGCACACGCCCGCAAATACTGAGTGAAGGTGTTTATGGTGACACCGCGGCGATACTAGCGCCGCAATTACGGAGATTATTGTTACTGTAGGAAGAAACTACTAAATAGGTAGGTCGCAAACAATTGTTACTATTTTCCTTAAGGTGACAGGTAGGGCTCACTAGCGACACCAATCTATTTTAATTTTTAGCTACTAAACCGGATCGATTTTAAACAATTTCGGGATACAACCTCTCGGCAAATACTTATACTATTTATTAAATAACCATGCACAAATATTGAGTCCATTTTTGTACGCGAAAAATGGATTATCGCGTACGCGTTGAACACAACATTTGTGCATGGTTATTTAATAAATAGTATAAGTGTTTGCCGAGAGGTTGTAATCCCGAAATTGTTTAAAATAGATTTAGGGCCGATTTCACCGTTGAAATTGAACGCGTTCAATTCACTTGAACTCGGTCTACGCGCTAAACTGAGTTCCGTTCCTTTGTTTTCGCTCGCATTGATCGCGTTCAATTTCGACGGTGAAATCGGCCCTTAGTAGCTAAAAATTAAAATCGATTGGCGAAACAGTTTAGTAGCTAAAAATTAAAATCGATTGGCGTCGCTAGTGTGCCCTACCCGTCACCTTAAAGTAATTGTTGCTTACTTTTCTAAAAATGTCTCCTAATAGCCACAATCAATCTAAATCATTTGGCGGCGCTAGTATCGTGGCGGTCTCGCCTAAATGACCGAATGAATGAATTATGTAGTAAAAAATTGGGCAATAAATATATGTCACATTATGTAGTTTTTCATTTCAGTAACCTCACACATAAAATAAACGCTCTATACGTTCCCTACGTTCGTGAGCCATCCTGTATAGAATATGAAGTTTAATCAACAGTGGCGGCAATGGAAGGTCGCTACTACTCGTAATGTATCTCAAAGGCGGTGGTGGATATTGCTATTGGTTACCATTATACGTTGCAACTACACACTTAAAATAATGTCCAATACAATTTGAAAACACTACTTATATCTATGTTATACCTAAGTTAAATTTGTTATTACTATTCATATACAGATACAAAAACTTTTTAAGATTTTCAAAATATATAAATATTTTATGTATTAATATTTTTAAAGTAGTAAAATTGAAATAAAACTTTATATAAAATGCGATTGTTTTAAATAGAAATATAGCTCAGTATACACTTATCGCGCAATTCAGACTACAGTTAACATTAGTAATATTGACCCAAATGGTACTCATAAAGGAGGTAAAAATGTTAGTGCCCAGTCACTTGCTTTACAGAATATTAACTGTTAGTTTATTAGTGTTTCTTTACATATAAACATAAATCCTAGATAATTCTGCAACGCAAGCAGTTATAATTACTCAAAAAGTCTGGGCGAAATACAGTTTCCAGATCAAAAAAATCATATAATTATATGAATCAATAAACCTGACATAGTGTAAAACCAATTTAAAGAAATCTGCTTCATTTTGATTTTTTCACAATTTCGTATTTATGACGCACACACATATATAACAGCATACTTATATATTATGTCAGTTTCATCACACACTAAACATATTTAGAGCTAAATGCAATTCTTTCAAGTAAATAAACCCCCACCATGAGTACATACTAACACATAGAAAACATTTCTAAAGATTATTCGGGAATGTAAACTTAAAAATGTTCTAAAACCTAGTAACCAACTCAACCAGTAGGTGCCTACGTGTGCTTCGATCCGCAACAACAGAAATACTCGATTTATGGAATTCACTCTTTCATAGGACACTGACTTTTGATTTCCCCAGTTAAAAAAAGCATAGGGGGGTTAGTGACGGCGCGAATGGGGCTGAGCTAACTTGAAAAATCTGTATTCAGAATGAAAGAGAAAATTCCCAGAAGACAAAGAACCGGACAGAGAAAAAGATAATGACTGGAGCCCAAAAGCCCAATTCTCGTGACGGATATTTTGTCATCATACGATATATATCACCAAAACATAGTTTTTATTTGTATGGTTTTCAGGTGATATCCGCCATGTTTTTTTTTTCATATCGAAATCCCCAGAATTGGGGGCCAATTCCCGTGCTCGTGACATTAATTTTCATACGACATATATCACTAAAACATAGTTTTTTTTTTGTATGGTTTTAAGGTGATATCCGCCATATTTTTAAAATATCACAAGCACGAGAATTGGGCTCCTGATAGTAGATTTCACTACTATACATTTGGGTTGATTGATTTGAAGTTTAGGCCAATTTTATTATTATAATTTCAACAAAAAAAAGAGCTTATGATCTTTGATAGTAAAATAAGTAATACTATATAATTTTATAGGTAACGTCTTATTTAGAAACCTTTTACCTCTTCTTACTGTCGCTGCTTAAAATTATGAAATCACAAGCTAGGTTAAACTAGATTCGTAATGTGACCGAAAAATTACTAATACTATACAGGTTGGGAAAAATATTGTGTCCTAATTCTTAAATTACCAAATTTTAAAGCAAACATTATTTATTTTTAGTCAGGTTTGCCAAGAAACGTTACACTTGCTCATCTGTCGATACGATACTCAATATTATCCATACAAATGGATATCTTATACAAGGTAGACAATCGTTCTTGGAGAATTGTTTTCTTTATTATTGAATACATCTATCAGGAGAATAAAATAGCCATTATTAATATTCGGCTCGATTCTCCGGAAAAACAAGCCAAATTCTTGGGTGTTTCTAAATTTTTTGTGTTAGAAAGAGTTGAATGCAATATTATTGGTTTAAAAATAATAGTAAAAACATGTTTTTTTTATTATGTATAAAAGGAAGTAGGATTAAAGATAGTTTTCCTCTAGGTGGCTTACAACGAAGGTGTCCTTAACGAACGAGAATATTCCTGTTACATCGAAACAAAGGAGACACAGTGAGTGTGAAAGGGAGGTGTACTCCGATTCGGTCGTAACGTCAGGTTCGTTGTAGGTCATCTGTGTCCAATGTTTTTTTACAACCTGTATATCTATAGAAGTGTCATTATATGATTCTTTCTCTGTGCGATATCTTCATCTACCTCAATAAAGTTTCATCATAATTATATTAAATCAAGGAAACGTAATAAATTTACAAAGCTACTCTGAATTAGTAGTTTCCCGTATCAAGTAGAGACATTACAAAATCTGTTATCTGCACGTTATTATTGCTTAGAAATATTCGATATATCAATATTGGTCCTTAAAGTGACTAACTTGAGGCAAACCGAACGTTGTGCTAAACCATTGAGGGCAGCTTACAATCACACTTACTACTCTATATGTATGAATATATTTGTTTTAAAAAATGTAAAAAAAAACGTAACAATAACAACTTCTGATTCAAGTATGGTTCATTATTATAATTAGTCAATCTAATCTGAACATGCAAAATCTGTTTGAATATCCATATAAAACTAAAACTACTTCAATTATAATGCTAATGATATATCATCATAGCCTTGCTTCCATCAATATCTATATAATTACTTTCTAATTTATTGAGAATTTATTCAAATCGTTACAAATACTTTACTTTTCCTAGATGATTGTTGAAAGCATGGCCCGCGTTACTCACGATACCCCGTCGACGTCATAAATACCTATTAAATGTTCATATATCCGTAAAAGCAACAAGTCCACTATACACAAGTCTAAAGAAACAAAAAATTTAACATCAAAAGCATAATATTCATTAAACCTTCTACAGCGTGTAAAACATGCACTAAATATTTATATTTCTTTTATGAAAAATATTTACCATCCATCATATTTAGATATAATTTCTGTTTCGATCTGTTAAATCAGATCTAACAGTCACGTTGATTGAATGTAGCTTTGGTGTTATATTTTAATTGTTCCTTAATGAATGTTATAAGCAAATAAAATTTTCTAATATAAGCTTTTAAATGTTACCTTTTCATATTACTCTGTTCTATACAAAGTGTACATGTAAGTATATAATTTCATACAAAATGTACGAAAAGTTATAAATAAATAATTCATAGATATTAAATTTTAGTTTCGTTATTATTATGTGCCATCTATACTATTATTTTAACAAGGAAATTTTTCAAATATCTTCTACCTTACAATACGTTAATCATTATATATGTAAGTGACAGTGGCAGTTAATTTGAAAAATCCTAATACATGCTTTAATTTCATTCAATAAGTTTATCAGAATAAGTCTTGCTCTTTTCTCTAAAATTAAATATCCTATTATTATCGAGTCGTAAACCCCATCAGACCCCATATACCCATTATAAAAATATCAAGAAAAGTATATTTATTTTGGATCTGCCCCGAGACCCACGCGACACCCACAGACTAAACGAGTAGAGAGCAACTACCGTCGCGGCCGCGCGCCCCCCCGCGCGTGCGTACGCGCGTGCATCCGCGCGGGCGGCCGAGCGTTCCGCGCACAAACGCACGCCACAAGCACGACACCGACAAACCTCCGACCCGAACCTACTCACCCGCCCGCCCCGCGCTACTGGTGATGCTGCACCGGCTACTGGTGATGCTGCACCGGCGTCTGGCAGTACGGGCACTCCTTAGTGGTCGCCGCGCAGTTATCGCACAAGACGTAGTGATTGCACGGGGCCAGCGTCACGCTGCGCGGCTGCTCCTCGCAGACCATGCACTTGGTCGCCGTCTCCAGATACAGAACCTTCTCGATCTCCTCCAGGTCGGTGCGCGCCTGGACCTGCAGCGCCTTCAGCGTGGTCAGAGGCAGGCCCCGCAGGTCGCGGCGGCCGGCCGCGCCGGGCACGCCCGCCATGGCGCCCGCGCGCGCCGACTCCAGCTCGCGCCGCAGCGTCATGGCGTGCGCCAGCGCCTCGTCGCGCTGCCGCTCCGCCAGCGACGCCTTGCGCTGCGCCTCGTCCGACTCGCGCTGCCACGCCTCGCACGCCGAGCGCGCCTGCGCGATGCGCTCGTCCCAGCGCGCCGCGGCCGCGCGCGATGCCACCACCTCCTCGCGCAGGCGCGACAGCTCGGCCGGCGCCGACGGCGACGTGGCGGCGAACTCGAACGGGCCCGCGCCGCCCGCCCCGAAGCTACCGGCCTTCATCGCGTGCGAGTTGAACAGCCGCTCCGTATCGTTCTGCGCGTAGCGTAGGAACGGCGGCAGCGGCGAGCCGCCGGAGGGCGGGCTGAAGCCGCGGAGCGTCGGGCGCGCCTGCGGAATGTTGACGGGGGCCGAGCCGCCGAGCAGGCCCTCGCCGTCGGACAGGTCGCGGTCGAGGGACGCGACGAGATTCAGCGGGTCGTCGAGGTGGAGATCGTCGAGCGCGTTTCCGACGACCTCCTGCAACACGGTGGCGTCGAAGGTGGAGGTGCGCTGTGCCCAGACGGCGGCGGGCGGCGGCTTGCGCTCGTCGTGCTCGCCGAAGGCCGCGAGTGGCACGAGCGCGCGCGGCTGCGAGCCGGGCGCGCGTCCGCCGCTGGAGCCGCCGCTGGACGTGGACGCGCACTCGGAGCCCTCCCCGCTTCCGTTCGTTTGGAGCATGCTAGGCGGCGATAGCGGGCGGACGCGATCCAAATTCAATGCATTACTTAACATACTGACATTATTGTCGTTCGATTTCTTATCGGGAGGCAGGGCCGATGACAACAAATCTGCTAAATTGGTACCGCACTCCAGAGGTGCGGCGAGTTCTCGAGCGGCGCTCAGATCTTCCGCTGTAATAAGGAACACAGTGGTTTAGTATCTTATTGTTACAACATAAATAATAAACTAACGATCAACATGGCCGTGACTTACGTTCTACGTGCGCAAAAGCACAGAAAAGTCCTCTTGGACAGTAGCCAGCCTGTTGGACATCATTGCATTTGGTGGACTTGTATATCTCTGGGTGGAACTGCTGCTCGGTGCGGGTATGACAATATCCGCACGCGTCGCCGGCTTCGCAATTACTAGGCTCTCCCCACTCCTCTCCATGCTTCACATTTGGACATGGTGTACTACGATATTTATATTTTCTGGGAGATCTACGTTTATCCTGGGAAAAAACATTTTAAATAAATATAAATAATTCAAATTGAAGAATTTCATCACGAAGTAAATAAAAATAACTTACTTTACTATTATGATATTGTGGGCATGCATACCCTTGTCTACATAACCTAGGTGGTCTTTTACATGGCTCCGTTTTATATGATGATAGTACATAATTTGTATCTGAAAAAATAAAGAAAATTTTGATAGCCAATCAACTACTTGCCATTTGTTGTGTACCATTCATAAAGATGGAGTCTAGGATATACATTCAAAATGACAAATGCTAACGTAACCCATAAAAACGGAACGGGGGTTGGGTATTCACAGGACAAAATGGATGTATTATCTAATTGACTGGCTAACCTTGCCATTTAGGGTCTTCATTCATTAAATTGCGTTCCCTATCTAAAGCGTTCGGCGCCGCAGCGTCTCCATCAGCAGCATCAGGGTTATCCAACGCCTGGAGCTCCCTCATGTCCAAAACCGGAGGCCGCAGGTCTGGCGCACCGTGCGCGAATGCACAATGTGCCCCATTCTTAGTGCAGAGGCCCCGGGCATCAGTATCGTGAACACACATGCAAGTCTTGTAATAACGGAGGTGATACCGGCGTTCTGTGTCACCAGCTGTACGGTGGAGGTATGGACATCTGGAAAAAGGTTTCATACTAATGTATATCTTTCAAGAAACTTTCAGTTTCAAATCATGAATACACACAAAAAAATATATAGAGATTTAAGCATATTTGGCAGTTTTAACCCCTTATGGCAAATTTTTAATACAGTACAAATTAACTATGTTAACAGTCAGTTATACCATAGAATAACTTTCTGATAAAGATTTGTTGAATCGGGTCTAAGGGAGGTGTTAATATGGCTCGAGAATAGAGCTAAAATCATAAGGTTGTTAAATTATGGATATACCCCACCAATAACAGAGTACCCAAGTATTTATGATAATTTAAAATTGTACAAACATATTAAAGTTTTAATATCATTAAAGAGCAGTTTTATTGAGATATATACCTAATGTATTTGTTTAATATAAAGTAGGCTATAGTCCATTCAGCATGTGAAGGTAAATAAGACAGTTCTATTTTGACATTAAAAGTGAGACACTCCTTTTAAATCTAACCGATATTTTTAAGAATCAAGAATATTTTCTTTAGAAATCTTATCAACTTTTTATTTGTTTGATTACAAATGAGAGACAATAATCGCAATTCGATGGTAAGATGCCATATTACTGATTTATTGTGTCAATTCCTATGAGCAAAAATTTCCGATTAGCGCATTATGGAATTCATAAAATATTTTTTAAAAATTTTATTGGTAATAATTATCTTAAGTTCTTGTTCAGATTAATTGAGAAAGATTAATACTGGTTATTTTGGAAGAATGAGAACACAAAAAAGTTAAGATTTTTACAGCTTCATAATTTTATTTGTAGTAAGTTGGATGCATAATCCGAAATGTTTTAACCTAATGGACTATAGTAGCAATGATAAAATCACTATTCATACATCGTACCTTGAAATGATTCTATTACAACTGATTAAACAAGACGATTTTACTGACTTGTTAATTTGTTATTTAGAAAGGGTAACTAACAAATAACTTAAAACACTGGTTTCTGAGAGAACAATGGATTGCGTTAAGCTGCCGAATGAAAGAGCACAACGCTCCAATATTACGAAGTGGACTATCCCAGACTACTTAATTTGGTCGGATTGCGTTTGTACAATAGTAAACAATATTTTTTCCAGTTGGATACCAATCTTATACCAGATTTTTCATATCATTAAAACTACATTTTTAACTGCTTTCATGAAAAATACTGAAAATAAGCCAAGGATTACGATATAACAAATCTACGAAAACAAAGCAATGACAGTAGATAAGTACTCACTCGTCCCCATCCTCGCATATCCCCGATGTCTCGTTATATTTAGTACAATAGTTATCAGCGCTATAATTAAAAGTTCCATCTCTTTTTCTAACAGGCCTTCGTCTTCTCTGATTATTAAAATGCCAATGAAAACATGTGAAAGGTCTGTGTTGTGTACATTTATGCTGTAGGAACGATGGACACTGCTCCACTCGGAATTCCTTCAGATATCTGCAACACAAGAATCTGATACTTAGTAGAACACTAACAGCACGTAAACTATATTATCACTACACTGAAAACACCAATAATTACTTGTAATGATTAGGTTTTTCTGTTTGAGCTGCCAACAAAGGTTTAGATTCCGACGGCATTTTGGAAAACTATTATTGCGCCTCTTGCGTCGCGCAGGGCACGCTCACCGTCGACCAATTAAAATTCAATAGATGATCACGTGATACAAAATATTTTAGAAAGGTAAAAAATGTAAATAGAGCCCGAAAAACGTAATTAAACTAGCAAATACACGCCACATTTTAGATTTAAATGACCTTGAACTTAAAATAATCATTTCTCGGCTCCCGATATGTTTTATGACACGAATAGAAAATAATAATCGCAACCACCACCATTGACAGACCTGTCACGTAGTTGTTTTCTATCCATCTCTCTTTCTTATACTGTTACTACTAATGTAAAACGGAGACAAAAAATAGGACAGTGCATTCTGATTCTTCTTTTCAATGCTGCTAGAAAAGCGTGTCAATGAAAATAAAAACTGCTTCAGATTTTTTATCTGGAACAGTGGCACAGACTGTCTTTGTCCTAAATAATCATATTTTTTCTTATAAAATTGAATTAGTATTTTCAGATACATCTTTAAAAATAATTAAGAATTTGTTTGCAAATAAAATAAATAGAAATAATAATAAAATAAAGTCGTTAAAATAAATGATGGCGCCACTGCCACTTACGTCATGGGGTATGGTAGCCCCGCCCGTTAGTAATGAAAATGTATTTACTTAAGTTTAAGAACTCCGTTAGTTCTTCGAAAATCCATCGTCACGACTTTTTTGACGCATTTGTGTTTATTATTTTGTTCAAAAGTTATACAAGACCACTAATAATTTACTTATTATGGATGAGACATGCAGCTATGATAGCTCAGTGGATACGAACGCCGCTTTCGTATGGGAGATCACGACTGTATTTATTCTGTGATCGTAGGTCGAATTCGAGCATGCACAGTGCACAGCACCTCTGGACTCTACAAATCTATGTGCATATTTCTGCCATTAGCTCGGTAGCGAGAGAAATCATCGTGAGGAGACCTGCACGTCTCGGATAGTTTCTTTAAATTGTAAATACCTACAATATTTGAGATAATGAGTCTGAACGTAACCGTGACCCAGTTGGCCTCGTTCCCCTGTTCAAGGGATACGAAGGTCAGACCAGTCAGACGGCAGTCACTTCATTGTAATAACCAGATTTCCCGAATCCTGAATCTTAGTCCACCAAACGTACCCTAGGCTCCGAAGCGAGCAGCCCAGCAGTGTACTAGGTGCGAATGATGCGATCATCTCAACTGGGAATTATAGAATAGAATATAATACAATATTTTAAAATACGCTATGATGGGGGAATACTTATAAACATGACACATAAATAGACATATCGATATATGCATTACCAAGCTTAATTAATCAAACATTATTATATTTTTATTATTGCGTATCAATCGAAAATATGCTTGGTGTGGTAACACTAACCAGGATCTTCCAGCCAATAGCAGCCATTGTAAGTACACAACAACTATTTTAAGCCAATTACAAAGCCGTTTTAATAACCAATAGTATAACAGGAAAGGAACCAATGAGAGTTGAGATTTTTGGCGTCAGTAGTCGCCCGCCATTCTCCTCGACGCCATCTTGAGCATATGATCATTGTTGTGAAGCTCTAACACAATTTCCTTAAAAGTTTGTGAAATTTGCTGAAAATCACCCAGGAAGTACGTAAATTTGTCAATCTATTATTCTGTTACATTTTAGTGTAACAAGAATTAAGTGATGTGTTCCTATATTGCACATTTTGTGAATATTTTGTAGTGCTTGGATGTCGCAACCGTTGTTTTGTGTTTTCCTAATTTTCTCTATCTTATTTTGTTACAGTAACTTAAAATGGCACGTACAAAGCAGACTGCCCGTAAATCAACAGGAGGTAAAGCTCCTCGCAAACAATTGGCTACCAAAGCTGCTCGCAAGTCAGCACCTAGCACTGGTGGAGTCAAGAAGCCCCATCGTTACCGCCCGGGTACCGTGGCCCTGAGAGAAATCCGTCGTTACCAAAAGTCGACTGAGTTGCTCATCCGTAAGCTGCCCTTCCAGCGATTGGTGAGAGAAATCGCTCAAGATTTCAAGACTGATCTTCGTTTCCAGTCTGCCGCTATTGGCGCTTTGCAGGTGGGAAATTTGTATAAATAACACGTGTTTAAATTAATTAAGCTTTGTTTCACACATGTTTTTATTCTCCTGATACTCTTTTGTTCTAGGAAGCGAGTGAGGCCTACCTGGTGGGTCTCTTCGAAGACACCAACTTGTGCGCTATCCACGCGAAACGCGTAACCATCATGCCTAAAGATATTCAGCTGGCCCGGCGAATTCGTGGGGAGCGTGCTTAAGTTAGCCTAGGTTTAATTAACTTTAAATTATTGGTAAAATTAATCCATAATTTTTTATATTGTCTCATTTAATTCACCTTAACATTGTAATCTTTATTGTAAGGAGGCAGCAGAACTGAATTTTTTTATAAATATGTTCTTATTGTAAGTTATGCTGTGCATTTGCATAGGATACTTTATGTTAATATTGTTCATCTTCATTAATACTTGACATTGTCACTTGTATTAACTAGAGTGCCCCGTGTAAGTACATGGACATTCTACTTTAGTGATTCGTGGTATATTCTGTCTAGGTAGTGTATTAGGCAATGTCGACAACCACATGTCAGTGTGTGAATTCTGTATTAGGAGTAATTTGATGCACTTTGTGTAATGAGAAATTGGTGTTATATTAAATTTAATTAGAGATACAACATTCTGTTTTTAATATCTCCTAAAACCTTGCAATCCTTTTATTAAGGTCTCATTATTCCATGATATTTTCCTTTTAATTGCTTTTATAGTTAATATTCTCTAAGGAAAATCTAAACAACAAATCTATACCTACCTTTTCAATTTTCCTTGTGTTGCTATTGGTTTGAAAAAGAGCTGTAATTCTGAAGGTGTGGGTAAGTAACCAAGATTTATTTGATCTGGTTCTAAGGAGATTGTGGAGGTTGTATAATCCACCAGACTAAACCCTGGATCATGTCAGAAGGTAAGGTATCCCAAGCAAAGGCTATGGATGGACACAACCAAGTAGGTACCATTGATGGTACTGAGGATACCAAAAGTAGGTACCTACTGACATTACTGGTCAATGACACAAGGTAAGTACGGAAAAGAGGTGAATTTATTACATTGATGGTATAAGTAGGTATGTTGTACTTGCTGACACCAAAATTAGATCATGGAAACACCACTAGGATGAGAATTGTAGATGCTCTTTTTACTTTTTTTGCTACATAGGGTACAAATTACTATTTATATATTTATGTGGTACATATATCAACCAACAAAAATAATGTTCTACCTAATGAAGTGGGGAGAAGGGACACAAAAAGAAAGCAGAAGTCAAATTATCATTTTATTGAAACAAAACCTACAAGGAAAACAGTTACGATAGAGCTATAATTTAAATCTTAATCTATGCCACTAGTTTATTTTCTTCTATTTCAATTTCTTTGAGCCTCTGTTCTATGGCTTCCACACTTTTGCCATGCTCCTTATTAAATTTATAAGATTGTATGAGTTGTTCTTTTTCTAAACCTTTTATTCTATCATATAGGGTCTTCTCAAATTCCTTGTCCACATCATTTTCTTCTCTGAGGACACAGAAGTATATTAAAAATACTGCAACACTTCCAACTACTGAATAGGGCTGGTACCAAGGCATATTAATTGTTACAGCTTTTCTAATAACAGACATTGTTGTTTTTCTTGCTGCAGGGCTTGTGGAAAATTTGATTGGCTCATTTTCGCTAGCTTCTGCTTTGCTACAAAATTTTCTGTTTGTTCTGCTGACCCGAAAGCATTTCCTGGAAAATATGGTGACATAATTATTAAGGCAGATTGATTTGACGATGATTCATGTTTAATTGCATTGCGTGCAAACAAGCATGCATTATTGCATGCTTATTTCAACAGATGACTCCTAAATTTATTACAAAATATAACTCTACTTTTCATGAAGGTAGCTTAGATTAAATCCGCTATTTTGATTTAATCTAAGGAAGGTAGGTTTGAAATAAATTACTAACTCTTTGTAAACATCATCTCACTTAGGTACTACAAATAATACAAAATTAGTTGGATCGATTTTAATAGAAAAAAAATATTAAGTATGTAATGTCTGGAAATGTAATTAACAGTGGTTTATTGATCAAAGTGGCTACTGCTCAACCAGTACTGTAATAAATAGGGATAAGTTAAAAAAGAACATATGAAGATGATAGTAGTTTAAGTGACTGTAATGCTGATAATGATACATCTCTTGTGATATTAAATTAATGAATTATTATATCATTCGTTGATACCTACCGGAATAAAACAAGATTTCTATTCATTTTACTGATGGGTCATTAAAAATTGATAGTGAAATGAAGCTTGAAGAAGAATTTTCGTCCACAAATCAAAAAAAAATTTCCTCCGTCAATATTCTTTAGGACTCGCTCGTAAAGACATTGACAGCTGATGAGCCAGCTGACAGTTTTCTTTTTTTGTTTTATAGCCTTGGTTTATATTTACAAGGATAAACCACTTTTCTTTATACTCAAAGATGTTTTAATGAACCAAACTAGACTCAGGTAAACCCACATGAGTAAGGTAATAATAAACCACTTTTCTTTATACTCAATGATGTTTTAATAAACCAAACTAGACTCAGGTAAACCCATATGAGTAAGGTAATAATAAATACTCCCCACGAAACCCAAGCAGATAACACATTCGACCGCACATTTATGGTTCCAAATAAACATTTCTTCTTTCTTTAGATAGTTTCATTTGGTTTTATCTAACAAAAGTTTATTAAACATTTTTGAATTAGGCCCATATGATATTATTATTATTTATTTATTTCAGACAACTTAGTCTATTTGTGTTAGTAACAATGTCTTACCCTATGTTAGTAATTTATATCTAATTAACTTAGACCTACAAACGTTGTGCATATGCCACATAATAGGGCAGACGTGTTGCCTGCTCGCAATGACTTTCAGGATCCCATTGGTGCTGTCACGGACTCTGTGCAATAAAGAGGCTACCTTTTTGCGGATTACCGCTGTAAAGCTGTCCGTACGTGCCTCGGCAAACATGCCTGACGCACTGCAGTAGCGTGGCAGCCCCAAAAGCATCCTAAAAGCATTGTTGTATTGGACTCACAGAGCGCTGTACGTCCTTTGGGCATAACTGACCCATAAACTGGCGGCATACATAGGCGTACAGTATGCTTTAAAAAGCGTCACCTTTACCGCCTTTGTACTCCTTGCAAATCTGCGAGCCAGCATGTTCGCCCTGACCGACAGCGCCCTGCGCTCCCTCTCGATGTCTACATGATCTTTCAAGTCATGAGTTACCCAGTGTCCTAGGTATTTAAATTGGTAGACTCTATTCAGCGCAACACCGTTCAACTGGATCGGTGGGACAAAAGAAGGACACTTGGTACCCGCCCGAAAGACCATGTATTCACTCTTCCGAACGTTATATATTAGCCCGTGCGAGGTGGCATACGATTCGCAGTTCGCCAACAACTTCCGGAGTGCACAAATCGAGGGCGCCAGCAGCACCATATCATCTGCGTAACTTATGTTATTGACGCATATACCATCTATATAGCACCCTACTGGCATGTCACAGAGCCTCTCGATCAGTGAATTTACGTAGAGGCTGAAAAGCAATGGCGAGGTCAATCCCCCCTGCCTCACCCCGCATTCCAGCCTCCTAGACTCCGAGAGCTCCCCTGCCCACCTCACACGCTTCACCTGATTTAGGTACCAGTACCTGAGGAGATGAACAATCTCTGTTGGCAGGCTAGTCTCATTTAATTTCCTCCAAAGTGTGTCATATGACACAAGGTCAAACGCCCTGGATAAATCCAGGAAGCACGCGTATATAGGTGTTTGCTTATCCGTATAGTACCTAACAGTATGCTTAAAACTCAAGATAGCTGTGTCCGTAGACAACCCAGCCCGGAAACCAAACTGAGCGTCGTGCAAGCATAAGTGCTCCTTAAGAGATGAGTTAAGCACACTGCCAAGCACCTTTCCTACTATTGTCGCTAGCGAAATTTGCCTGTAGTTTCTCCTATCGGACACGTCCCCGGTCTTACTTTTAATAATCGGCACTACCAGAGTGTCCATCAGCTCAGGCGGCAGGTACGACTGAGTCAGGCACACATTAAAAAGCATTGCCAGTACACGTGGAAGGTGAAAGCCTGCGTTCTGCAGATGCTCGATGCTGAGCCCATCATGTCTTGGCGACTTACCTCTTGTCATCTTTCCAATTAGGTACCGACCTGATTTCCTTGGCTGAGAATCGAGTGGTTACATCACCATGAGAGGCATCAGGATCGAACATCCGACACGCCTGCCCTAGAGGTGACTGTACAGAAAAATAAAATGATATGACTATAAAATTTAATTATACACTCACTCCCTTGAATATATTAAAGACTCACCGATTTAAAGTAAAATAATTTCACCGCTTCCACAACTTTTTATTTGCTGAGATTATTTATCATTTCAAGTGAATATTGAAGAGCGTTTTTAATTCTGGAGGTAGAAGAAAATGATTTTCATTGCTTGTTATTTGTTATACTACGAGTATTTTAAATATGTACTTATAGTATATATGGACAGCCACACATCAATTTATATATGTAAACTTCAATCTATTCTCACTAAGTTTGGCTCAATTTACCAACAGAGAATTCGACAGATTGTGGTAACTTGATGTTGCTGTCAGTATTAACTACCTACTACCTGTGCGGATAAAGAATGGGATCAGAAATGGCGGCGCATCTATTCGCAAATAGTGTGCGAGCGAGAAGTGAATAGATGCGCCGCCATTTCTGATCCCATTCTTTATCCGCACAGGTTGTACTTACTTATAATAAAAAAAAATGCAAACTTGCCGCACAAATTCTTCACCCATTTCAGGTTCTGCCATCAAACGGTCTCGCTCGGCAATAGCTTTTTTATTCCTTTCAATAGCTGCATTTAGTTTTGCCTCACTTTGCAATACTTGGTTGTTATTGATATTGACGATATTTTTAACAGACGGCGCTAACTCAGCGGGCTGGACAGGTTTAATCAGAAGAGCTCGTATGTCACAGTCATCGGCTACTTCTTGAACTGCAGCACACAAAGAGGAACGAAGTTTCCACACATTCATTATACCTTTGTCCTGCAATATTATGTTATATAAATAAATTATATATAAAATTACGGCATTCTCTCTCACGCTATCTATCCTATACCTATAAAATAAACTAACACTATAGCGAGACAGCGCCCTCTATCGCGCCCTAAGCGCAATGCATTGCTGCCGGTTAGGTACCGCTAGCACTTATTTTCTGTCATGTTAGTTCCGTAAACGCCCGCAGGCCAATACTGGTTTGATTGGTACGGGAGTTCCTCTCCCCCCACACCTACCTCACTCTCTCGCTAACCAACCGCGTCCATGTTAAGTTGTTGCTCCGATATAAATAATTATTATCTTGTGTTAATTTGAGACAATATACGAAGATATATCTCCATAAAGTGTTTTGGCTACCTACCAACCAACCCTCACAGTACTAACACTACCCACTCCCAAAGTAGCTACGCTATAAGTGATCGCCCAACGTGTGTTAGTGAGTGGTGTGGACGCGAAGGTCTGCCGCCATTTTGGGTTTGGAAAACCGAATTATTAGGAAAATGCCAAGAACCAGGAGCCGAAGTTCGTTGCCGAGGGAGGCAAACCTCAATGAAACTATTATTCCGGCCGAAATTAACGCCGAGGAGTTGGTCAATGAAGACGCCGCGACTGAAACAGCAACCGAAGGTGCCACGGGAAGCAGCGCGGGCGCGTCCATCTTAATGACTCAGGAGCATTTCGCCGCACTGATGGGACAGTTGCAGCAATCACAAGCAGAATTTTGTCAAATTCTATTACAAGAAGTACGATCATCTACACCAGTAATGCATCAGGTACAAACGGAGCCGTCGCTTACTATGAGGAGTACGAGCTGTCCGACAGACAGGGCCGCCGCCCCGGTTGGTGCTAATTTCATTACTTGTAGTGCAAGGTTTAGTGGTTCGCAGAACGAGTCTGTCGAGAATTTTATCGATGCAGTCGAAATTTTTAAAACTGCCGCCAACGTTTCCGACGAAAACGCACTGAGAGGACTTTCATTATTATTATCACATTCCGCCGCAACTTGGTGGCAAGGTATAAAACAATATACGAAAACATGGAGCGAAGCAATAGACCGCCTGAGGAGCGCATTTGGGGAACGAAGAGCACCGTTTCAAATATATAAAGAATTATATAGTATGCAGCAAGGAAAGTTAAACACAGAGGTATTTGTCGCACAAGTACGCGCTTTATTTTCTAAATTACCAGAGAACGACATCTCACAGAAGGTACAATTGGATATGACGTTTGGGTTGTTAGACGTCCGTATAAGAAAAAGAATAGAAAGGGACACATTGTCATGTTTTGAAGATCTTATAAGGAAGGCTCGAAGCATAGAAGATGCGATGCAGGAGCGCTTGCAGTCGCCGGGTGCACCGTCGCGTGGGCCATTCTCCGCGCAGTTTCGTGGGTCGTCCGCAGTGCCACCGCCGGGACAGTCTGCCGCGCCACCGCCGATGCGGGTATCGCAGCCGCAAGGTCCGTCGCACTGGGTGCCGCCGTCGGGTGGGCCATTGCCCCCATTGCCGCCATTGCCGCCACCGCCGCCACAGTCGCGTACGTCGCAGTCATATGGAACGCCGCCGCCGAGGTCGCGTGCGCCGCCGCTGGGTGGGTCGCCGCATTTGCCGCCACCGCCGCATCATGGATCCCTGAAAACAGACAAAAAGGAAAGTAAAAATTTGTATTGTTATGGCTGTGGTGAAATAGGAATAATAAGAGCAAGATGTCCAAATTGTAGTAGTTATAAATACAATAAGTTTTATGCGTGTGAGACCACCAATGTTAATATGCAGGGGGAGTCAACTGTATGTAATGATAGGGGTTACACTAATGGTAATAAGAGACCAATATTAAATATCGAAATATTAGGTGGGAAAGGTATTGCATTAGTGGATTCAGCCGCTAAAGGCTGTGTAGCTAGCCAATCAATGTATAATTTTTTAATAAAAAGTGGTCAATGTTTTTGATAAGCAAATTAGAGATGTGAAGCTTGCAGATGGTTTATCTAGGAAAATGGAGGTTTTAGTTACCTCAGTGAATGTAAAAATGTTACATAAAATAATTGAAACTGAATTTATTGTTTTTCCAGATGCTTGTAACAATCAATCTTTATTAGGGATAGATTTTTTGAACAAAGCCAAATTAGTTTTTGATTTTGGTAAATCATTATGGTACTTTTCGGACACGAAGCACCGGAAGTACAGGTTGTTTTATGAGGATTTAGAACATGGTTATAATGAGGTACAGTCAACACCAAAAAACTGTGATAATGATAGTATGTCACTTAATGATTTAATAAACTCTTTCAGTGATGTGTTCCGAGAGACTGGTGAAGCCACGCAGTATGCAGAGCATTTCATTGATACCGGCGAACACGCGCCAGTTGCTGTTCCGCCGTACCGCATGACACCAGCGCGCGCAGAGGTTATGCAGCGCGAGGTAGAGAAGATGCTTGCTGAGGATATCATTGAGGAGTGTGAGTCAGCATGGTCAGCACCAGCACTATTAGTGCCTAAACGTGATGGAAGTTTTCGTTTTTGCGTCGATTACCGTAAGTTGAACAGTATTACTAAAACAGATACTTATCCAATGCCGAAGATTGATGAGCTGTTACAAAGGACAAAACAGGGTTGTGTTATGAGTACTTTAGACTTAAAATCTGGGTACTGGCAAGTTGCCGTTAACCGTGATAAAGATAAGACTGCCTTCTCGACACCGTCAGGCACTTATCGCTTCAAACGCATGCCATTTGGGTTAAAGAATGGACCAGCTACATTTCAGCGTTTAATTGATCGTCTTTGCTCATGCCCGAAGTTGCAGAATATTACTATTTTAGCTTTTTTGGATGATCTTTGCATAATATCGGCTGATATGGAATGCCACATAAAGGATTTGCACGCTGTATTTGAAAGACTGCACGAATTTAAATTAAGGGTGAATCGGGATAAGTGTGTTTTTGCACGAGACACTGTCAAATATTTAGGTCACGTGATATCTAAAGATGGTATATCACCTGATGAAGAAAAAGTGAAAGCTGTATTAGATATGAAGAAGCCGTCATCACTTAAACATCTAAGAACCTTCTTACAGACTGCTTCTTGGTTTAGGAAGTTTATACCTGGATTTTCTAAAATTTCAGAACCACTGTCAAAGTTGACTAGGAAATATGAGCCATGGAGATGGGAGACAGAGCAAGATCAAGCCTTCGAGGAGCTAAAAAGGTTGCTGACGTCACCACCCATCCTCATCCAACCTGACTACACCAAACCGTTTGTGCTCAGAACTGATGCCAGTAACTACGCTCTGGGTGCAGTACTTCTACAAGGAGAAGGTAATGATGAAAGGCCTATTGAATATGCGAGCCGATTGCTCAATCAAGCAGAAAGAAATTATTCAACAACAGAGAGGGAAGCCTTAGCCATAGTCTGGGCTGTGGAACGTTTTCGTTCTTATATTGATGGTCATAAGGTTGTCGTAGGTACCGACCACCAGCCGTTGAAGTGGCTAATGACTGTAAAATCACCATCAGGCAGATTGGTAAGATGGGCACTGAAATTACAAGCATTTGATTTGCATTATGAGTATACACCAGGGAAGGTAAATATAATAGCAGATACCCTGAGCCGTCCCAACTGCGATGAGAACTCCGCAGATGCATGTGGGATATGTTCAGTAACGATTGACTTACCTGCGAAGAGACCCTCCGAGTTAAGATCAGGTCAGCTGGCAGACCCTGAACTTGCTAAGATAATTAGGAATCTGGAAAGTGAAGAGGAAATTGATGTTCATCGTTGGACGGGAAGAGGTTATATTATGGAGCAAGGAGTGCTCTATCGCTATAATCCGGATGCGGATACAGAAGAACCGCTGTATCATCCTGAGGGGAACCCTGCGGAAAGAAAGAATAGAGATTTAAAAGTACAGTTATCACAATTAGTAGGTAATAAACATAATTCTTGGCCTATATACTTACCGTCTATACGTTTTTCGTTAAATTCTGCACGCTGTCAAACTACAGGAGTTTCGCCAGCGTACTTGATGTTTGCCAGAGAGCTGAGATCGCCTTTAGAAGTAAGAAATGATCCTCGTTTGGTTTTGGAGAAAGAAAATTTCGTTCCACAGATAACACCATACCTAAAACGTTTTCTCAATACGCTAGCTGCAGTTCGCGAGAAGGTCGAAAGTCAGCAGGATAAAAGAAAGGACTATGGTGATCAGTCACGTCGCGTAGGACAAAGTTTTGTTGCAGGTGACTTGGTATTATTGAATTCGCATGTACTTAGCAACAAAGGAAAGGACCTGACATCGAAGTTCGTACCAAAAAGAGATGGACCATACGTGGTTACTAAAAAGGTAAGCCCTACAACTTATATCATAGCACCCGCACAGGACTCCAGTAGGTACTTAGGGAAGTATCACATTAAACAGTTAACACCTTACCTGGGTCGCGATACGACCCTACCTCAACCTGTAGTTCCGGTGCGGAAACGTGGCCGTCCCCGTCGTAACTTAAATGAGAATAAATGTAATAATGTTTCAGATAGGGAGGAATGTATGTACTCGCCTAATCTTTATGTAACCGATGTAAATTACAATTCTAATGTGGATTTAAATGATAAATGCAATAATGTGTCTGATAGGGAGGAATGTATGTACTCGCCTAATCTTTATGTAACGAATAGAAATTACAATTCTAATGTGGATTCAAATAATGAATGTCATAATGTGTCTAACCAAAGTAGTGTTTCTGTAAATGTATGTAACAATGATAATGTATGGCCAGCGAATGAGCGAGGACGCTTTCATCCTCTGGAGGGGGAGTATATAGCGAGACAGCGCCCTCTATCGCGCCCTAAGCGCAATGCATTGCTGCCGGTTAGGTACCGCTAGCACTTATTTTCTGTCATGTTAGTTCCGTAAACGCCCGCAGGCCAATACTGGTTTGATTGGTACGGGAGTTCCTCTCCCCCCACACCTACCTCACTCTCTCGCTAACCAACCGCGTCCATGTTAAGTTGTTGCTTCCGATATAAATAATTATTATCTTGTGTTAATTTGAGACAATATACGAAGATATATCTCCATAAAGTGTTTTGGCTACCTACCAACCAACCCTCACAGTACTAACACTACCCACTCCCAAAGTAGCTACGCTATAACACTTTTTTAAATATCTCAGTAACATGTCAGTACATACCTACCTACCGTAGTATGTAACTAACTTGTTTAATACCAAAGTACCTATTTGTTCCCACGAACAAAAATATCAAACATAACTAAATGTTCTATATCTAAATCTAATAAAAACAACTAACAGATTTGGTTCTTAGCTCTGTCAGTTCTTTGGTACACGCCTGTACTTGCTCCACTAAAGCATCCCTTCTTGTCCTTGCTAGCAATACCTCTGATCGAAGACTGTCCACCTTGCGGTACACTAGTGCATGATCGTGTTCAGACTTGTCCACATACTGCATGGTTTCTCGGATCGCGCGGTGAAGAGAAGAGACGGTAGCCTCATCTAACAGGGTTTAGTTATCTTCTTAAAGTTTCTTTCCAACAAATTTTGTATTGTATGGGTGTAAAATTAAATAAAAACTGCATTATGTACTTACTTTCCCGTCTTTCTTTCAATTTAACTTCATTGTCTTGCTCTTGCAATTTAATTTTTTCAATAGCAGAACCAACTGAATTGTTCATGATGACCGTAGTATCTTCTACTTAGTTTGTGATGATGAAAATATTGCACAGAACAATGTATGTTCTATTTCGTTCAAAACTTTTTTACCGCCTAATAGCCAGCCATCTTTTTAATCAACATTCCTATACAAGTATTTTAAAAAAATCTTCTAAGCCTAAGTTGTGTATCGCCTCTATGTACCTATATTTTATTTAGGACATATTACAATATTCCTTTCGCTTTCCTAAAAATATCTATTTCAATATCATCATAATTTATATATTTAACGTTACGTGGGACGGAACGTGTTTTGTCAATTTTATTACGTTGCCCGGGGAAATTGAAAAGCAAAAGTCAAGTCACTGAACCAATTATTTAGAAATACAGAATCAGTTTATCAAGTCAAATTGTTGTTTTAGTTAATCATGCAGAAACCTGACGCAGAAGGCTATGTAACCGTCAATTGGCCAAGTAGGAATATTCCCCACGGAGGAATTTTTCATACTCGCACTGTAGAGCCGTCAGCGGAGCGGCAGCAATTTCTGAAAGGTAAGTTAGAATCTTTGAATAGGTATTGTTATTTTATAAAATTCTTAACAGTACCTACATATTACATTGCATCCAGCAAATAACTTATGCACGTAGTAATACTTAGGTACAGACAGCCACACCACACATTCTTACTACAATCTTTCTATACAGATGAATGAAATTAAAATCAGAATGAATTATTTGTAGGAAAAAATATTATTTGGATTAATCCAGCTTAGGTTGTTCGTACTTATTTAAAACCATTTTGTAGTAATTAAGCCCTATACCTACCTACATAAAATTAGCTATTTCGATATCGCCAGTGCTATTGGAGGAGTCAAAGTTGAGTATCGCACAAAGGAAGAAGTCAGCTCTAGCTTTGCGACATTATGAAGACGATAAACCACAACGTTCACGACCGCAAATGCCAGTGGTTCGGCCGCACACGTCACGTCGCCGCTCCTTGTCAGCCATCAGAGAATCTGGCGCATTCGAGTTTGAACCGTAAGTCAAGTATACATAATCCATTGTATGCTGTTCCTTGTCTTCATTATCAATCCTTTAGTGGTTAGTGGGTCGCACTATTAAGTGACGGCTACGCAAGAGGTCCCCCGGGTTCGATCCCCGGGTCGGGCCAAAAATTTGTACTTACCTAAGTTTTTCGGTAAGAAATAGGTACTTAGTGTCAGCCCGGAGTCTGGAAGTTGTCGGCCTGGTACCCCCTGCCTCGGAAAGCACGTTAAGCCGTTGGTTCTGCGCCCAATCCCTCTCAGATCGTGTCACGCTGGTGTCCTATCGGAATATGCCCTCATAAGGGTATAGAAAGTGCACTTGTGTTTGCACACACGCTTGAGCGCGTACCTATATATAATATATCCTGGGTACCTACGTGGCTGAACGTTGAGATTGGCCGCCGTAGCCGTAATCGGTTGGAGGACATTATTATCAATCGCCTGCGACCCCACTTCTGGAGCACATCATCATCAGCAACCCACACTCGTCCACTGCTGGACATAGGTCTCCCCTGATGCACGCCACTGCTCCCGATTTTCGGCCACTCTCATCCAGCCTTCGAATGTCATCATCCCCTTGTCGCAGGGCGTCCAATAAACTATGCTTACCGAGTCACGGTCTCCACTCAAGGACTTTACGGCTCCAACGGCTCTCAGTTCTGCGGCTAATGTGACCAGCTCACTGCCACTTCAGTTTGCTAATTCGGTGACTCTGGTTCTCTGTCAGATTACATCATTTCTGATGCGGTCCTTCAGAGATACTCCGAACATAGCCCTTTCCATATAGGTACTCTACGTGCTGGAGCACACCTATATAGGTATCCTAATGCGGTTTGAATCCTTCACACACGCTTTGGAATTTCTTCTTCCACCTTTATACTGGTTTCCTCACGATGTTTTTCTTGACCGCCGACCTAGCCGTTAATACATTTGAATGAAATAACCATATTTACAGGATCACTTGGATTCGATCCTGCGCGATTTAAATTTCCTTTTAGACGGAACACCTTATTATCAATTGAGTTATCATCACTCTTTTACCTAATATTTATTTGATTATATAGAATTACTCCACAAAAACGTGGCGAAGATCGCGAAAAGTTGAAAGAGAAGCTGGCCAACTTGATGACATATGGAGACACACCGGAGCAGACTCCCCCGCCACCGGCCTGTCCTCCTAAGCCAGCTCCGAAACTGCCGACATCTAAGGAAACATGGCATGATTGTAAGTCAGATATACCAAATTAAATATGAATCTAAGATACTATAGATTTCTATGATAGAATCTAAATTGTATGACCTGTCTTTCAGTGGTGACCCAAATTCGCGAACGCGCTGAATGGCTAGCCGAGATGGAGTACTTAGGTCATGCAGGCCCACACCGAGAAATTATCAAAGAGCAGATAGCGGAACGGATGAGGGCGTTAGACGCCCTGGGAATCGACAGCGAATGCTCCACGGCCAGGTCCACAGACTCCGGCTTCAGCACGCTTAGGAGCAGGGAGAAGCTTCCGATTGGCGAAGGGCCTAATGCGCCTAAATCTGGTAGTTATTACAGCTTTAGGTTGGGTCTGCCGAATCCAGCTAGGTTGAGATAAATAAATTCAAAATAATAAATATTGAAGTAAATGCTATAATTTTCAATGTTTACTAGATTACTATGTAGGTATTACTAATAGAGGTTGGTATTCAGACCAACAAAAAGGTTTATAATGAAACCGAAAAAGCATAAAACTTGTGTTAAATTGTCTAAGCACTTTTGCAATGTATTCAACACGCAGCGCCATCTATTGATAGTTTGTAATTAAGTTCCGAAACGAAGTTAGGACGGGCCATTATAGTTTATAATATACTTATAATAAGAGTTTATTTTTCAGGTTGTTCCATTCGCAGTAATGGCTCCAAAGTTAATTCACAGCCTCCTTCAATTTGTAGTAACACTAGTAACAAATCAAAACCTGCGCCTGGTTCAGGGAAAAAGCCCAAAGAAGAGAATGTTGCATCTTATCGCCAGCAGCTGTCTCCTTTACAATATTCCCCAAGACGGCGAGTATGAGTCGTGGTTCGAGTATATGTGACGAAAAATATTTTTTGATAAGCAATATTAGTTATGGAGATGTTGTGTGAAATTAATTTTGATAATAAATGAGACATTGATTGATTTTAAAGTTTTTACTTAGTTTATAAATACTTAAATTATTTATTATACATTAATTAATCATCATCATCATCAATGATGATGGGCCTTGATTTCTTTTTGACAGGATCATTCAATCCATTTGACTTTCTTTTCTTTGAGTCACTTTCATCTTTGATCTTAGTAAATGGTTCATCATCATCATCAATGATAATGGATCTTGATTTATTTTTCAATGCAATCAATCCTTTAGATTTGTATTTCTCCGACTCTTTTACCTGTTTGCTAAATGGTTCACTATCTGGTTTCCGTTTTGCATCATTTAGTGTAAAATCAGAAGGTGCTAGAGATTCTAGTTCAAATGCTGTGTACTTTCTAATTGGCATTTTTAATGTGAATTCTGGATCTTGAACAAATTCCATATGAGGACCTTTTTTAATGTAACTAATTGTTGAGTATGCAGTAAAATGGAAATCTTCAGTTAGATAATTTTCTACCAAAAGGTAAGCGATTACATCTTCACCAATAGTTCTAGAAAAGTTTGGCTCTTTTCCTTTATGCCTCAGATTTACTGGTCCCTTCAAAAACCAAGCATCTAGAAGCTTTTGAGCAGTTAATTTAGTATCTTGTTTCTCAGCATTGTCTATTATATCAAAAAGAGTTTTGCAATGTGATTCAAGACTTATTTCTTTAGTACTTAAATTATGGTTGCAGCACACATCACACATTTTGTTGCAATCATCGCTACCCCAATCCTCATTAAAGTGCTCAGCTATAAGCCTTCTCCTGCACATGTTGCCAGTTATGCAGTACCTGACCATGCCATATAAGTGTTCTAAGCTCCCTACAGAGGAGAAAACCATTGTGCTTACTTTAAAAATATCTTGCATCCTATATAAAGTAACACATTCAGCTCTTAAGCCATCACGGCCTGCTCGACCACTCTCCTGATAGTAATTTTCCATTGATTTACTTATTGTGTGATGAATGACAAATCTTACATCAGGTTTGTCAATGCCCATTCCGAAAGCAACAGTGGCTACGATAGCTTGGTAGTGTTTTTCGTGCCATTTTAGGTGTACTTTCGATCTAGCATCCGCTTCCATATTTGCATGATAACATCCTACTTTCAAACCCCTTTTGCGCAGACCATTTGATATTTCTTCAGCATCTTTAATACTATTTGTGTATATTATACCTGTCTTCTCTTTGTACCGGTATTTCAGAAGCTTTTCTAAGATATTTAGACAGTCTTCTTGAGATGTTGGTTTTTCTAGGATCTTGTAGAAAAGATTTGGTCTGTTAAAGGTAGATTTTATGACTAAGCAGCCAGGAATATTTAGTATTTTCTGGACATCTGTCAACACATGACTGGTTGCTGTCGCAGTTAGCCCTAATATAGGCACATTTGGAAACATTCCAGATAATATTCCAAGAAATGTATAGTCACGTCGGAAGTCATGACCCCATTGTGAACAACAGTGTACCTCATCTATGGCAATTCTTTGCAATCTTCCATCAGTATGACACTTTTGCAAGTTGGACATAAAACGTTTGCTTTTAGCTAGTCTCTCTGGAGTCACATATAATAATTTAATTGGAGTATTCTTATCCTTCAACAGATTGAGAGCTGCTTGAGTTTCTTCTTTGGGGCTGGTGCTGGTCATTAACTTTGCAGGAATATTTTTGTGAGTCAATGACCTAACTTGATCTTCCATTAATGAGACTAATGGGGATATGACAATAGTAATACCGGGCTTGACTAATGCAGGTAACTGGTAGCAAAGGCTTTTACCAGCACCTGTAGGCATCACGACGATCGCGTGCTGGCCAGAGAGCGTGGAGTTGATAGCACTAAGCTGCTGTGGCCTAAACGATTGTATCTTAAATACATCTTCTAGCGTCGTTTTAACGTCACGCGACCATTCATATTCTGTCCCAGCCCAGTCCACACTAGCAAGTGTTTCAGATTTCTGTTTATTTATTGAGTTTTTAAGTGAAACTTTTCTTTCTTGCAGTCGGACTTGTAGAGACTTCCATTTTTTCAATTGAGCGTCTACATTGATTAATTCCTTGTCTATATCTTTTATCTCTTTCTCTAATTCTTCAATTGACGGCATTTTTCAGTTTTTAATCTCAATCTACATTTCAAATACAAAATTATGATTTGGTAAATAGGTACATTTTTTTATATTTGCTGGAACATGCTAGCACGAGCTGGCTGGCTGGCTCGTCCGTCACATTATTTTAACGGCTGTCAAGTTGACACCACAGATTAATATGTAGCAAGCTAGAGTGAAGTGAGTGCATAGAACACAATATACGGAGTGAGTGAGTGGGAATCCTTTTCTTGGCGCCAAATCATTGTGAATGGCTTTATGTAAAAACTGGCAACATTTGATTTCATGCGAGCCGCGAACATTTGAAAAGTTTCAAAAGCTTATACCCGCTTCATGAATTTAAATGTTAAAATTTAAAACTTTTACCTTTCCGCTTTAAAATCTTCTCACAAAGAACTTCGTTTTAGTTCCGGGAAGTTGGGGGTATTATTGGAATAGCTATAACTAAAACATACATACATATAGGTAATATGTAAGTACCTAAATAAATACGCCAAATACCTAGGCTCGAACTTGGACAAATTCTGTATTATACCTAAGGGTGCGTTTCCACTGAAGCGGGGCGGGGCGGAGCGGTGCATTAATTGACCAATCACTACTCTTGAAATATCCGCTCCGCTTCAATGGAAACGGAGCAGAGCTGAACGAATTTCCATAGAAAACAGCGATCCGATCACAGAGTACTTTTAATTGGATCTGATGCCGACGGAGGCCGGCGGAGAGCAGCGGAGCAGTGTAGAGCGGCCACTGATAATTGTGATGAAAAAAAATTTTAGACTATTTGTAATTTACCCGACTTCATCGTCATCGTCATCGTCAGCCCATTTAAGTCCCCACTGCTGGAGCACGGGCCTCCCTCAATCACATGAGGAGTAATTGCCATACTCACCACGCTTGGCAGACGGGTTGGCGAGGGTTTTGATATAAATGCAGAGTTTTCCTTCTCTGGGTGCTGATGATCATGCCAGCAGCTTTACCTTAGTCGCCTTTTACGACACCTCGGTAAGAGTGAGGGTGGCCTATTCTACTCTGCCGGGCACCACACGGCTTTACCCGACTACGGCGAAGTAAAAAGGACGGTTATGATTTTGATCTGTATGTATGGTTGTTCATCTGTTGAGGGAACAGATGAACAACCATACATACATAACTTCCAAACTAGATACGTATTATATTTGAACAAATGAGGTGTCGTAAAAACGTCTTGATTGTCCTCTGGCTATAGGCGACATTACATTACATTAACTTGACTACAGCGCCCTCTAGGGGACTTAGGGTAAGGAACTAAAAAAAATGCTTGACGGTACCGTGTGGGGTAAAATTAAAAAAGCTTCTTTAGCACATTTCAAATATGTAATTTTATTTACATAACTAAAAATATGTTAAAGAAAAATAAAACCCGACTACAAAAAAAAAAAACACGCTCTAAAAAGTACGAAACAAGAAAATTGTCTCAGCTGAAATTATTTTGCCGTATTGCCGTGGTCGTATGCCACCTACTGTAGCAAAACAGATTCATTATATTAATATTTTTTTATTGTTTCTATTGAATCAATGTGGCATACGACCACGGCGATACGGCATAATAATTTCAGCAGAGACAATTTTCTTGTTATATAAACAGTAGTTAAGTAAGTAGATACTTATTACCTACATTGGACCGGCAATTTGACTGATCAAATAATGCCCTATCTGACCCAAGCGGAAATATTGACCCGATAGGGGCCACAGTATTCTTTCATCAGTGCAAGAGCATGCAGGTGATTACTTTCGTTCTTCATTTCGTGGCAATGTGAGTAGATTTTGAGAATGTAAAGTGGAAAGTATGTACAGCCACACATCAAAATATACGAAATTTTAGTTTTCTTCATTCGATTCTTACCTTAATGTCAAACGCGAATGGTTCTATATTAATTGAGGGAGTTCGACAGAGTGTGGTTCCCTGATGTGTGGCTGTCTGTACAGTGTTTTTTCGTAAATTGAGAGGGATGGAGTACTATAGGCGTGAGGTTCATATACAATGTGATTGGCTATTTTTAAACGTGATCTGTCAAAATGTCATAAATCATAAATCTTTATTCGCTTTAAACAGGGTGGTTACAAATACATGTACCTAGATGTTACAGAATTTGCAGTCCTAATGCCTATTTAGTCTAGTATTAAGACATGCGAGTATTTAAATTAAGAAGTTACATATCAATATAAATCTAGAACGTATATACTATGGAATATCATGCATCTATTATAATTAGGGTTTATTATCTGTACATGTTTTCAGTTAGAAATTCATTGATGGAATAGAACATTTCTTCCAGTAACCAACTACGTAAACAACTTCTAAATTTATTTGTAGGGAGCGTTTTCAGGTTATTTGGAATTTTATTAAATATTTTGATGGCCATGCTGTAACAATTTTTCAGAAAGCCATTGGTTGCATTGGTTGTTTAGTTTGTCAATTTGACAAACTTAACAACCATTGCGGTGGTTGTTGTACCATATAATACTACTCTTTGGTTGTACCTCAGTCCAACAGAACGTCATTTAACGGATTTTTCACATGTAAAAACCCTCATTGCCTTTTTAGGTAGTTTTGGTACCTACGTTTCATTATGGAATCTATGTTGACGTAAGAGATTTTATTTGATTTAACTATTTAAAACCTTATTGTACAAAAATATACAATAGGCCAACTTACCGCCTAGAGGCTACCAGTCTACCTTAGCATCATGTAAAAAGGATAATGGTGCGGCGAAAGGAGAACTTATATATTATTATTGCATTAGGATACAAATAATTTAATAGTACATACCATTAATTTCTAAAGATAACGCAGTGTAGGTAAACAATTTTCCCCTTATTACAAATCGCAAACTAAGGATAGTCCTTATATAGTTTGTGCCCGGAACAGACCCGTTTAACATTTCGTGTTGGATGACAGGAGTCTTAGTACGGTAATAACTTTAGATCGAGATTTATAATAAGGTGGTTGAAGTTGGTGAAAGATAATTATTTTCTAAACTGAAGTATTTACGACTTGTATCTAATCGCAAGTAAAAACACCATACGCAGTAAAACAAACTCATGAGAAAAAAAATAAAAATAAGGTGGTTTGTATCTAGGTAGTTAGCTACTAACTAGTACCTGTGCTAGTACTTAGGTAATGTAGATTCGTAAAATGAACTAAAGTTCAACATCTGACTGTGAGAATATGTCAGATTTGTATTAGTGTTTGTGGACTACCTACATGCCTAGTAGGTAGGTTACGCCACGTGTGATGTGGATGTCTGTACCTATACTCAGTAAAATATAGCTAGATTAGATTGAAAGCTGTCACTTAACCTTTATTTCAAAAGATATAAGGTTCATCATCCTAAGTTGCAACATTTTACGGACTACAAATGTTTCACAACTTCAGCTTCCCCATCTTCGTAATTGGAAACACAGCGGCGCTCATCCTTGCAAGAGGTGGATCAAAAGGAATTCCGTTGAAGAATCTTCAAACAGTCGGAGGAGTTACCCTGTTGGCTCGGAGTATCAGAACGGCGAGGGAAGCGGGACTTCATGATGTTACGGTCTCCACTGATCATCCCTTAGTGGCGCTGGAAGCACTGAAGAGTAAGTGGATAAAGTAGCACTTTGTTTAATATTTTTTGAAACAATTGCATTTATTTCTCTTCTCAAACGAAACTGTAACAACATCAATATTTGAAAAGAGTACCTAATTAAGTACCTACTAAGTTTCTTGCTGCTGTCTTCTCAGTCGAAATCGACGTTCCAATCTAACGGTAGATTATAATATGTGTGAGAACAGACGGCCAAACATCAGCGTTAGTACAATATGTCATGATTCCTCAGTTTTGATATTAAACCGAAAAGTGTTTGACATTAAGGTAAGAATCGAATGGAAAAATGTGATGCTTTGATGTGTGGCTGTACCATAGACTAAGGATGACGCCCTGGAGCCCAATTCTCGTGCTCGTGATATTTTAAAAACATGGCGGATGTCACATGAAATAGATACAAAAAAAACTGGAGCCCAATTCTCGGGCTCGTGACATTTATTTTCATACGACATATATCACTAAAACTTACAACCTGTGCGGATAAAGAATGGGATCAGAAATGGCGGCGCATCTATTCACTTCTCGCTCGCACACTATTTGCGTCTATACTCGCACGCGAATATAGACGATCTAATCCCATTCTTTATCCGCACAGGTTGTAGTTTTTTTTGTATGGTTTTCGGGTGATAAATAAATCGGGGTCTCAAAATATCTCAAGCACGAGAATTGGGCTCCTGAGCCCCATTCTCGTGCTTGTGATATTTTGAGAACATCTCGAGTCGACGAGGCGTGGAGCGGCGCAGTCGCAGTGTGTAGAGTCGAGTTGCGGCTATGTTTCCTTCTCATTTTAATTCGCCCATATGCACGAAACGAAATGACAAAATGGCGGCAGAGTCGCGGCGGGGCGTCCCCACCGCACCCTTGCCTCGATGCGCCTCAACGCGACTCCGCACTTATGTGACCGCACAGTGATTATTTTTTTAAGAAAATCTAGAAGCGGCGCGCTGCTTATGCGCCCGCGTCTCGACTCGACTCTCGTGTGGGCGTCGCGCCTAAGGCAATTTTATCCGACTGCGGTTTTGGTACTTAACGGCATTATAGCTAGAGGACGGCAGATCGTGAATCCTCACGACATGCACTTTTCAGATTAGATAACTTACGAAGTACCGAATGAAATAAAAAAAAATACAAAATAATAAAATCTGCATGTGTAGGTCTGTAGTACTTGAACATGATTCAATCAATTGCTGTCTGTTTATTATATTATTGTATGTACGTCCGAAATGGATAAACTGTCTGTTCGAAAAAATATTGTACCATCTTTTTTACACAGTTATTACAATAAAGATATTCTATTCTATTCTATTCTTGTTTTAGGAGGGATAGAATACGAAACTCCATTATACGCATAAAACCGAAGTAGCTGATGTTGACATGAAAACTGCGATACTAAAATGGATTTTTTTTGTTGCACAGATGGCGCTACAACTTTCAGAAGAAGTTCATTAACAGCTACAGATTGGGCGCCATCCATCTGGGGAGCGTCTGAATTCCTATCTAAAAGACCCGAGGTTAAAACATTGGTATTATTGCAAGTCACATCGCCGTTTACAAAACCAATCCACATACGAAATGCCTTGTGGAAAATAAATTATCCGAAAAATTATGATTGTGTATTTTCTACTGTAAGGTAAGTAAGAGGGGTAGCCGACACGCCCCCGCTACCGAACTGTTGTGAAGGCATGAACCTAACGGAGTTTAAATCAAATTAATGATATCTATAATATATAAAAGGAGAACCTGAGTGACTAAGGTATTAAGTGACACCTACAGCCCAAACTATTGACTTTAGAAACTTGAAATTTGGGCAGGGGATTCCTTTAGTAGTAAAAGTGAGCAGTAAGAAGGGGTTTTTGAAAATTCAACCCTTAAGGGTGTAAAAAGGGGGTTAAAAGTTTGTATTAAAGTCTCTCTTTGATGTTAGAAATGTGAAAAGTTGTATTCAGACTGTTATTTTGAAATATAAAGTAACACATTTAACGTTTTTTATGAGAATCACCCATAAAGGGGGTAAAATAGGGGATGAAAGTACGTTGGTTTAGCCATTTTTAAGTAAGAATCATGAAAATCGCTATACGTGCTCCTTATTTTAAACCAAGAATAAGTTGCTGCAGACTGACAATATTAAAATTTATTTTACAGAAGCTATAAACTCCGATGGGTACAAGGAGTTGAAGGATTGTCTCCAATCAATTTTGATATCAAAGATCGCCCTCGAAGGCAGGACTGGAACGGCGAACTGATTGAAACTGGAGCATTTTATATTTCAAGGCGTCATCTTATTGAAAGCGGGTATTTTCAAAATAATAAGTAAGTATCAAAAATATTGTAATTTATAAAGACATTATAATAAAAAATTACATCCATGTGTTCACGTCTCAATAAAATCCAATCTTTATAATAAATAATTCTGTAAAGTTTCTGGACGAAACATCATCGTGTCAAATTTTGTGGGCGGAGCGGATGTAGTGATGACAGTGACAGTTCCTGTTTCTGAATTTTCCATGAAAAAGCGGCGCAAGCGCAGGCATGCGAAATTGTTTACGTGTTGACTTGCAAAAGTTATTAAAAATTGTTTGAATCATTTGAATGATAAATTCAATACTTTCAGCTGTTCCTTAGTGGTTGTATCTCAATCGGAAGCCTTAGAAGTGGATACGTTTTACGATCTTCAAGTAGCGAATGCCCTACTTAACTCCAACTTAATATTCTAGCATGGGATTCTGAGGTATGTATGTATACGCAAGTAATTGTTTGATAACGACCCGCTAACGGGTTCAAATACCTACGAGTTGGTAATACTTGTTCCAAGTTGGCACAATAAAATGTTTGTTATTGTAAGTGTTAATTACTTTATGAAAATTATTTAAATTATTTTAACACCTGTGTTTGCTTAGCTTTTAACAACATTCTTTACTCGTGTTAAGCTACTTTCGTTATTAATTTTCCTTCTTAAATTGTAATTTATCTTGTTGTTCAGTTATTGTAATTGTACCCTTTTTTATTGGAAGGTCAATCAGATTGGCTCTTATTTTATTATTTAGAAGTTGTTTGTTAACTCCAATGTTAATTATGAAGAAGGTGATCAATCACTTTCCACATAACTCTGTTTGCATGTTTACGACAATAGAGGACTCCTCTAGCAATATATTGACCAAGCAGGCTCTTAATATCTTAAATCTTATTTACCAGAATATACAAGGGCTTCCTGGTAAAGAATTAGAGCTAGAATTATTTTTACAAGAAATGAATGTTGATATACTATGTCTCACTGAACATTGCTTAAATCAACATCAATTAATTGTTAGTATTAATAATTACAAAGTTATCAGTTCGTTCACGAGAGACTCGGCAATAAGAGGAGGGTCACTCATTTTGTTAAAAAATTATCTTAAATGTAAACGACGTAAAGACATTGAGTCACTATCTATAGAACGAACTATTGAAATTTCTTGTGCAGAGCTGGAGCAGCATATCATTGTCTACATGTACAGACCCCCTTCTGCAATTTATGACTCATTTGAGACTAGCATGGAAGAAGTCTTGAGAAAAGTTTGTGCAAAAAGTAAAAAAGTTATTGTGTGCAGTGACTTTAATATTAACATCCTAGAGGATTCCCAGAACTTTATGTTTATTTATTTCTTTAGTATATTTTATGTATCAACATATATATGTATTAACATGTAAATTATACATAAGTACTTATACATAGTTTTAAGTCATTCAAATGTATGACAATTTGTAAGTGCTGTGTACAAGCCTATGCAAATAAAGAATTATTTGACTTTGACTTCCTCCTTCTCTTATTATATACTATCTTTAGAACAACTTTCTATTATTAATTTGAATTTGTTAGCAAATAAGTATGGGCTCCAAAAATCTATTTTTATTTACAGTTAATATGACAATGCCCAACAGTAGTGCAGCTATTGTAACATACGAAGAGTTAGAGGCTACAGATGTTATCAGTGTGGAGTTGGTTCCCGAGAGGAAAGGGTTGATATTGAAGCACTGCGAATATTATGTGAGCTCTCGAAGACATGGCACCACTGTTACTAGGCGGTACAATGATTTCGCCCAGCTCTATGATGTTCTTTATGCCAAATATCCTTATCGGTAAGTAAGATTTATTTTATTACTTTTCCCTCAAAAACTAATATGGGCTATCACGCACACAACTACTTCCATACGATCTCTTTACAATAATTAGCTGTGTCCAAGAGAGTCTGCAAATGAATCTCCAGAATAAGAAGAAATTCATCTTCTCAGATAGTTAAGCTGGGCAGCTTAACTATCGCGTTAACATTCCTGTGAACTTGACTCCAAATTCATTAGCGAATGTGTCCTACTTCTAAACCAGCTTGGCAATGCCAACATTGTAAAGCTGATTTGGGTACCGGGACACTGCAATATCAGAGGCAACGAAGTCGCTGACGTGCTAGCAAAGGCCGGGGCAGAGAGCCCACTACTCGGACCGGAACCAATAAGTGGCGTTCCAGCCTGCATGGTCAGGTTCGAGTTAAAAGACTGGGAGCAAAAACAAAGCACTGAATTCTGGAAAAGACTACCTCGACTAGAACAGGCCAAGGCGTTGATACAGGCGTTCAAGCAGAAATGAGCTGTAGAAATAATAAAACTATTTAGAGGACATGTTAGAGCACTCACTCCGACCCTCACGGGGCACTGCAAATTTAACAAGCACCTGCACAACAAGGGCCTTTCAGATACCAAAATCTGCAGGTTCTGTCGCGAGGACGAGGAAACGATCATCCACGTCCGCGGCGAGTGCATAGCGCTGCACCGCTGCAGAAGACGGCACCTGGGAGCACACACGATCTCGGCAGACAAGATCAAAAGCTCCCCCATCAGCTTCATTCTCGGTATTATCCTAGAACTGGAGCTACATGAGGTGCTGTAATAGATTATGGGACTGCCACAATAGATCATCTACTGGTCGCAGTGGCTATGAGACGCAAGACCCATTTCTATCAAATAATAAAATAAAAATAATACGATCTCACACAACGAAAACCTGAATAAAAAATGTGCCACCAAACGATAAAGATAGGGCGATGGACTCCTTAATGGTGCGAGTAAGAGAAACGCGTCGCATCGTCGTGTATGTCCAGGGATTTCCGCACCCAACGTTTAAGAACACGTATTGAGGTACGCGCACATCTATCTATCTATCTCTCCAATCGGACGCCTAGGGCGTTTGCAAACGCCGGCAGCCATTCAAATGGTTGAAGAACAGCTATGACTGAACGTTTATCGCCGCCATCATCCAATAAGATGTCTAAGGCCTATAGTTGTTTGAACTAAAATCACTTGACTCAAACTTTTTGTAAAAACATGCAGACGACGTACTTGGCACTTCCATGATTATAGACAACACTTATTTTTTTTCTTTTAACAAAAACTAATTTTCTTTGACAAACGCCCTAGGTGTCATAAGCATTTTATATAGACTATCGTATATAATACTACTCTTTGGACTATCGCACACTATGCTGCAAAGGCGAAGCGCGACTTATTTTTGCGCGTCGGATTTTAGAAATGCGATGCCTTCTGCCCCACCCTGGAGTAGTCTGCTATATAGCATGCGGATTTTCTGAAGAGTCCGCGACTTTATAGGAGTCCTGCGGCAAAACAGGAGTTTTAAAATTTCAAATCCCTTGTGTTTGTACAAATACAGTACTTATACATTTTAATGTTGGAGGCGACATAAATGCAGGATATTGGGGGACATTTTGTTTTTGTCATCATTATCATCTTAGCGTTTAGTCCCAGTTGCCTCCCAAGCCGTCGCTCCAGAACCCGCTTTCCTACTTCTACTCCTCCACTTCGCACGATCTTGTGCATCCAATGTAGTAAATTTATTGGCACGCATGTCCTCCCTTACGACGTAGAGCCACACCTTTCTAGATGTACCCCTTCTGCCGGGGCTCGGTGGTGGTTGCATGGCCAGACATTTGTTTCCCACGCATCTGTCTGGTTTTCGCAGGACATGTCCGTACCAACGTAGGCGACTCTCCTGCAGTTTCTCTGCTATGTCACGGACGTGAAGGCTTATACGCGTGCGTGAGTTTCTCACGCGGTCTCTCCGCGTGACTCCACTCATCCACCGCAGCGTGTTCATCTCCGTAACATGCAACTCCTGCTTATGTCGCTCAAGTATAGACCAAGTCTCACTGCCATACAGAAGAACCGGTCTGATGGACCGGAATGATGGACTTATATACATGTCCCTTCAACTTAACCTGTCACCTCATGCCATTTGGCCCACGCGGCACCAATACGCGCCTTGACGTCATTATCGATGTCTCCGGACGAATGAAGTACTGATCCGTGCGCTCGACCTTGTCGTCGCCAATACGGACAGGCGTGATATCAGTAGAGTTGCTGACCATATACTCTGTCTTCGCCACATTCAGTTTGAGACCACCGTTCTTAAGCGACTCCATCCACCTTTTAACTTGTCTCACCAACCGGCCCTTGTCCGAATCCACCAGCACGATATCGTCAGCATACATCAGCACCCAAGGAGGCTGCTCATGGGGATTCTCGATGCTGTCTGACAGAACGTCTAATATCACGCTAAACAGAAATGGACTGAGGACGGAACGTTGGTGCACGCCGACATTAATGGGGATGGATTTGGAGTTGCAACAGCGGTCCTAACTAAAGATTCGGAATCTCGATATATGTCTTGGATAACGTCGATATATACCCCTAGAACCCCTTTGGACCTTAGTGCCCACCAGATTATCACTCGCGGAACACAATCGAAGGCCTTCTGCAGGTCTAGAAAGAAGAAGTGCAGAGGCGTGTTCTTCAATCTATACTTTTCTATGATGATCCTTAGGGCAAAAATAGGGTCCATGTTCCCTGGACATTTTGTTTTAGTACGCTGTATTAAAAATCCGTCAATGCGGCCCGTCTGGCCAATGCGCTCGGACACGGCACGCTCTGGCCCGTCCTATAATGCGCGTACCTGGTATTTCTATTATTGTTTTATTATCTTTATTATTGACACTATGCACATGCATAATACAAAAAATAACATCATAAATACGTGCAACAAGTTTTTGTTCCCACCCATAAAAATTATTTGTTTTTGTAAGAGAAAGTGCGATTAGTTAGCTCAACTTCCTGAAAAAAGTACTACTTTAGAGAATGACCGCGGTTTTCATACTTACCTAGTGCAAAAATTGAAATAAAACAAAAAAAAACATTGATTCCTTTAAAATTCATCAACAGCAGGGTTATCATCCATTGGATGGCTATTAATGGATGTCAATGGATTATAAACATCCAAACCATCCGGTTGTTTACCCATCTCTAGCCTCTACCTATGTCTCATTTAGGGGGTAGTAGTGTTTTTAAAATACCTGCTAGTATTTTTTTTTGACTGACCGGATGGCGCTATTGGTAGTGCCCTGCCTCTTACGCCAAAGGTCGTGCGTTTGATCCCCACCCTGGACAAACATTCGTGCGATGAACACTTGTGTTTGTATAGTGTCTGGGTGTAATATATGTATTTAAGTATATATTTGTGTTCCTCTGTTGTCTGATATCTGTAACACAAGTGCTTAAGCTACTTATTACGGAACTGGTCAACGTATGAGATGTTGTGAGAATTATTTGCATTGCCATATAAAATCGGTCACATATAAGGTTCCACTCCCTATGATAATGTTTAAATCTTACAATTATTATATAACTGCATCTTAGCTTGTACCTGGATACCTATGTCTTTATAAAATGGTCTGATCATTATCTTTATTTCTAGCCATTTATTATGATCTTTATTCCCATAATATTTTTCTGCTACATTGATCAGAGTTCAATATACTCTTATCTGTTCTGCAAATTATACATTTATGTAGTAAAAAACATGTAGTCACATACCCTTTAGTAAATTTATAAAAATAAAGCCTTTATTACTGATTTACCTTATTTATATTACTTTTACTTAAGCTGACGGGTAGGGCACACTAGCGACGCCAATCGATTTTAATTTTTGCTACTAAACCGTATTTATTTTACACAATTTCGGGGTTACAACCTCTCGGCAAACACTTATAATGTTTATCAAATAACCATTGCCCAAATGTTGTCTCCGTTTTTGTATGAGAAAAATTGATTCACGCTAAAAGTGGCCGCTTTTGGCGGTAATCAATTTTTCGCGTACACGTTGGACCCAACATTTTTGCATGGTTATTTAATAAATAGTATATGTGTTTGCCGAGAAGTTGTAACCCCGAACTTGTTAGATCCGGTTTAGTAGCTAACAATTAAAATCGATTGGTGTCGCTAGTTAGGGCTACCCGTCGCCTTAAGGTATCGATTTTTCCTTCAACAACTTATCCATCAACAATGCCAATCCTCGAAGGATCTACTCCTGTCTCAATCGCGATTGTGCAATTTGGGTCCATTCTGAACCGGCCACTCTTTAAAGGTCCTATTCCCAGCGCTTACATTGTCTGCTCTTAGTAACATTATAGCACCTTAATTTTGTAGTTCTAAATATTATAGTGCTTATCAGAACAGATGGAACTGGTAAAGCCAGTTTAATGTAATTACTGCACATGAATAAGTAAGTTTGCATACTAAACACTGCATCGTCTATCTATATCTATATAAAAGGAGAACATGAGTGACTAATGGCCGCATTCAGAGACGTCATTTAAGCTAATGTTCATTAACTTTAGTATCGGTAGTCTTTATGCGTTTCAAAATAAGTGTCAATATTTTTTCTTAAGTAGCCAACTAAGTTAATCAACGACTCTGAGTGTGGCAGTAAGATATTAAGTTACTAGGAATGCAGCCAGAGCCCAAACAACTGACCTTAGAAACTTAAAATTTGGGAAGGGGGTTCCTTTAATAGTGGAAGTGAGCACTAAGAAGAGGTTTTTTGAAAATTCTACCTTTAAAGGGGTAAAAAGGGGGTTAAAAGTTTGTATGAAAGTCCGCCATGTTTGATGTGAGGAATATGAAAATTTGTGTCGAGACTAATGACTTGAAATAAAAAGTAACCCAATCAAAAGTTGTTCCATGATCACCCCTAAAGGGGTTTAGAACTATTGTAAATAATTTTAAGAAATAATGTACTACATGGAAGCAATAAGATAATATGACTTTAACTATGACTGTGACTAAAATAGGGTGTGAAATGCAGTATGGGGGTTTGCTAATTAGTAAAGTAAGAAACTTAAAATTGATGTTTGGAAACGGGTTTTGAATAAAAAAGTGACTTTTGAACTTTCAACCCTTAAGGGGTAGTTGCGTGGGTTTGAAGTATGAATGAAGACTTTTGTAATAAAGACAAAAACTGCGTGAGCAGTCTAGTTATTAATATTATGATAGAATGTAATGATGAATGTTAATGCAGTGGTTTCTAATGAGTCGACTGCCTGGCCTCGGTGGCGTAGTTGGTAGTCATGCAAGAGGTCCCGCGTTCGATCCCCGGGTAGGAACATAATTTTTTACCTAACTCTTCGCTAAGAAATCCTTGGTGTCAGCCCAGAGTCTAGAAGAAGACGGTCTTGTCCTCAGAAAGCACTCCAAGCCGTTGTTCCTGCACCCTATCGTTCTCCGGTCGTGTCACACTGGTGTCCCATCGGAATATGAGGGTGAGGGAATAGAGAGTACTTGCGCACACACTTGAGAACTAATATAATATATCGTGCGTACGTGGCCGATCGATTCTAATGGGTATAATCAGTTAGTGCCGGCTGTGGCCCTAACCAATTTGATAGACCAAATCAACATTCTTCTACGGCTTTTGTTTCAATTTCATGATAAATTATTTATTGTAGCTTATGCATAATTATAACTTATAAAATTTGGTTTGCTTTTTAAATGTTATTCAACACTGAAATATTACGATAACAATGTATGAAACCTTAACTTTGTATGAAGCTTAAATAATGAGAGATTTCTCAGTGTATAAGAATGGGCGTCTTCTAAACGGCGTCTATACGAATCTGAACACGCTCCTCTGTAATCAAACAATCATATATTTGCAAATAAAATTTTGTGGTACGGAAAGGTCTTATGGAATGGTTACGTTAAGAATTAGAGGGGGGACTCGTCACCCAATACGGGGGGAAGTGGCAGCCTATACGAGACTCCACCCACACACTCCTTTTATGTGATAATTGGCAGACAAGTAGAAGGATCACCCGATTGACACCGCCCATGAACCACACCAGTGGAATCACAAGTGCGCTGCCAACATATAAAACCCCCTTTCCCCGGATTGCGCATCCAGATGCTGCTTCACGCCTGTTTTCTGTGAGGCCGAGGTATCTGTCCGGTCGAGCTCATTCATGCCAAAGCTATTCTCTTCCACGGTTTACACACACTTGAGTCTGTTAGTGCTGTAAACATGACTAATGGGACATTTGTCCTGTAGGGCTAACATGCGCACCACGAGATAATTTTGTCTACACTCGTATTCGCTAGTTGCTGTCGTCCTCGCTAGTCTACGACGACAAATATCTCGTTTTTAGCTGTCAAATTTCATACATGCGCTCCGCGCCAAAATGTTGTCTACTCTTGTCCGTGCGAGCGCAACCTTCTATCCCGCTCATCGCTCAGTCTGGTGAGCGAGAAGCAACTAGCGAATACGAGTGTTGACAAAATTATCTCGTGGTGCGCATGTTAGCCCTACTGATGCATCGCGCTAAGCATTACTCGGTGATAGAAAACCCTGTTTCCGTAGGCACCGTAACTAATATGGAGGATAAATAAACCATTAAAAGACAAAGGAAAACAATACAAACTATTGCTACATCGATCTGACGTTACCTAAGCCAGGGCCGGATCTTGGGTAGAACGAATAGATTCGTCGACGAGTGCCTTATTTCCCGATCAAAACTTCAACTCAGTGCTACACGCCTTATCCTACATTTGTTTGCAATAACTTCCCAAAAGAGCAAGACAGTCTTTCTTCAATCAAACTGAAACGTTATAAATAAATAATCTATATTATAAAAATGAATCGCAAAATGTGTTGGTAAGCGCATAACTAAACAACGCCTGGACCAATGGACAACATTTCAAATTTTTAACATGTCCATATTGTTTTTTTATATGAAAGTAGACATAAAATGAACAGACCCATATTTTTTCTTTTTTCAAAATTTGTCCATTTTCATGCATAAAATAATTATTAAAATTCTTTTTATTCTAAATAGACGTAAGCGCCAAATGACGTCATGGGACGGCTGAATACAGCGATATTCCTTTGCTTATCATTGTTTTAATAAAAAAAAGGTACTACTGTCAAAGGTAAATAATACAAGTGTCAACATTGTCAACGTCATTCATACATTCAACGTTGACAAGTTGTCTTTTTTTTGACAGTTACATGTCATGAGTTTGGCATTACGTAAATTTAAAACTATAATGTGCTAAGCAAAGAAATATTTTACATTCTGCCGTCCGATGACGTCATCTTACGTTTTTTAGTTTTTAATTTTTTTCTCAGTAAATAAGCAATATAAAAAATAAATAAATATATATTCGAGCAGCGGAAAAGTAAACAAAGAATTGGTATTTTTTGTTTCAGAGCTTAGCAATTTTGAAATGTTGTCCATTCGGCCAATTTTTTTTTTAATGTTCGTTGAAGTCCAAGGATGGTTCTTATGGCGAGAAAAATCGAATAATTGTCGGGAAAACCCTAAAAACAGCTCTTTTCTTTTTCACATACAAACGTTTTCTAACTAAAACGTAGAATCAATTAGAGTTTTATTGCTATTATATAAAGTTCATATTTGTTTCATGGCCGTGTGGTCCGCGGCAGAGTAGAATAGGCCACCCTCACTCTTACCGAGGTGTCGTAAAAGGCGACTAAGGTAAAGCTGCTGGCATGATCATCAGCACTCTCTTTCCAGAGAAGGAAAACTCTGCATTTATATCAAAACCCTCGCCAACCCGTCTGCCAAGCGTGGTGAGTATGGCAATTACCCCTCATGTGATTGAGGGAGGCCCGTGCCCCAGCAGTGGGGACTTTAATGGGCTGATGATGATGATGATGATATTTGTTGCCACATTACAATTTTTTTGACAGGACGAAGTCTGTCGGGTCAGCTAGTAATAAATAAATATTTCACAGCATCACATACATTGATCTGACTCCGAGATAGGTAGCTCAAGCACCTGTGTTACGGATATCAGAATCAACGGTGGGATTACAAATATATACATATAATACTTTTGTAAATAAACTACTTATAATACATAGCAAACACCCAGACCAATACAAACAAACATGTTCATGCACACAATTGTTTGTACTGTGCGGGGATCGAACCCGCAAGCCTTGTATCAGAGGCAGCGTTCACTACCACTGTTCCAAGCGGGTCGTCGGGTCGGGTCGTGTAAGCTACAATAGTGATCTGTGGTTATAATGATCTCTACCCCCAAAATCTATTTTTGATGTGATTGTGATTCAAAGAACTTGTATTTTTCTTCATATTCACACTATTTAGTTATATTAAATAAGAAGTTAGATTTCAAATCTGGACTGGAGCCCAATTCTTGGGCTCGTGATATTTTGAAAACATGGCGGATGTCACATGAAATCCATATAATAAAACTATGTTTTAATGATATATGTAATACGATAATAAATGTTACGGGCACGATAATTGGGCTCCTCGGTAGCTAGAAATAGTTTTTATGCTCCACGAAATTATTTCGCAAGGACCTAAAAATATATGAAACTACTTTTGCTATCTCATCTTTAGATCATTGTTGATGTACGCATGTGAGTCATACGAGTACCTACATAGGTAGGTACGTGTTGCGTGTTTGTGAAGCTGTCGCTAACAATAGTATTCCCACAGGCCCCACTCGGATGAGAGGAAATATGATAAAATGGGCGGATGATTTTATTATCTGGAGTTACCTAATACCGTCGTTTGTGTGCCTCAAGTCACAAACTTAGGATGTTTACGTGCGTTTGCACACAAACGGCTTGTAAAGGAGTTATAATAGTGAGAGAGCCACGCTTCGGCCGGCTAGACCAGAGTGATCACGGCCTCACAGAAAACCGGCATGAAACAGCACTGTGCTGTGTTTCGCTGCGTGAGTGAGGGTATGTACCGGAGGCCCAATCCGGGGGATTTTTAGGTAGCGCACTTGTGACTCCACTGGTGTCGTGGGTATCCATCGTCTGACACCTATCACAAAAAAAAATATTAGGATTCATTTACATTGAGTAGTATTTACGCTGAAGTTACTCTCGATACAGCATACGACATGTCGTCACTCGTCTCTTTCTACCGTTAGTGCCCATAGGCTATCTCTCTAGCTTTTTGCAGGTATTCCGCGGACAGATTAAACGTTAAGCCTATTACCACAGAAGATACCTATATACCTACGCTAATATTTATCTACTGAGCTCTATCTATATATCTATTACTCGTATTACACACTGGCAATTGCAATGCAATCGGTAATCATCCAGTTCATATATCGGCATACTGTGGCCCATCTATGGCCAATATCAATCCATTGGTCATTTTAGGCGCGCGCGTGCGGCGCGGTCCGGTGTACGCTGTTCATTGCGTTGTCCGTTTATAGGATTAAAATTGACACAAAATCAACTTCCGTTTCCCATCAATATTTTTTTGTTCTAAGACTTGTTTTAATGGTTTGATTGCGTAGACGCCGCCGGCTTCGTTAAGGGTCTTTTTAGATCCTGTATATGACGATCCTGGGCTGGATGACGTCACCCAGCCTCACATATAAAACACATAAAAATAACAGATAATATTTAAATTAATTTTTATTGTATTTCAGAATTAAATTTTGCCTGTCATGTCGTTCTAAATTGTTAAACCCATCAGGGTTCATATGTACTATTACCTGATATGTAACACCTTACCTCATATGATTAACAATAAATATATTGAGTAGGTATTGAGTATTCTAGCTGTATCTTCATTCTTCAGCTCAGTATGCCGTCTGCCTCCAAAGCGAGTGGTGGTGGGCGGTGGGAGCCCCCGCTTCCTGCAGCGGCGGCGCGCTGCTCTCCAGCGATGGCTGACTCTTGTGGCCAGGCATCCGGTGCTGGCGCACGATGCTGACCTCCGCAGTTTCCTCTGCGAAACTGTCGCCAGGTTGGACAAGCCGAAGCACGATGAATTCGTGTTGGCAGGCACGCAGGAAGACAACCGGGTAAGGGTAGACGAGAGATAGTAAAAATGTTTGCTACAACCTGTGCGGATAAAGAATGGGATCAGAAATGGCGGCGCAATCTATTCACTTCTCGCTCGCACACTATTTGCGTCTATACTCGCACTCGTGGGTGTGCGAGCGAGAAGTGAATAGATGCGCCGCCATTTCTGATCCCATTCTTTATCCGCACAGGTTGTACATATTTATTTATTTGATACCTAACTAAGGTGATGATCACCAATCCGCTTTTGGCAAGCATGGTGATTAAGCCTAGTCCCATCATAGTAACGATAACTTGATTTCTATGCTGGAGGCCTTTGCCCTGCACAGTGGGACAGTTTATAGGCTGATGCTTTACTTTTTTTTTCTTTACCTAACTAAGATTTGATACAGAATTAACATTACATAATTTGATCGATTGATCTGGTAACACATGAAGAATCCTCTTTCCCAGTGCACTCCTTTGCAATTACTTCCATCATCATCATCTTATCCACAAATTTAATTGATCTTATCGTTTTGTCCCGGTAGCGTTTCAAGCTGTCGCTTCGGAGCCCCGGGTCCGTTTTGCACTTCGACTCTCCATTTCGCACGGTCTTCTGCATCCCTAGTGGTCAGTTTATTAACACGCATCCTTTGCGATGCCAAGCCACACCTTTTTAGGTCTATCGCTTCTGGCGGGATCCTGCGGTGGTGGCATGGCCAGATATTAGTTTCCCAAGTAGCAGTCTAGGTTTTCGCAAGGAATTTTCCTTAACTTTATTAAATTGTCTTGTAGAGTTTCTTTATCCTCATTTGTTTTTATTTATTTTAAGAGAGATATGTCGACTGAGGAGATGCAGGCAGCTTTCACAACCGACCAGGAGCAGCTACGACTAGCCTTATTGGGCATCGACAGGCTGTACCAGATATTTGACAGAGGTTGGTCCTTCGAGCCGGATCTCATTACTCTATTAAGAACTAGCAACCTATAGGTTGTGGGTATAAACCTTCTCCTTGAATTACTCTATTTATTAAAAAAACCGCATCAAAAGCCGTTGCGTAGTTTTAAGCATAGGTACATAGGGACAGATAGCGAAAACGACTTTGTTTGATACCATGTAGTAAGTACCATGTGATAGTTATACCTAGCTAGCTAGCTTAACCTTGTAGTTAACAAACAAACAAAATCATTATTTACCAAAAACAAATACATGGTACAATATTACACACAGTGCCTAAATTTGGAGGGGCCTGTGTCCAACAGTAGACTGCGACAGGCTGAATAATGATGATACGCAAGACAGAACGGTGACCTTGTATACGAAAACTTGGGGTTCCTAAAAAAATGCATCGAACATTTGGTTCACGCGCGCGGGACACTGGTATACTCTACTCGTATGAACTGCGACAGCCCTATCAACTGAGGGATGAGCACGAACATCGAAGATATTCTTGGACATGCTACGAATTCCTTTGTCACCTTTTAATTCCAAGTGACTCCACTGGTGTCGTGGGTGTCCATGGGCGGCGGCAATCGCTTACCATCAGGTGATCCGTCTGTTCGTCTGACATAAAAAAAAAGTTAGAGAGAAGATAGTTTTGCTTACGTACGATAGTGGGAGCTCTTCAGTTTTCATACAAATTGCTTACGATACGCATTCGTTACGTTTCTTCGAAAAGTTCGTGCTAGCCCTTCTAGTGCCAAACGACCCCGTCCCGAACTTGTCCTTAGCAACTTAGATTAAAGTAATGCGATTTTTCCTATAGTGGAAAGCCGATGCGAGGCGGAGCGTGCCGATATCCGGGAGCTGGGTACCGGCCTGAACGCTCTGTCCACGCCATCGTTGGCGGACAGTCCGAGGTGGTCGCACGTCAAGCAGTCCTTGAAAGCTGCGGCAGAGTGAGTTATAATAATAATAAATTCTTATAACATCTTATCGTTTAATCGGACAATGATAAAATAGTTCCAAATTGTTAGATACATTGACAACGAAGGTGCTTAGATTAAATCAAAATAGCGGAAGATGCAGGTGACGTCTATACCGCGTGGACCGCTTAAATTAGGTGCCCGGCGCCTAATTGCACGCAGCAAATGTCAGAGTCTGAATAGCGGTCGCGTCACCCAAAAATATTCATTAATTGTTTTAAGTGGGATAAAGGCTATGAAAACGCCTACGTGCGCTTTTACTCGCTGTACAAATAATTCAAAACGTGAAAAATAAATCTCATGGAATCACATTTCACTCGTAAATACAAGATATTTTTTAATTTCTTATGATATTTCAATATTTTACAATGTTTTGCACGCAATTTTGCCGAGCGAGATAGAAATATACGATATACCCATGTGTGACGAGTAAAGTGATATTATGTCACACAGTGATACCGTCAGCATAAAAATATCAAAAAATATAAAAGCAAAATATTTATTGTTAATTTATTCAGAGTAGTAGTAGTAGTAGATCATTTTGTATTTTTTTTTAAAAGAGTATGGTTCCTAGGTAATTCCATTCTTAGGATGTCATGATCTGACGATGGGTTCCCATAATAATAGGGCAACACTCAGATTTTATAGTCACAAGGGAAACAAACTGTCCCTATTCGAAGAAAAGTCAACGTTGTGTAAGTAAGTAAGTATAACATTCAATAATAATTTATAATAGTACCAACGATACATTTATAATAATTTCGACTGTTATAAAAATAAATAATTTAGAAATTAGTTATTTTTTTTACCCTACTTTCTCAAACATGTCAAAACAAATAGGTTCGTTTTCAGTTGTCTAATTGAAGGGACGTGGCCTATCTTACGCTATTTTTATTTAATCTAAGCGAAGATATCATGTAACAAAATTCGTTGTAGACAATCTCATTCCTAAGCACTTCTGTTACGGATATCAGACAACAGCGCAATTACAAATAATTGTGTATAATTAGATAATTCCTTGGTTACAGCTTAGTGTCAGAGCTAAGCGAATCTCCAGCAGAGGAGATGGACTTCACCGAAGACGGTCCGGGAGGGAAGGTGTTGCTAGCCCTGGACGCTTTGGGCGCCTACCGGGAGTTGTGCTCGCGCCTCACTAGGGGGCTCCACGCGGAGAGGGCCGCCGCCGCCGCCGCTGCGCCGCATACCGCCGCCTCTCAGGCACTGCGGGAGAGGCACCGATATGCGCTGCGATGCTCGATGGAGGTAACCGATAAGGCAATATTTTGGCAATACAATAGTTTCCAATAAAAGGCGGAAAGTTTTGACAGATGGCGTCAAGTGACGACTTGTCCAACAACTAGTTACTAGTCGTCTACGCAACGCTATCTATAGGATTGTTCATTTACTAAAACCCTCATTAAACACAGCGTCCCTACCGGTATATTAAATTTGTCAGTGTTCTTCGTGTGGCTATACACTGTCATTATTTTCCTACAACTGTGGCGTCTCTCCAAGGTTTACCGGGGCATACGCTAGATGTCACTAACCGTGGCAAATCCGCAATTGACATCTGAAATCTTAAAAAATAGAGTCCGCGACTCCAAAGGAAAAAGCTCCCTTGAAAAGCGTGGCGCGGACTCTATGTTGACACCTATGGGTCGCAGGGATTTGAGGACTGCAACGGTTTATGATATCTATCGAATGACCCTAATAAAGATTCTATATTGTATATCTATTGAAATACCCACCTTAGACTGACGCAAAAGTTATAGGAATACTGACCGTGTTATGCCCTTCCTCATTTGGCAGGAGGGCGGTGTGGGGCGGGCGTACGCGCTGGCGGCGCTGGAGTCGCTGCCGGAGCTGCTGCGCACGCAGGGGCACGCGCACGCGCGCACCGCCGCCACCTGGGCCGACCTGCACAAGGCGCTGCGCGTCAACTGACGCGGCATCACCATCCACATAACCCTAAACAGACTGTGCCTTTTCATTTTTTTATTTTATTTTTTTTATTTATTCATAATCATTACATGCTAGCTTACAGATTTCTCCAATTTGCTAGCAAGTCATACGGTAATTTACATGCATGCATAATTATGTGATACAATTTTAATTAAATCAATTATTACAAAAATACAACGTCAAAAAATTAAAAAATAATAAGTACATAATTAAAATAAATGAATAAAATATGGCAAACAGACAATCAAATTAAATAAAATATTATTAGTACATCCTATCCACTCCATTAATAATACAATTGAATTGATTTAATAAATGTCCAATTTCGTCAGCAAATAAATCCAGATCATCATGCTGAATCATTATGTCCCCGATCAGACGCAGGGCATTATTTGTCGGAGCAAACGATGCTCTTTGGGTGCGCGTAGCTGGTGTTTTTATAAGCCGCGGCTTTCTACGGGGAGCAACCATGCCCGTCTCATCCCACTGCAAACACCTTGGCACCAATAAGCCAACCCTTTCCACAATTTCTTGACAGTCAAGCCTACCCCGTAATATAGAGAGATAGTGTGATATCGTAGCCATTACTCTCCTAGCCTTTAAAGTTTCAATTTCAACCATCCCTAAAACAAACTGAGAGGGATACAGGTATGGATAGTATCCATGACATTTTTTATAAAGCCATCGAGCAAACTTACGTTGTATTCTTTCAATCATAAGGCTATATTTTTCTTGGTACGGGTTCCAAGCAACAGCCCCGTACTCAAGCTTGCTGCGAACGAACGCATTGTACAATATTTTGGCTACTCTAATATCATCAAAATCGGCAGAGGTTCTTATGACGAACCCTAGCATCTTACTCGCTGCCTTACATATTACATTTACATGCTTATGAAAATTTAACTTAGAGTCCAATATTAATCCTAGGTCACGAATGTCACTTACTCTTTCCATCGGAGCGTCAAATAACTTATAATCTATAGTTTTAGGATTACGTTTTACTGCGAATGTGATGATTTTACATTTAGTTTCATTGAAAGGCAAGCGGTTATCTCTACTCCAATCAGATACAGCATTGATATCGCGCTGTAGCGCATGTGCATCTTCGGATGTATTGATTCCCAAGCTCAACTTCAAATCATCAGCAAATAGTAGACATTTGGCCCTCCCCACCGTTTCAGGCAAGTCATTGATAAAAATCAAAAAAAGAGTTGGTCCTAGGGTGCTACCCTGACTAACTCCCGAACGCGTGTAGTAATCTTTGGATTCAGAGCCATCTACTCTTACAAATTGACGCCTATTCTTAAGATAGCTTGCAAAAAATTGGAGAAGTTTCGGTGTAAAGCCAAGTATCGCCAGTTTTGTTAAAAGAATGTCATTGTGGACTATGTCGAAAGCTTTCCTAAAATCAAAGTAGGCTGCATCCACTTGTCGACCTGCATCCATTTCGGAACAAATGTAATCAACATGCGCTACAAGGTTTGTGTCCGTTGACCTGCCTTTTCGGAACCCATGCTGACTATTATGTAATTTTTTGCTAATTTGTTGACAAATACGGTAGTTTAATATTGTTTCGAATAATTTCGCCAAAACAGAGAGCACAGCTATCGGTCTAAAAGAAGTCACATCTTTACCAGATTCGCCTTTTGGTACGGGAGTCACTCTGGATAATTTCCAGGAATCTGGATATTTAGCTTGATGAAGCGACAAATTGAACAAGTACAACAAAGGTAGTCGTAAGGCGGACGCACAGTCCTTGATCAAAAAAGCAGGAATATTATCTGGACCACCAGCCGATCCTACTTTAAGCCGTTTTACTGCTATCTTAAAGTCTTCGTCACCTACCTGCACGAGGGAAATAGAAGTCGCATATGCCGTAGTATTTGCCGTTCGTTCAGCTTCAACGTGGCATAATAGCGGCTCTTCTTTTTGAAATACTGAGCTAAAATACTCAGCAAATGCGTCAGCTGCTGCCTGACCTGTGACTATCTTACCCTTATAACTATATGCTTCTAGAGGTTGTCTATCCCTTTTTTTATCTCTTATATATTCCCAAAATTTGACTGGATCGTCAACTATGTTTTTCTTTGTTAAATTAAGGTGCTGCTTATATGCGTTGTCAATCATGGACTTAACCTTCCAACGGTAGTATTTAAAAAGTTCTTTATTAAATTCCTTACCCTCCGACTTATACCGCTTTAAATGAAAATATTTAAATTTAATATTTTGAATAATCTCTGGGGTATACCACTTAGGATAGTTGTACTTTTGCTCATACCTAAAGTTTTTTTTAGGGGGTACAAAAGAACGTATAACCTCATATAACTTAATATAAAAGTAGTCTACCGCTGAATCTACGTCTGTTTTAACCAATAAATCAGACCAATCTAACTGAGCTAGTTCTTCGTATAGCAACTGGAAATTTGCTTTACGCCAATTAAAACTGATATCCGAAGATCGGGTGGCAGAAAATGAAGCCTGAGGCACTATTCTTCCACACCGGAGCTTTAAAGTCACGTCCAGTGAAGGATGATAATTATCTATAGGCACTAGTGAATCTAATCCCTCTGACACATCAATCTGATCTGGTTCATAATCACTCAGCACGAGATCCAACATACTACCCTTGAAATTACATATCGTCGGTGCGCCTGCAGAATCTTATATGTGCAAAATACCAACTTTTCAGGGCGAACAAAAAACTGTTTTTTTCATCAAGCACCGATACTACAAATACAATAAATATTTTAATGTAAGATATAAGCATAACGAATCATATGATCTGACAACCGTTGTCCAAAAGTAAAGCCACTTGCCACCAGATTTTTTTTCGTCAATTTTGTGCACATATCAGGTTTTGTTTGTATTGAACTGATCCTTCTAAATCTAGTATGTGGGGCCTGTGTTACATAACCGGTTTATTAATGGTAGGAATCCTGCTCGAATGTCAGGCATGTGTATATAAATAAATTAAAATAAGAACAATAAAATGAGTTATTAGTAATTTCAAATGTAAAATAAGTACTGAACTGATAGAGGAACTATTATTACCTAGGCAGGCAGGAAGATAAACTTTATTCATGGTATTTAACTATAACTTTATAAATCAAAAATATAATTATCTGTATAATAATATATCTTTCCTAAAAGTATTGTATATCATTGAGTAGGTTACTTATTTATTAATTGAGAAACAAAAGAAATTGTAAGTTTATAATTTCTTTAATAATCAGTTCCACATTATCTCTAACACAAATTTGCATGATTTGCAAGACAAATCTATAGACACACTCATAATATTAATATAATTTTCAGTAAACAATTATCAAAACCTTATTAAGATCTATATTGCTTGGTTACCCTCATAGGTATTGTATTAGCACAGTGATAAATATAATTTAAAATTAATATTATTAAAATAGAAATTACTTAGGCCCGAGATCAGACTTGGTGTTATATAATAGGAAGTTATTAATCTACGTAAACATTTCAAAAACAAAACACTTAACATTCTAAATCTATTAAAGAAAATATCAAAAATATTTAATGCTTAAGTACAACATTCTAAACTTACAGTCACTTATTCAGTCTTTGATTATCTTATAATTAATAATCAGAATCCTTTATACTGAGATCAATAATGCTGATTTTGAGAAGGAGATTTGTATTTAAAACTTGAAACCATATTATAGATGATGAATCAGATTTGAGACTATTTTTAGTTTAAGTTTGTTGTCTAGAAGGGAACGAAAAATAACAAAATATTAAAATTAAATAACAGAAACTTTGCCAATGGAAAAAAAATAATATATAAAAGTAGTTGTGAAAGTAGAAAATTATTGATTCAGATTATCATAAAATAGATGATTATCTTTATGCATAAATCTCTTGAGTGATTGTAAGCTTAAATATTTCGACGACTCAATTTTTCTTTGGGACTTGTAAAGATTGTTGATTACTGCTTTATTTGAAAGCAACCGCTGGGGCAACTTACTCCAATCTTCGGGGTGTCGTAATTTGTAAAATACTTCGCCATCTTTGTATAGCAAAGCTCTAATTTGGGTTACTACCGGATCTCCAGACCTTTTTCCAGGTCTTATAGAATCAAGTTTACAGATTTTAGAGTAATTTTTAAAGAAAGTATAGTCCAGGTAATGTACGACGTAGGGATGGCTTGGTCTAGCATAAGACATTAAATTTACGTAATCACTTGGAACATAAATAGGAGGTTTAAACAGTTTTTCTAAAGTGGAGTGGACGCTATCTGCTTCCATCATAGTATGACCTTTCTCTAAAAATCGTTGTTCGATTTCGATTTTCTTTTCTTTTGCAAACTCGTTAAGAGCAGAAGCTAATATCTTATTTCGATTCTGATACCCACATCCATCTGAAAACATCAACATCTTTTTGTAGCCAACATTTATTTGGGATTCTAAAAAATCTAGAAGACATGATGTAAATTCATTGGATGTTACATCGCCACGCCCTTCGTGCCATACATACAAATGCACGTCTTTATTATTGTTACAGTATATTGTGTAGTTGTGCATTTGTAGTTTTTGTTTGTAATACTGTTCAGATGTAAGTAATTTTGGGCATAAAAGCACACTCTGAGTGTCAACACAAAAAACTAAAACTTCAGGCGAACATAAAGAAAGCGCTTCTAGTTTAGCTGCATACGCTTCTTTTTTCATCTTCTGGTGGAGTTCATATTGTTCTAGACTTACATTGTCTTCTTTAAAAGCGGTGCACATGTCACATTGGTCTTTACGCGGTTTAAATATTGATATTTTTTCTTTTTTAAGTATTTCACAAAATAGTTTGCGTCTTGCTTCAGGCTTATTGTTTTTGACGCACCACTCTTGGTAAGTTCTAAACATATGAGCCTTACTTCCAAAAGAGCTATCCACGTATGTTCGGGTTGTGCTGGCCCTGCAATAGTGACTAGGTACTTTAGATAGCAATAATAACCATTTTTTGATTGAAGCTGATTTCACACATGTATTAACAGGATTATTCTCTGTATTAGGTGTACCAGCGCCAACTGTTTTTGTCAAAAAATCCTGATTTAAACTTTTTATCCATTCGGATAAAGTTTCATTGTTTATATCGAGAGTGCTAAGGAAAAAGCTTTTGCAAACTATCACCATTTCATTATAATCGTTTGAAAGATAACAATCATAGCCAACAGATTTTTTATATGATTTAGTAGATTTTCTTCTTCGTACAATAGGCCGAATGCGTACCAAATTTTTCAAAAATACACTCTCTTTGATTTTCTGATATCACAGCACAAAGAGGACTTCTTGAAGATTTTAAAATTGTAGCGTGATGTGTACAGGGTTTTCCTTTCAATATCCTTTTCGGTTTAGAAACGAGTGTCACGTTGTCATTTTTATCTACTTTGCGCTTCAAATATGGCAGGCCTTTAAGTCTTTGCTCCTTATTGTATGCTCTGTTTCCTAAGGTTAAAATATCTGCAGTTCTATCAGAATCTGTCATATCTGTTGTTGTTGGACGGTCTTCTTCAATTAATTCTCCAGTCTGCTCATCTAATATTAAATTAGCTGTAACTAATTGTTTAGTTTCAGTTACTGTCGGTAGCTTTTGATAAAGCCACCCAGTTTGGTCATCTAAAATATAATCTGCGTCTGATAGTTGGTAAGGTTTAATTGGTTCTGTGACAATGGCGCAATGATTTAAAGGTTCTGATACATTTGTTCCATTTACTTTCAGAGGCATGTGTTTTGAAACTACGGGGCTTCTTTTCAGATGGTTTACACAAGATGTATCGTTAATAAAATGGTCATAGCATTGTAAAATCATGCAGCGTGGACAAGCAGCAAAAACTTCTCCATAACAAGCTTCTATTTCACAAAATTGTTCACGATATTCATCTCCGTAACACACTTCAAAGTGAGAAACTTTATTTGGTAACACGCATTGTATATTCGCACTTAAATCTACTTCTTTATCTTCAGCACATACTGTCACATTACTCAGTGAAGACTCTGGTCTACTCTGTAATAGTTCTATTTCAGAGGGATTTTGATTGTTAGTTGTTTCTGAAAATATTGTAGTGATAGATTCAAATGAGCTGGCATTAGAGATAGTTTGCGTTTGTTTTAAGTTTTTAGTGTCAGTTGGATCATATGCGGTGGATATGAAAGGATCAGAAGTAACACCATCTGTATTTTCAATTCGAATTTTCCCTGTACTCAAATCTACCAGCATTTTGCCGCGTTTATTTTTTGATGACATCTTGTTGATTATAGAATGTAAGTAGGAAAGTACCTAGAAGAAACTACAGAATTATGTAAAATCACTAAGCGGTATATCCAAGTACAAAATAATGCGGCTTAACGTACGTTTAAAAATCCAAAAAATAAATTATTAATTGATAAGGTTATAAAGAGAAGAAAACCAATACGAAATAAACAAAATCATATTTGCGCAGTTATTTCATCTAGTTAGTAGTTAATAAAACATTCAATTATTATGAAAAACACTTACCTGTTTTGAGTTATGCACTATTCTTGAAAATTTTGATTTTTTCTTATTTAAAACATAACCTCAAAGTTTAACAGTCACTTCCGCGTGGCATAATGAATGTTGTAGCAATGCCTGATATGTGCAACATAACCTGTTATGTGTCAATGAGAATATATTTTAGTTAATTTCATTACCTGATATGTGATAGACCTACACATACAGCTTTTTTCGTATCATATTTAAGTGTCATAACGCACATAGCTAATTAGGCATCTCGGTATCTAGAAGGAATTTTCACATGCGGGTTTTTGCATCAAATCCGCCTTGAAAAAGTGATGAAAAATATCAAATAAAAAAAAAATCATAAAAATGCACATATCAGGTTCTGGCAGGCGCACGGACGATAATGGTGTTATATTGCTGCAAATTACAGAAGTCACAAAAATAATTAAATTGGTCTTAACAGTTTAACTACAGGAGGTAAGATTAAAATCTCCTAGAATTAAAAACAATTCATATTAATATAAGCGCAAACCAGCACTTCGATACAAGAAATACATCAAGAGATTGTTCGGCGTTATAAACTGGGTGGTAAGTATATTACACAACATAAGAATTTTATCATTTATTGCCACTATGCGAAATAATAGTTCCTTATCAGGTGTTAGACTCAATATTTTTATCACTCGAACCGGATAAACTGTCACGTACACTAACAACACTCCCCCCATCCTGAGTCAACATCGAGGATCCTTCCGAATCACATGATAACATAGGGAAAAGATTTCACCAATCTGATACAGAGCTAGTCAGGAATGTCTCTGTCAACGCAATAATATCAGTTGGTGTTGTGGCTACGTATTATGAAAGAAGCTAGTTTTTGAGCGTAATCCTGAACGTTCTGAAACATATTGAAAGATTGTAAAACTGGTTGTTTTTGCCTGTGCACGAAATTCTGCCTCCATGGCTGATACAGATGTCCTTATCACAGTTATCAGAAGACATCACGTTTCGGCTGATCATTGGGAACCCCAGCTAAATGACGCGTAATCTCCACGAGAGTTCAGCTTCTCTACCAGTGCACTCGCACGCTACATACTAGTGTGGAGCTGCTCACGTACCTGTTCAACTGTGGTACATTCTCGCACATAATATAAGGGCAATATCTTCTCCTCTCAGCATCTTGCACACAATAGATTCCCGTGCCCGCTGTTCTCTGAGTAAGCCGGAATTGCGCTGTTCGTGGTCGTTTGCGCCTCACTTCTTCCCAGTCACCTTTATCAGCGCCTTCTACATCATTATGGGTGTTCGGCATAGAAATTGATGCAGAGGATCTCGCCCGAATGTCCTTGTGATTGATGAGAACACGAGGCGTAAGAGGTCCGGCCTGAGTTTCGAGTATGACAGGCTTGGTTTTTGTTTGCGGTTTTCCGTTTAGGTGGTGGTACAGTTATTGAAACCGGCTTATTTTCAGTGGTAACTAAAGGTGTAAAAGTATTACTGGACGCCGAATTTGTAGCATTTGTCATCGACTCATTCGCATTATTCCTATCCGACTTATATTGTTCTTCGAATTCCAAAACTTTATTCATCACTAAATCTATTTTATCCATAAATTCAGTTTTGAACGCCAAAAACTGTTCAATAAATATAGTATTTATTTTGCTGACAAGCTGAGCTTCAAAGTCAGCTTGTAGCTTTTTTAATTCCTGTACAACAGAATCTTCAACGATTTCACCAAGGCATCTTCAGCTTTGTTTCCAATAGGAGCTTGCGTGTACCGCGCCCTCGTACGCACAGTGACATTATCAGGTGTTTGCATGGAAATGTCTAAGCAATCGCTAGCAGTCCTAATTAGATCTTGCGTTTGGGACTGACGTACCGGAGTATGGGAATTATCATGTTTTGGTTGTCTACTAAGACACTCCACACAGATCCAAGTAGATTTAAAATCCGTAGTAAGCGTATTAAATACAGCAGTGGTAAAATTCGCACAAATAATGTCAAAAATCTGTTTACACTTCGCGCATTTCATATATGGGCCATCGGCACTTACTTCACCACGGCAACCCGCACACGGCGCTTTTCTAGATGTCATCTTGGGGTAATCGCCCACGACCAGTAGGTAGATATTTCAAAGAAGCCGTTGGGAGTTGGCCAGCCAGCGAGTTGTTGTTGAGTTACGGCAAGTATACTCGCACGTTACAACGCAGCACGCGGCGGGGGTGAAGCGCGGTAAGCGGTGGCGGCGGGCTCGCAGCGCGATTGCCGTTTTTAGAGTTTTTGAATTGGTTTTGCTTAGATCTTCTTACACAAACGCAATTCTGAATAACACTTTTCACTAATCGTTCCGTCGTACACTGAGCTGTTCGGATATCACAATTTTTTGGAGAAATAATAACTTTTAACTAATTAAATCGTCGAATAAATGCGGAGTAAAAAATAACACGTCTGTCTCGCTCAGTCGCTCGAGGCTACTCATACTTGAAAAACTGCGCGTAGCTGTTAGTACTGGGGTGACTTGCTGGGCGACGTTCTTTTTTTACCCCACCCGTATAAAATTTGCATCAGAGCCGGTTGCAGGGGCGTAGCTACCGCCGTATCAATTATACGGGGCCCCCGGGCCACGGGGACCCCCAAAATGTGTAAGGAAAAAAAAAGTTTCTAATTTATTTTATTTTACAAATGACAAAATTCTATAAAGAACGGCTGTCAGACCTGTCACTATTGTTCATAGTGGCAGAAACTTTAAAACTAAAATCATCATCAGCCATAAATGATTTAATAAATCAGTTTGCCGAAAAAAAGGCAAGGAGAGTGAATATTTAAAATTTGATTTTTATTTGAAAAATAGTTAAATTATGTTATTATGATAAATATTTTTTTTTTCACAATATTTTTTTTTCTTTTGTGAAAAATCTTTACTTCCATATAAGGGCCTTCAAACATTTTTATTATACCGGGCCCCGACAAGCCACGCTACGCCACTGGCCGGTTGGATCTCTTTCACATTCTGACGTTTAGATTAGCACATTCCGTTTAAAGCGCGAGTTTTCTAGTTCCATGTTCCATGCACTATAGTCCGTAAAAAGCAGCTTGACTAGAATGAAAGATGTCACTTAACCTATATTTCAATGAACATATGGTTAATCATTTTTACATTTTTTTTTCTAAGGAATTTTATATCTATTTACCTCATAGACATGCACCCTAATCTGTCTGTGCCTTTTCATAAAAAGCCATAATTGAAAAAATGGCACATTCATTTGACCTCTTCTAGTTCCATGGGGATCACATGTTCGTTAATCGCACTATAGTCCGTAAAATGTAGCTTGACTGGAATGACAGATGTCACTTGGCCTTTACTTCAATGAACTTAAGGTTTATGATTTTAACAAGTTTTATTCTACGGAATTTTATATGTATCTATTTCAATAAAGTTCATTTTTCTGTGACATCAATAGCTGTCATTTCCATCAAGCTCTGTACTGATTCTCTCTCGTATATGTTCCAAGTCAGGTTTTATGGTTTTTATGGTAATTGAGAACAGTTGACAACAGAAGACCGGCGTTAAGCAACGTCAGTGTTGTGTTTTGTTGCACGCAGCATTGGGCCTCCGGTACCCTCACTCACGAGTGAGGGTACCGGCGGCCCAATCTGGAGAAAGGCACTCTTGTAACTCCACTGATGTTCCTCCACTTGCAGGTGTCCATGGGTAGCAGCAATCGCTTTCCATCAGGTGACCCGTCTGCTCGTCTGCCACTTATTAACATAGAAAGAGCTTTTTTTTATAATACGTCGGTCGCAAACAAGCGTGCGGCTCACATGATGGTAAACGAACGTCTGCAATTCCAGAGGACCTGCATCCGTGTTTGTTTATTTTTCTTTTTTGAGTTACCTACATACATCACAGTATGACACTAGCACGAAATAGATAGTAGATTATTATCTCGATGGTATTATTCGCTAATCTCTTCCAGACTACCTTGGGGCAGAGAAGAAGTATAGAGAATTTAAAAGGGGTCTAAATATACAGCGGTGTCGTTTTCAAAATACTAAAATAATAGTTTTGAGTTAAAAATATTATATTATTACCGACCAGTGTTTCAAAGAAGTTCATAAGAAATGTTAATCACAATCTATATGTATTTTTTGCTAACAAATAAATAAATATTGTTTTTATACAGGGTTGTAACAAAAACTCAAGCTAGGATTTTTTTCTATGGAATCTGTCCGACTCACTTATTTATCTTTGATCATATCTTCTGTTTAGTTTGTGTCTTTGATTCTTCAAAATTGCCGTCTTGCCAAGCAATATGGCGGACAAAAAGAGAGCCAAAAGCATGGAACTAGAAGTAAGCGGATGTGGCATTTTCCGAAAAAACGTCACAGAGTGTGAAAGAGATCCAATCAGCCCTGACGCAGATTCTATACGGGTGCGGTAGAGAAAGAACGTCGCCCAGCACGTCACCCCAGTACTAACAGCTTCGCACAGTTTTTCAAATATGGTTTTCTATGAAAAGGCGTGTTTATTTGTATGAGCAGTCTGTGTAGGGTACATGTCTATGGCCACAAGTCCTAAACCAGTTTTAGCAGGGGTTCTACTCATAGACATGCGCCCTAACCAGACTGAGCCTTATTTGAAAAACCGCGCGAAGCCGTTAGTACTGGGGTGACGTTCTTTCTCTATCGCACCCGTATAGACATGCATTGAAGTTGCGTCAGGGCCGGTTGGGTCTCTTTCACACTCTGTGACGTTTTTTCCGAAAAAGGCACATTCCGTTTAAAGCCTGCGTTTTCCATGGTTCTACTAGATAAGTCAACATTCCAGTTTCAGAATCATAGAATAACTTATTTCAGAATGTTGAATGAGTATGCAACGTATATTTTGTTCTCTCTTATTTAAATTGGTCAAGAGTGTAAGCACTTTTCTATGAAAATTACTTTTTCTTTTGATGATTTCAATCCGTTCTTTGAGAAAGGTCTTCAAAGTCAACGTGCACACTGGCAATCTTTTCTACAGTTTTCATTATAGCCTTGTTTAGGATGCAATAAGTTAAACTATGTATTAAGTAGATGTTATTTAGTTCGTTGTTTTAGTCGTTCTTCGCTTGGCGAAAAATACGTAAATTGGTTTGTTCATTGACATTTAGTTAAAATACCTACTATTATTATTAAAGATAGAAACTATTAGGTAACAATAAAAGATAAACAAGATATTTTTTTTTCGAATATACATTTAGGTATAATGCAATAATATTCACTGAATCTCTTGTTATTGTTGGTATTCATATTTAGGTACATGCATATAAAAGTACATATTTATAAAATTTTGTATGGTGTAAACTGTAAACCAGTGTAAACTAACTAATACGTAAAATATAAAAGTTAATTATTATTAGGTATGATGGCAGATAAAATCTATGTTCTATAAATAAACCAATCAATAACTTTACTGTGATAGAAACTAACATTCGAATTTTATATAGATCATTATACATAATAGATGCTACAGATTAGATTTCCGTCCATGATTATCTGAGAAATCCTGTTATTGAAGGTATATATTTTTGGCTACTTAGGCATTCATACACTACAGCTACTGTTACATATGCTCATTTGTAGCATGCTTAAAAATCATGCCAAATATGAGCATGCTTAAAAATAAGCAAACCTGTTTACACGTTTTGAAACACTCCGCCACACTCCCCCTTCCACCCGCGCTGCAGGTAGCAATGGTTGAGAGCAGGCTCAAAAAACGACCGGCGTGCGATTTTTGAGCATGCTCAAAATTTTATAAGTAGCACGTCCGTCTACACATACTACTGAGCAGCACTTGCTCAAAAGTAGCATGCTTTAAGCATGAAAATAAGCATGTGTAACAGTAGCTTACCTATTGAAAAAAAAGTACCTACTCAAATGAATTGAGTATTTGACTCATTATGGCTGCAGTAGAACAATATAATACCGAAAGGAACCATAGTTTTAAACAAGAGTGTCGGACGATACGAATACAAAAGTCGTCATTTCCGATTTAATTTTTCTACAACTATTTCAAAAAGTATTCCCCGAAACGTCAGTGGCTTCCAGACAGCTAGCGGAAGCCAGAATAAACTATGCCTCTGAGTAACCTAACCCTCCATTCTCGGGTTTATCCTGGAACTGGAGCTACATGAGGTGCTGTAATAGGTTCTGGGACTGCCACATTAGATCATCTACTGGTCGCAGTGGCTATTTCTTTCAAATAATGATAATTAGGTTTATCATTATTTGAAAGAAATTGCCACTGCGAATCTAATAATCTCAATTCTTATAATGGACAACATTTCAAAATTTATAAGCTCTGAAACAAAAAATACCAATTCTTTGTTTACTTTTCCGCTGCTCGAATATTTATTTATTCATTTTTTATATTGCTTATTTACTGAGAAAAAAATTAAAAACTAAAAAACGTAAGATGACGTCATCGGACGGCAGAATGTAAAATATTTCTTTGCTTAGCACATTATAGTTTTAAATTTACGTAATGCCAAACCCATGACATGTAACTGTCAAAAAAAAAGACAACTTGTCAACGTTGAATGTATGAATGACGTTGACAATGTTGACACTAGTATTATTTACCTTTGACAGTAGTACCTTTTTTTTATTAAAACAATGATAAGCATAGGAATATCGCTGTATTCAGCCGTCCGATGACGTCATTTGGCGCTTACGTCTATTTAGAATAAAAAGAATTTCAATAATTATTTTATGCATGAAAATGGACAAATTTTGAAAAAAGAAAAAATATGGGTCTGTTCATTTTATGTCTACTTTCATATAAAAAAACAATATGGACATGTTAAAAATATGAAATGTTGTCCATTGTCTAAGATTCTGAGGCTCAATTGTAAGGAAAGCACATAAGTAATGTCAATTAATGAAAAACGAGGAAAAATATATTTATTAGTTTTAATGAAGCTGGAAAAAATCTAAACGCTCTTCTAATGCTTGTGGGGTACACCGTTATTACCTACAAATACATTGGTGGGATTAGAAAATCTCTTTTATTTATTTATTTACAAGTTATGTACGAGTATTATAAACAGCTTGATGTTATATTTTCGGAGTGTTTTACTTTGTAATAAATATAAATATTGTTGGCATAATAATATAATATTTCTTAATATAAAACGTAATAATAACTTTTTTGTTTTATTCCAATATGCTAAACATAATCATAATCATTTATTCACATGCATATTTACATATGTATTTATTAATTTATTTATTTAAAACTTTATTGCACAAATTTTGATACAATAAGGCGAACTTAATGCCAAGAAGCATTCTCTACCAGTCAACCTTTGGGTCATGCAGAAAGTGCAGTGGTGCGGCGAAAGGAACATTTGTAGTTACTAGTAAGAAAAAAAAACACTAATATTAAATAACTACATTATATACATACCTACGTATACCATTTATTCTCTCCTTTTTTACAGAAAGTAATATTTACTTGTAAAATGAATATTTGCATATTATCAACGCTTTATTACCTATGTCTACCTTCTAGCGAATTGCCCTGGCTTGGCACGGGTGCATTATTTAATTATCGGCACTAAGCATATATTTCACGACAAACGAGTGTAAGACCTAAGGATTCAAAAAGAAATGCTATTTTAGTATGATGATGCCATTTATAAATATTATAATATCTACTAAGTAGTTAATGATGACTGTATCGATCGGCAGAATAAAAAAAAAGCCAATTTTTTTTATTTTTTTCCGGTTTGATTCCCGTGCAATACAAGTACAATCCAAAAAACTTTAAATGCAGTTTTTTTCTTTAAAAATGCTAAGTTAAGGTACTTTACCTTCACGTCCCATAGTCTTGGGACGCCATGCATAGGTATCAAAACGATTTTAGCATTCAAACCTACCAAAAATATAGATAGATAGATAGATGTACTTTATTGCACAAGAAAACTAGGCATTACAGAAACTTAACCTTTAAACCCTCCCTTCCCCCGGACTGGGCCTCCGGTACCCTCACTCACGCAGCGAAACACAGCACCTAGTGCTGCTTCACGCCGGAATTCTGTGAGGCCGTGGTATAACTCCGGTCGAGCCGGCCCATTCATGCTGAGGCGTGGCTCTTCCACGATTCCATCTCCCGTTGCCATTAATTGTACTCGAATAACATATGAAAATACACTTTCGCTCGTATAACATACAGACTTTAGCATATGATCAGATTTTTTTTCCCGTAAGGACAGCGGGAAGTAACTTGGTTTTATACTTCGGTACTATTAGGTAGTGTAGCAAAAGGAGAGTCTTCGTCTATCATGCATGTTTGCCGTGGGAGAGCCACGCTTCGGCATGATTGGGCCGCGTCATTGTAATTTAATTACCAGACTCCCCAAATCCTGAATCATGGTCTGTGCGTACCCTCACACGCTAAAATAAAGAAGTGGTGCCAAACGAGACGACATATCTGTTGATGATTAACGATTGCCGCCGCTGATGGACATCCGCAAGATCCGTGGAGTCACAAGTGCGCTGCCAACGTTTTAAGTGTGGCTTCATTGTAATTCATCATCATCATCATCATCAGCCCATTTAAGTCCCCACTGCTGGGGCACGGGCCTCCCTCAATCACATGAGGGGTAATTGCCATACTCACCACGCTTGGCAGGTAAGTTACCACAGATTTAATACTACTAAGTTATTATTATTATTATTTGATAGAAATGGGGTGAGCCCTGCGTCTCATAGCCACTGCGACCAGTAGATGATCCATTGTGGCAGCCCTGTAACCTATTACAGCACCTCATGTAGCTCCAGTTTCAGAATAAACCCGAGAATGGAGCTGATGGGGGAGCTCTTGATCTCGTCAGCTGAGATCATGTGTGCTCCCAGGTGCCGGCTTCTGCAGCGGTGCAGCGCTATGCACTCGCCGAGGACGTAGATAATGGTTTCCTCGTCTTCGCGACAGAACCTGCAGATTTTGGTATCTGAAAGGCCCGTGTTGTGCAGGTGCTTGTTTAATTTGCAGTGCCCTGTGAGGGTCCGAGTGAGGGCCCTAACATGTCCTCTAGTCAGTTTTATTATTTCTACAGCTCGTCTCTGATCGAACGCCTGTATCAACGCCTTAGACTGTTCTAGTCGAGGTAGTCTTTTCCAGAATTCAGTGCTTTGCTTATGCTCCCACTCATTTAACTCGAACCTGACCATGCAGGCTGGAACGCCATTTATTGGTTCCGGTCCGAGTAGTGGGCTCTGCCCCGGCCTTCGCTAGCACGTCAGCGACTTCGTTGCCTCTGATATTGCAGTGTCCCGGTACCCAATCAGATTTACGATGTTGGCATTGCCAAGCTGGTTTAGGAGCAGGACACACTCGCTAATGAGTTTGGAGTCAAGTTCACAGGATGTTAACGCCTCGAGGGCAGCTTGACTATCTGAGAAGATGAATATCTTCTTATTCTGGAGATTCATTTGTAGACTCTCTTGGACACAGCCAATTATTGCGAAGACCTCTGCTTGGTACACTGTGGTATAGCGACCCAGGTTGGCGAATTTGAGTATTCCGAAGCGATCATTACAAAACCCGCCCCGGATATGCCCTGCTTCCTGGAACCATCCGTATACCAAACGATGTCATTCTGCTTAACATTTCCGGGAGTTCCAGCCTCCCAGTCTTGTCTAGGTAACAAGACTGTAAACCGCTTATCGAAGCAGTGTTCACGGATCATGGAGTCAGAGGGCATATCCATGACCGTAATTTTCATTAGTTCCTTGTAGAGGTTTCTCATTTTCGCTCTCGTAATAGCCATCCTCGCTTCCATCTGCACGTGAATGTGCAGAGGTGGAATGTTCAGGAGGGCATCCAGTGCTGCAGAGGGAAAGGACGAAAGAGCGCCAGTGGCTGTAAGGCAGGCTGTTCTTTGAACTTTGCTGAGGTTCTCCACGCAGTTAAGTTGGTGCGTCTTCTTATACCACACACAGCAGGCATAAGTGACGATCGGCCTCACTATGGTTTTATAAATCCAGAGTGCGGCCTTGGGCCGTAGCCCCCATTTTAGCCCAACCAACCTACTGCTTGCCCCCATCGCAATTTTTGCCTTTCTAGTAATGTAGTCGAGATGCTTGTTTCATGTTAGTTTTTGGTCTAAAAAGACTCCGAGATATTTGACCTCGTTGGACAAGCATAGCTTCGTACCAAGAAGTGTTGGGGCGTGGAGCGCCTCTAGTTTCCTTCTTTTGGTAAACGGGATTAAGACCGTCTTACGTGCGTTGACTGTTAGCACGTGTCTTGTGCACCAGTTTTCTACTATTCGTAGGGCCCTTTGCATAAAACTGGAAATGTTGCTAGGGCATTTTCCTATGACCATTATTACTATGTCATCTGCGTAACCCTGAGTCAGAAATCTGGGTTCATTAAGCTCACAGATGAGACTGTCAACAACCAATGACCATTGAAGGGGTGATAGGACTCCGTCCTGTGGACATCCTCTGGTCACTATAATGAAGGGTTTTATTCATCAACGTTGTTGTTGCAGTACGATTTTGTAGCATTTATTCCATCCATCTGGTGGTGATGTCGTCGATTCCACGATTCACCATGCTAGGTGTTATAACATCGAAGTTGGTGTTGTCAAACGCCCCTTCGATGTCGAGAAAGGCACAGAGTGCAATTTCTTTGTCTTCTATGGCTTTCTCAATTCTGTCCACCAGGTCAATAAGCCTTGCCTGTTTGGTAGGCATGTTGTCTTGCACTCAGGGGTTTTTCAACGAGGTATGTTACCCTGATGTGACTGTTCAACACCTTTTCCATCGTTTTTAGTAGGAATGAGGTGAGACTTATCGGTCTGTAGGACTTGGGCTGTGATTTGTCTTTGTCCCCTCCCTTGGGAATGTAAGTGACCCTCGCCCGAGTCCACGCGGATGGCAGATAACTCCAAGCAAAGCTTGCACGGTATAGTTTTATCAGCGTAGAGATGATGATATCTTCGCCCCGCTGCAACATAGCCGGGAAGATACCATCGACCCCACCAGATTTATAAGGCTTGAAGCTCCTAATGGCCCAACTTATCTGTTGGGGACGAAAAATAACGGAAGCTCCAGTCTTCATTCCGCGGTCTCCTGTCCGGAGACTTACTGACCTGGAGTTCTCTTTCGTTATTAATGTACACGGATTCCGGAAAGTGCGTTTGAGCAAGCAGTCTCAGTGTTTCCTCTGGAGATTCTGTGAAAGATCCATCCGCTTTCCTTAGCAAGCCTAGATGGGATTCAGATGAGTGTCTTGGATAATATTTTGTGGATCCTGGCAGCTTGGGCAGTGTCTTTGATTGACCCGCAGAATTTTTGCCAGGATCTTCTTTTTGTTTTCCTGAGCTCCCTATTGAAGCGTGTTAGCGCCTTCCTGTAAGCATCCCAGTTCTTGTCTTTTTTTGCCTTGTTAGATAATGCACGGGTCTTTTGCCTCAGATGCTCCTGTTGCTCTTAGTGGTCTTAAGAGGACTATTTTCTAGATACGCATTCATTAGGCAAGAGCCTAAGTCCTCTGTTGCGGCTTCCACTTGGTCCACAGTTTTAATGTATTTAAAATCTCCAAGGTATAACCTAAGGGAGTTCCTAAAGCCCTCCCAGTCTGTTCCCTTGGGGTCTCTGTAGGTGTTCGGTTCCTTTGTTCCCGAGCATAGTATGTCGTACCTAATGTGGGTGTGGTCGGACATGGACGGCTCATCTGAGACGTGCCAATTGGTCACTCGGTGTGCGAGATTACCTGAACACCAATTTATGTCTAGTACTTCCTGCCTAGAACGTGTGGTACCTAAAGGTTGGTTTGCTACCCACGTTAAGAACAAATTGATTATTTATTAGTGGGCAAGTAGTCAAACAGTAACTCCTCTAGTAACCTCTTGCGTTCGTGTTGGAGCTGCCCCAAGATGTGTGGTGGGAGTTGCAGTCGGTACCCACCAGCAGCTGGGTTTCTCTCTCCAGACAATATTCCACTACCGGCGTCACCTTGTTCACCGGATCCTAGTCCTCTCCGGGTAGGTACATGGAGCTGACTATGAATGTCTCTGCACCTTTCCCCCCGGGTAGATCTATATACGCTGCAACAGCATCATCTGTACACAGAGAAGGGATCGGGAGGTAATTTATGCCTCTCTTGAAGAGCATGCATGCTCTTGGCCTCACCCGCAGGTGTTACTTAATATCTTACCTGGCGAGTTTAGCCCCATTACTGTGGTTTTATTCACCCACGGTTCTTGGATCAAGGCGATGTCCAGGTCCCCAGAGAGGAATCTTTGGCAAAGAGCAGCTGAGGCTGCCTTTGAGTGCTGGAGGTTTACTTGTATCCCCTTAATCATTATGTTGTTGGGTTTGGGGGTTGGGAAGGGAAGGGTTGGGGAAAAAAAAAAGTTTTCTAATTCGGAGGGAGGGGATAGGAGGTACTTGGACGCGCCTCGACGCTTGTCCCCTCCTTCTTGTCCCCGGATACCTTGCCCCCTTTGACCCTTATCTGGATAAGGCCAAAGTCAAGGTAGAGGCGCCCCTCGCGCTGAAGAACAGTCTCCAAGGCCACCTCATCGAAGGAAAAGGTCACTGTTTGACCTTTTGCTTCAGGCTTCCGGTTGACTACCCTCCAACTCGAGAGACCTTTATTTTGTTTTGCCAACCTCCGCAGGATGGTACCTGCGTCGTGTTTGGCTTCCTGTATCCAGGCCGTGGGCATATACCTGGGCTTGGGCATATCCTCTTCGTTTACAACGGAGAGATTAGCTCCATCCCAGGGTTTAATGTTGGGCAGTTTGCGGATGAGCCACTCCTTCGAGTCCTCATCTGCGCACGCCAAAAGGATGCCAGCCGAGCGCGAAAGCTTGGGCCCTCACCATCATCTAAGGTGTCAATACACTTCAAGATAGCACCTTGAAGAATTTCGACCCTCGCCTGGTTCATTTTTCCCAGGGCGTCTATGATGCCACACGTGACAGACCCAGCAACCTCCTTAAAGGTAGGCTTCGAGGTGGAAGGCTCGCCAAGCTTCGGTGCCTTGGTAGGATGGCCTTGATTCGAGGTAGACGAGGTATTGAGAGGGCGCTTAGACGCCCGCTCCCTCGTTTCCCCCTCCTCTTGGGTCCTCTGCTTAGCCTTCTCACCCATGCGCCGTTCTAGCGCCTGCTCGAAGGTCATACCCTTCGCTACGAGCCGATAGAATTGTTTCCTATCAGCTCCAGAGCGCTTCAGTCTATAATGTCAAGAACATCCATATAGTTCCCACGAGAAGCTAGGGAAGTAAAGGTCCACCCCTGCACAGCCCCGCTTGCAGGGGTAAGGCTAAATAGACCTCGATTTCGCCTGGCTTCGAGGCCCCTCCGTTCTCGACCGAACATCCCTTCGGCCATGCATCTGTCGGCACGGGTCGGATGACACCTTAGATTGGGGTTTTTAGAGTCGCGGTTAACTCCTCCAGGACATGAGGGGAAGGATGAGGTGAGTTTGGGTGGTTCGCGGATGAGGCGGGGAGCATGGGTTTGAGGTTAACAGGAATGCTCCTAGCTTGGAATTGGGTTTTGGAGCAGCCATCTATTGTCCGGGGTCAACGTGACACCCTCTCCCGTCCTCAAGCAAAGAGGTGGGTGTGGGGGAGGGCGAGCTATCCGCATCCTGCTCACCCGCTCGGTCGCATCAGATGACAACTGCGCATGTCGCATACACTGTCAATGGTCACTGGTCCCATAGAAAGTGCATGCACAAACCGAGTACTAGTAAGTTAGGTACCTATAGTATTAGTATAAGTACGTAAATAATGCAACGCCAAAATATGAAGCAGAGGTATGACTGTACGATTTCCTTCCGAATGAGTACCTAGGAGTTGCTACACATAAGCTAGAATTACCAGACTACATAACATGACGAAAAAGTTAGATCATTTGGTTACAGCATAATGCGCGAAAAGAATGCAATTATGCATGTATCTACAAACGAGTACAATAATTCTTTACTACGAATGCACTTGTCATCCCTTTGAATAAGGTTTACAAACAATCTTTTGTTAGGCGCAGTGTCGAGTAACGGTTAGATTATTTGAATAAATCAGTCTATAGACGAACTCCCGCCTAGATGGAGGTGCTGATCTTGATCTCCCTGCTGAGCGTGGCCGTCGCGGAGTACAGCCAGGACCTCGAGCACGTCGAGGCTTTCATTCACCAGAAGAGATACGTGCTGAACAAAAAGTACCGGCCGCTGTACCACATCTCGGCGCCAGTGGGCTGGTTGAACAGTCCGGCAGGATTCACCTACTTCAAGCATCGCTACCACGTCTTCTACCAGTATCACCCGTACAACGGCGCGTGGGGCTCCATGCACTGGGGCCAGGCGCTCAGCGAGAACCTCGTCGACTGGGTACATTACCCGCCGACTGTTCTACCTAAGGACTTTTACGACAAACAAGGCTGTTACGCCGGCTCTGCCGTCATACACAACAACTACATGACGTTGTTCTACACGGGACGCCCAAATGCCAAAAACAGCACCACTCAAACTCAAAATATAGCGATTAGTGCCGACGGGGTCATCTTTCAAAAATATCTGTACAATCCGGTCATAAAGGAGAAGCAAAATGTTTTTAATCAAATAAGAAATCCAAAGGTATGGCGATTCCGAGGGAGGTGGTTCATGCTTTTGGGGAGTAGTACAGGCACAGCTGAGAAGAGGGCCGGCCAACTAGTTCTATACACATCGACGGATATGTTCCACTGGAAATTCAACGGGAATATTGCAAGATCGTATGGTGATATGGGACACATGTGGGAAAATCCGGATTTATTCGAACTAGACGGACAATACGTGTTGATTCTCTCGATCCAGGGTATTCAAAGTGACCACACCAGGTTCAGGAACCTCTTCCAAACAGGCTATGTGGTGGGAAATTTTAATTACCAGACTTTGCGTTTTGAAAACCTGGAAGTGTCTTTGAATACTTTTACAGAATTGGATTTTGGACACGACTTTTACGCTGCCCAAACGATGCAAGCGTTGGACGGGAGGAGGCTTCTGATCGGGTGGCTGGGTATGTGGGAGAGTGAGTTCGTTGAATCCCGAAATGGATGGGCGAGCATGTTGACGATAGTCAGAGAGATTCGAATGACCCCGCAGGGTCGGCTGCTGATGACGCCGGTGCGGGAGATGACGGAACTGCGCAGTGAAATGCTTGAGAACGCGTGGTACAGTCCTGGAGAGGCGTTCCAGGCTGGGACTAGGGCCTTTGAGTTGATCGTGAACGGTAGTTCGGCTCTGTACGATGCGACTATAACGTTCGAGTGGGATGGGGAGAGGCAGTATAGCATTAGTTACGCAGCTGAACGTGGTCGCATCTTAGTGGATAGGGGTGGGGTAGACGGCCCCAGGAAAGCAGACTGGTCTCCTATGAAGCCGCTGTTCTGGCGAATATTTGTGGACTCGAGCTCGATAGAAGTGTTTTGTGGCGACGGGGAAGTGGTGTTCTCGAGCCGGGTGTACCCGAAGAAGCGCATCCGCGTGAGGATTGGCGGCGAAATGCAGCTGCACGTGACGCAGTACAAGCTGCGGCGCAGCGTCATCTTCGACGAGAAGCTGCGCCAGTATTTGAGGGAAAATGTCATAAACCACGTGTAATGTTGAATCGTGAGCTTGCAACAGTAAAATTAATATCTGATGCTGAGAATGAATGTCACTTAATCCAAAACCAACAGAAATGGAACAGGTAGAAGCGACGCGATGGTTGGAAATTTGGGGGATTCTCCCGACCTTTCGTGTCCAACCGTAGAGTAACCTATAGAAACAATAAAACTATTGAGTCTTGAAAATAAATAAAAAAATCTACCGGCTAACTTCGACTTCGACCCACGGCAGACGACGAGAAATTTGTAGAAGATTCGATCTCTAGAATCAATTTAATGCGACGGGTACCCCTAACTAGCGAATAAAATAAAATAGTTTATTGAACAACAAAACGGGTTATAATATACTAGAATTAAATTGTTACTTACTATACTACTACTTTTTTAAACAAAGCAATAATTTATACTATATTAAAATTATGCACTTCTTTTTAATCTGTTTTTGCAGTAGGAATTTGGATTAAAGCCATAAGTGGCCGTTTTGGCGGCAATCTAAATTTCGAGTACAAAAGCAGTTCAAAAATTAAGTATAAGTTTTAATTTAAATAAATAGTAGGTTTAAGTGCTTTCCGGGAGGCTGGAGATTCGAAATTGTTAAAAAGATAAATCTTGTTTAGTTTCTAACAATTTAAATCAAGTGGCATTGCTAGTGTGCCCTACCCGTCACCTTAATTAAAGCTATCGCTGAGAATTTAAAAACTGTTAATTTTTCCGCAACCTACACAAATCCGCGTAATATTTTGTGTGGCACTTGCTCCTGAGAAAAGTCGCATTTTTTATTAACTATGTTAAGTATCTAACGACCCTAACTATTGTTATATTAGTACTTAGGTTTTCAGCGTGCGTATATGACTTTCGTTCTCAGCGTGCGTTATCTTTCCAATCATATACCTATTTATCTACTTACTTAGGTACTGTATTATTAGTTCGATTTCTTGAGAGTGCCCTCTCACGTACAATAATAATAATAAAACCTGTACTTGAACATAGATTTTTGTTAATCTTAAAGTAAATAAAATGATATTTAATACCTTACCTACTTTATTATGAATTATTTCTCTCAGCAAAATTATTAATACAGAATCGATACTTACATCCTTCTAAACACCTCTAGGCTAGGAGGTTCTATGTTCGACTGTGTTTTTTTTTATTTAGGCACCTATTTATTTGGAGCACCTGGAGCCCAATTCTCGTGCTTGTGATATTTTGAAAACATGGCGGATATCACCTGAAAACCATACAAAAAAACTATGTTTTGGTGATATATGTCGTATGAAAATAATTGTCACGAGCCCGAGAATTGGGCTCCTGTGCCTACAATGCTATTGGAAATTAATAAAAAAAAAAACTTATCCTTAGTTTCGCGTCATTATCATTTTATTAGATAAAAACTGTTTTTATAAGTGGTCGAGTAGAACACGTGTTTCGAATCGAAGGATGTCACTAGTCATCGATAGGTACCTTCACCCTGTATCTCTATATCCGGTTGTAGGAATGTTGGTAGTAATTTTTAACTGCTGCATCTCTGAAAAATAATATAAAAGTAAAGAAACTAATCTCGTGGATTGTTCTCATATAAGCTTAGATTAAACCAAATAAATCTAAGCATATAAGACCTAAGTAGGTCCCTATTACAAGAATAGCGTCGATTCACAGGAGACTATCCACAGTAATTTTACGCAACAAACAAACAAAAGGGAGGTAATCATTTCAATTTCACCCACGCAGAACCGTCTTACTCGTGCAGATGCTGTTAGTACCTAAGACTTATTTACATTTGAGTATTTTACTAAAACGCACCATATTACTTTACCATAAAGTCTAAAATCTCTTTCTCATTTGCAATTTTATTTGAAAACTTGCCACTCGAGCTGTTCTACTCACACTTGACGTTTCCTACGTCAGACAAATGGTGTGACGTCATTCCAAGATGGTCAAAGAATTGTATTAGACAACAGTTAGGCCAGCCAGTACGCGGTACGTATATAGGGAGGGATATGTATTGTATAATAAATAATTAAAGTACTTAAAGAGATTATTAAATCAATTATTAAATTTTATACATACCAAACATCATCATCCAGTCCGCAGAAGACCAGAGTCGATATACACTGTGTCCGGACAAAAGCTGAGCGGGGACCATTTTGGCACCTCTTAGATTTATATATTAACTATAACTTAGACTAGATTAATTATAATATATTCTCCAAATTGTAAAATGTATCTATTGTATTTTTGGTGCCAAATAATCGTTTTTCTATTTCTATTTCATTAGTTTACCAGTATAAATATCCCTATTTTTATGAACCCCTGATAGTAGGTATTTTAGCACTTTATAACAGTAAACTATAGGGACAGCCTCAATTTGGGTTACTACTACAATATGTCAGATTGATACGACTGTTTGGTCAAATCGGATTGTATACCTCGACAGGTAGGTCTGTACTAGGTAGTTTACATTTTTCATTTACGTTTTATAGATAATAATAATATTTCACAACATCACATACATTGATCTGACTCCGAGATAGGTAGCTCAAACACCTGTGTTACGGATATCAGAATCAACAGCGGCATTACAAATATATACATATTATACTTTTCTTTTGTAAATACATACTTAAAATACATACAAACACCCAGACCAATACAAACAGACATGTTCATGCACACAAATGTTTATAATGTGCGGGGATCGAACCTACTAGTATTATAATATCTGTGCCGCAACCCTTGGACCAAAGGCAGCGTTCACTACCACTGTTCCAAAATGGTCGTCAAGATGATATGACAAAAGCGAACTATGGCGATCATATTTATTGTATCAATGAAATTCCAATCCATCCAATGTCCTTCACCTTGTGTAGATGTGTGGCACGCATAATAGTGTTGCAAACTTTACCTACGTATGTACCTTCTGTACATAACTGAGTCTATACACATTATTCGAATTTTCATTTAGATGCCATCATACATTTACCCACAAATTCGGGTGTTTGGGAGCAGGACTGGCAATGAATGGATTCTTATTTCATTTTATCTCTAGGTATATATTTTTATTATACTCTCGCAGTGAGTATTATTCAAAAGATAACACTACAATTTTTATTATATTTAAAAATAAGCGATTTTAATTTTATATTTCTCGAGCATGGTGCGGATAGCCATGTTGACGTTCCTGCTTGGGACAAATGCAGCCGGCCGGTGCATGTGGACGTGCGTGCTTCGCTCATACGGATTACTGTGGGATAAAAAAATACTTATGTAGCTTATCTAGATGTAGCTAGACCATGGGTTTCCAACACGTGCCAAGTGGCTAGAGGCGTTTAAAGTAGTGGTGGGCGTTAAAAGATTGTAACCATTAAATTAACATGTAAAAAAACTTTTAACACAGCTGTTATATTTAACATTTGTTATTTTCAATGAAATGAATTGGTTATTTTAACAAAGTTGTTATTTTTAACGTTTTTATTTTTAACATATTATTTGTTATTTTTAACGAATGAGGCGTTTTCTTAAAAAAAATAAAAGCTTATAAAATAATAAGTCAATAGATGGCGCTTAGCAGGCGAAAATAGTTCTGTCAATGTCCATTCCGTTGACTACGTACTATAGTCGGTTTTTAGGGTTCCGTAGCCAAAATGGCAAAAACGGAACCCTTATAGTTTCGTCATGTCCGTCTGTCCGTCTGTCACAGCCGATTTACTCGGAAACTATAAGTACTACAGTGATGAAATTTGATGGGAATATGTGTTGTATGAACCGCTACAAAAATATGACACTAAATAGTAAAAAAAAGAATTGGGGGTGGGGCCCCCCATACATGTAACTGAGGGATGAAATTTTTTTTTTCGATGTACATACCCGTGTGGGGTATCAATGGAAAGGTCTTTTAAAATGATATAAAGTTTTCTAAAAAACATTTTTCTTAAAGTGAACGGTTTTTGAGATATCAGCTCTCAAAGTCGTAAAAAGTATGTCCCCCCCCCTCTATTTTTATAACTACGGGGTATAAAATTCTAAAAAAAATAGAGGTGATGCATGCTAATTAACTCTTTCAACGATTTTTGGTTTGATCAAAGTATCTCTTATAGTTTTTGAGATAGGTTGATTTAACTGTAATTTTGGACTTTGCTGCTACGGAACCCTTTGTGCGCGAGCCCGACTCGCACTTGGCCGGTTTTTAATTAGACAAAGTAAACTGACATATGTTAATGTGTCATTCCCATACATTTGTCAAATGCAAAATGTCAAAATGTATGGGGATTGGACATTAGCAACTGTCAAATCACTTTCTTTATTTTATAAATCCAACTATAAGTCCTTTTTTCAAAAAAACATTGTGTCATATCATACAAAGCATACAAGCATTCATCAATTCATCATTGATTCATGTGTTTGTTCAACAAATAATGTTGCATTTTTGCATTTTTTTCTTCAACTGGTTTCGGTAAAAACAAACTGTGTACCTACCAAGTGAGTCTCAAAATCGTTTGGGGTGAAATGATCCGAACAAACACATGAATATTTCCGTAGATGCCATTCCATTTTTCGATGGACATCTGTTCCGGTGGTTTTGATCCACTGTCGCTTTAGGGAAGGAAAAAATAATGATTACCAAAATGGGACCACTATTTTTTGTTTTGTTGTTGACAACAGCACATCAGACTATACAAATCTGTCAAATTTCTTCAATGGATTTTCAACTTAAAATCTAGCTATCTTGATATTGAACCATATCAATATCAATCGAAGAATTTTGACAGTTTGTGGTAGTCTGATGAGCTGTTCACTGTACCTACATTTATTCCTAAAAAGAACGTTTATTCAAAGTGTAAAAATATAATCTATTGTATCTAATCACGACTTTAATTAACAAACAAATTTTCCCTAAAATTAGGGAATCGAGAATGCGCCTACAATCATTGATTTGACAGTACAATTTTTGTGACTTTCACGCCATCTAGTAAGTGTTTTGGAACTAATTCTTTTTTTTTTGGAAAACGCCTCATTGGTTATTTTTAACGCATTTGTTATTTTTAATTTTAAGTAATAGTCAATTCTTTTTAGATTTAAAAATAAGCGTTTTATTTTATATTTCTTTTATGTATATAATCTATGACCATAATTCTAAATTTCTAATCAAATATCCGAACGATTCAAATAATACGTTGTAAGCCTATTGGCGAGGCAAAGATTCTCACTAGCACATCTGGTGTCAATTTTCGGAAGCTGTCTAAGAACGACAAATTTAAAGTTTTACATACTAGTTTACGGGATAGTGGTTAGTATTCTCTTTATTTTGGGATAAAATAATGTGGTTCGGTTATGCTTATGTTTTTCACAAAAAGAAACATCAATAATAGATAAAATTAAAGCGTTGGCAGAATACACCAGACCAAAAAGTGGAATGGTGATATTACATAGTGAAACAGGAAAATATTTAGTGATCAGAACAGTTTCATTTGATGAAAATCATATTTTGTTGTTTTTATTATCAATTAATGTTTATTTGAAATATTTCATGCTAGTTAACGAGTATGGAATTATATTGATTATGACATGATTTTCAATAAAAAAACGAAAGCTGAGTTTAATAATTTAACAATTTTATTTGAAAAAAAAAAAAATGAAAAATGAAAAAAATCTTTATTCAGTAGCAATTTTAGTTTTGACAATTATCCGAGTTTGGATTTTCCTTTTAAGTATTTTAAAAACTTGTGCCAGGAAAATCCGCTCTCTTACAGCTTGAAGGGGTTATGTAAATTAAATTAAAGTGTTATAACTTATAACTATAGGTAATTATAAATGTATAATAACATAAGTAACTTTATAATAATAAATAACAGCGTCACATACGATTTTCGTCCATTCTCGCTCGTGTGTTCGTGGTGTGTGTGTGTGTGTGTGTGTGTGTGTGTGTGTGTGTGTGTGTGTGTGTGTGTGTGTGTGGGGTGTGTGTGTGTGTTTGTGTGTGTGTGTGTGTGTGTGCGTGCGTGGCGTGCGTGCGTGCGTGTGCATGTGTGTGTGTGTATATATGTATGTATATGTGTTGTAAAATGTCAGATGACGGTACATAATAGTACCTAAACCTATGTACTCACTATAAAACTCTCCGTTGCCTCATAGTTAAGAGGTCTTTGCCCAATCAATCACTTTTCTCTTGCATTCAAAGTCTGTCATTGTGTATATTTTAAGAAATTTATTAATTTGATTATACAGGTGAGTGGAATGATTGGAATATTGTCTTTTGCAAAATAGGTATTGCATTTACATGCCCTAAAAAACAATGTCCTTTCTCCTTTTAGTTAGTATATTGCTTTCTGTTGGGGTCGATTTATGTTTTTTGAGTACAGTGTTGTAAAATATACAGTTGTCGCACAGTAAGAAGTTCGCTAAATAGTAGAGGGTTTCTGTGGGAATCTTAATTTTTTGAAAAACATGACCTTTAAAAGTATTCTTTGAGCACGTTCCGCCTCTAAGAACTTACTTTAGATGCACCACCCCATACTGGGATGCAGTAGATTATGACAGATTGTGCAAAGCGACGTAGATTCTTTTAAGGAGTTTCTCGGGGGCAGAATATCTCAGTGTTTTAAAGATCCAGACCATTTTCCTAATTCTGCTTGCTACTAGATCAATTTGAGCGTGCCAGGAAAGTCTTTCATCAATCATGACCCCCAAATATCTCACTTTGTCCTACCTTACCTATGACAGAACAATCGCTATTTATGTTGTGCGCGTTGTTGCAGTGATGTATGTGTATGAGAAAATCAGGAGGTGGCTGAGTTCTACTGTTAATAGTGAAACACATAAAGTTCGTTTTCGATACGTTCAGAGTGAGCAGATTCGTCTCAGCCATATAGCGGTGCTAGCAAGTGCAGTTTCTGCGTCCTTTTTTATTGAGTCCCATGAGTTTCCCGTGACTACCAAGGCAGTGTCGTCGGCGTAGGCAAAAACTTTGGTGTTTTTTGAACTTAGTATTACATAGTTCATTGATGTAGATCAGAAATATGTTGGCCCAAGTACAGAACCCTGCGGCACATCAATAATAGATAAAATTAAAGCGTTGGCAGAATACAACAGACCCAAAAGTGGAAGGGTGATATTTACAACGTGAACACAGGAAAATCATTGTGAATCAGAACAGGTTTCATTGATGAAAATCATATTTGTTGTTTTTATTATCAATTTAATGTTTTATTTTTTGAAATATTTCCATGCTAGTTAACCTAGTATGGGAATGTCTAGTTTATATGACATGATTTTTCAGATAACAAAGACGTAAAGACTGAGTTTAATAATTTACAATTTTTATTTGAAAAAAAAAGAAAAATTAAAAATGAAAAAATCTTTATTCAGTGCAATTTTGTTTTTGACATTATCCGAGTTTGGATTTTCCTTTTAGAGTATTTTAAAAACTTGTGCCAGGAAGAATCCGCTCTCTTAGACAGCTTGAAGGGGTTATGTAAATTATAATTAAAGGGTGTTATACCTTATAACTATAGGTAAATGAATCAATTTATAATAAATTAAGTAACTGTATAATAATAAATTAACAGCGTCACATTATACATGTTCTTCCATTCTCGCTCGTGTGTTCGTGTTTCTCTGTGTTTGTGTGTGTGTGTTTGTGTTTGTTGTGTGTGTGTGTGTGTTGTGTGTGTGTGTGTGGTGTGTGTGTTGTGTGTGTGTTGTGTGTGTGTGGGCGTGTGTTTGTGTTGTGTGTGTGCGTGCGTTGCGTCGTGCTGCGTGTGCATGTGTGTGTGTGTTATGATATCTATGTATATGTCGTTGTAAAATGTCAGATGACGGTACATAATATACCTAAACCTATTGTACTTGATCACTATAAGAATCTCTCTTGCCTCATAGTAAGAGTCTGTTTGCCCAATCAATCACTTTTCTCTTGCCATTCAAAGTTCATTCATTGTGTATATTTTTAAGAATTTATTAATTTGATTTACGGTGCCCAACCTGGCAATGATTTGGAATTAACTTGTCTTTTTGTCAAAATAAGGTCCTGCATTTAACAGGCCCTAAGACAAACAATGCTCCTTATCTCCTTTTATAGTTAGTATGCTTCTTGCTGTTTGGGGTCGATTATATGTGTTTTGAGTACAGTGTGTGAACATTATACAGTTGTGTCGCATCGAGTAAGAACGATGTCACGCAAATAGTAGAGTGGTTTCTGTTTGGGAATCTTAATTTTTTGAAAAACATGACCTTTAAAAGTATTCTTTGAGCACGTTCCGCCTCTAAGAACTTAACTTTAGATGCACCACCCCATACTGGGATGCAGTAGATTATGACAGATTGTGCCAAGCGACGTAGATTCTTTTAAGGAGTTTCTCGGGGGCAGAATATCTCAGTGTTTTAAAGATCCAGACCATTTTCCTAATTCTGCTTGCTACTAGATCAATTTGAGCGTGCCAGGAAAGTCTTTCATCAATCATGACCCCCAAATATCTCACTTTGTCTACCTTACCTATGACAGAACAATCGATATTTATGTTGTGCGCGTTGTTGCAGTGATGTATGTGTATGAGAAAATCAGGAGGTGGCTGAGTTTCTACTGTTAATAGTGAAACACATAAAGTTCGTTTCGATACGTTCAGAGTGAGCAGATTTCGTCTCAGCCATATAGCGTGCTAGCAAGTGCAGTTTCTGCGTCCCTTTTTTATTGAGTCCCATGAGTTTCCCGTGACTACCAAGGCAGTGTCGTCGGCGTAGGCAAAAACTTTGGTGTTTTTGAACTTAGTATTACATAGTTCATTGATGTAGATCAGAAATAATGTTGGCCCAAGTACAGAACCCTGCGGCACATCAATAATAGATAAAATTAAAGCGTTGGCAGAATACACCAGACCAAAAAGTGGAATGGTGATATTACATAGTGATAACCGGAAAATATTTAAGTGATCAGAACTAGTTTCATTTGATGAAAATCATATTTTGTTGTTTTTATTATCAATTTAATGTTTATTTTGAAATATTTCATGCTAGTTAACGAGTATGGAATTATATTTGATTATGACATGATTTTCAATAAAAAAACGAAAGCTGAGTTTAATAATTTAACAATTTTATTTGAAAAAAAAAAAAAATGAAAAATGAAAAAATCTTTATTCAGTAGCAATTTTAGTTTCAACCACCTAGTTAGTTTCAACCATCTTTATTCAGTAGCAATTTTAGTCACCCCAAATGTCAGGTCAACATCCTCACTCACAAAGTATTTACTGTTTGGAAAATAGTTTGGAGCCTGAAAATGATGAGAACAAACTCATTTATAGTGGAATTGGCTTGATTAATCTTAAAACAGTCTTCCATTTAAATGTTTAACTTCAAAATTTTGTCTTTTGGGAACTTATTCCCGAAGCTACGTACGTATTACATTGAGGAACACAATAATACTTCGTTTTTCTTCTTCATTACTAGCCGGTTTATATTATTTAATCGTGATCATGAGTAAATTAAAACTTTTAACCCAACATTACTTCAAAATATAGCAAAGTGTCGTTCTTAGAGAGCTTCCAATTATCGCCGCTAGGGGAGCGCGCATAATCTTTGCTTCGCCAATAGAGTACCATGCTGATCATCATCTATCTGCTGTTGAACAATAAGATAAACATTAATTCCCACAAGAGCAGTTATTATTTTGAGCAAATTTTTTTCCAACATCTGGCAGCCCAAATCTGAAATGTCAAAGTCGTGTCAAGCGAAGGGGGTGAAGCAAGAGAGAGGGGCGCCAGGTTGAATGGGCAGCTGTTGTTTGGAGCGAGTGAAATACCTAGCACACAATCCGTCGACGCGACGTGTTTCCCTGGCGACCCGCGTCCGACGTCGCTTATAACACCGGCCTAAACACGTCCAGCAGTTAGTGCACTCACCAATACTGCCAAAATGATCACGTATCTCGCAATACTCGCGCTAAGTTTTGCGTTTGTGAACTCTGATGGAGCCACAGCAGACGCAGCCCTCAAATTTTACCAGGAAAAGGTAAGTTTCAGATTTAAAAAGTTTAGAAACTTAACTTTTCGGTTCCATAACTTAAAGGGTCGCGGAAATTGGCTGGTAACGGAGGCCGTTGAGTAAAAAGTCTAATAGAAAGTAAGTTAACAGTACATAACTGTTGACCTCTCGCCTGCACTGTGATCCTTGAAAAGTGAACTTGTTTGTGAATAATTTTATCAATCTTATTAGGTAACTTGAAACATGCTGATTTTATTAAGTTCAAAGTACTCTAGTACCTATGTATTTTTTTAATTTATTGAATAAATTTTTGATTTATTAATTTTAAAGTGGCAGCAACTAAATCGTGTAAGTACATTTATTTAATTGGACACATGTCCTTATCTCCTACTACTGTTACCTGATGATAAGGGGTGTATAAATTTCAAAATTAATCTTAGTGACACAAGCTATGATGATAGTTTACATTTTTATTAGACAAACTTTCAAACTTTTTTCTACACCTTATAATTAAACAAAATTCTTAAAATATAGTATGTATGCAACTGCAACCAAAAATGCCTATGTCCCATCTTATCGGGATGTTTTGTAACCTTTTTGGTTGCATTTAACATTTGAATAAAATAAAACTAGATTCCAATAGTTTTCAACTATATGTTGGCCGAAAAAAAAAAGATTTACCATAAACGACACACAGTGTTTTAAAAACCAGTGGCAAGTGTCAGAGATAGAGGTGGGGTGACCGGGGATGCAAAAAATACATATTATCCTCCAACCGATTACGCCGTCCAGCCAGGATTGTGTTAAATTTTTAATGTTCCTTTTGCATTTGTAATGTGTTGACCTCTCAACAGGGCTGTATTATTTAGGGTACATGCTTTTTAACGCAGATGTCTGGCTAAACTGGGTGGGTTTATGGCTTGTCTGGCTAATTGTTTCTAAGACCTGGGAACCCACTTAGCATCGAAAGGTCTCAGGAACGGAAGCAATAATCATAGCAGGAGCAAATAATCATAAATAATTTATGATTATTTGCACCATACAGCCACTTTACGTTACATAAACACAATTATTAAGTAAATAACACACTTATAAAACTTCATCTCAAGTGTGTTATTTACTTGAGGTGACGGGTAGGGCACATTAGCGACGACAATCGATTTTTATTTTTAGCTACTAAACCGGATCTATTTTAAACAATTTCGGGGTTACAACCTCTCGGCAAACACTTATACTATTTATTAAATAACCATGCACAAATGTTGGGTCCAACGCGTACGCGAAAAATTGGTTCACGCCAAAAGCGGCCACTTTTGGCGTACAAAAACGGACACAACATTTGTGCATTGTTATTTAATAAATAGTATAAGTGTTTGCCTAGAGGTTGTAACCCCGAAATTGTTTAAAATAGATCCGGTTTAGTAATTAAAAATTAAAATCGATTGGCGTCGTTAGTGTGCCCTACCCGTCACCTTAAGTATAAATTGCAAAAGATTGCTATAAAAAATATCAACTATAAACACAATTTGTGAAACATTAGCTCACCATGAATGTAATTTTCTTATTGCATTTCCATCGGTGCATAAAATAAGGTAGCAGTGTTACGAATACATACTAATAACTTAGTATGAGTATTCCAATTTCTAACATAGATATTTTTTTACAGAATTTCCACCAACCCCAAGACTTCACAGATCAAAATATAAAAGATATAGCAAAACTATCAGATATGGATCATTTTAAATCAGTTCTGAATGAAATTCTTATACCAAGAGTGGTGGGTACACCGAATCATCAGAAAGTAGGCAACTACATCATCAACCAGATGAAGGAGCTTGGGTGGGATGTTGATGAGAATGTGTTTGCAGACAACACACCGGTGTTCGGGACATTGAATTTCAGGAATATTATCGCCAAACTGAATCCCAATGCTGACAGATTTTTGGTGCTGGCCTGCCATTATGACAGTAAATACACTAGGGAACATGTGTTTGTTGGTGAGTACTAAGTGAAATTATTAACAACATAATAGTAGCTTAAATTTACTGAAAAAAAAAACGTTTTTAACAATATTTCACCTTGTGATAACCACAGCTTCGGCATGAATGGGCCGGCTCGACCGGATTGATACCACGGTATCTCTAAAAATCGTGAAGCAGCGGTGGCAATCACTTACCATCAGGTGATCCGTCCTGCTCATTTTGCCACTTATCATATAAAAAAATTGCATTGATCACTGGTTCTTTTCATAAAATTAAGCATTACTTTACTTGAAAAACAAATAAATGTAAATAAGTTTTGGAATTGGTTAGGTACTCATATTTTGAAAATGTAATAAATTGTTTTTTCGATTTAATCTAAGTGTATGATTGATAGATTGTCGGAAATACGTGCGATGTTAGCCACAAACAAGATAAGATATTATATATCATTATGGTTCTGGATTTGAATTTGATTGCTAAGTTCAGCCAAGTTCAGCCCAGTTAGGGAGATTTAGAAGTGACATGAATATTCATTAGATATTATATTCATGCTCTTGGTTAAAGTAAATATGACAACTATGTATATAATTGTTAAAGATATAAATACCCAATAACATTAAATTATTTATTAATCATAGTATGAATATAAGGTTCAAATAAACATGGTTATTGCCTGTATAGAAAATTGGGTTCTAAATTGATGGTAACAAAGAAGATACAGACAATCTACGAGTATAGAATGTTCTGTAGATGTAGGTTCTTTGCTGGCATAGAAATTAGTACATATACCAACAGCTATACCTTTGGTTACCTATTACAATATTTTTTTTATGAGGTAGGCGGTAGACGAGCAGACGAATCGCCTGATGGTAAGCGATTTTCGCCACCCATAGAGACCCGCGACACCAGTGGAGTCACAATTGCGCTGCCAACCTTTAAACCCCCCTTTGCCTCGGATTGGGCCTCCGGTAACCTCACTCACGCAGCGAAACACAGCACTGTGCTGCTTCTGTGAGGCCGTGGTATCACTCCGGTCGAGCCGGCCCGTACATGCCGAAGCGTGGCTCTTCCCTGGGTAAATCTGTTGAACTTCATCTGGTTATCATTTTAAAATCACATTTAGTTGAAAATATGTTGATTATTATAGGCTGATTGTGATAACCTAATATGTAATTGTATGTAAGTATTATTTCCGAATAAACCATCAAGAGAATTTTAAGAGTTGTGTAAGTTCGTATGGATGCCGGATATTGGTTGTTGTGTTGTGAGTGAAAGCCTAATTTTATTTCACTTTTGTAGGGACGTAGGTACCGCATTATACACTTTTTGATTTAATCTAAGTTATGTTGATATTTTCTATTTCATAGAGTTTACCACTTATGACAAAGACTTAGTTTAACTAAGTAACCTCCAAAAACAACATTAAGACGACGTCAACTTTAATTAATTCATTCAAACAAAGGTTACGTTAATTGAGATTCAATAGGCAACTGCCACTACATATTGCGAACGTAAAAAAAACTAAATTTACCTATACCTATATAACATACATGTATTCCAAGGTTAGAGGAATTATTGTGATTACGATGATCCGACGTGTTCTAAGATTATTAATGTGTAGAGATGCATCGAATGCAATGTAGAATTCAACTCAATTACTTATTCTTAGCGCGACTACGCAAAGCCGCATTGCCTTTCGCGTAATCGTTTAAATAGAAAAAATATGCTTACAACATCATGCATACTTTGTTATGGCCGCATGGTAAGGTTACATTGTGTTGAATATCGAACCCACAACCCTGACGTCTCTTTCTACCAGCATTCTTGAGGGTACACAATCATTCTAATAGAGGTATTTCGTTTTGACTTAGCATAACATTCCAATTCTATGTTAAAAACTTACTTGTTCCATGGACTAATTATCTAATTAGTCCATGCTTGTACTTATAAAGATTCAAAAATTCAAAATATTTATTTTTATGAAACACGGTGTACATGATTGGTGGAAGTTACATTAATTTGATCTCGTGTCTTGCTAATTACATATCATATAAATACAATAAGATGGAAATAAGTAGGTGCTAACAATATTGTGTGTAATATGTTTAAGTTTTAGTTTCAATTTATTTAAATTAAAATATTAAATATCATCTAACACAGCAAAGAATCGGTCAACAGATTTTCGCATTCACATTTCACTTCGTGTATTCTCATTGGTTGTCCCAAGTATTCGAGGCACCCATCTTCTGGTCAATTCTGTTGTCTTGGTACTTTTATATAATTATCAGACACAAGTTAGTAGTTATCGCCCAAGTAATTCAGCGGCAGATGTCCCTGGGCCTGACCTTACAGCCCATGAGTAGACAACGACATACTTAGACTTACTTAAAATTTGGGTGCATATTGTCGCCATCGATTTCATCGAACCATCGAATAGGCACACTTTCCAACCACTCCTTAAAATATTCTGGTATTTAGCTTGGGCTCCGCCTTGTGGTCCCCGGCAGAGTAGAATAGGCCACCCTCACTCTTACCGAGGTGTCGTAAAAGGCGACTAAGGTAAAGCTGCTGGCATGATCATCAGCACCCAGAGAAGAATAACTCTGCATTTATATCAAAACCCTCGCCAACCCGTCTGCCAAGCGTGGTGAGTATGGCAACTACCCCTCATGTGATTGAGGAAGGCCCGTGCCCCAGCAGTGGGGACTTAAATGGGCTGATGATGATAGCTTGGGCTTAAAAATGACAACGCGAGCAGGACTTCATTTCTAAAGCGAATACTTATAATACTTTTTTACATACGTTGCAGTTGTTAGCCCATTGCTAAATTTCCTTATTTTCCGGTCTGAAATATTAAAGTTTGCCGTTAAGTTTAAAGGTTTTTATAAAAGCGATTTCATGGTTAGATTACCTTAGAAATTTCCCTCGGTATAGTTTACGTTATCCTTCGCTTAGAATTAGGTATATTTCTCATCAAGTAAACATTTCCCTTTGTTTATATTTCGATGTTCGTGCGATGAACACTTGTGTTTGTTCAGTGTCTGGGTGTAATATATGTATTTAAGTATATATTTGTGTTCCTCTGTTGTCTGATATCTGTAACACAAGTGCTTAAGATACTAAGTACGGAATCAGATCAACGTATGAAATGTTGTGAGAATTATTAATTATTAAAAGAGTAAAATACCCAATATGATCTCATGAGCTCACGGTCAGCAAAAAACAAAACATTACAATATAAAACGTAAAATTATATGTTTTAACCGACTTCGAAAACAGAAAGAAGTTCTCAATTTGTCAGAATATTATTTTTTCTTAAAGGGTTGCGAAGGTCAGACGGCAGTCATTTCTAAAGCGATTTTTTTTCCATACATTGCAGTTAGCGTATTATTAACTTGTTTTAATAAAGTATTTATTCTGTTAATTAATATTATTGCAATTAATGAAATGGAAAACAATACTTATGACACTCGTATCATTATGTCATCTTATGTTTGTATGTCATCATACATCTTAATAGTAAACAGAACATTCGGGCAAATAAAAATCGGGCAAATAAAATTATTGCACAATAATATAATTCGGGCAAACAATAGACAATCGATTGGTCCATTTAAAAGTCGAATTCGAGGACTTTTATATGGGCGAATGTATTGAAAATTTGACATATTTTTATTCAGTACATTTCCCCAGGTGCCACGGACTCCGCAGTGCCCTGCGCCATGATGATCAACCTCGCCAAAGTGATGTCCCAGCAACTGAACAGGTTAAAGACCTCGAACCTGAGCCTCATGTTCATCTTCTTCGACGGCGAGGAGGCGTTCCGGCAGTGGGGCCCCACGGACTCCATCTACGGAGCCAGGCACTTGGCGCAGGAGTGGCAGAGCACCCCGTACAGGGATGGAGCTAATAACCTGCAGAGGATGGTGAGTCTCTTTTCTTTATAAGTCTACCTGCCGTGGCACCATAAGTGGGTCAGTTAATCAAAAAGTTAACTTTGTTAATCATTAATCAAAAAGTTAATTTCGGTAAACGAGCGTTAAATTGTCAAAAAATAACCATTTCAAACATTCATGCTTTTGGGTTGAGAGAAATAGGTAAGTGCTTCATCATCATCATCATCAGCCCATTTAAGTCTCCACTGCTGGAGCACGGGCCTCCCTCAATCACATGAGGGGTAATTGCCATACTCACTTGCACAAGCGTGCAGACGGGTTGGCGAGGGTTTTGAAATAAATGCAGAGTTTTCCTTCTCTGGGTGCTGATGCTCATGCCAGCAGCTTTAACTTAGTCGCCTTTTACGACACCTCGGTAAGAGTGAGGGTGGCCTATTCTACTATGCCGGAGACCACACGGCTTAAGTACTAAGTACTTAACCTCCTTCTTAGTCGTTCTCTCTTGACAGAGTGGTAGTGGTTGACGATGTAGCATTTTAGTGTGCTGATGCGGCTCGCGCGATACTCCATTTGTTGCGGTCCACAGCGTCACGGGAGTTTTGGACAATGGATGTCTGTGTTGTCCTAATGAGATCTGTCCAATTGTTGGTGAGCGTCCACGCGACCGAGTTGCCTTCCACCACCGAGTACTTGTACTGGGTGTAAAAAAGAATTGGGCCCTGGAGGGAAACTAACTTTAATCCTTTAGTTGTAAAAGTTTCTTTATTTTTTAAAAGAAATAAAACTGCATTCAAAGTTTTTTAGAATCAAGCTTTTATCGGCCGGGAATCGAAACGGAAAAAATTAAGATTGTTAATTCAGTACATTACAGTACATTTTGTTAATTAAGTAAAATCGCAAGTGCACCATGACAGTACAACCTGTGCGGATAAAGAATGGGATCAGAAATGGCGGCGCATCTATTCACTTCTCGCTCGCACACCCACGAGTATAGACGCAAATAGTGTGCGAGCGAGAAGTGAATAGATGCCATTTCTGATCTCATTCTTTATCCGCACAGGTTGTAGGTATGTTATTTATAATACAGACCTCAGGTCGGATTTTCATTTAAATTATACTTTGATCTATTTCATCCAAAGAAAACCCATCTCGTTCAGCGAATTGAGTTTCCGGTCTGAAATATTAAAGTTCGCTGTTAAGCTTAAGGGATTTTATAACTACGATATTATGAAAATTTCCCTCGAGTTAGTTTACGTTATCCTTCGCTTCTCATCAAGTAGGTAAACATTTCCCTTTATTAATAGTATCTCATGATAGGTCGGCAAAAAACAAACATTACAAGATAAATATGTTTTAACCGACTTCGAAAAAAGAAGGAAGTTCTCAATTTGTCAGAATTTTATTTTTTATTGGATCCCCTGTTGCGAAGGTCAGACGGCAGTCGCTTCATTGTAATTACCAGACTCCCCAAATTAAGAATCATGGTCCAAGCGTACCTCCAAAGTAAAGGTTTTGACGTAATTGATAATTACGCACTAACATACGGATTGATTTTTTTTTGTACAATAGCATTTTATAAAAATAAAACCACGACTTCTGTCCACCAGCGCTACAAATAGGGTGGTTCCAAAAATGGTCAGACCAGACTAATTAGCTCCTAATAAAATAAATAAATAAATATTTCACAACATCACGTACATCGATCTGAGTACGAGAGAGGTAGCTTAAGCACCTGTGTTACGGATATCAGAATTAAGGTGACGGGTAGGGCACACTAGCGACGCCAATCGATTTTAATTTTTAGCTACTAAACCGGATCTATTTTAAACAATTTCGGGGTTGCAACCTCTCGGCGAACCCTTATACTATTTATTGAATAACCATGCACAAAAAATTAAATAAAATAAAATTACCATAGGTAGCTTAAGTTTAAGCAGTCATGCATGGTTATTGTTAGTAGGATGAATTTAGTGTAATTGTAAGTGGGTTTTTTATGTCTTTGGGAGCGTTCAAGTATTACGTAACGCAATTTTTGAAGATTTTTGCCCCCCCCCCCCCCCTGTAACGCACCGTAACGTTTTTCTGTAACCCCCTCCCCCCTCCTCTAAACGTCACGTAACACTCAAGTGATCATTTCTACTCTAAAGTCGCAAAAAGTTATGTAATAGTTTTTATCCATGGTATAGTTTTAACTGCCTTTGCGTTAATAATATTGGAACGCGTATTTTGTTTAATTTTTAAACAAAAAAAAGAACAGCTAATGATACAAATCTCCCTCTTTTGAGGACATAACAGTATGGACGCTATGAACTCGCATTAATAACACCGACTACAGCAATGTGCTTCTGCATAAACACTAACGAAAACAATATTAAATGACGTACAATACAATCTAGGGATTTCTCGTGAAATATGAACCTATTTTTTTATTCAAAGAAAGAAACAATGTTACGTAATGTGTTGTAAGAAAGACCCCCTCCCGCCCCTGTAACGCATCGTAACGTTTTACTAGACCCCCCCTCCCCCCCAAATTCATCATCATCATCATCATCAGCCCATTTAAGTCCCCACTGCTGGGGCACGGGCCTCCCTTAATCACATGAGGGGTAATTGCCATACTCACCACGCTTGGCAGACGGGTTGGCGAGGGTTTTGATATAAATGCAGAGTTTTCCTTCTCTGGGTGCTGATGATCATGCCAGCAGCTTTACCTTAGTCGCCTTTTACGACACCTCGGTAAGAGTGAGGGTGGCCTATTCTACTCTGCCGGGGACCACACGGCCACCAAATTGCGTTACGTAATACTTGAACGCTCCCTGTGGGGGTAGAGGGCCTCAGAGGGGAGAGTTTTGGGGTAAGTGGATATATTATGTTTTGTTGAAATGAAACAAAATACGGCATTCACAGCTGTCCACTTTGTGCCTCAACGGTATTCTTTTGCATTTTAACGTCTACACGAAGCACGGAACTTAACGCTTCCATTACCTACACGGTTTTATGTGGTTTGTTGTCCAATTAACTAGTGGAGTATCGAAGACTTTTCCTATTACTACAGAGTACATATTCTAGTGTTATGTTACTTTTAACTTGATTGTAATGTACCTTAGTTGTGTGACCAGAGGGGCAATTCTCATGCATTTGACATTGTTTTCGAATGTTGTAGATTTCATACATTATACTCCTTCCTTTCGTTTTATCATGATATCAGGACACAGTTATACGTGAGTCGCACGTTAGAAAGAGATCAGCATTCTATACCGCATTTATCATGGGGAGTGCTCTGAAGAACTGTTTGATCTACTCCCTGCGGCCAAATTCTTACATCGAACCACTCGCAAGCGATTGTCATTCCATTCTCATCATCTCGATGGATGGCGGTCTAATACTGTGCGTTTCTCCCGGAACTTTCTACCACGTACCTCAGTTCTGTGGAACGGTTTGGCTGCAGGAGTATTTCCGGACGGCTACACTTAGGGATCTTCAAGAGAAGAGCGTACTCTTTTTTTAAAAAAAGGCCGGCAACACATTAGCGATCTCTCTGATTTCGCAGATGTTCATGGGCGGCGATGATTACTTTCCATCAGGTGACTCGCTTGCTCGTTTGTCCGCCTCTAGCATAAAAAAAAGAGAGTAACGTGAAAAAGGTATAGATTTTGAGGTATTAGAATTGGAGGTTGGAAGGGGTTCGATTCGAGGTCGGCCACGAAAGTCACATCTCGAAGAATCACTCACCTACCATCTGTTACTGAGATCGCTCTTACTCTTATTTCAAAAGGTAGACCTTTGTAAGTAGGTAAGCAATATACTTAGTACAATACGAGCTCTTTTATTTGTTTTTATACTGTGTAGTGGTATCATGTTCGGACCATATAGTTCCGGAAATAAAACATTTGACATACGAGGACCATGCGTATGTTTTTTTTATGTGAAGCAGCGCCTGCTCTGTGTTTCGCCGTGTGAGTGAGGTTACCGGAGACCCAATGGGGGGGAAGGGGAAAAGGTTGGCAGCGCACTTGTGACTCCACTGGTGTTGCGGGTGTCCATGGGCGGCGGAATTGCTTACCATCAGGTGATCCGTCTGCTCGTCTGCCACCTCTCATATAAAAAAAAATGTGATAGTTGTCAGACGAGCAGCAGACGGATCACCTGATGGCTAGCAATTGCCGCCGAAGGAGTGACAAGTGCGCTGTCAACCTTTGAACCCACCTTTCTCCCGGATTGGACCTCCGGTACCCTCATTACCCCTCATGTGATTGAGGGAGGCCCGTGCCCCAGCAATGGGGACTTAAATGGGTTGACGATGACGATGACGATGACCCTCACTCACGCAGCTAAACAGAACAGTGCTGCTTCACGCCGGTTTTCTGCGAGGCCGTGGTATCACTCCGGTTGAGCCGGTCCATTCATGCCGAAGAGTGGCTCCGCCTCGGTCAAGGTACTGTGTACGAGAGTAACAGAGTCCGAGCCACCAAAGAAGTCCCGTGAAAACCGCGCTTGAGTCGCCATCAACTTTAAAATTTGAGCTTTATAGACACAAGGAATCTCAAATTTTAGTTCCGTTTTTCCGTGACGTCAACATCATCATCATCATCAGCAACCCACACTCGTCCACTGCTGGACATAGGTCTCCCCTAATGCACGCCACTGCTCCCGATTTCCGGCCACTCTCATCCAGCCCACACCAGCCAGCCTTCGAATGTCATCATCCCATCTTGTCGCAGGGCGTCCTACACTACGCTTACCGAGTCGCGGTCTCCACTCAGGGACTTTACGGCTCCAACGGGTGTCTGTTCTGCGGCTAATATGACCAGCCCACTGCCACTTCAGTTTGCTAATTCGGTGGGCTATGTCGGTGACTCTGGTTCTCTGTCGGATTACATCGTTTCTGATACGGTCCTTCAGAGATACTCCGAGCATAGCCCTTTCCATAGCTCTTTGAGCGACTTTGAACCGGTGGACTAGTCCAGCCGTGAGTGTCCGTGAGTGTTCCGTGGCGTGTGTACTTTATATTACACCCTGGTGACCCTGGACCTGATCTTCATTTAACATCTGGTGTGATTGAGGTAATATTTTTGTCCGACGTAACATAAAAAACCGGACAAGTGCGAGTCGGACTCGCCCATGAAGGGTATATCTACTTCAAACCAATTTTCGTTGTTAGTTTTCATGATTATGTACATCATATATTATCATATACTAAGACCTCCTGCACGTTATCAACTGAGCCATCGATTATCGAGCTATGGTATTTTTTTGTTTAAATCAGTAAACAAACAGTAAATATTCCAGGTGGAACCAATCTTTCATTGAGCTGTGAGCTACCTATTTCCCTAGGCATTGCGAATCATTTTAGGTATGGTTAAACATACATGGTACTCATGAATAAAAATTTTAATTCGCCTTGTTAGTGCTTGAACCTAAGGCTATGCGCAAACGGGTCACCGACGACAACCACTAGTGGCCATCTCGCGTCACCTCACAAGAGTAGAAGGTCAACATTTACGGAACAGATCATTTACAAGATGGGTACTGCAAAGTGTTACTTAAATTAATCTACAGAGTGTAAAAAGAACCTTAACGAAACCAGTGTCTACGCACTCAGACCAATAAAACAAGTCTTAGAACAAAAAATTATTGATGGGAAACGAAGTTGATTTTTTGGTGTCAATTTTAATCCTATAAACGGACAACCCAATGAACAGCGTACACCAGACCGCGCCGCACTCAAACATTACTTTGCGGGCTGTACGTTTGGACAAAAATTAGGTAATAATGTTTAAAATTTATTTACATCAAAATCTTGAGATTTTTATTTTGACTTTGACGTTCAATAACTTGGAAAGTATTGAGTTCCCAGGTATGGTCTAGAAAAATGGTCCTGATGATGTGCTGAATACGTAGGTTTCGGCTTCGTTAAGGGCCTTTTTACACCCTGTACACGCACGCAGTGCCACATAGAGAGAAAGTCACTCAGTCAGGATTGGAAACGAAGGTGGTCGGTGACTGCCATGAGTGGCTAGTGGAAGCCTTAAGTGGTCGGTGGTTGTCATTAGAAGTCCGACCACTACAATTTGTAACATTTCATTTTTACCTTGTGAGAGCCACGCTTCGGCATGAATGTGCCGGCTCGACCGGAGTGATACCACGGCCTCACAGACAAGCGGTGTGAGGCAGCACTGTAATGTGTTTAGCTGCGTGAGTGACGGTACCGGAGGCCTAATCCGGGGGAAGGAGGGTTTAAAAGGTTGGCAGCGCACTTGGGACTCCACTGGTGTCGCGGGTGTCCATGGGCGGTGGCAATCGCTTACCATCAGGTGATCCGTCAGCTCGCCTGCCACCTATCATCTGCTGCGAAGACATAGAGTTGCGAGTGGCCTCCCACCGCTAGCGTATAGCCGACATCCGTTACACGTGCGCGCAAGTCCATAGAAACCATTATTATAAAATCATATAAACAGAGGGCTACAACGGAACGAAATTAACGACCAAATCTTTACATCCGTCTCATTCACACGCGCCTTTCATCACAATTTTTTTCGTTGTAGGCCCTCAGCTTGTCGCTAGTCGCTACCCACACCGAGACCGCGTTGGTGGGTGGCCAGTGTGCGCGGTGCCTAAAAGGCCTTAATTGATTAGGCACTATCTGTTTTGTCAATAAATAAGACATTTACATGCTCTTATTATGGCTAAATTCTGATCGTGACGTGCTCTCTAGTACCTACACTATAAACGTCATATTTAAGAGGGCCTGTTCGGTACAGTAGCGCTGGCATTTGAATTTTTAAAATTTGATGAATTTAAGACATTGGAAGAAAAAATCGCTTCATTAGGTACGTGGGTAATAGAGAAAAGTACCTAAGTATATGTCATTTGTGCTTGGATTTGAACCTAGGACATTCCGTTTGGAGTCGCAAGGCTTGTAGCTTATTGGAAAAGAACGTGCGTTCTTTTCTAATAAGCTACAAGCGTTCTAAAAGAGTTCAACGACGACACATAATTTACCACTTTGGGAGTATTGCGTTTAGAAAAAATGATGTTAAAAACCTCAACATCATTTTTAAAAACCTATCCATAGATAATTCACACATATAGGTTTGATGAAAAAAAATTTTGAGTTTCAGTTTCAAGTATGACGAACCCCCAATGTTTTTATTATTTCCAATTTTTGTGTAAAAATCGTAATGCGGTTAACAAAATACATATATTTACCAAGTTTCAATAGTATAGTTTTATAGTTTCGGAGAAAAGTGGCTGTGACATACGGACGGACGGACGGACAGACGTGACGAATCTATAACGGTTCCGTTTATTGCCATTTGGCTACGGAACCCTAAAAAGGATACAAAGCTAGGAAATTGAAGAAATAGGTACTTATTACCTAGGCACCTAACTTCTTTAATGTTTTATACAAATACTTCTATCAGAAAAACCCGGATTGGTTAATCATAAAAAAGAAAGGGTTTAAGTACAAATGAGATAAACATTACACCGATATAAACGAGTACTTTTTCTCGTGATTCATCGGGATCTCGGGTTTACCCAGCGATAAAACTGATCGCAATCGACACCATATCTGCCGCAGTGGTACTCAGAACCCCCGCCCGAAGGAGGAAAATGAATCCAATTTAATTTCACTTCGGGGATTCCATTTCTCTCCGAGTGCAATGTTGTTTACATTGTTCATGAAACTGTGAACATTTACTTCCCTTTAACCACGTGTTCTACTTACGAACCATTCTGAACAACATTTGTTCTATGACTTTTCGAAATTCGTCGAAATTTTTTTCGACTTCCCAAAAAAAAAATACAAAATGAGCAAGTCACGTTTTTTTTTTTTTTTTTACTGTAGATAGGTAAGCGTTTGACCATATTTCACCTGATGGTAAGTGATAATATGGTCTAAGATGTAGCACGATTACCTAGAAGATACCTATTCACTCGCGCTTTGAAAACCCCCAAATTGTAGCCACTAGGGAACACCTCCTCAGGCAACTGATTCCACTGTTTCGCAGTACGAATAAGAAAACAGGATTCAAACCTCTTTGTGCGGACTTTTGGTATTTCTACCATGTACCGGTGTCGATTGAGGGTCTGCCTGGTGGAGTAGTGGAAGAACGGAGATGCTCCAATGGCATTGTACAGTTCCGTGGCGCACTCTCCAAAATGTATCCGGTAGAAGACCGATAAGCTTGCTACCCTGCGTCGGTGTTCAAGGTTTTGTAGCCTCTTACACACAAGCTCGTCGTCGCCAATTAGCCTCTTGGCCCTTCTCTCAATACTCTCTAACGCCTCAAGCTGGTATTTGGCTGAGCCATCCCAAAGATGAGAACAGTACTCCATGCAGGCTCGGACTTGCGCTTGATATAAGTTAAGCAGCTGTCCTGGCGTAAAGTACTGCCTCACTTTAGCCAGAATACCGAGCTTTTTTGAGGCAAGTTGAGCTTTGGACTCGATGTACGTGCCAAAGTTGAGGGAAGGGGTGAGGGACATGCCAAGAAGCTCAAGACGGCTAGTAATCGGTACGGACACATTCTGGAAAGTGGGAGTCAGTTGGAATTGACTCCGTTTAGCAGAGAACAAACACGCCTGGGTCTTAGCTGCATTGAACGAAACTCGGTTGGCATTTCCCCAGTCGAAGACCGCCTTCAAGGTCTCGTTCATGCGCTCGACCATCGCCTCTCTATGTCTCTGGATGTCCGCCGGCTTGGCACGTGCACTGGAATTGTAACTCTCTACAACTGTGCTGTCGTCCGCATACCCATAGATGCCGGGTTTTAGCAGGTCGTTTATGTGCAGCAAGAAGAGAGTTGCAGAAAGTACAGACCCCTGAGGGACTCCAGCATTAATCGCCAGTTGGTCAGAAGAGCAGCCATCAATGACCACTCTTAAGGACCTACCCCTCAGGAAATCAGAAATCCAAGTGCATAAGCCAGCGGGAAGTCCATACGCGGAAAGCTTACCAGTAAGGCTATCATGCCAGACCCTGTTGAAGGCCTTTGAGATATCAAGGGATACTGCAAGAGCCTCCCCGTGATTCTCAATGGCCTGGCCCCAGATGTAAGTGGCATACGCTAGAAGATCCCCAGTAGACCGATTCCGGCGAAAGCCATATTGTCGGTCGCTGAGGAGGTCGTTCGATTCTAGGTATGCCAAAAGCCTATTGTTCAGTACACGCTCCATAGTCTTGCAGAGTATGGAGGTAACCGAAATTGGCCTGTAGTTAGTAGGGTCGGCACGACTGCCTTTTTTAGGCACGGGCTGCACGTTGGCAAGCTTCCATGAATTTGGTACTATACCAGACGACATGGAAAGGCGAAAGAAGCGCGTAAGTACAGGAGCCAGCTCAGGCGCACAGGTTTTGAGTACTATCGCCGGAATCTCATCTGGTCCACTTGCTTTATTCACGTCTAGATTCCGCAGGGTTTTCAGGACCTCAGTCTGGCGAATGTGTATTTCGGGCATGGAACACCCACAATCCGGCAGACTAGGAGGTGGTACACTGGCGGAATCCAGACGCGAAGCCTCCGCAAATTGAGTAGCGAATAAATCAGCTTTCTCTTTGGCGGTATGTGCAAGTGAGCCATCAGGTTTCAACAGTGGTGGGAGTGAGGGACGGCAGAATTCCGATTCGACCGCCTTAGCCAGAGACCAAAAAGCTTTACTACCCGCAGGGTACGAAGCAAGTTTGGTCCCAATCCGTCTTATGTGGTCAAATCTAGCCTTCCGTATTGCTTTCTTACTGGACTTAGCAGCCTTGTTGAATGCTTTTTTCTTTTCGGAGACATCCTTTGCTTTGCGGTTACGAGCATCAACCCAGGCTAGGTAAGCTTTGTGCTTCGCCGTTTCGGCCTTACTGCACAATGCGTTGAACCAGGGTTGAGCTTTGCCAGATCCGGCTACGTCACGGAACGGAATAAAATATTCCATTCCCTGACGCAACACTTGCGTCACGGCTTCCGCACAAGCTGAAGGGTCTCCAGAAGAAAAGCATATCGGCCACCAAGGGTAAGATGCAAAGAACGATCGCATCTCATCCCAATCCGCTGACTTGTATCGCCATACCCGCCGGGTGCCACTAGGACAGCGATCGAGCGGGAAATAGACAGATACAGATTTCACCAAACAGTGGTCGGAACTGCCAAGAGGCGGTAAAACCGACACTGAATAACTGTCTGGATCAGTAGTCAGCAGAAGGTCCAAGCAATTAGCGGTGTGGCCGTCAACATCAGGAACCCGAGTCGCCTTTTGAACCAGCTGGGTGAGATTCAACGCTAACGCAAGCTTTCGTGTCTCTCTCCCAGCATGATCGGTGCGTTCATGGGGGAACAGCCATTCCTGGTGGACAGCATTAAAGTCTCCCAGAAGAACGAGTTGGGCCGTCGGGTATTTCTGTTGAGCGGCGTCCGCCGCCTCATCATTAAAATAAAGTCCGGGAAGGAATAAACTAAAAGCTACTTGGATGGAATGGAATTTGCTAAAATGTTATGAGATTTTTTGACCATCTTCTCTCACCACTTAACGTGTAATTTCCGGTTGCGACTAAACCTGTTGCTCTAGAGCCAAGGGTGACCTTGATGATTCAGGATTTGGGGTGTCTAGTAATTACAATACCGTCAAACTTTCGCAACCCTTTTAACTCGCAAAGCTAACCAACTGAACCACGGCTCCACGTTTCAGAAACTATCCGAAACGTGCAGGTGGCTTAATTTAAAGCCGTCCCGTAACGAACGAAAATATACCTGTCGCATCCAAACAAAGGAGACACATAGCGCGCGTGAAAGAGAGGGAAACTCCGATTCGGTTGTAACGTCTGCTTTAAATTAGGCCCTCAGGTTTCCTCACCATTGGCCATCTATATAGCTATAATAATGTTTCTACATTATGATTGGCCGTGTGGTCCCCGGCAGAGTAGAATAGGCCACCCTCACTCTTACCGAGGTGTCGTAAAAGGCGACTAAGGTAAAGCTGCTGGCATGATCATCAGCACCCAGAGAAGGAAAACTCTGCATTTGCTTCAAAACCCTCGCCAACCCGTCTGCCAAGCGTGGTGAGTATGGCAATTACCCCTCATGTGATTGAGGCAGGCCCGTGCCCCAGCAGTGGGGACTTAAATGGGCTGATGATGATGATGATAGCTATAATAATGTTTCTACATTATGATAAGATGTTAAAAATTTACATCATTTTAGAACCATCAAATCAAAAAAACTAATTTCAGATAGAAAAATATAAAAATCATTTTTCGACCAGGAAAAAACCTACCTTAGGTTTTTTTATAGTTGTCTAAGCGAGCTATGTGCACGTTTCTTTTGATTCATTATTTACGGGACACATTGACATTTTTGATAATTTTTCTTAGTCGGGTCAGGAATAGTCCCCGCGACCTTTGTGCCAGAGCTAAACGGATCGTCATAATAAAAAAGGAGATTCCCGGATTTTCATATATTTTTTGCCCAAATATGAAAGTGCCAGCCAATAAAAATTTTTGTTAAATTCACTGAAGATGTATGAAGATTATTGACTCAAATAAAATAAAGGATTATAATGATCCTACAGATTTGGTACTATAGTAATAAATATTCAAGGGAGCAAGTCCTACAGAATACTGTAAAAAAATTAACTGGCCGGCACTTGGACTAAAAAAGGGCATGTCCTTTCAGTAATTTCCATCAATTTATAAAATATTCAAAGTTTTCTTAATTATTCCGACTCACAGAACTTTCGTTCGTCGGGACTCCGCTCGGGAGTTCGTGAATAAATCCCTGGAATTAATTGCCAAAGGGATGTTTTAATAATTGGGTAGACTGATTAGAAGCTGCTAGGTATCTATTAAACTTCCTCAAACGTACTCATTTTAATTATAGGTAGTATCTCTTTTATTCTAGGTCTTATCTTAATTACCGTTAGGTACACTTTAGTTTTTCGAATATATCGGTCTATAGGTAGATATACCTATGTTTTTATTTACAGAGTAATGTTTTCGATTTCTTGTTCCAAGACATGGCACAAATATGTCTTGATTCTTGGACCTATTGGTTATTATCGATTTTCTCTGTTATGTAAATAAATAACGGTAGATTATGGTATTTCCAATTAACTGTAGATTACTTACAGTTGATTGATTTTTAGGATACCAGATCCTTAAAAACGAAAAGTAAACGGAACCCTTATAAGATCACTTTGTTGTCCGTTAGTCTGTCTGTCCGTCTGAAGTGTCAAGTCGATACCCTTTATTTCGGTAATGCGTGATGGTATTGAGTTGAAATTTAAACCGTATACATACATAAGTCTAAGGTAAAGCTGCTGGCATGAACATCAGCACTCAGAGAAGGAAAACTCTGCATTTATATTAAAACCCTCGCCAACCCGTCTGCCAAAGCGTGGTGAGTATTGCAATAACCCCTCATGTGATAGAGGGAGGCCCGTGCCTCAGCAGTGGGGACTTAAATGGGCTGATGATGATGATGATGATACATAAGTCTACGGTTTCCATTAGAGAGCGATGGAAGCTTAGTAGATAAGAGCTCAAGCTTAGTTGCAAATGTAGATAATATATGCCTATTTTGACCACTAGCTCGGCGGTCGCGTAACCGTCGTGCGGAAACCTACATTGTAATTAACAGACTTACCAAATGCTCCACTCCAATCCACTGGTGTCGCAAGTCTCCATGGGGGCAGCAATCGCTTACCATCAGGCGATCCGTCTGTTCATCTGCGGCCTATCACATAAAAAAGTCCTGGAATTTGGTTCAAGCTTTGGGTACAACTGAGAAAGACACGATTGGATGATGATGGATGACTCAAGTCTACGGTCTCCCGAAGTTGTGATAAAATCAAACTGTTATTGCTATTTATTTATACAAGGGATGCCTTCAGGGATTGTTCCCGGGATCCAGGTCAAGGCGCGGCCAGGAGGCCACTCTCCGCAATAATCTAGACACGTGTAACTCTTTACTGAAATGACTCAGTGATCATATGATACACTGTTCAGAATCTCTAATGTTCGCTCCGAATATATCATTCGACTCAAATGGATATCGAGTCCGAGTGAGCCGAATGACCCGATTGAGCTGAATGATCCGAGTGAGCCGAATGAGCGGAATGATCCGAATGAGCTGAATGATCCGAATGAGCGGAATGATCCGTATGAGTTGAATGTTCCGAGTGAGCCGAATGAGCGGAATGATCCGAATGAGCTGAATGATCCGAATGAGCGGAATGATCCGTATGAGCTGAATGATCCGAGTGAGCCGAATGAGCGGAATGATCCGAATTCAGAACGAAAGAGTAAGCTGTGGTGTTGTGAATAGGTAAGGCCGTCTTTCCATGTATTACGCAGGGGGAAAGAGATAGGTATATTACATGATTTACATGGCACAGCAGGAGGGGATCGATTATTCATTCGTAACAAATCAATTAAACACGGATCTGTCTGAGAGTTCATGAGTTGAGTTCCAAATGATTCAAATGAAGCGTTTCACTCTTCCGCATCTTTGCACTGATCCAGATAATGGTCCATTCTTTTGAAAGATACGTTTTTGCCAGGTCTAAATCACGCCCTTGTCCCTCACGTAGAGTTGTAACGAGATGCAAATAATGTTCATCATAGCAATTATTGTGATTAGAACACCATCAAAAATGACAACCAGTATTATGTATGATTTATTGGTTCTAATGATGAACTTATACATTTTTAAAATCACAAAACACAACTTTGTCATTTGTACTAGTACTATCTTTAAAACTACGCAACGGATTTTGTTTGATGTGGTAATTTTTAATAAATAGAGAATTTCGACTAAGGTAAAGCTGCTGGCATGATCATCAGCACCCAGAGAAGGAAAACTCTGCATTTATATCAAAACCCTCGCCAGCCCGTCTGCCAAGCGTGGTGAGTATGGCAATTACCCCTCATGTGATTCAGGGAGGCCCGTGCCCCAGCAGTGGGGACTTAAATGGGCTGATGATGTCTGTATAAAGACATACTCCTTTGTTTTGAGTAGCATTAATGAGTTATTCTTTAACTGGCGCATTTAGTTCGATAGTGAACCTGCAATATACGCCAAAGGTAGGGAGTTCGATACCCGCCCTGGACAAACATTCGTGTGATGTTTTTTCATTGTCTGGGTGTAGTACAGGGTGTATTATATAACATTTACATCCCTTTAACCACTTGTTCTACCAACCATTCTGAACAAGATTTGTTCTATGCCGTGTGTGATTACCTTACCCCAAGATTAGGGCTCCGGTACCCTCATTCACGCACCGAAATAGACAGGTTTTCTGTGAGGCCGTGTTATCACTCCGGTCGAGCCGGCCCATTTATGCCGAAGCGTGGCCTTTTAACCACTGGTTCTACCATAAAAAAAAAAATTGTAATTCCTCACAGAAGACCGGCGTGAAGCAGCACCTGCGCTGTGTTTCGCCATGTGAGTGAGGTTACCGGAGACCCAATGGGGAGGAAGGGGAAAAGGTTGGCAGCGCACTTTTGACTCCACTGGTGTTGCGGGTGTCCATAGGCGGCGGAATTGCTTACCATCAGGTGATCCGTCTGCTCGTCTGCCACCTCTCATATAAAAAAAAAATCCTCTGTGGTCTGATATCCGTAACACTAGTTCAATTAGTATAATATCAGATCAAAGTATGAGATGTTACATGAGTGTATTTATTATGGCGAAGAACGGACTATTAAACTTACCCGTTTGGAACAGTGGTAATGAACGCTTCCTTTGGTCCAAGGGTTGCGGGGCCGTTACCCGCACAGAACAAACATTTGTGTGCATTGTATAGGTCTGGGTGATTTCTATGTATTATAAGTATGTATTTACAAAGGGTGTATCTGTGAACATTTACATCCCTTTAACCGTTCTTTCAACTATTCTGAACAAGATTTGTTCTATGACTTTTGGAAATTTGTATAAAAAATGTCAAGTTCTCATACAAAGTAGGTCACGTGGATGGAGTCGAATTAATTTTCGACTGATTTCGAAAAGTCGTAGAACAAAATGATGTTCAGAATGGTTGGTAGAACACGTGGTTAAAGGGATGTAAAAGTCCACAGATACACCCTGTATGTGTATTTGTAATTCCGCTGTTGGTTCTGATATACGTAACACAGGTGCTTGAGCTACCTATCTCGGTTTCAGATCAATGCATGTAATGTTGTGGAATATTTATTTATTTATTATTACATGCAATAGAATATTTTTATTTGGACTCACAGTCACATCACTACCTCACATTGGTTGAATGCTACAAACTCACTAACTTAGTGTTGGCCGGAGCAGAGTGGCTTTATTGAGGAGTGTGTAATGAGCAGTAATAAATAAGCGTCGGGTTTTCTGCTTTCGTTGATGGTAAGTGGCGCTATGCGAGTATACACGGTTTTGCTGTTTAGGGACTGATGGTTCCTAGTTACGTTTAGTAGCTTTGGATAGTTTCTGAAACATTTGACCGTGGGAGAACCACGTTTCGGCGTGAATGGGCCGGCTCGACCGGAGTCATACCACGGTCTCACAGAACATCGGCGTGAAGCAGCACTGTGCTGTGTGCTGTGTTTCGTTGCGTGAGTGTGGGTAGAGGCTTATTCCGGGGGAAAGGGCGGTTTAAAGGCTGGCAGCGCACTTGTGTCGCCACTGGTTTCGCGGGTGTCCATGGGCGGCGCCAAACGCTTACCATCAGGTGATCCGTCTGCTCATCTGCCACCTATCACATAAAAAAATGTTTCGTGTGCTTTCTCTTTCGTGTGAAAGGGACGAGAAAAACGATTCGGCCGTTAATTCGTGTTCAAAGTAGGCTTCGAGACCCAAGGTGGCTCGACATAATTATACACCATCAAAATAAGCGAAAAAAAATGAGCTGTTCCATACAAAATGGAATATCCACCTGGCAACATTGTATGGAACAGCTGAACAGTTCCATTCATGGTGAAGCGTGGCTCTCCCACAGTCAAAGATTTACTCGTATAAGCCCTTTGGTCACATTTAGATTATATGCTGTACCTAATAGCGCCCTCGCAGCCTCATATTGGCTCAATGTTACAAACAAACGCACTTATGTCGAGTGCGGTGGCGCGATTGCCTTCATTACAGAGATTGTGTGTTCAGCTTCGGTTTACTGGTGGTGGAAGGAGAGATACTTAGTTGCCTACTTCCCTTAGGACTTTCCTAACAAGAATAGTTAAATTATTTGTCGATGTTTTTTGGGTCGGAAAACATCTTAGGAAATGCTGGATGACTAGACATTATTGCCTACTCGCTTAGGACTTTTAAAAGAATAGTCAACTTATTTTTCGTGTTTTTTGGTCGAAAATATTTAAAAATGCAATTTGAGAACTCAACCTAATCGCTTAGACTTTCATACAACTCGTAAATTATTTTATTCTCGGAAAATTCTTATGCAATGGTGCACAGGGAGCCAGCGCCGACGCTGGTTTTCACGGCTAACCTAAAACATTTGTGCACCTCTGTTCCCGCTCCGACCCATTATACAACCCGTAAGGGTGAAGCCAAATAGGGACAGAGAAAGAACCGAGGCGCAACTTTGGGGACTCGATGGGACGGTTCTACATACTATTTAGTACAACTAACATATTCTACACAAACAGACAAACACAGTAACAATCCTTTTTTTGACAACGGTACAGAACTGAACACAGAAATGATAACAATATAAATATCTCACTCATCTAGGTCCTTATATTAATGTGCAACCACGACCCATAATATTGTAGCTAAACCAAACAATTGAAAACTGTTCATAGTATTCTCCTCCTTCAAATAGTAAAAAAATTAAAATTTTAAAGGTTTTTCGAACGTGTCGCATCAAAAAAGTGAAAGGCAGTAATAAACAAAAAAAAAAAAAAAAGATTTGCAATTGTAATGGAAATTGGAAAACGTAGGATGATGAATGAATTGCTGTTGTGTGATAATTTGTGGTGATAAAGACCAGACAAAGTGGCCGTATGGAAGAACGCACGAGGAATTGCACCTGTGGCCCAACGTGCTGCCACCGTAGATTTGACGTGGCGGACAAAAGTCCTTCAATGTGGATCTTGACTTTCGGCCACGAAGACATCAACCAGTGCCCGCGTCATGTCTCGCGTGACGCGTTACCGACAACATGTCGCGTCGCTCGTGCTAACTTTAAACGTGAGTAACATAACGTCTACTTATTCTCTCCAGGTTATGGGTTGGCAAGAGCTTGCTAAGATGTACGTTATTTTTTCAGCGGGGTACGCGATGTATTAGGTCGATGTTTTTTGGGTTCGGAAAAATCATCTTATGAAAATGCAATGGTGGAGTGGAAATACTTAATGCCTACGTCGCTTAGACTTTTCCCTACAGAATAGTCAAATTATTTGTCGATGTTTTTTTGGTCGGAAAAATCATCTTAGAAAATGGTGGTGAGGGGGAGATACTTAATTGCCTACGTCGCTTAGGACTTTCTAACAAGAAATAAGGGAAATTTTTGTCGATGTTTTTTGGTCGGAAAAAATCAATGCATTAGAAAAATGCAATAGGTGGTGGGGAAGATACTCAATTGCTACGTCGCTTTTAGGATTTCCTAACAAGAATTAGTAAAATTATTTGTATGGAATGAATGACTGAAATGAATAAATCTTTATTTGACACAGATAGGTAAAAAGAACATACAGTTAATACAGGTAATAAAAATAACAAAACAATAAAATAAATAGATACTAAATAAAATAATAAAAACGCGGTCAAAATAGGTGACCGCTCAGCTTTTGTCGACACTGCCGAGTATAGCCAGCGCCGACGTGGTTTCAAGAGGACTAACCTCAAAACATTGTTGCACCTCTGTCCCCTCCGCCTCCAATTATAAATTTTACCCGTAAGGGTGAAGCAAATAGGGACAGAGAAAGATACAGAGGCGCAAACCTGGGGACTCCGATGGACGGTTCTACATACTATGAGTAACAAATAAACATATTCTACACAAACAGACATACACAGTAACACATCCTTTTTGTAAAACAGGTACAGAAAATGAACACAGAAAATGATAACAATATAAATATCTCACTCGATCTAGGTCATTATATAATGTGCAACCACTTGAACACATAAATATTGTAGCTAAACCAAACAAGTTGAAAAATGTTCATTAGTATTCTCTACTTCAATAGTAAAAAAATTAAAAATTTTCTAAAGTTTTAGAACGTGGGCGCATCAAAAAAAGTAAAGGCAGTAATAAACAAAAAAAAAAAAAAGATTTGCAATTGTAATGGAAAATTGGTTTTCTAAAAACGTATGGAGGATGAATGAATTCTGTGTGTGATAATTTTGGTGGTTGCTGAAGACCAGACAAGTGGATTATATGTATGGGAGAAACGCACGAAGAGTTGCACACTGTGGCCCAACGTGCTTTTGCCACGTAGGATTGTGACGTGGTAGAGGCTAGATACTTACTATTTTTGTGTCATATTATATCTTTAGGAGCTTATTTAACAGAATAGTAGCTAAAAAATAGTCAATTTGTCGAGTTTTTGGGTCGGAAAAAATCACTTAGAAAATGCAATGGTGGAGGGGAAGATACTATACTTAGTTGCCTACTTCCCTTAGGACTTTCCTAACAAGAATAGTTAAATTATTTGTCGATGTTTTTTGGGTCGGAAAAACATCTTAGAAAATGCAATGGTGGAGGGGTAGACACTTAATTGCCTACGTCGCTTAGGACTTTCCTAACAAGAATAGTCAAATTATTTGTCGATGTTTTTTGGGTCGGAAAAATCATCTTAGAAAATGCAATGGTGGAGGGGAAGATACTTAATTGCCTACGTCGCTTAGGACTTTCCTAACAAGAATAGTAAAATTATTTGTCGATGTTTTTTGGGTCGGAAAAATCATCTTAGAAAATGCAATGGTGGAGGGGAAGATACTTAATTGCCTACGTCGCTTAGGACTTTCCTAACAAGAATAGTCAAATTATTTGTCGATGTTTTTTTGGTCGGAAAAATCATCTTAGAAAATGGTGGTGGAGGGGGAGATACTTAATTGCCTACGTCGCTTAGGACTTTCCTAACAAGAATAGGGAAATTATTTGTCGATGTTTTTTGGGTCGGAAAAAATCATCTTAGGAAATGCAATGGTGGAGGGGAAGATACTTAATTGCCTACGTCGCTTAGGACTTTCCTAACAAGAATAGGGAAATTATTTGTCAATGATTTTGGTCGGAAAAATCATCGTAGAAAATGGTGGTGGAGGGGGAGATACTTAATTGCCTACGTCGCTTAGGACTTTCCTAACAATAATAGTCAAATTATTTGTCGATGTTTTTGGGTCGGAAAAAATCATCTTAGAAAATGCAATGGTGGAGGGGTAGATACTTAATTGCCTACGTCGCTTAGGACTTTCCTAACAAGAATAGGGATATTGTTTGTATGTTTTTGGTCGGAAAAATCATCTTAGAAAATGGTGGTGGAGGGGGAAATACTTAATTGCCTACGTCGCTTACGACTATGCTAACAATAATAGGGAAGTGATTTGTCGATGTTTCTTGGATCGGAAAAATCATCTTAGAATTCTAAAGCTGTACAGTTTGACTAAATGTTGCTTTAAGAGAAACAGGCATTTTTATCTCAAGAAAATTATCTAGGCGCCTATATTTCATCTAAATATGGAAAATGAACAACATGTGGCAAGTATTTCCCACTTTTGAAATTGTGCTAAACAAACTGGGAACAAAAAAATTATAAAAGTTTTTATATTCAAAATATCGAATAAGAAAATTAAAAATAGTTTATTTAGGCAATACAGAGTGTATCTGTGGACATTTACATCCCTTTAACTACGTGTTCTACCAACCATTCTGAACAACATTTGTTCTACGACTTTTCGAAATTAGTCTAAAATTTTGTTCGACTCTCCATACAAAATGATCAAGTTATGTGACCGACTTTGTATGAGAAGCTGAATTTTTTTATGCCTATTTCCAAAAGTCTTAGAACAAATATTGTTCAGAATGGTTGATGGGTGGTTAAAGGGATGTAAATGTTCACAGATAAACCCTGTATTTTGGAATGTTATTTTAAATATTCATCCCATTATTAATATACTTAAATAAATCAAAAGGACTCAATCATGCCAACTCTGATATGACGATGTGATGATGATCTGAACTCTGATATCTTTATGAACTCCCATTACTTGCATCCAGAGAAAGGATATCCTACTTGATAAGTCATCTTCATCCCCCTGCCCTTTTCCCAGGTTATCTGGAGTCGGTGCGGTATTTCTTCCTTTTCCATACGTCCCTGTCATTCGTCATCGAATCATCCACCTCTTTCCCATCATGTCATTCTTCACACAATCCATCCATATCTCTTTCTCGGCCGTCCTCTGTTCCTCATTCCCCAAAAACATTTACACTCATCTCTTTTGGTTACAATTTCTTCCCCTCTTCTTATTACATGGCCATACCAGGAAAGACAAGTAGATATTATTACTTGATAAGTAGATATTGTAAATACTTATATCAGGGAAAATAATATTTGAATGTTTTAAGAGATGTGGGCGAATCCCGCTGCGCCGCATTACGAATAAAATTAATTAACTCTTCCCTCACCACAAAACGCCTGCGTTCCGGATTTGCAAGAGTCGAAAAATTTCTAAATTAATTTAGTTAGGAACAAAGTTTCTTTTTAATGCTCCATTGTAGTGCTTTTTCCTTTAGTACAACCGTCTGTCGGTCATTGAGACATTTCATATTGAAAAATGATGAATACGATAATTGTCTCGCCGTGAGTGAGGGTACTGGCCCAATCTGAGGAAAAGGGGGTTTAAAGGTTGGCAGCGCACACGTGACTCCACTGGTGTTGCGGGTGTCCATGTGCGGCGGCTATCACTTGCCGTCAGGTGATCCGCCTGCTCGTCTGCCATCTATCATATAAAAAAACCCCCAGTGAACTTTTCACTTCAGTCATAGACCTGAAAACCAATAAACTTTACTTGTTACAAAACGATGCTTAACCTTTAGCGGTCGGTGGTAGGATGTAATTTATGAGTCGCTTAGAATTTTCATTATCGTCGACTGTTAGACGAACGATGGTAATGATGAAACTTGCTCTTCGTTTGTCTATTGGATGGAAATGGAAGAAAAACATTTTTATTTATATGATAGGTGGCAGACGAGCAGACGGATCACCTGATGGTAATCGTTTGCCGCCACCCATACACATCCGCGACATCAGTTGAGTCACAAGTGCGCTGCCAACCTTTTAACCCCCCTTTCCCCCTGGATTGGGCATCCAGTACCCTCACTCATGCAGCGAAACACAGCACAATGCTGCTTCACGCCGGATTTCTGTGAGCCCCCGGTCGAGCCGGCCCATTCATGACGAAGCGTGGCTCTCCCACGGTAAATTTTAAGCGTGCGACCTATTGTGAGGTAGTCTACGCCGTTGCGGCGATTATTACATTACTAAAAAAATATATTACCTGTTGTAATTTGTTATTAACAGTAGGTATTTGTTTGATTTATGGTATGGTATACAAATATTTCCCAAAGGATTGCATGCCTCAAGTGGCAATGGGCATATACCTACATAGCGAGGAGAACAGACGGCCGTTGGGGCGGAAAGGTCCTCGAGTGGAGGGCACGTACAGGAAGTTACAGCGGGCGGCACAGGACCGATCTTTGTGGAGAACACTAAGCCTATGTCCAGCAGTCGACGTCTATTGGCTGAAATGATGATGATGCAAATATTTATGTGCTGAGATTTGAGTTACATAGTGTGAGTCGAATATGTTTTCCTATTGTGCTATTGTTAAAAAAAATACGAGTGTAATTTACCTCACGTTTAAATAATGCTAGATTCCAATCTATTATGCTTCCTAACGTTGAGGTGGGGGCAACTAGCGACGCCAATCGATTTTAATTTTTAGCTACTAATCCGGTTCTATTTTAAACAATTTCGGGGTTACAACCTCTCGGCAAACACTTATACTATTTATTAAATAACCAAGTAAAAATGTTGGATCCAACGCGTATGCAAAAAATTGATTCACGCCAAAAGCAGCCACTTTTGGCAGTAAACAATTTATCGCGTACAAAAACGGACCCAACATTTGTGCATGGTAATTTAATAAATAGTATAAGTGTTTGCCGAGAGGTTGTAACCCCAAAATTGTTTAAAATAGATCCGCATTAGTAGCTAAAAATTAAAATCGATTGGCGTCGCAGGGTTGACCCTACCCGTCGCCTTAATAGCGGTTCATAATGTGGTTTTCTCTGTTATAATGTTTATTTAGAAAGAGATAACTTGATTTTTTGATATCTTCTCGAAAAAACATGTTATCACTTTCTAATTCGGTTCTAAAGGCGTTTGTAAATTTACCTTACCAAAGATTATAACAACTTTTGAACTCCACTGCACTAAAAAACAAAAAGGTTTTTTTTATCTTTTAATAGGCGAAAAAGGTTAAACGCTTGTTGTTGGTGAAAAAAGAAAATATTGCTCAAGTAAGCCAAGTCTAGCATAACAATTATATAATCTGTGGAAAGTCTCCTTATTTAGCAATACGGTACATGACTATTTTTTTTTATTTTTGCAATCAAAAGACCTCTCAATGATAGAAACATCGTTGAAAAAATCACTTGATTCTCATTTAAACCACCTGAGATATCACAACTTTAAAATCACACTATTTTGGGCAAACCCAAAACGCTCCCTACAAATGGCTACTAAAATGTGACGTCACACTTGAGTATTTTGTATGCATTTCATTTGAATTTTGTATGGTAGCTATATCAAATGTTTCGTTTATGTCAATGGTTTTATTATAATAATTGGTGCAAATTGTATGGGTTATTTAATGGTATAATTATTTTTTAATAATTTCATAGTTTTAAAATGGACTTGCCCATGAATCTTTGAATGATCATAAAACCGGCTAGACGTAATATTTTTAATTGAGAATTTTTGCTATTGGCACATATTGACCTATATTTTGATAAAATATTTATATTTTGTAAAACCTTGAGCTTAGTCATATACCCTATTATGCACGAGTTACATTTATAATTATTTAGACACGCATTTTAATGCACCAAATCGTATGCATTTAGTATCTAAGAATTTTCCATGAAAGTGACACTAATTTCCATTAGATATGAAATATAATATAGTACGCTTTTTTATGCCTATTAACATTCTTAATTAGTTATTTTAATTTAAAAAATGCATCGGGTCCTTTAAATAAACATCGATTGAATATTTATCAGTATCAGTTGTATCGGTTTTATAAAATAGATTTAAGAGCATTACCAATTGGTAATTTATTTACAAAAAAAATGCTAGTCATGAAGGATTGGGCCTGTATACTTACTTACATGGAGGCGGTTTTTTTTAATACCTAGTAAATAACCGGATAGTTAATTTAAATAGGGATGAATTAATCCCAGTATTGTGGATAGCATGTCCCATCTTAAAATTGTTTTTAATAAAACTTAATGTATGTATGTGTGTGTAACTGTGTGTGACCTTGTACGTATGTGTATGCTTGTGCGATTGTATGCTCATATGGGTGAATGTGCTTTTGGAAACATCCGAATTTGCAAAGTGAAGTAAGTTGACTAACTAACTAATTAACTAACCTAACCTATGTACTTTAATTGGTACATGCAATGATAAATAAATTGACGACCTGATTGGAACAGTGGTAGTGAACGCTGCCTCTGATACAAGGGTTGCGGGTTCGATCCCCGCACAGTACAAACATTTGTGTGCATGAACATGTTTGTTTGTATTGGTCTGGGTGTATGCTATGTATCATAAGTATGTATTTACTAAAGAAAAGTATTATATGTATATATTTGTAATCCCACTGTTGATTCTGATATCCGTAACACAGGTGATTGAACTACCTAACTCGGAGTCAGATCAATGTATGTGATGTTGTGAAATATTTATTTATTTAAATATATAGATCGATGACCGCAAGTCGAGGTTGTTCCGCCTGAATATTGATTGTGCGGTTTATCAAGAATATATTACGAAATTCGTGGCTTTTATCACGTGGTCGCTAGTTCACGACCCGCGGTATAAAAGAGCGAACAAGTTCAAATTATATCTTGTTATGATTGCCCATGTATTCTTCAAACTGTCCAATTATTTTTTCCTTTTCTATTTTCAAATCTATACAGCGCAATTACCTTCTATGTATGTACCTACAACTAATATGTAGGTACTTACTTCTTACGGAAGTGTAAACGAAACAATGTTTGGCCAGTGGCTACGTATTTTAAAAATCGAAGCAAAAAAGTTTGAATTTCTGTGAGACGTAAATTACCTTGAACGGTCTGATAAATAAACGTTTTGCTAAAAGAACTTTTTAGATTTAGTTAAACTAAAGTTGAATGATTCAAACTAACTACCTACCCGAATCTACGCCGGTACATGTTTAGTTAAATCCGACAATACTCTAACAATTCGTCTGTTAAATACAAACTTACTACAAACTTTGTGTGATCGAATAAATAAATAAATACTTATACAATATTAATGATGCGTATTTTACTAGACAAATAACTTTGATATTAATTTGTTGTTGAGACTCTTAAGTCTGTCTCTTTCACATGCACCACAATGAAAGGGACAAAGCGATAGTTTTCGATAGCGACAACAGCTTTTCAAACTCATGGTAAGGGTCATCGTGAGGGGTAGGGCACACAAGCGACGCCAATTGATTTTAATTTTTAGCTACTAAACCGGATCTATTTTAAACAATTTCGGGGTTACAACCTCTCGGCAAACACTTATACTATTTATTGAATAACCATGCACAAATGTTGGGTCCATGTAAAAATTAAAATCGATTGGCGTCGCTAGTGTGCCCTACCCGTCACCTTAAACTAAAATACCGTTCAACATATTCTGCCACTGATGGCGTAGAAATCATGCATAGTCAAATATCTTCTACTTATTACAAAGCTGATATTAAATATTATTTATTATTAACATTACATATTGTATGTCAAAATATTTATAATTTAAACATGCATTCATTTAATTTTAATAAGATTTAAAATTAAATGAATGCATGTTCCTTATTTGAATGAAAGCGCTCTTGTAGAACACTTTTTTTGTGTTTCGTACTATAAATGGTGGCCTATAGTTATTATTTATTATTATCTGAAAGAAATGGGGTGAGCCTGCGTCTCGTAGCCATTGCAACATAGTTGATCTATTGGGGAAACCCCTGAACCTATTACAGCACCTCATGTACCATCAGCTAAAGGATAAACCCGAGAATGGAGCTGATGGCCTATAGTACTCATTTTGTAAATCTAGTTAGCACCTTGTCACATAGCACCCTGTTCAAGAGTGATATCGAGTTGGTAATGTATGTACAGTCGGAACTATATTTATTTATTTATTATTTGGAAGACTAACAGCTAAATAATACAGTAAACTTATATCAATAAGAAAAATCAGTGCCAATAATAAGTCTCCGCCTATGGTTGTAACAATAGCTTCGGGAAGCTAAATATGATTTAAACATTCTGGTGTCCAGGAAACAGTAAACAAGTGGGAAATTATTACTAATTATCAACTATTAATGGAGAGAGTGCCGCCATGTTACACCTAATCAGAATGCATGTCCTCAGCGTAACTAAAGACATGCACTCTGATCCAGTGTTAAAGTTAATTCTTGAAATAATTTTTTGCAAGTTGCCGTCTGAGCGATGTGGTACTGGTGCAGAATAAATCGAAATCAGATGGAAGGAGATTGAATGCTGAGCTAGCACGCTGAAAGAACGCGTTCTTGCGATAGTTAGTGACCGCCGGAGGAACGTAAAGCTTTACTCTATTACGCAGACCTGAGTGGCTGTGTCTTAATCCAATTTTGGATAAGAGCTCGCAACTGTCAATGGATCCATTGGCTATACTCATTAGGAAGCACAGATCGCTGATATCGCGCCGCTTCTCGAGTGGAAGGAAGTGGTATCTTTTGCAGCGGTGATCGTAACCGTTGGTTTTCTGGTGTGCCCTAAAGTCCTAAATATACCTCATAACTTGCAAACAAAAAATTATGCAAGCTGCAATCGATTTTTGCTCTTCAGGTGGTTATGCGCCAGATTACCCCATGTGACGTGACTGTACCTACGCGACGTAGCCTTAATTTATCACCTGTCCTGTCAGTCTCAATGTCCCACATTGACGGTGACGGTGACAAAGTGGTAGTGAACACTGCCTCTGGTGCAAGGGATTCGATCCCCGTACTGTACAAACATTTGTGTGCATGAACATGTCTGTTTGTATCGGTCTGGGTGTTTTCTATATATTATAAATATGCAAATACAATACAAAATACTTTATTTACCAATAAATAGGGTGGATACATAGAATGTAACCTATTTAGCCATTAAATTGTAGCATGCAAATATTGCCGCAGTTGCATGCAAGTATTGCAGTGAGGCCGTGTGGTGCCCGGCAGAAGGCCGTGTGGTGCCCGGCAGAGTAGAATAGGCCACCCTCACTCTTACCGAGGTGTCGTAAAAGGCGACTAAGGTAAAGCTGCTGGCGTGATCATCAGCGGAGAAGGAAAACTCTGCATTTATATCAAAACCCTAGCCAACCCGTTTGCCAAGCGTGGTGAGTATGGCAATTACCCCTCAGGTGATTGAGGGAGGCCCGTGCTCCAGCAGTGGGGACTAAATGGGCTGACGATGACGATGATGCAAATATTTCAAATTGTTAGAGCATTCGAAGTTCTCTGTGGTAAGACCTATTTGTAGGACCTTACACTACAGAGATAAAAATAGGGAAAAATAATATAAAAAATACATTTTTTAAGCTTAACTCTTGGGTAACATAACATCAAAAGTAATTACAAAAGAAAAGTATTCAATGTATATATTTGTAATTCCGCTGTAGGTTCTGATATCCGTAACACAGATGCTTGAGCTACCTATCTCGGAGTCATGAAATTATTATTATTATCTATTCCAGGACGTTCTGATGCTGCTAGACCTGCTGGGGGCCCCCGACCCTGTCTTCTACAGCTATTTCCGCTCCACCGAGAAGTGGTATGTGCGGCTGGCGAGCGCGGAGCAGCGGCTGGCGGAACTGGACCAGTTCGACGCGTACTCCAAGGGCAAGCTCGAGCAGAAGTACTTCCGGCTGAGTAGCTCGGGGGCCATCATTGAGGATGACCATATTCCGTTCTTGAGGAGAAGTAAGTGTGAGACTTTTGACAGGGCGTCTACCCGACTAACCTTTCAGCGTTAAGGGGGTTGCCACACTGACAGATTGCGAGCGTTTACAAAGCGCAGCGACGACGCAGCGAACAAGTCGCGGCTGCGCAGCATTCACGCCGCGGATGCGCAACGGATTAGACATGTGTATCTCAGGAGTGATTGGGACTAAAAGATGTACATCTTTGCAAAAGAGTTAATAACTCCGTAACTCCTTTGCTTCCTTTATAACTCTTTACATCTTTAACTCTCTGATGTGAAGATTGATTTTAGAAGCCAATATTTACTCATTTTAACTAATATTTTAGAGGATTAATTTAATATAAAGTAAGAAAAACTGAAATTGCATATTGATACTTTTATTTTATAAATAAATCTTCTGTGAAAATGTGCATCAATCCAATCACATCAATGCGTCTTTAAATCTTTTCAGTCTTAGAGTTACAGAGATATTGAGGAGTTAAAGAGTTAAAGATGTTAAAAGAGTTAGTGAGCGAGACTGGTACCACGGATCGTAAAGGAGTGAGTGAAATCGCTACAGCGGGATTTTGTGAGTCGAAAAGGGATGGAGCATGATTGGAACGCGTCGCGCATTAATCTGTACATAAAAAAATATCCGGGGAGAAAACTGACTCTACCACTGTTGCAATAAAGTGCAAAATTATTTATTTGTATTGAATTTATTAGGTTGGATAAACACGTCGATGAGACAACCCATCGCAATTCGCATCAATCACATCATTCATCATTGAGTTACGGAGTTAATTGGGAGTTAAAGATGTAAAAGAGCGATATAACTCTTTTCTTCAAAAGAGATAACTCCTTTGTCATTTAAATGAGTTGTTCTGCGCATTTTTACAACGCGCCGCGGAGATAAATCTGAACGCCATTGTTTTTTTCGTGGCGGCCACGCAGAAAAACGCCGGCGAATCCGTTGCGCAGCCGCGACGTGTTCGCTGCGTCGTCGCTCCGCTTTGAAAACGCTCGCAATCTGCCATTGTGACAACTCCCTAAGAAAGGGTACAGTCGCCTGCAATGTAATGAAGACACCTTGACTTTTTAGGCGGAACGATAAAGTTCATATTTTAATGAGGTTTTTTACTTATTAGTGCGCGTGACTGTACCTTTAAGGCTACTAAATGATCAGTGTCAGCACAAAATAAATAGACACAAGGTCTGTTTTACCTGACATTGATATCGAAGAGTTCGTAGACCTACGCGCTAGGGAAGGTACATATATCGCATCATGTCTCTCGCGCACACGTTCCGTATAGTTGTCTGTCACATGCCGAACCACGCCCAGACTGCCTATATCACTGTACGGGTACATGTAGGTATGCCTGTATAGCCTATTTGACACACGATGTGGGCAGCATCGTTCTGTGTCCATTTAATATAGTTTGCACTTCCCAATCAACATCCAAATTTATTTTTACAAATAGGATTTTCACATTTCTTGGACCATACCTTTATAACAAAATAAATAAAGAACTAGATATTTATAACCTAAATAACCATAAGTGTAGATTAGTAATAAATACATTCTTAAGAACATTATCGTACGACGATACTGAGTATTTACTTCTAGTTTGTAAATAAAAGTTTAGTTTTTACTTTAAAATTGTTAATTAATTGTAAGTAATTAGTAAAATATTTTTTTTACCTTTATTTGTATAGCCTGAAGCTAGTTCAAGCAATGAATAACGCTGGTATTGTAATTTATTTAAGTTTTAATGTAATGCTATGTGCCCTTATTTACTGAATAAACAGTTTATCAATGGTGTACGCCAGGACACCTACCCCGCCGAATTACTGCATTCGCCTTCCCCCGCGTTTTGGCCTCCAAAGTAATTTTGATACAGAGGAGCCCCTCTAAGGCCCGATTCAACTATGTGACAGCGCTATACTATAGATTTAGTAACGGATTAAGATTGGTCGAATCGACCCATAGGTACTCTATGCCACAGACTTTTCGCATTGTGAATATGATTATTGTTTGTATTCTGACCGGAAAAATCGGCGCAAATTGTTCTATTTATGCGGGCGCCATTACGTACGACAGACGCCAATTAAACCTGAATTAGATCGTATCATGTGCGTGTTTATGTCAACAAACACCTGTAAGTACTTAGCGAGTCAAATTCGAATCAGCCAGTAGGTCTACTTACGCTACTACTTAAGCTAATGTTCATTATCTTTAGTATCGGTAGTCTTTATTCGTATCAAAATAAGTGTCAATATTTTTTCTTAAATAGCCAACTAAGTTAATCATGAGTGTGACAGTTATTCATAAATGATGTTGGTCGTCAAGAGAGCCGAGTCAGGATGCCGTGTGGTCCCCGGCAGAGTAGAATAGGCCACCCTCACTCTTACCGAGGTGTCGTTATAGGCGATTAAGGTAAAGCTGCTGGCATGATCATCAGCACCCAGAGAAGGAAAACTCCGTATTTATATCAAAACCCTCGCCAACCCGTCTACCAAGCGTGGTGAGTATGGCAATTACCCCTCAAGTGATTGAGGGAGGCCCGTGCCTCAGCAGTGGGGACTTATATGGGCTGACGATGACGTCAGGAGAGCGAAAGGATAAGGATCTATTATTAGCTCGACGGTGAGGGAAAACATAGTGAGGAAAACAGCAACTGAATCACGATAACACGTTTTAGAAACTATCCGAGTTTCTAAAACGTGTTATCGTGATTCAGTTGGTCTGGTTCCCGTGCGAACGGTTGCAAAGGTCAGACGGCACGGCAGTCGCTTCATTGTAATTACCAGACTCTCCATACTGAATCATGGTCCAATTAATGGCTCCAGAGCTACAGCGTATTCACACGTTATAACGATTCTAGTAATAACTTAGGGACCTTCAAGAGAAAAGCATAGGTACTCCTTTTTAAAAAGGCGGGCAACACATTAGCGATCTCTCTGATTTCGCGGATGTTTATGGGCGGCGAAGATTACTTTCCGTGCCGTGCCGTGCCGTGGCCGTGTGGTCCCCGGCAGAGTAGAATAGGCCACCCTCACTCTTACCGAGGTGTCGTAAAAGGCGACTAAGGTAGAGCTGCTGGCATGATCATCAGCACCCAGAGAAGGAAAACTCTGCATTTATATCAAAACCCTCGCCAACCCGTCTGCCAAGCGTGGTAAGTATGGCAATTACCCCTCATGTGATTGAGGGAGGCCCGTGCCCCAGCAGTGGGGACTTAAATAGGCTGACGATGAAGATTACTTTCCATCAGGTGACTCGCTTGCTCGTTTGTCGCCTCTAGCATAAAATGAATTATAAATAACTCCCTTCTCCGTAGACGTGGACATCCTCCACGTGATCCCCTCGCCGTTCCCGCACGTGTGGCACACGGCGGCTGACGACATGACCGCGCTGGACTTCAACACCATCGAGAACCTGAACAAGATCTTCCGCGTGTTCGTGTCCGAGTACCTGCACCTGCAGGCCTAGCGGCGCCGGCGCTCGCGCTGGACGCTCCGAGCTGTCATAGTTACTTAATAGATGTAAGTTACAAAGTGTACATGTATACATGTACACTTAGTTACAAAATGGACATGTATACATGTACACTAAGTTACAAAATGGACATGTATACATGTACACTTAGTTACAAAGTGGACATGTATAAATGTACACTTAGAAAGTGGACATGTATACATGTACACTTAGTTACAATGTGGACATGTATACATGTTAAACTTAGTTGCAACCAGTACCATCAAAGTGTACATACATGTCCACTAAGTTACAAAGTGGACGTTTATACATTTACAGTAAGTTACAAAGTGGATATGTTAACTAAGTTGTAAAGGCCAAATCTGCGATACGCGTGTGCCCACGCTGTTTTATAAAATCTATACAAAACAATTAGACACTGAAAGCCGGATCTCTAGCTGACCTGGCTATGGAAGAGTTCATTTACCTATGCGTTAGAGGTATATCGTATCCTGTTTCTCTCGCACATCTGTCTCTGTTGCCGAGCGTAACCGAAGATCACTGTAAGCGTTAGTATGTGCTACTTAGCCTGTTTAGCTTGCGATGTAGGTAACCGGCGTTCTGTGTCCAATTTTGGGGTCACGGGAGCCTGTCGTGGGAAAGCGGGCTCCGCGCGGTGCTCGGTATCAGTCAGTTCGATTATTATATGTCACGCAACACACGGGGGCACCCGCGTAACGCAGATTCGACCCTAACCCCCGTCTTACAAATCGCGAACTAAGGATAGTCCCGGAACAAAACTCGTGCCAGCCCGTTTTAACATTGCGTTTTGGAACGGTGTGACCTTTAGTACGGTAATAACTTAGGATCTTGATTTGTAATAAGGTGGGTCAGTCTTTAGATTTTGGCATTACAAAACTATGATTACTAAGGATGCAAAGCCGGGTATCCACTATGATTGCGCAAGTCTATACGAGAAGCAACAAAAAGCGCGGTGCGCAAGAGTTTCGCGAACAAGTAGATACCTGCCTATCTAATCAGTGGCGAGTGTCCGAAGATTTACATCCCGATGCCGTGCACCGCTCTAGTCAGCTTGGTGACCACGGCTTGTGACGTAGCCGAAACAAGCAGTACCTAATCTAGGTACTTTACGTACGTGTTACGTAGTAATTACATACCTAAATATTTAATTAATTAAAATGGTCCCCGCCTCCTTAGTAATCGTAGATAGATAATTGTACCCATAAAATAAATTAGTAACAGAAAGCATAAATGCTCTGTTCGGGTAAGCTCAGACGCCTCTCTTCACTGAATGTGCAGACGGCCTTAGGTCGAGTTAACTCAGACATAAGGACTGTCCAAAGTCCAATAAGGGTAACTCCACCGACCGTTTAAATGCTTGGTCACATTGAGTACTTGAATCAGCATTACTACACACTACTCTTAAAATCTATGACTTGGTTCCTATAAATTTCTTTATGAATTTAGAAAATATTTATGTGTTATGTATTATATTAAGTTATTAATTTACACACCGTCATGTTTTAATTTATGCCAAAAACTTACAATGGCTAATTATTAATCAAAATATTATTATATTATAAAAATATATAAAGTCAACATGATTATTGCAATTAAAAAAAGTTATGTCTAAGACTAACTAATAGTCGGTGTACAACCAAAAATATATAGTCAATTTAGATAAAGCTCATGTTCATATCACTGATAGTTTGTCAATTGCCATTTATTCAAATTCAAAAATGTAAATAATTACATTTATGAGTAAATAAAATAAATAATATGTAACTAAATGTGTTCTTACCAACTTAAACCTAAATAGCGACTCAGTCTTGGTCTATATGCTGGGATATCTGCGGTAATAAAGCATGTGTATTTTAACAAATCATAAATCTGTAAATATCTATATTCTTCATAAATATTCGTGTATAGTCTACATAACAATATTACCAATATTATAAATATCTCTATTGTACTTAATCTTATGATGTTATGGCGCAAAAATATGGCCTATGTAAAAAGCGTTGGTGCTTAACAAGTCTAAAAATATGTAAATTATTAATTGTTATTCTCTGAAGTTATTTTATTGTTTAAAATGTAAATATTGTTTCAAGGTTTTTATATAATATTGACATATGACTAATATTTATTAAAAAGAACGTATGAGGGTCATGAAGTTATATTGTTCAAACAAATATTTTTAGGTTAAATTAGTATTGAGTTCCTATAAGAAACCAGTAAGTATACTAGAAGTGATTTTATCATTACTGCTGTATAAAACTAGTTTTTTATGTCAAATCATGAAAAAAGACATTAAGGTTGATTTTCTCCTTCCTATAAATTTCACCCAATCATGGTGTGATAAACATACATATGGCAACACTTTCACTAAATATTGTTTACTAAAAATATGTAACGAAAATTATCAATTTAACTTGTACAAAAAATACTGAAATAATAATATTAGATATAAAAAGTATCAGCCTATAAACTGTTCCACTGCAGGGCAAAGGCCTCCATCATAGAAATCAAGTTATCGCTACTATGATCACCACGATTGCCTAATGCGGATTGGTGATCACAAACTCGAGCTATGTTCGAAAAATTCAAAACATACTTTTCGCTCGACCCGGGAATCGAACCCAGGAGACCAAGATCATGGCCCGGTACTTAAACCACTAGACCAACAGGGCGTTTATTTTTTATTCTATTTTATTTATTTATGTCACAAAATCCACAGCTCTTGAAATAAAATTACAGTGTTACAATTTTTCTTACAGCTAATAAATTTAGATTAGTTAGTTAAGATTAAATGTAATAATTTTATGACACACTTGAATTGTCACCTGCGCAGGGTACAGACGCATTGGGGGAGAGGGAGGAATGGCAGCAGATAACCGCTCACGTCTCCCCCATACGTCGGTACGCCGATCGAGCGAAAGGACAAACTCCCATTTTATCATTTGACTTGTAATATCTTTAGATAAATAATACCGATTTTATTGGATTAATTTTATATAAGGATTTTTTGTGGAACAAAAAAGTATTGCATTCCAGTCACTTCCATATCGTTCCTGTAAAATGGTTGTGTAAAAAAAGTCAAATGTATTCACATCAATATTTTCAGAGAATTTATTTGTATAAACGTGTTCCGTATATTTAATACAGTTATATATTCATCGTATTTACAATACAATTTCATAAACGTTATTCTACAAACGGATATTGTACATTTCAACGCAATATTTATGATATAGTTGTACAGTCACCAGCATATATTATTTTTATAAATAGGAAATAAATTTATGTTTGTAAGTTTTGCTTGTGACAGTACTTTAACAAGGTTCAAATTCATATCTTTATATGTTTACAAAGTATTTTAATTAAATAATTATGTACAATTTTGAGATTTACTGTGTGACAAATAATATGCAAATAAAATATATACTAAGTATTTTTTTACTTATCTTAAATAAGGTATGTATTGTATACGGATTATATCTGCAAAATAAATGGTATGTTAATAAATTATGAAATTAATTTAAAAAAGAACTGCATGCAAATTTACAGGCATACTTTTTATAGTATTTAATCCAGTTAATTAAATATGATATACCAAATGAGACTCCATGCAATTGTTACAGTACCATTTTATGTTGAGTAATATTTTTATGTAAATATTTCACCGATATTTCGAAGGTAATCATCCCTATTGCATTATGTATCTATCACAACAATATCCTAGGCAGATAAACATTCTCAAAGACCACTCTGAACTACCTGTGCTCTATAAATGTTATAGTAGTAGTTATAGAAAAATATTCTTCTAGTGTTTATAATGTTGACCGATACCCAGTCGATTTTTTTGTTTAGTTATGTATGACTCTTGTTAGCTCCACTCGATTGGTAGCATTCTTGTTATGATTAGTTGATGATTACATTACACCATTTCCACGGTCATCATTTAGGCACGTCAAGAATTATTTTCTTTCTGGGGGCCTACAACAATACCTTCCAGTCACAAACAAAACAACGATATACCTTTCGCATCCAAACAAGATGCAGACAGCGCGTGCGAAAGGGACGGTGTTAAAGATTCAGTCATGAAATTTGATTCACAGTAGGCCCCCCGGGCTCAAACAACATCATTTTATGTATATGAGACATGTATTACATTCCTGTACGCTAAACGGTTAAGTGATATATAACATAATTAATTACCAATACAATGAAATAAAACAATTAAATAAGAAGCTTTGACTTTTATTTCATTTCCTAAAATATATAAACCTTTTAGCTGGTCGCCATGATTGTTTTTTTTTTAAATTCCATTCATGATACTGTACTTTAAAATAGTTATAGCTTTATTGCTACTATGTCGACCTTCAAGCAAACACGGGCTCAATTCTCGGGACGTGATATTTTGTCATCATACGATATATCACTAAAACACAGTTCTTTGTTTAGTTTTCAGATGATATCCGCCATGTTTTTTCACATCGAAAATCCCTAGAATTGGGCTCCTGCGTAATAGACTATGGTAAGGTCATAGAATTAGCAGGGCGGCATCCTAAGTCAACTTTGTAGCGGTAAAGATATAAAATACATGCAAAAGGTAGGTAGGTGGAATAATATTAAAAGAAAAGAAACTGGCATTGAATCCGAAGTAATACTTGATATTTTTTACATTGTACAAGGATCAGTACTATTAAAAATATAATTATATATGTAAAAATTTATATATTTTCTAAGTCGTGGTGTAAACCTCTGAAACTCTAAAATTCCATTATTAGGTCCTACTCAACATAATTTAACGCAAGTAAGTAACATCATTTTATTATGTATAAATTATATATTTCCTTGATATAACTTATAAAAACTAACTATATATATGTCACCGGAAAATAACAAGATCCGTAAGTTTATCAATTTACTAGGAGGTTTATAAACTTTCGTAGGATTCTAAACGGGAGATAAATTGTATCATTTTACGTCCACATTTTCGTACATTGATAAACTTACTGAGCTCACTCGTAAAATAATAAGTAAGCAATATTCAAACGCTACGCGTATTTATTATTAATATTTTACGTATTTAAAAGATTCGTTTATTTAAAAGAGTCTGTGATTGGTCCGACCATATAAAATAGTTTATAAATTTACCGTGTGACGTCGTACCGTGTACCGTGTTACGAAAATGTGTACGTAAAATAATACAATTTATCTCCCGTTTAGAATCCTACGAAAGTTTATAAACTTCCTAGTAAATTGATAAACTAACGGATCTTGTTATTTTCCGGTGACATATACACACCGTTATTTTTTTATCGTTTACATTACATACAAAATTGAATTTCCACCTGTCGATAATGTAAGGAAATGATTTTTTTTTCGCTTATTTTATTGATCTAACATGCTAAATTGACTTTATTCACGATACCTATTATGTGGCATTCGGGGTGTGAACGATAAAAAATAACGGTGTATATATATATTTCATAATTTGCCACATTTAATAAAATTTGCAATTTTATAAGATAAATATATTGAAAACGCTTAAAAGTGACAGTTGTGTTTTTCCGCCTTAAGCGCCACGACGAGGAAGAACATCCAATTTTCCATATATTTCTTAACATTTATTTTATTTTACCTAATATTTACTTATACTCGGATTATTAATTAGACGATAAGCAAATGTATTAGAATGACACATTGGCAGATGTCAATGTGTCATTCTAATACATTTGCGAAATGCAAAATGTATAGGGACTTGGTTTGCATCTGTCTGTTTACTTCGTCTAATTAATAATCCGACTACAGGTACACCAAAACTCATGGTTTAGTTTAAGGACATGTTAAACATACCCCATTTCATTTGATTAATTTTCTTAAATATAAAAGTTCAATTGAAAACATGCAAAAGAAAACCAACATTTTCTAAGAAATTTCATAGGCACTTCCAATATAATTAATTTTGCTTGCCTTTACACACCACACCGTAACACAGCGCTAAGAATTAAAATTGCATTGTCTATGGTGTTTATCTAAACAGTTCTAGTAACTACCTTCATCATATCCCAATTATTATTAATTAGTAATAAGAATTACCCTTCCCATGGAAACAGAGAGCAAAAAAAACACAGACAATAGCATGATCGGTTATACTACACAGCTTTAAATTCCTTCATACTGACACAAATGCGTTTTATATAATTATATGGAGTAAAGTGACAGATATCAATATGTCTTCCCATACATTTTGCAGATGTCTAAATGTATGGGAACTTGACATTTGCATTCACAAACAAAGTATAAGATACTACATTGTATCTATGATTTTAGTTAACATGATTCAAAATTAGAGATTTTATATCGTTTAGTAGCCACGAAAACACAACCAGTTCCAAAATAATTTAACTGTTTAGATCACATCCTATCACATTCATCAAAATGAAAACATTCTTATCTTAATACATATGTTTTCTGTATAGTGAAGAACACAATACCTATACTGTCAAATTTTAGTCGTTTTATGCTGCAAAGCTCTTTTAAGGTGACGGGTAGAGCACACTAGCGACGCCAATCGATTTTAATTGTTAGCTACTAAACCGGATCTATTTTAAACAATTTTGGGGTTACAACTTTTCGGCAAACACTTATACTATTTATTAAATAACCATGCACAAAAGCGGACCCAACATTTGTACGCGAAAAATTAGTTTACGCTAAAAGAAGCTTTTGGCGGTAATCAATTTTTCGCTTACAAAAACGGACCCAACATTTGTGCATGGTTAATTATGAAATATTATAAGTGTTTGTCGAGAGGTTGCAACCCCGAAATTGTTTAAAATAGATCCGATTTAGTAGCTAGCAATTACAAACGAATGGTGTCGCTAGTTAGGGCTATCCGTCGCCTTAATACATATGTTTTCTGTATAGTGAGGAACACAATACCTATACTGTCATATTTTAGTCGTTTTATGCTGAAGCTCTTTTAAAGGAGATCATTCAGGCTCTATATGTTTTGAGGCTCTCCAGGAAAATGTGCCGGCCGACATTTTTTTTTATATAGAGACGTGTAGAACTATTAATATTTCACGGAAGTTGTAGGTTTCCTGTGAGCCAAGTTATATGAGTTCGAAGATTCGATTATTTCATACATTTGTAAATTATTTACATCAATCCTACAACTTCCGTGCCTTAAATAACTTTGGTTCCAAACAGGTAGTTGTATTACACATCAGTATAAAAATATTGTTGACCGGCCACTTTCATGATTAGGGCCCAATATTAATGCTGTCTTTTATCATAAGTTTTTAGCAAGTTTGATCTACAAATATGCATTAAATACTGGTACATACAAAATGAAATCATTATAAAAATGATTTTGCTTGGACTTTCTTTAAGAAGTTTATAAATATGGCTTCAACATTAATTCCCTTCTCCTGTCTTGGCCTTCAGTAAAAAGAGCCTTGATCTCGGTCCAACTTGCTCCAAAAAAATCCTTCATAGATTTCTATATCAAAAACGACTAAAATTTTATGGTATTCTTCGGTATTCGGTATTTTTGAATTCTGTATAATATATTAGATCAGTTGTACTGAGCTACATTCAAAACAGACTATCTAAGATAGAACCTTGGAATTTCTTGAAAGCTCTCTCATCCATTTCCCTAATCTTAGAATCTAAATCTTGTTTAATAGGACTATTTTTTACCTTATCAGACTCCTTTGTTACTTTGTCAGGCTCCTCCTTATCTTTATCAGACACCTCTTTATAATCAGTCGGCTTATCTCTTACTGCACCTAGGTCCTCTTCAATCTTTGCTGGATCTTCCGTATCTTTATCTGAGTCTTTGTCATTATCAGACTCCTCTTTAAGATTATATGGGTTCTCTTTGTCATCAAGAGAATCCTCTTTTTCAAGATCTAATTTTCCGTTTACTGTATCAGACTCACATTCCGATTTCATTTCATTATTTTTATCAGATTTTTTGATTGCATCATCTTTATTCTCAAAGCTAGTAACATGAGTGTCAAACATTTCCTCTTTGATTTCGTTTAAAATGTTGTCAGTGAGAAACTCTGGGGTAACAACTTTCCGTTCCCCATAACTGCTGTCATTGCTGTGCTGATCGAACGATTTCGGAATGGGCAACAGACTGTCTGAAGTAGAATCGCTGTCCAGGAAGCAAATTTCTGGATTCTCTGCTATATCCATCGGGACATTTGTTTGTAGGAGTAAATTAAGTCTATCGGCAGTGTTAAGAATTGGTTCGTCGTCCATGAATCGACTGTCTTGACTGCTCTCAAAGTCTTTGTACGGACAGAAATTTATCGGTTCTTTATCGCGAATAAAACTTTCTATATCAGCTTTATCATCGTCTTCATCATAATCACTGTAATTAGTCATGCTGACATCTTTAGCTACGTTGTCAGTCTTTGGTATTTTAATCGCAGGTGCTCCAGCATCGGATTCTTTAGCTTCTGGAGCGTTGGACGTGCTAGCGACATCTAACGACCTCTTCGAACGTTTGACTTTGGTCCCTGTGGCGTCTTTATTTTTCTTAGACGCTTTTCTCGGAGTGTCTTCAAATTTGTCATATGGATTCTGGAAAGGCGAATGGCAGTACTGGTTAAAATTTGTAGCATTAAGATATTTTGGACTTTAAATATTTTTTTAGGTAACTAAAGAACAAAACGTTAAAAGGGAGAGGTACGAGTGTGTCTAAGATATGAGAGGGCTAGACCTTATTCTAGTTTCTCTTTGGCTAGCTCTATCTGAAATAGACAGAAACTGATCATCTTCTCAAACTACAGTATAATAAAGTTTAAAACGTTAAGTATAGCATGTTACGCCGTTGGTCGTGCACCCGATCCCTCTCCGGTCGTGTCACACTGGTGTCCCTTCGGAATATGAGGGCAAGGGAAAAGAGAGTGCACTTGTGTTTGCGCACACACTTGAACACTATAATAAATATCCTGCTTAAGTGGCTCATCGTTGAGATTGGCCGCCTTAGCCGTAATCGGTTGGAGGATATAATTATTATAATAAAACTAAAGTAAATCTCTAAGATTGTATTTACATACATATGAAATTAACACTAAGATCTGTAACCTTTTGTGCAACAACGAGTATCAGACTATTCCTGTACCATGAGTACCAGATATGTGTGAGTATCAAAGTAAAGTAAAAGATCTATTACCTCAAAAGGAGTTTGAAGAGTGGTCCTGCACACAACATCCTCCAGGAAGGCTTCTAGCCTTATAGATTTGGATACTGCATCATTCAGGTCCCCCGGTTTAGTATTGAACTCATTTATGTCTAGTTTGTCCTTTGGGAAAAGCCACTTGTATATGGAGGAAAGTGTCTGCAAATTATCCTGAAAATAGAAGAACAGATTGACTACTGTGTTGTCTGTAAGAGAACGCTACTAGCGATAAGACCGCCGAGATTGTATTTCGAAGTCAAAATCAAATAATTCTTTATTTACATAGGCTTGTACTCAGCACTTACAAATCGTCATACATTTGAATGATTTAAAACTATTTATAAGCACGTATGTAGATATGTATGTATAACTTACATGTTAATACATAAATATGTTGATACATAAAATATTCTAAAAAATAAATAAACATAATGCGATTCTACCACCGGCTCGGAATTGTTTCCGGTCGAGAAGATCCGGCAGAAACTCGCCAGTTTTTTTTTTTAATCGCCAAACTTTCATACAATGTTGTGTTTTCATCATACCAAGCCATACAGTTTAATTGTAACACAAAATAAAATAAAGGAAATAATAAAATAAATATTATGAGGTAAACCAAAGCAGACCAGTCCCCAAATGTGGCACCTGTTCACAAGTATGACGTACGTGTCAGCCATCATTTCACTCAAACATATTAGAGGGAATGCAATGACCCGCCACATAGCGCCACCACCCCAGAGATATTGACAACGAATTGACCTATTTCATTCCTCTTTGAGTGAATTCACACGGATGTTATTGTATGTGTTATGTTATGGTTAAAATGCAAACGGATTGTTTTATAAGTTATATATATCATATAAATATGATTTTAAGTAATAGTTTTTGTATAAATAGGTACTTATATAAAAGTTATTCTTAATGGGTTGCTTGTCTATTGCATTGGGTCTCAGCCTATAATAATAGATTAAGTTCAGTAAATAAATAAATAAATAAAAAATATTTGAGTGAGCATGACTACTTAAGTTCCCCTCATAGGTCCATTTGCCAGTGACCATAGCATTAAGTTCTGTAAAAAACTGCAATAAAGAGTATTTATCTATCTATTATCTACACAGATAAATTGAAAATTTAAAAAACCCACGACGGCGGCCATTTTGGTTTTGAAATTTGTCACAATAAATATATTCTGCTACTCAACCCCTTTTAAATGATACCCAGATTTGTGTTGAAACAACCCATATCTTTGTGACGGCGGCCATCTTGGATCGATTTTTATCCATAGGTAGGGGGACATTCCCCCCCTTTTTCATCTTTCAAACAAAATCAAAATCGGTTCATTCGTTCGGGAGCTCCGATGCCATAGACAGACACACACACGCTTGCACGCACGCACGGGGTGCGTGCGTGCGAGCGTGTGTGTGTCTGTGTGTGTGTCCCAGCACGCACACAGACACGTCAAACTTAAAAAAACTAGATTTCAAGGTTTTTTTATGTGATAGGTGGAAAACGAGCAATGGCAGCTCAGTGGATAAGAACATGCCTTCCATGCGGGGAGTCGCGGTTTGAAACTGAGCACGCACCTCTGTATTTTTCAATCTATGTGCGTATTTCTACCATTAGCTCGGCGATGAGGGAAAACATCTTGGGGTAACCTGCTCATTGCGGATAGTTTCTGAAACGTGTGACCGTGATTCAGTTGGTCTGGTTCCCCTGCTAACGGGTTGCGAAGGTCAGACGTCAGACGCGTCCTTGTAACTTAATTACCACACTCCCCAAATCCTGAATCATGGTCTGAGCGTACCCGCACACGCCTTAGCGTTTATCTTAATAAAGAAGTGGTGCCAAACGAGACGACAGATCCGTTGATGATTAACGATTGCCGCCGCTGATGGACATCCGCAACATCCGTGTTCCTTCCAAAGTTTTAAGCTGTGGCTTCTTTACCAGACTGTCCTGTGTCATGCTCCAACCGGCGTGAAGCAGCACTGTGCTGTGTTTCGCTGCGTGAGTGAGGGTACCGGAGGCCCAATCCGGGGGAATAGGGTGTTAAAAGGACTCCACTGGTGTCGCGGGTGTACATTGGCGGCGGCAATCCCTTACCATCAGGTGATCCGTCTGCTCGTCTGCCACCTACCACATAATAATAGCCTACCCAGGCTCCAAAGCGATGGCTTTGGAAGCTGCGACGATGATGCTACGTACCTTCATATCAACTGGTGTGATCCAAATCTTGAAGTCAGCGTTAAACTTGGCCTGCAACGCCTTCTCCTTGAGGAAGTCATCGGTGTCCACCACCAGCACGCTCCAGTCGCGCCGGCAGAACAGCTCGAGCCGGTCCAGAGTGTTGATGAAGATCGACTTCTTCACGAACGGGCTGGACGCGCCCACACCTACTGCTGGAGACAACACAAGCTTCAGACCCGTTATAGTATAAATAATAATATCCTCTAACCGATTTCGGCTAAGGCGGCCAATCTCATGGAATAGCCACTTACGCAGGATATATTATAGTGCTCATGTGTTTGCGCAAGCACAAGTGCACTCTGTTCCCTTGCCCTCGTATTCCAATGGGACACCAGTGTGACACGACCGGAGAGGGATCGGGCGCATGACCAACGACTTAACGTGCCACGGGGGTACAAGACCGCCGACTTACAGACTCCGGGCTGACACTGAGAATTTCTTAACAGAAAAGCTCAGGTACAGCCAACAGCAGAAGTAGCTGCACATATTCCGTAGTTTGTAGTTCTTATTCCGAAGAGCATAAGAGTCACTAGATGCGAAAAGTGTGCATCAACTTTTGCTGTTGACTGTACAAATTTTAGCCCGACCCGGGGATCGAACCCGGGACCCCAAGCGTAGCCGTCGCTTTAAAGTGCGACGCATTACCCACTGCGCCAACGAGGCAGTCACGCCGGTGACGCCGGGGCCCGTTATAATAACTATGCACTAGGAAGTAGAGACCCTACCTCGTGACCGTGGGAGAGCCACGCTTCGGCATGAATGGGCCGGCTCGACTGGAGTGATACCACGGCCTCACATAAAACCGGCGTGAGGCAGCACTGTGCTGTGTTTCGCTGCGTGAGTGGGGGTACCGCAGGGCCAATCCGGGATTTAAAGGTTGGCAGCGCACTTGTGACTTTACTAGGGAATGCAATCCCGATTCGAGATTCCGCAGGATTGATTTTTCTAATCCCACGGGATCCCGACAAATTAAAAAAAAATCGGATGACTGAAATACATAACTGCTTGTTTGTGATAGTAAGGTTAACTAAAACAACATATTACTCGAAAGAAAATAAAGCCCTTTATTATTTAATCTTACCAACTAAATAATAATAAGGTTTTAAGGAAATTAACATAGATAAATTAAGTTAATCAAAACAATTAGCATATGCAATTGCATAGATAAATTAAGTTAATCAAAACAATTAGCATTAGGATTAGCATTAGTACACCGTAATGGTAGAACATGTTGGCACTTTGCATGTATCTAACAACATCTTCTCTGTACACATGTTTCTTGGCAAATAAATTTATCTTTATCTTTATCTTTATCTTTAGGAAGTAGTTGCCTACGAGTGATTTTGGAAATTGCTTCTTAAAAAACAAATGGTATTAATAGTGTCATCCGCTAAACGGCTTCTAATAATGTCCGTTTCATTGTTGAGAATGCCTGAGAATGCCCTCTCCGACTCAACACTGGTTGGCAACAGCGCCGCTTGCGCCCCGAATGGACATGTGAGTGTATGCTGACTTTCAAACACAAACTCAAGCAACACATTTTAGAAAAGAGTGCCGGTCGATGATTAAATACATCGTTACTTTAATTTAATTATATTTTTGCTTGTATTTCTCATTATAAGTGAAATGTAAATTTCTTATGAAAATAAATTTCTTTAAACCTAACCTAGTGTCGCTGAGCACTGCCGCCCAATCCTGTCAATCTCGAACGGGATCTCGTCATATGATGCGTCGGGATTGATCCCGAAAAATTACACGAGATCTCTCGAGATTGCATTCCCTAGACTCTACAGGTGTCATCATCATCATCATCATTTCAGCCAATAAACGTCCACTGCTGGACATAGGCCTCCCCCAATGTTCTCCATACAGATTGGTCCTGTGCCTCCCGCATCCAATGGATTCCCGCGATCTTCACCAGATCGTCGGTCCACCTTGTAGGAGGCCTGCCACGGCTGCGACTTCCTGTACGTGGCCTCCACTCGAGGACCTTTCCGCCCCAACGGCCGTCTGTTCTCCTCGCTATGTGCCCTGCCCATTGCCACTTGAGGGATGCAATCCTTTGGGCTACGTCTGTGACCTTAGTTCTCCTGCGGATCTCATCATTTCTGATACGATCACGCAGGGAGACTCCGAGCATAGCCCTCTCCATTGCTCTACTGGTGTAGTACCTATTTATTAGTTTTCGCTATGGAGGCAATCGCTGTGTTGTGAGAGTATACGGACAGCCAATTCATCGAGAGTGAGGGCCTTCTCCTTGATGAAGTGGTCAGTGTCCACCACCAGTACGCTCGACTCGACAGTTTAAGTCGCTTCAGTGTTGATGAACTGTTTACGGAGTGGGCGCCCGGTAATAAGAAGCCACTCAGAATGTCAAGAAAAGGACGGAAAAAGGAATGGTGGGCGGCACTCTTGGTTGGGGTCCTTCATGACCAAAAAAAAGTAGACGTCGCTCAATTTCCCGCCCTTGTGCAGCGCACGCCTTGCACACCCGCTTGCGGCGGGCCTAGTGGGACTTGTCCTGTACCCACCATCACAGCACTGCGTTAGCCTCTGAAAGTGTTCCAGCCAGGTCATCTCCTCACTCTGCTCGCACAGTATCAGCATTGGTTTCTCCAGCTGGTCCCGTATGGCCCCGAGAAACAGAGCTACCTGCAGCGAGTTCCCGTAGCCTAGTGGATTATTGATGATTACGCCTTGGCGCTTCTGCAAATTAAGAATAAAAACAAATCTATATAATTTTCAAAACATTGGATACATCGACCTGACTCCGAGATAGGTAGCTCAAGTACCTGTGTTATGGATATCAGAATAAATATAATACTTTTTTTTTGTAAATATATACTTATAATTCATACAAAACACCCAGACCAATACAAACAGACATGTTCATGCACACAAATGTTTGTACTGTGCGGGGATCGAACCCGGGTAGTTAATAAATAATTAAATTCTATAGACAACGACTTATAGGTAAACATAAAAGGCGAAAGACTTGCGCGATGTAATGGACACCCAGCGCCAACTATTGATACGATTTGGAACTAATAAAGTCCCGAACAAAGTGAAGATGGGCCATGCCACGGGTAATTCTTTTTTTTACGTCATAGGTGGCAGACCAGCAGATGGATCACCTGATGGTAAGCGATTGCCGCCGCCCATGGACACTCGCGACACCAGTGGAGTCCCAAGTACGCTGCTAACCTTTAAACCCAGCCTCTTCCCCCGGATTGGGCCTCCGGTACCCTCACTCACGCAGCGAAACACAGCAGTGTTGCTTCACGCCGATTTTCTGTGAGGCCGTGGTATCACTTCGGTCAAGCTGGCCCATTCATACCGAAGTTGAATGAAACAAGATCACAAAAATACATTGTCCTGAGCCCATACTAAGGGAAAAAGAAAGTGCTCGAAAGTGACATCATCAGTAGCAGCCAGTTGTAGTCCAATGCTAGACATAGGCCTTTCCAAATTTTCGCCACTCCGATCGATGTTTAATTACTATCTTAAAGGGCTTTTATAGCCAATGCTATTTCTGACTACAAGAACATAGCATTGGCTACTACTTATTTAGCTACTCGCATCCAATCTTCATCTTCATCTTAACTTCGTGGTAACCAGCCCGTTATTCAGAATTTGGGGAGTCTGGTAATTACAGTGAAGCGACTGCCGTCTGGCCTTCTCAACCTTCAGTGTTTGAATACTGAATCATGGTTACATGTTACAGAAACTGTCTGAAATGTGGAGGTTTCCTCACGATAACCATGAGAGAGCCAAGCTTCGGCATCAACAGACATAGATGATGATGATGATGTACAGGAATATAATTGTAACACCTTAACTTCATTCATGAATGCAATAAACGTAATTGACTTTGACTTTGAACGGGCCAGCACGACTGGAGTGATACAACGGCCTCACAGAAAGCGCGAACGTGTGTTTCGCTACGTGATTTAAGGGAGGTTACAAGGTTGGCAGCACACTTATGACTCCACTGGTGTTCCGAGTGTTCACGGGCGGCGGCAATAGCTTACCATCAGGTGATCCGTCTGCTCCTCTGCCACCTATCACATAAAAAAAAACGTTTGCCCTCACCACTGAAGTAATGGTAACATAGATTTGAATAAGGTGTATGCTCGGATTCGAACCACGACTTGCCTCATGGAAGGTGCGTTCTTAACCATTGAGCACATTTCGTCTTGGAACGGGATGACATGAGCTTTAGTACGGTAATATCTTTAGATCGCGATTTATAATAAGGTTGATAGTCACTACAAACAATGAATGAATAATATTTACACATTTCATTGTATGTAAATGCACTTTACTGGTTATATGATATGTTACAAATTATACTGCTTACATTACCATATGATGACTTGAACTTTCTTGAACTGCAGTGTATTGGTAAACACTTTTTTTTTTAATCAACCTATAAACTGTCCCACTGCAGGGCAAAGGCCTCCATCATAGAAATCAAGTTATCGCTACTATGATGGGATTAGGCTTCATCACCACAATTGCCAAATGCGGATTGGTGATCACAAACCCGAGCTATGTCCGAATAATTCGAAACATACAGGCTTTACAGCTTAAATAGAGACTTACTATTCAAGTTAAACTTTGTTAACGGACATATATTATTTATTAATAGAGGTTGGCCGTACACTTGTGATTCCATTGGTGCTGCTGGTGTCTTTTTTGACGGTGGCAATCGCATACCATGAGGTTTTCCATCTGCCACCTATCACATAGTACCTATAAACAATGTTTATTTAAATTGTATTACATGCCTTACACCACTTTTTCTTACCACCTTTTTTGACAACGCTGTTATATTACACTCACCTTCTTAAACTGTCTGTAGAGAAACCTGATGCCATCTATGTGATGCTGATGAAGAGCAGACTCCACGAAGATCTTCTCATTCCCCTCTCGGTGAAGGAATAGCAATTCTGTGCTTGGTTTTGTGATTGTACTCATCTTTGATGAATTAAGTACCAAATGGTACCTTTCCCTTATGCAACTGTAATAAATATGGGTTTTGGAAATGTTTACTAGGATGATCTTATCAAGACAAAATTCTTAAAGGATTAATTTATTTCACACATTCACTCTTAATTCTAGAGGATATGTTTTATTCGAATTGTCAAGTCTGTAAAATGGATTTTTCAAAAAAAAATGTTAGAACCAACATAAAAGAAAGGTAATTAAAGATTTAAGAGGTTGGAATGCATCTAAGGTATCTTATTCCCCATTTTTGGGCTAGACGCAGCGAAAATATAAGTAAAGTTGATGTGTACAGAACACAGTTAAGTGACATGCTGGAGGAGAAGAAGCTTACATCCATAAGTGAACTAATACTCAATACCCAGATAGCAATCTAACTATTAAACACATCTATATATTAAAGGATAAGTATATCTTTCATCATGTTAGTAATAAAACTAACTTACAGGGTTAGTAACTGTGCAAGAAAGAATTAAAGCATAATGTAAGTGTATTTCTTTGCTTCTCCACTGTTGGGATTTTAATGTTTTTGAAATAATTACCTATTATAAGAGAGAGCAGATACTTAAGACGGCAGCTGCTGGTTCAACCTGTTCAAGATCGACAGGGTCATGATCAGGATGTACAGCATCTCCAAGTAAAACAATGCCACAAACACTGAGACACTCGTTTTATGCACTTCTATGTCCTCAAACTCCTGCATAATATGCCTGTTCCGGTAAACATGATCCCAAAACATGGAAACTATTTTTTACACACGTTGAACAAAAACACTACTTTTCCGATCCAAACTCCGCGTGGAACTACTTAAGCTTACTTTGCATACTAAATAAATTACTTACATATGCTAATTAATCAAATAAAGGTAGAAAATTACTTCAGTATCCGTAGATTTTTTTGCGAAACAACAATTAACCAGCTAAAAAGAAAAGAATACGGCACCTCCTTCACAGAATTCTGCGGCGCTAGTGTTAATACAAACTATAAAGGTTTTATGAGTGATGACAGTTTGACGCAATACGAAAGGACTATTTACTTTTGCCGCATTATATATTGACATAGGACATTACGACCACAGATTATAGAACAATTGTAAAAGTTTTGACGTAATAGAGATGTGCAATATGACAAGTACCTACGTATTTTATTATCGATAGAACAATATTTACAATGCAAGCGGTATATAAAAATAGCTCGTGTTGTGATTTGAAAGACTTGAGTGATTATCAATTATTAGAGATCTCAGGAGTCATGGGTCATTTGAGTTCTTTCGGTTTATTTTTTCAGTCAGTTATTCGAAAACTCATTTGAGAGTTCTTTTGACCCAGGTGACCGTCGTAGCGAACGAGAATATGCCTGTATGTCGCATCCAAACAAAGGACACACAGCGCGTGTGAAAGAGAGGGAAACTCCGATTCGGTAGTAACTTAATAAATAAAACAAATAAAAATATACTCAGACTTAACTTTTTACGTTTTTTAAAAATGTGGATTCCCCTGGAGGTCAGAGTTAGACGGATGGTAATCACTTTATTGTACAACCTGTGCGGATAAAGAATGGGATCAGAAATGGCGGCGCTTCTATTCACTTCTCGCTCACACACTATTTGCGTCTATACTCGCACTCGTGGGTGTGCGAGCGAGAAGTGAATAGATGCGCCGCCATTTCTGATCCCATTCTTTATCCGCACGGGTTATAATGATCGCTTCCCAAATCCGAGATCATGATGACGATCCTGAGCGCAACCGGAAATTAAGCTGAGATGACGGTTATGGAGAATGATTAAAAGTAAGACAAAATGAACAAAATCTTAGGAGAGGTTGGTAACCTAAGTCTTTCTGACAAGGCTTTTTTTAAATTTTGTTGAGCTGTGTCTGCAAAACGGCTTTCCATCACTGGCTTGAAGCGACTGGTTGAAGAGCGATCAGTTTTTCATATGCTGGGTCAGGATAAAAAGTACTTAACTTTAAAAATAGAAGTTGTATATTTTGTATAACATTTTTCAACAGTATATAAAAGTGGAATAGACTAAATTGCACTTTAGCTTAATTCTATAGGCTCTTGATACATCAACACAAAAACTGTATAATATTCAAAACATGGCAGTGAAATTATTCATTCTTGAAACTGGGTGGCCTCTTCTCGATGAAAGCTGTCATGCCCTCTTTACGATCCTCCTGTAAGTAATGATTAACATTAATCTACACTAATATTATAAAGAGGAAATATTTGTATTTTTGTATGTTTGTAATGAATAAACTCAAAAACTACTGGATCGATTGCAATATTTACACCATTAACATAGGCTATATTTTATCCCGGTACGGGAAGTAGTTCCCTCGGGACGCGGGTGAAACCGCGTGAAACAGCTAGTTATTAATAAAATCATATTAATATTTTTGGTGGTCAGCCGTGTGGTCCCCGGCAGAGTAGAATAGGCCACCCTCACTCTTACCGAGGTGTCGTAAAAGGCGACTAAGGTAAAGCTGCTGGCATGATCATTAGCACCCAGAGAAGGAAAACTCTGCATTTCAAAACCCTCGCCAACCCGTCTGCCAAGCGTGGTGAGTATGGCAATTACCCCTCATGTGATTGAGGGAGGCCCGTGCCCCAGCAGTGGGGACTTAAATGGGCTGATGATGATGAATATTTTTGGCAATTTAAGTTATTAACTAACTTCCCGCAGCGGTATTTCCGAACCGGTACGACATTGAAATCTTTAAGAAACGAGCCTACTCCTTCCTACGAGGCTCCTGGGTTGGCTAAAGTCAATTCAGTTCAACAAAGATTGTTTACCATCACGTGACCCACTTGCCATTTTAACTCCTTATTTCATAAAAAAAACTAGGTTGAAGTCCTTTCACTTATGGTGACGGGTAGGGCACACAAGCGACGCCAATCGATTTTAATTTTCAATTACTAAACCGGATCTATTTTAAACCATTTCGGGGTTACAACCTCTAGGCAAACACTTATACTATTTATTAAATATTAATGCACAAATGTTGGGTCCGTTTTTGTACGCGAAAAATTGATTCACGCCAGAAGTGGCCGCGTTTGGCGTGAATCAATTTTTCGCGTACGCGTTGGACCCTACATTTTTGTAACCCCGAAATTGTTTAAAATAGATCCGGTTTAGTAGCTAAAGATTAAAATCGATTGGCGTCGCTACTGTGCCCTACCCGTCACCTTAAGTTATTGGAGACAAAAAGAACATACTTTATTAACTATAGTTATTGTTTTTATGTTATATCTGTCGTGTGATGAATTTTCTGTTTTTTTTCTAGTTTTGTGGAGTTGGCCAGTAGGGTCGTTTAATACGGATTTTAACTAATAATACCGTATTTAACCTAAAATATTGATTTTTATCGTGAATCCATAGTCATGGTGTTGAAAAAAAAATTAAGATATAAAAATAAAATAAATTCAGCCTTTTTTATTTTTGTACTCGAAGCGACAAACGAGCAGGTGGGTCACCTGATGGGTAGTAATCATCAGAGGTTACTGGTGCGTTGCTAGCCTTTTAAAGGAGTAGTCTCTTCTCTTGAAGGTCCCTAAGTCGTATTATTATATCTAAAATACTATTTAAAAGGACCTTTTGGTCTAGTGGTTTAAGTACCGGTTCGGTTCCCGGGTCTAGCAGAAAGTATTTTTCGAACATAGCTTGGGTTTGTGATCACCAGCCCGCATTTGGCAAGCATGTTGATTAAGCCTAATCCCATCATAGTAGCTATGCCTTGATTCTGTGATGAAGGCCTTTGCCCTGCAGTAGGACAGAATATAGGCTGAAAATATACTCTTTAAAAATCGTAACTCACAGTGGCGAATGTTCCGTAGAAGATCGACTTCTCATAGAGGAGGCCGGACTTGAGCGTGGTCTCGTAGGCCTGGTTGACGGCCTGCTTGGCCATCTTCACGATGAGAGGGGAGTGCGTGCCGATCCTCTCGGCCAGCTTGATCGTCTCCTCCATCAGCTTGTCGGCGGGGAACACGCGGCTGACTAGACCTGGAAAAATAATACGAGAATTAATGAAAAGTCCATACTTTCACTATATTTCTTTTTAATGGTGGCAGACGAGCAGGCTGAAAACCTGATGGTAGCGGTCGAGCCCATTTAAAAAACGGGGTTTGTTTTTTATAGGTTTGGTATTTGAGTTGCCTAAATAGAGCATTTTTTAAATATCGGTATTTTAAACTAAGTCATTACCTGTGCTGAGACTACTAGATGACAAAGCCTCCCAGCACAAGAACGACAACGCTTGTATAAGCGTAATAATCCTAAAATGCGAAACATTTGCGCGATGTAATCGACACCTAGCGCCATCTATTGGTAAAATTGGAACTAATAAAGTCCCGAAACGAGGTGAGGAGGAATCTATTTCTTAGGGCTGTCGATATGAAAAAACATGGCGGATGTCGCATGAAATCTGTACAAAAACTATATCTTAGTGATATACATCGTATAATGATCAAGGTCTAGTTACGTACGCCTAAGGAATGGAACTCTCTGCCAGAAGATGATTGTTCCCTGAACGCTATGATCTGAACTTATTCAAGAAAAGAGTGAATACTGTTAAAGGCTGTTACTGGATAGACATGATCCATCCTCGGCCACATCATCACTTACCATCAGGTCAGATTGTGGCCAAATGTCTGGCTATTCTAATTTAAAAAAAAAGACAAAATATCACATCTCTAGAATATGGTATATGAGTATTTATTTTAATTTTTGTAATCAAAAGATAGAAACATCGTTGAAAGAATTACTTGATTCTCATTTAAACTATCTGAGATATCACAACTTTAAATTTCACATTATTTTGGGCAAACCCAAAACGCTCCATACAAATGGCTACTAAGATGTGACGTTACAAAGCAAGTATTTTGTATGCATTTCATTTGAATTTTGTATGGTAGCTATATCAAATGTTTCGTTTATGTCAATGGATCTATTATAATAGTTAGGCTAATGGACAACATTTCAAAATTGCTAAGCTCTGAAACAAAAAATACCAATTCTTTGTTTACTTTTCCGCTGCTCGAATATATATTTATTCATTTTTTATATTGCTTATTTACTGAGAAAAAAATTAAAAACTAAAAAACGTAAGATGACGTCATCGGACGGCAGAATGTAAAATATTTCTTTGCTTAGCACATTATAGTTTTAAATTTACGTAATGCCAAACTCATGACATGTAACTGTCAAAAAAAAAGACAACTTGTCAACGTTGAATGTATGAATGACGTTGACAATGTTGACACTAGTATTATTTACCTTTGACAGTAGTACCTTTTTTTTATTAAAACAATGATAAGCAAAGGAATATCGCTGTATTCAGCCGTCCGATGACGTCATTTGGCGCTTACGTCTATTTAGAATAAAAAGAATTTCAATAATTATTTTATGCATGAAAATGGACAAATTTTGAAAAAAGAAAAATATGGGTCTGTTCATTTTATGTCTACTTTCATATAAAAAAACAATATGGACATGTTAAAAATTTGAAATGTTGTCCATTGTATGGGTTATTCAATGGTATAATTATTTTTTAATAATTTCATACTTTTAAAATGGACTTGCCCATGAATCTTTGAATGACCATAAAACCGGCTAAACGTTATATTTTTAATTGAGAATTTTTGCTATTGGCACATACTTATAACTATATTTTGATAAAATATTATATTTTGTAAAATCTAGAGCTTGGTCTAATTCTTGGTCTAACTAGATAACAATATAGCAGGTGTTATACACGCTTACCCATCTTCTCTGCTTCCTGAGCGTCGATGAAGTTGCCTGTGAGCACGATCTCCATGGCCTTGGACTTGCCGACGTACCGGGGCAGGCGCTGGGTGCCCCCCGCGCCGGGGATGGTGCCGATGTTGATCTCGGGCTGGCCGAACTTGGCCTTGTCGCCCGCGTAGATGATGTCGCAGAGCATGGCCAACTCGCAACCACCGCCGAGCTGGGGAGTTGGGTTAGATTTTTTAAGTCTATCATTTTTGCTAAATCAAAATCATTTATTTCTTAATACTGGCACACAAGCGACGCCAATCGATGTGGTATTTCTTAATACTGGCACGTTTTGGTGAAAACCTTAATAATTAGCATGCAACATATTTAAAAAAGATACAATACCTAATTTAACTATAATAATTAAAAATAAAAAACAAACAAACACATTAAGCCACTTATACAACGAAAAAAAAAATTAATACGCAACATTTACAATAAGTCTTGGCATATTGCGTTTGCGAGTTAAAAAGTTTTAAGTTTCAATTTAATGGGTTCCTTACATACGCATATTGAAATAAAACAGATGACATCTATTCTATTATTTAACAGATGGCTTAATACAATTTATAAAAATACGGACGGATTCCTATTGTATTGGTGGTATTCTGGCTGGATGTCGATCGGTTACATAAAAATACATATTGTAGTAAACTAAAATACCTCTTTTTAAAGTAGGTAGGTTAATAATTCGACAAAACATTAAAGCAGTATCATTTTCATTAAGTATTATTTTATGTTTGCTGTTTTAGTTTGTGTTTGATTTGATTATACTTGTTGCGTTATTATCTGTAAAATGTGGTGTGTCGTATTATTCAGTGAATAAATGTTTCTATCTATCTATCTATTAGTGATAGATAAGGAACAAGTATTTTGAGATTGAAGATAGAATAAATAAAATAGTTTTTGAGTTATTAGTGCTTGTGATATTTATCAAAAGTCGATATATATCACTAAAACATAGCTTTTTTTGTATGGTTTTCATGGGACATACGCCATGTTTTTTCTTATAAAAAATCCAGAGAATTGGTCTCTAAGGGGTCCTAAGTCGCTTCAAATGGTTCCTGTAATATTTATTTGCAGTTTCTAAAGATACGTACAGCGAAACCGTTAACGGCGGCGATGATGGGCTTCCCGCAGCTGCTCACGTCCTCCCACTCCTGCAGGAAGCCGCCCTTCTGGTTGCTGCTGTATGTGTTGTTCTGCATCTCCTTTATGTCCGCACCGGCAGCAAACGCCTTTTCATTGCCTGAAAAGAAAAAAACAGAGTTTAATTAGTAGACAGCCACGTGTTGTACCATGATGGTAACCAACTTGCCGCCACACTACCATTACACCCATACCAAAACTTGTGTTAAATTCAGATTTAAAAGTATGTATAATAAGTTCTAAAAGTATGTAATGTATTTTAACATGCCTACTGTCAGCAGTAGGCATGTTTTAAATACATACATACTTTTAGAACATGTAAGTAAATAATCTGATGGCAAATAAATAGATGAGTGTGTGTTCTTATTAAAGAATAGATAAACTACAGCTAAAGAATAGATAAACGTGGACACTTACGGTACGGCTGGCCCACATGTTAAAGGTCGCTCAGCGGGCTATGGAACGAGCAATGCTCGGCGTCTCTCTCCGAGATCGAATCCGAAATGAGGTGATCCGGCATTGCTCCGGATTAGCAAGCTTAAGTGGCAGTGGGCTGGCCATATTAGCCGCAGAACCGAGAACCGATGGGGTAAACGAGTTCTAGAGTGGAGACCGCGTCTTGGCAAACGTAATGTAGGACGCCCTCTGGCTAGGTGGGGGGACGATCTGCGCAGAATGGCTGGCAAGAGCTGGATGCGAGAAGTCATGGATAGATCACAGTGGCGAACGATTGGAGAGGCCAACGTCCAGCAGTGGACTGCGATAGGCTGATGATGATGATGAAACTACAGCTATTTATTTGTAATTACAAAAAAAATCATTAAGTGCTTATATTTTTTTGACTCTATGATTATTATTATTAGTGTCGATGCTTGTTTATAACTTGACAATGTAAATGTAATAATTTTGTGCAACAGAATAAACGTTTATTATCTATCTATCTAGATTCCAAAGTTCATATATTGAGAACCTCCTTTTTTTTTGAAGTCGGTTAATAAAACGTTAAGGCTAGTTCAAAGTATAAACTTGAATCTGTCATGTCATCTTCTGCGACATACATAGATAATTTATGGAAGTTGCATAGCATTCAATATATCATTCATTTAATAGGTTACTAGCGCCGCATATGAATGGTTCATTAAGGTGACGCACAAACTAAGTAGATACAAAAACGGACCCAAGATTTGTGCATGGTTATTTAATAAATAGTATAAGTGTTTGCCGAGAGGTTGTAACCCCGATATGATTTAAAATAGATCCGGTTTAGTTGCTAAAAATTAAAATCGATTGGCGTCGCTAGTGTGCCCTACTTGTCACCTTAAGACGTTATGGTTTTGTCTAATGCTCAACCTTAATATAACCACTTTGAATTGATTGAGATAGAAATAATTTTGTGGGAGTCTCATAGATAAAAAAATTGCAGACTTATAATCAATGTATGATAGACAGAAAAACTCATTAATGCGTTGTATGAAGCTGTGTGAGAGAAACAGAAAAGTAAAATTGTTGCGAGTAAAAGGGTCCTGTGACAGGCACTGATCTTAAAATATTTTATTAACACCATACATAACTTTTTTTCTTTCATATCTTCTTCACTCACCGGTGATGATGATGGCAGAAATGGAGGCATCAGCATCGAAGTCCTTGACAGCCTTCCCGATTTCCTGGAAGAGTGGCTTGCAGAGCGCGTTCAGGGCTTTGGGCCTGTTCAGCTGAATAATTCCGACATTCTTCTTAGCTCCGACTACGTCGATCTTGATATTTTCATATGTGGGAGCTGTGGAAGGATTTTATAAGTATTTTTAAGTCCTGACGAACTAGTATTAGTCTCACTTAGGTATGATTTATAAATAAAATTCTCGGTGTATTTCTTGAAGAGTTACAAGGAAATATCTGATCAGTTTATAGCAACATTGAGAGCGATTGCAGCTCAGTGGATAAGAACGCGCCCGTCATATATGGTGGTGTCGAGGACCTATTGATTTTTAAAATCTATGTGCATATTTCTACCAGTACCTTGGCAAGTGAGGAAGAATATTGTTATGAAACCGGCCAGAGGCATACCGACTAAAACCCAGGGGGTTTCCCTCATAGCCCTTGAGTGGTGAGGAATGTTATGAAACCTGCACTTCACGGATAGTGTATCGAAATTATGGATAGCTACAGTATTTGAGATAGTGATAGATCTATTTTTTTTATGTCATAGGTGGTTGGTCTGGTTCCCCTGTCTAAGGGTTGCGAAGGTCAGATGGACAGTCGCTTTATTGTAATTAGCACTTCACGAATACTGGATCATGTTTTTTTTTGGTATAGCAATTTTTTTTCAATTTATTCTTAATTTATTTTGTCGGCTCACGGCGAAGCAAAAAGCACTTACAAATTTCGTCGACATACCAAGATCTCCGGTAGCTTAGTCGGTAAACCACCCAGACTGTCGAAAATTTTTCAAGTGCATTATTTACTGGATCATGGTCCTAGCGTACCCAAAGTGATGCCTTCGAACGCAATCGGGAATACCGCGTTGAGATAATGATAATCTGATTTGTCAGCATTCAGCCAATGTCCAAATTAAAAAAAATATATAAGTAATAATTCTATCTAGTGAAAAACGAGAAAATATAAGCAGGAAATAAAATTAAAACCACATGTTTAATTTTTAACCTTCAACCAAGTTTTTTTTTAATTCTGGTAATATGCCTTAGATTAAATCTAAGTAATATGCTAATTAATAAATGGGATTACATTTTTTTTATGATTATTAAATAATGCCAAATATTGCAGCAAGCAAAGCAATTGAGCAATATTTCATCATCAAAAGATGGAATTAAAATATTAATTGTAAAATCGTAATTATTATATGGGTGGGTACTTCAAGGTCATTATTCATTTCAGTGTCATGTATAAGCAAGATACAATGATATCATTATTCTGACGTTATCACAGTTTTGGTAAAAAAATAACAAATACCTACAGTACATAATAGATAAGATAATACTTAAGGAGGCCAAACTTCATTCGCCTTACATTTCATGCTGGTATGTCACATGGTAATACATTGTTTAATTTTTAATTGAATAGTGTTATGATTAGATGTATGTCATAATTAGATAGAATTCAACAATTTAAATAAGATTTTATTCAGAAATGTATTTTTATTAACCAATACCTACTTTTAAGTTAAATAAAGACTTAGTGTCTTCATCTGTTTTTATAAGTGTCTCATATGTTTTTATAAAATTGAACATTGTACTGGTTGAAAGTCACATCAATATACTGTTTAATAACAGTTCCAAAGGGTACCGTGGGAAATACCACGCTTCGGCATGAATGGGCCGGCTGGATTTGAGTGATACTACACCTCGCAGAAAACCGGCGTGAAGCAGCACTGTGCTGTTAATCCGGGGGAAGGGATGGTTAAAAGGTTGGCAGCGCACTTGTGACTCCACTGGTGTCGCGGGTGTCCATGGACGGCGGCAATCGCTTACCATATGGTGATCCGTCTGTTCATCTGCCACCTATGACATAAAAAACAGTAAAAAGATGATCTCAGGACCCCAGTAAAGCTTTATAAAATAACTAGCTTTTGCCAACGGCAAAAGTTTCGGGTTTGAAAGAAACCAAAAATTAGCCCTATGTTACTCTCCATCAAATACAAAATCAAACATCTCTGCAACTAACTCCACTTAAAAAATACACGTCAATCGGTCGCCCGTTTTGCCGTGCAAGACGGACAAACAGACAGACACATACTTTTAACATTTATAAGAGTATTAATATTACCTTACTGTATGGAGGCAACCAATGTGATTTGATTGTGTTAAAAATAGAGTTACTAAAATAAAGTTCCATTAAATTAACTTCCATGAACTTTTGAAGGTTAAAAATGTTTGGTTGTACAAAAAAATTGCGGACCATATGGTCTACAAAGAAGTGGTTTAACAAATATAGGTTAGTTTTAATACATTTGTTTAAAGTTAAAGACTTACCAGCACTGTAGAACTTCACGAAACCGGTATTGGAAAGAGTTGCAACACGGCCGTTGTTGAGTACAGTTTTGCCGAGTAACATACGGGATACTGCGCCGACTGAAGCCATTTTTAATGAGATTTTGCTTCTAGAGTAAATTTACGTTGTTTTAGCGAAAACAACTTCGGCAAAGTGATAAAACTCAACAAGGTGTGTGAATGAATGAACTTTGATACGCCGCTGATAACAATGAAAAAAAAAAGATTTAGTGTTGTTTTCGTACTTGTAGAAATCAAGTTTTAACATATCGATAAATTAATTGAAAATTTTAAAATAGTAGAGGACAAGGTATTTTTACAAACACATTAATAAAATATTTTGATAATAATTAACAACTTTCTTAAGGACCAAGAAAAGAGTCTTGACTTTCGAGCATATTAAATTATAATTCGATTCAAGTGGAATATAAATCGACAGCTGACATGACCTGTCAATGTCATTGTGCCATGTCAACAAAACAAACCCAGCTGCTTTTGACAGTGACACAACAGTACGCTAAATCTTTCTTTCGTAAATGATACGAAACCAAAGAGTAGTATTATATACTACGAAACTATTTTATTGTAATAATAAGTTCAGATTTTTTTTGCCTACTGAAGACGAGTTAAGAATAGTGGAAACTTTGTTTAAAACTTCCACCACCATGGCAAAGAGAAACATACAGTACTTCATTCTGACCGGCGAACCCGGTTAATTTGTTTACAATTCTTGTATTACAAAATTATGTATTAAATAAAGACAAATAGTGAAGACAACTCACGATCTTCATTATTTGTCTTTATTTAATACATATTTTTGTTCCAGGCGTTGGCAAAACTACGCTAACAAAGAAGTTGACCTCTATTTTAAACAATGACGGTGTTAAAACTTCGGGTTTCTACACAGAAGAGGTTAGAGTCAACAGAGTAAGAGAAGGATTTGATGTGGTCACTTTGAATGGCCAGCGAGGCCGTTTGGCGCGCGATGAAGCTCTCCTGAATGCTCCTGTGAAACATAAAGTTGGAAAGTATGGAGTCCTAATACAGGAGTTCGAAAAAATTGCATTGCCTATGCTGCTAAAAGAGGTGACTATTAAAATTTGATGCATTTAAACTTAAATAGCAATACAAACCTTTATTATGAGTAAATAGATGGTTATTTATTTATAACGTGACTTGTACTTTGATACAAGATGTGAGAGCACTGTTTGCTGAAATACAGGTTTATCAAAACCCAGTTCAGCAATCTACCTACATGCAATTAAATTAATGATGTAAACGGCATTTATATACTTTACCATTTGTTTGTAAAACTTTGTTTGCAATAAAGATTTTATTTTATTATACATCGCTGATAACTACTGGTGATGCTAGTGGACTGTAAACTAACTGGAGAATGATAAAAGCACGATTTAAATAGTAAATATTATATAATTTGGGGATAAATATATACAAAGCGATGTTTATGTGACACAATCAGTTGACAGTTTTTTATTGAAGGCATAGCACATCAAAATCCAGAAAATTACTTATAAAAATATGGTTGCACCTCAGCCAGTCGCCAACATACCGGAGCCCCAGTGTGGCACACGATAATCGACTACGGTGGCCACTGGCTGAGGTGCGGCAACTACTCTTCCTGGTGAGAGGAAGTTCCGCGATCAGTACCATATCTCCCCCACACTAGTTCGTTGATTCCTGACAATCGTGCCTAGAAGTGAAGTCCACAAGTTGAAGAGTTCCGTGACAGCCGTCGGGATAGGTTTGCGCAGGAGGACGTTCACGGTGCGGTCGAAGAGGAGCCAAGAAAAGGCGTTGCATGTTTGGCAGGAGGGGCAGGCTGCAACGGGTGACGTCCACGGTGCGGTCGAAGAGGAGCCAAGAAAAGGCGTTGCATGTTTGACAGGAGGGGCAGGCTGCAACGGGTGTCCTTGAGGATTCAAGGTAGCAGACGCCCCTACCAGTCGTGGTTGCGGGTGATGTCTCTCTTGGGGTCACCGTGGACAGCATCGAGAATTGGTGTAGCCATGGGATCTTAGTTTGTTGTGCCCCTTTATGTATAAATATCGTGTCATTCTCATGCAGCCTTCTCTGGACACGCCATCAATGTTAGTGCCAGTAGCGGAGGTATACCCTGTAGGGAGCCCTCGTAGTCGCCTGAGGCTCGGTGTGGTCGCATCCAGTGTACGTGCGCCGACCATTTATTGGTGTATTGTTCTGGTCTAACGTGGTGACGGCTGTCGAAGCAATGGTTGACGTGGTGGTGGTCGTCACCTCTGTCACTTCTGAGGTGGGCTCTTGATCGCCAGTCCAGTCTTGATCGAATATGGTGGGGAGATGTGGTACTGTAAATTTGAAAAAGGATTAGAATCCGGTTTATAAAGACGCGGGAGGTGGCGCGTTTCGAAAGTGGCCAGAAACCGGGAGGTGGCGCGTTTCGAAAGTGGCCGGAAACTGAAAAGCGCCGGGTCGATGTAAATTTAGGTACGCGAAGATGCGAGCCCGCTTTTTATTTTAACCCGTGGAAGGCGGCTCACAGGGATGGTGGCTAAGTGTTTGCGGTTTATCCGATAAAACAACTTCATGAAGTAGCCAGAAGGTTTGAGGATTGGGAGGCCAGAGGGCCAGAATGGGCGAGAAGGCCATAGTGGCAGGAGGGCTAGAAGGCCTTTCGATCTGAGAGATCTAGAAGTACCTATTCTCGTAGAGCTGGCAGGGCTGGGAGAGCCGGGAGTGACTGCAGCCGTTGGGCCAACGAGAGTGGGGGGACCAGTTCCCGATGGACCGGGTGGGCCATGAGGTGGTAGGGCTGCAGGGTCAGTTGCCAAAGGACCGGTCTGTCCAGAGAGGGGCAGGTAGGGGCCGGGAGGGCCCAGTGTGCCGGTGGCCCTAGGGCCGGCGTGGCCGGGACAGCCAAGTGTGCCGGTGGCACTAGGGCCGGCGTGGCCGAGAAGGCCGAGGTTGCCGGTCTGACCTGTGACCTGGTGGCTAGTCTGACCTGTGGCCGGGGGGCCGGTCTGTGGGCTGAGACTGCCTGTGGCTGGGGGGCCGGTCAGACCTGTGGCTGGGGGGCCGGTTAGACCTGTGGCCGGGGGGCCGGTCTGGAGGCCGAGGCGGCCTGTGGCTGGGGGGCCGGTCAGACCTGTGGCCGGGAGGCCGGTTGGACCTGTGGCCGGGGGGCCGGTCTGAGGGCTAAGACTGCCTGTGGCCTGGGGGCCGGTCAGACCTGTGGCCGGGGGGCTGGTCTGTGGGCTGAGACTGCCTGTGGCCTGGGGGCCGGTCTGACCTATGGCCCGGGAGCCGCGAGGGCGCGCACAGCTCGGCGCTGAGTGGCCTCGAGGGCAGCGAGTTTCGCTTGGAGCTGGAGGTCTTCTAGCTCTGCCTCGAGGCGAGCGAGCTCACGCTCACGCTCAAATCGGCGCTGCGCCGCTCGGGCTTCCAAAACGAGCCGTTGTGCGCGCACCGTCGCACTCCTTTTGTCTTCCGATTGTGTCACCATGATGTATCTAGTGAATGATAAGCTGACGAAACTACGTGATACTTACGTGAAAATGTTTGATGGTTGAAAACAATGTTGAACACTACTGAAAATATTGACGATGGTTACAAATTTACAAAACGGCGAGAATGGACCAAATGATAACTACTGGTGATGCTAGTGGACTGTAAACTAACTGGAGAGTGATAAAAGCACGATTTAAATAGTAAATATTATATAATTTGGGGATAAATATATACAAAGCGATGTTTATGTGACACAATCAGTTGACAGTTTTTTATTGAAGGCATAGCACGTCAAAATCCAGAAAATTACTTATAAAAATATGGTTGCACCTCAGCCAGTCGCCAACAATCGCTATAGAATGCAACTATGCTGTTTTTTCTTTTCCAGCAAGAGGGCTCAGAAAACCATTTGTTAGTTATAGATGAAATCGGCAAAATGGAGTTCTTCAGTTCAATATTTAAGTCTAGATTAAAAGAAATATTCAGCACAACTTCTAAATCTGTTGTGTTAGCTACAATACCAGTAAGGAAAGGTGATCCACTTATTGAGTCCATTCGAAATAATGGGGATGCCAAGGTTTGGTTGGTAAGTAACTATAACTTATTGTTTGTACTTGAAAAGATATGGGTGATTATCTGAAATTGAAGTTTCTTCGCGACTCAAATACTTAATGAGGGTTTCCACGTATGAAAAATCTGCAAGACGGAGTACTATAGGAGTGAGGTCCATATACAATGTGAGGGCTATTTTTAAACGTGATCTGTCAAAATGTTTCACAAACTAAACAACCAATGCGGTTGATGTTGGACCTCAGTCCAACAGTACGCCATCTAGCATATTTTTCAAACGTGAAAACCCTGATTCCGTGGGCTTAAAAATATTGTTCAAATTAGAAGTTTATGTTGGAATCAGAAGTTTTAATTGAAAGAAGGGTAGGTATCTTTACGTGTTCTTATTTCAATTTAAAATTATAATTTGAACAATATTTTTGAGCCCAGCGAATTGAGGTGCGAAGAAACCAAATTTCGGAGAATCACCCATATCTAACTGATACCTAATATCTTTTGAGATCTAAAAGGTTTCATGTCAACTTTAAGCACTAATACAATTTCTAAATATTAAAATTTTGTATTCATGCTAAATGAAGTTAACTAAACAAATTTTCAAATATAATTTATTTCAGGTAACAAAAGAAAATAGGAACAGTATTCATGAAGATGTACTTAAGGAAATGAAAATAACTTTGAACTGTAATTAATTTTATTTTCGCAAAAAAAAAATTAAATTATATATGTAAATAACAATGACATGAAATACTTATTGTTTGTTTGAACTGTCATTTGTGTTAACTATATTAGCATGCAAGATCAACATTTCTTTAAGTACCTACTTTATTAAGTTTTTGTATAAATTTCTGCAAACAATTCAAATGAACCTATATTACACAAACATTCTTCCATCATTTGTCATACCAATATTATTAAAATAGAAATTGTAACTAGTCATAAAAATAAATAGACTAATGTTCAAAAATACTTAACACCCTAACAATAATTCTGTGCGTTATGTGAAAAGTGGTACAGTCAATTTGGGTAACTTTGAATTACCTTGTAACTTTGAATAAAACTGGTTTAAAGATTTTTTATTTTATTCCTTGGAATTCCTATACAATTTTAAAGGTCGATCCATTCAACGTAGATACCGTTTTAAATTGTATAGGAATTCCAAGGAATAAAATAAAAAATCTTTAAACCAGTTTTATTTTAAATACTACATCTTTTAGGTATACAAAAGTTTTCTATATAAAAGGGGGTAGAAGGATGACTACTGGTAAGCGATCACTAACCTGCAGTACAAGACACAAAACCTGCATTGAATGTAAAACCGCAATTGACAGTAAAGATTTACTTTACTTTACCAGCTGTTTAAAAAGGCACACACTGGCATTGGTCCTGTTATATAATTCCCATTATCATTCATTATGTGAAGCAGAAAGTTTCTTGCAAACCTTTTACATTTATCTACATCTACAATATAAATTCATTTCCTTATTAATTATGTAGGTAGATCCAACAACTAGTATCAAAATAAGTAGAAATTATTAATGTACTATGTATTAAAGACACATTTACATGAGGATTTCCATATTTTAGTCATATGTACATTGTTTGGATTAGTAACTAAATGGCCGTATTATATATTATTCACACTCATTAACCTTATTTCTACTTGTGTTGTGGTGCAATCACTAAAATAGTTAGTAATAAATAATTCCAATGTAATTTGAAATCAGTAAATCTAATCATAACCCTTAATCAACTATTGTCATCAGAGAAATCATCAAACTGTCCATCAGATTCATACACAATTTTATTGTTACATAATTTTTCATATTTCACTTTTTCTGCAATGGATACAGAGTGAGCATCCATTGGACAGAAGTTACCTTCACTCATCTTTCTTTTGACGAAGTCAAGCCACGGGCTTTGAGGCACATGTGTTGTAGGACCACCGAAACCTGGAACCCAGTACATGTCGGAGTCCCAGTCTTCCGGTGAGCTTGGTGGGTCATACTGGTGTATTTCTGTAAACAAGTTTTTTAATATATTACAATCCATCCTAGCACACACCTAGGAGAGGTCTGTCTAGATCTCTAATGCTATTAGAGATCTAGATAGACCTCTCTTCAAGAAGTGTGTCTAAAGACTTGTTAGGGGCTATTTGATAAAATATGATTGACGAAAGTATTATCGAAAGTAAGTAAAGCTATGACATTCAAGCACAATTCAATGCTTACATATAATATATTATATACTACTTGAGAGGTCCCTTTTTTATACCTCTTCACTCACAATGGACCGAATGAGAGTCTAGGTGCGGAAAAAGGAGTCCACATTACACCTCTTTCACACATATTTTTTTTATTGGTGTCATTTGTGATCTAGCAAATCAAAAACGCTACTGTCCTAAGCATTTACTTTTTATGTGCACATTTAAAATTGGATCATCTTTCTAATGTTCCTTGAATTGTTATGAAATAATACCTGGATTGGTAGAGTTACTGCTAATGCTGTAAAGGTCTGTACCTTCAGAATGCTCAGAGTCTGGTTGCTCAACTTCAATCTTCCTGAAAAAGACAGATTTTGAATGTGGTTATAATACAGGATTTCAAACAGAACATTCTTGGGCCAGAAAAAAAATCGTGCTCCAAATGTCAAGTGTACAGGATCTATACATATCATACCTGGAATCAAATCTGCCTAACTTTGCCGATCTCAATTTCTCTTTCTTTTCGATGTACTCAGAGCTTTGTGGCTCATCAAAGTAATTCTGTGAACAATCTATTTCTGCCACCTGTTTCCACAAATCAGGGATTTCGTACAAACAGTTGTTGTAAACATCTAAGTATTCTAGATACTTCAATTCTATGATACTATCAGGTAACATACAGAGCTCATTATTGTCTACGCTTAGCTTAACAAGCTTTTTTAAGTTGCCAATATCATCCGGCAAATATAAAAGGTTATTTGATGACAATATACATATTTCAAGGTTGATTAAATTGCAAAATTCGTTGGGTAGTCCATCTATGTAGTTTTGTGACAGGTTGATTTCCACTAAACAGCTAAATAAATCAATATTATTTGTTAGGTTGTACACATGTGTATTACTCAGGTTCAGACTTTGTATATCACAGCAGTTTTTGAGGCCTTCGCATGGCACATCTGTCACTTTATTAACAGACACACGGGTTAAGGAATCGGAACCTAATTCCAACACTTTTAATTTTAAAAATGTAGTTAATAATTGCCAATGTTTCTGAATAGAACAGTTATTTATCTTTAAACTAACCACTGGGGTTTTGTAACTTAATAGTTCTTCAAAGTATAGACTGTTAACTTGGAAGGCATTTGTTAACTTAATATTAAAACTGAGATCCAAACTTGTAAGTTTTGCAGGTGATTCTGACCAAACCCAATATGGAGGACCCAATAAGCGGTTATTACACAAATTGAGAACTTCTATGGAGTGGCAGAAATTAGGAGTCTCATCGAAATATTCCAATTCATTGTAGGATAAGTCCAATATTTTTAATTTTTCAAGATTAAGCACCATTGTGGGTATCGTAGTTAATTTATTGTAGGACAAGATTAATTCGACTAGATTCTGTGGGAATATTACATTATCGTCTATAGTAGATATTTTTCTGTTTCTTAAATCCACGGACGTGATGTGCTTCATCCAAATGAAAGGGCTTTTGGTAATTTCCTTGAAACCATTGGACAATCCATTTTTGATTTGCATAGCTTTATCGTTATCACGGTAGTCATCACTGAACTCCATTATCTTTTACAATTTTAATGCCAATAGTAAATAAATCAAACGTTACTAAGTAATTTTATACACCTTTTTAAATATAAAATCAAATATATTTACAGATGAATAAAATGACCACAAAATGACAGAACAACAAAACAAGATTTTTTTTTAATTTTGGACCACAGATTATTAAAATAGTAAAATCACAGACTAAGAAAAAAAAAGTAAGATCAAAAGGCAACATTGACAGTGTCAGGGGGCGTTGTAAAACGTTTTTTTTATGCTAGTTGCTGTTGTATTGTATGTTGTACAGCAGCCAAACATCAAAGTAGGTATACAAAAGTGACTTTCTTTAGTCCATTCTCACCTAAATGTCAATATCGACTGAATTTTTTTTACAGATTGTAGTAACCTTATGTCTGTCCGTACCTACCTACTTATTATAGTAGCAATCTACATTCAAATGGTCTAATAAGGCATGGCATGGCATGGCATCAACCCAGAAACAGTAAGTAATCAAAGGTGGCGTAAGTAATAGATGAAATTCAGATGAGCTGGAACGACAATTTGGTAATTATTTACCAAATGTCTTATTGGTAAGCCAACAACTTGCTAGCAAGTAGGTAATTGCAAGGGCCAGTCCAAAATGGCCGGATTACCATGCGTACCTACCTACCTACCTACAACCGGGGCGCGACCGCGTTATGTAAAAATTCTCTGGTGGGGGCTTTTCCTGACCAGCTAGCTATGCAATGGCCATCTTTACGATTCTCCCTCGTCACTCATATGTATGTAGGCACGGACCTATAAAAAAGATCTTTTTTTATAGGTCCGTGTATGTAGTATGTATAAGTTCATCATTATGAAGCAACAAAAAGCACTAGGTATAAATACGGACAGCCACACATCAGGTGACTACAATCCGTCAAAAATCCTGAATTGTTATTGAAATATCCTCAATTGGTTATTGAAGTGTCCAAATAATGTTATTCATGTACAGACAGCTACACACCAGGAGCCTAATTCTCGTGCTCGTGAAATTTGTTATTATTCGACACATAACATCACTAAAACATAGTTTTTTTTTGTATGGATTTCATGCAACATCCGGCATGTTTTTTCATATCGAAAATCCCGAGAATTGGGATCCAGTTCTCGTGCTCGTGATATTTTGAAAACATGGCGGATGTCGCATGAAATCCATAAAAAACTATAGTGATATATAATTATGTCGTATGATAATAAATGTCTCGAGCACGAGAATTAGGCTCCAGGAGCCCAATTCTCGGGACGTGATATTTTGTCATCATACGATATAACAGTTTTTTGTATGGTTTTCGGGTGATATTCGCCATGTTTTTCAAATCGAAAATCCTGACACTTGGGCTCCAGGAGCCCAATTCTCGTACTCGTGATATTTTGAAAACATGGCGGATATCACCCGAAAACCATACAAAAAACTATGTTTTAGTGATATATGTCGTATGAAAATAAATGTCACGAGCCCGAGAATTGGGCCTGGACTTTGATGGGTGGCTGAACGTACCTACAAAGTTTTCATCCTTTGACCTTATTATACCTACCTACCTTCTCCTATACCGAACTCTGATTTTATATAAAAGTAATTGCTTCATTGGAATGCTTCATTTAGCTAAGTGAGTAGGCATATTCGAGCTCCAGTTAAAGGTACCTACTGTCGCTTACCACAACAAAACTTGTAGTTGTTAGTCGGCACGAGGTGTTTACAAAACATAACAAAAGAGTAGTGATATAATTCTTACTGGCCAGCACTAATAAGTACCTTTATTCCGGTTGCATTGGTCATAAAGCTGTGTTATGTAAATATCCGCTAAAAACTCTTTATTTCCTTCTTTCCGAAGGCGACGAACGCGCCGGTCCTGGTCCCGAATGAATAATGAGTTTTAAAAATAGTTTTTTTGTTACGTATTTTTTAGTAACAGTTTTAGTGTCGGTTGTTAGTGGAGGAAAGAATTCTGATGAGAGACCGGATATTGCTAGATTAGGGAAAACAAGAAAAGCTAATATGGGTAAGTGAAAACTGGAATAATTAGGTATACAAAATCAAAATAAACTTACTTCCTATAAAGCTGGCCATTTTGCTGGCCTTTGCAGATGCATTTCCTACTTGTCTTCATTCCAATCAATATGGACCGGTGTATAGATACTGTCGCCCATAGCATAGAGGCTGTGCCAGTGATCACTATCAGATGGCTACTTATTTTCCTTTCTTCTCCATAAAAATATTTCTTCTCCTGCACTGTAGTTCGTAATTCCCTAGGCCAAGCGGGATTTCCTAGGCCCGGTGGCATTTCATAGGCCCGGTGGCGTTTCTTAGGCCCGGTGGCATTTCTTAGGCCTGGCGGCATTCCTTAGGCTCGGCGGCATACTTAGCAGGTAATTAAGCTAAAGTCAACAGTGGGAGAGCCACGCTTCGGCATGAATGGGCCGGCTCGACCGGAGTAATACCACGTCCTCACAGAAAACCGACGTGAAGCAGTGCATGCGCTGTGTTTCGCTGCGTGAAGTGAGGGTACCTGAGGCCCAATCCAGGGGAAGGGGGGTTAAAAGGTAAGCAGCGCACTTGTGACACCACTGGTGTTGCAGGTATCCATGGGCGGCGGTAATCGCTTACCATCAGGTGATCCGTCGGCTCGTCTGCAATTATTGAAAAAGAAAAAAATATATTAAAAAAGTCATACCCACGTGTAGTAATATCCTACTACTTTAGTATAAGCCAATGACGTAGGTATACTTAATCAATATAATAATTAAAATATTTTAGTCGCAGCTCAAAAAACGGCAGTTGGCACGTTCAGTAATGTGATAACACAGATTCAGAATCTTCCTACAATGGACCTGGGCAGGAAGTTCAGGACGCCTTGCAAAACTGGGAATAAGTGTGGAAAGGTAAAAAAGATAATCATAATAAAATATAAAATCATAGTAAAAAAGATAGTATGTTGTTACAGACACTGGGTAGAAAGGGTGTACACCTCTCGGCACCCTGAGCTGCTCACATCAATGTTGCCCGCCTTCGCTATTTCTGGTAGCTTTTGCTTGGCTTCCTGGTAGCTTATTATAGGGGGCCCATCTAGTGAGTGGCGAGTCAATACCTACCCATTTTTTCGTGATTTTAATCATTGATCGGGCAGGTGCCATACTCCCTCCATAGAACCCATTACCCAGTCCTCTTACACCTCAAAAAGGTTGCCATGTTTAAACTCTTCTCCCGGATTGGGCCTCACTTACTCGGCGAAAAACAGATTTTTTGTAAATATAAATCTGTATTTATAAAAGAAAGTCGTATTATAAAGAAAGAATAAATGTTTATTTAGAATAAATAATTATATAATCAAAACAAAAATGTTGGTAACAAAATGGTCTCCGCTCAGTATACCTATAGGTAACTCAAGAACGGCTATACTATTTTTTCGGAAAATTGCATTCCGAAAAATGACAGGTTCCTTTTTTATGATGGAAAGCGATTACCGCCGCCCATGGACACCTGCAACACTAGAGGAGTCACAACCTTTAAAAAGGAATAGGTACGCTCTTTTCTTGAAGGTTTAAGTGGGAGGAACAAACACTAATACACGGGCAACGCCACCGGCGAAAGTTGGTAGCTAATAAAAAATAAGGTAAAGCTGCTGGCATAATCATCGCACCCAGAAAAGGAAAACTCTGCAATTCTGCATTTATATCAAAACCCTCGCCAACCCGTCTGCCAAGCGTGGTGAGTATGGCAATTACCCCTCATGTGATTGAGGGAGGCCCGTGCCCCAGCAGTGGGGACTTGAATGGGCTGAAGATGATAATGAATAAAAAATAAATGTTTCGCAGGTAATCAGAAGGTTGATGGTGCCGAAGCTGGCTCAACTGGAGAACACGATTATGGGCATCATGAAGGAGCTGGCGAAGCTGCCGCCAGGGTCTCGGCTGCCCGACAAGTTCACCAAGACCGAGCCTGTCAAGCTGATGTTTGACCAGAATTACAAGTAAGAGTGGAGTCATATATTCGTATACTTAGGTACCTAAAGATAGCCAATAGTAAAAATTAAAAGGTCAACAAACAGCAAACACTTGCCGAACACCAACGACAAACACCAAACACAAACAGGCATCCCCAATCTAGAGTCCGCAGCAAACCCTGAACTAACATTTAAGATTCTTATTCTCCGGTGTCCGGCGCCAATCATTTCATCAAACCATTGGTCCCACGTTGGGCGCCAAAAGTTGGACCAACGAGTAGAACAAACTCTGTTCTACCAAACTTGATTAGCACGGTACAGAGAACAAAAAGGTTCGTCACCTTAAGATAAATTTTCTCTTGCACGGCAAGAATCAGTTATACCAACATACCGTTTTAAAAAGATCTGCCAAGCTTCTTTAAATTTTCTTTACATCAAAAGAAATTATTGTTGCTACAAGTAAATCAGAACTTTCTGATCTAACAGTTAAGCATAATTTTCTGTGAAACAAGCATACTGACAAATTTACGAAAGGTAATAAGTGCACATAGCATGTAACGAATTAATTTGAAAACTGACGAACATTTTCGTTCATTGACTGTACATTGAAACATTTTAATAACGTTACTCATTTTATAACTACTATAAAAACACTATTACTTATACTTATGCACCGTCATTTTTTACATCCCGATAACCGCTTTTTTTCGCTTATTGTTGATCTAACATGCGAATGGACTTTATTCATGATACCTATTATGAGGTATTCGGGATGTAAGCGATAATCGTATATTACAGAAAAAACATTCAAACATTTTTTCTCTTTCCGCCTGTATAACTAACGCCCACAAGAAGTTCGTTAATCAAATCCAATGGTAGCAACCATTGGGAAAATCTAGGATAGAATATAGGTTTAGTTAAAAAATAAGCAGTAGTTAGGTACTATCTTCATTATTAATTGTGTAATTCCATATGTTTCTCATGAAAATTGACAATTAATTTTCTGATAAAATTAACTTCCACAGAGAAGACGTGTGTATGGACAAGCTGGAGTCTTGTCTAAAAGAAGATAAACGCCGCAAGCGCATCCTGAAGAAACTATTCTTCAAGAAATACAACGGCATCAGACAGGAGCTGATCGGCTACGGCGGCAGGAGGTTATGGGGTGGGGAAGGAAACCTTTTCTATAGAAAATAAAATAACTTTGTAGAATTACCTGAGAGAATATACGAGTTTTTGAAACTGATCTATTTTCTTGGTTGACTTTACAATTCTATGTGTTAAAGACGATGATGCTTGATTTATTTTGTGTATAGATATGAATAAATTAGAGTAAATAAAATTATATTGAGAGCTTTTATTTTTAACTACGTAGAAATTTAATCATCCTTAAAAAATAAAATCCTTGATATTACTTACTTACATCGCAAGCGATTGTCATTAAATCCCCATCGAACGTCTCGATGGATGGCGGTCTAATACTGTGCGTTTCTCGCGAAACTTTCTACCACGTACCTCAGTTCTGTGGAACGGTTTGACTTCAGGAGTATTTCCCGACCTTCAAGAGAAGAGCGTACTCTTTTTTAAAAAGGCGGCAACACATTAGCGATCTCTCTGATTTCGCGGATATTCATGGGCGGCGTTGATTACTTTCCATCTGGTGACTCGCTGCTCGCTTGTCCGCCTCTAGCATAAATAAAAAGTAAATTATGGTGGTGTTATGAGATCGCTGGGTTCAAATATCACGAAGGGCAGATCCTTTTGTCTGACTACCTAATCAATAGGTACCTGTGTCTGTTACTTTTAGTCTTAGATCTATGGCCTTTGTTAAGATAGGAGTCGATAGTAATAAAAGCATTAAATTAGAAAGAAACAAAACAAATATTAATTAATTTATTAGGAATGCTTACAGCTTGTCATACAAACATTTATGATGAGATCCTCAGGAGAACTAAGGTCATATACATAGCCCAAAGGATTGCATGCCTCAAGTGGCAATGGGCAGGGCACATAGCAAGGAGAACAGACGGCCGTTGGGGCGGAAAGGTCCTCGAGTGTAGGCCACGTACAGGATGTCGCAGCCGTAGGCAGACCCCCCACAATGTGGACCGACGATCTGGTGAAGATCGCGGGAATCCATTGGATGCGGGCGGCACAGGACCGATCTGTGTGGAGAACATTGGGGGAGGCCTATGTCCAGCTGTGGACGTCTATCGGCTGAAATGATAATGATGATGTAGGTAGCACTTATCTATTGGGATATATATGTAAGCCTTTACAAGCATCACAACATTCTTATAAAAAGTTGACAACGTAGAATTATAAGAAATAAAGTCTCATAATTTATGAGATTTTTTTTATTGAATTACTATGCGAGTCTACTTGCGTGATCGTATCAGAAATGATGAGATCCGCAGGAGAATTAAGGTTACAGACATAGCCCAAAGGATTGCATGACTCAAGTGGCAATGGGCAGGACACATAGCGACGAGAACAGATGGCCGTTGGGCGGAAGGTCCTCGAGTGGAGGCCACGTACAGGAAATCGCAGCCGTGGCAGGCACTCTCTATTCCCTTACCCTCATATTCCGATGGGGCACCGGCGTGACACGACCGGAGAGAGATTGGGCGCAGAACCAACGGCTTAACGAGCTTTCCTAGGCACGGGGATACAAGACCGCCAACTTCCAGACTACGGGCTGACACTAGAATTTCTTATTGAAAACTTAGTTAGGTACCAATTTTTGGCCCGACTCGGGATCGAATCCGGGACCTCTTGCGCACGCTTTAAAGTACGACAGTAGGTCAAGTTTCTCGGAATACAAACAGTTTGAATGACTAAATAATCGATCCCAATCGCTTAAGGTGACGGGTAGGGCACACTAGCGTCCCCAATCGGTTTTATTTTGAACAATTTCGGGGTTACAACCTCTAGGCAAACACTTATAATATTTATTAAATAACCATGCACAAATGTTGGTTCCAAAGCATTCGCGAAAAATTTATTTACGCTAAAAGTGGTTGCTTTTGGCGGTAACCAATTTTTCGCGTACAAAAACGGACACTACATTTGTCCATGGTTATTTAATAAATAGTATAAGTGTTTGCCGAGAGGTTGTAATCCCGAATTGTTTAAAATAGATCCGGTTTAGTAGCTAACAATTAAAATCGATTGGCGTCGCTAGTGTGCCCTGCCCGTCACCTTAAACCAGAGTTCTATGTAGAAGATATTGGGAATTTTATTATATAGTAAAATAATAATATTAATTCTGATATTTTATTTAATCATCTCCCTGACTGATTCTCGAAGGTGGACAAACTTGCTAACAATTAAAAACGAATGGTGTCGCTAGTTAGGCCTACCCGTCGCCTTAATAAATACCTACAGTCCTTCGATTCCATGATCAAATCTTTATGGTAGTTTGAATCCCTCTGACTATAAAATGTAATTTTAATATGACTGGGAAAGTATCTTGTCAAAGCAATTTCTTTGTAAGCTTTTAACCAGTCAGTTAAATGTCGAAGGTTCGTGTCCTTTAGGAATGGATTTAAAGTTTTGAGTAAACTCAAATGGTTCCATATATTGTTGCGGGCTAATTGCATTTCTTTTATTAAATTTGGTGTATTAGGGTAAACTCGCATAATCCGGCGACTCACCTAATTCGGTGATAGGAAGTTTCGAAGCTTCTCCCGCTTTATAAGTACAGAATCACTTTATATTAAGGCAATAAACCTTCTGTACGTATGAAAAAAATGATGACGATTGTGCGACGGAAATAGCAACAATAATTCCTGGGTTTCCTTTACAAATCCTTTACAATATATCTTTATTTGCAGTACATTTTCTCCTGGAATTAATTTTTTATACTGATATATTGCCGTGTGGTCCCCGGCAGAGTAGAATAGGCTACCCTCACTCTTACCGAGGTACGACACCTCCATGGCGACTAAGGTAAAGCTGCGGGTATGATCATCAGTACCCAGAGAAGGAAAACTCTGCATTTATATCAAAACCCTCGCCAACTCCAAGCGCCGCCAAGCGTGGTGAGTATGGCAATTACCCCTCATGTGATTGAGCGAGGCCCGTGCCCCAGCAGTGGGGACTTAAATGGGCTGACGATGACGATAATGACTGATATATTTGTTCTGTTCTGCGGCTACTGAAGCCGCCAATAACGGCAATATTATGTAACAATGTTGTTAACTTTATTTTAACTTTTTCACTGTCAACTTGATCCGTTGCGTTCCGTGATCTTCGCATGTTAAAACTGTTTGTTACCTATCTTCTTTATTTCTATCAGTGGAGATATGTTATTAGCTTTAAGACATTCATTGTAATTGCTACCGTATTAAGACAGCTTGTTGGTCTTCCTAATAAAACAAAATAAAATATGAAATTGTATATTTTTGCATTATTTCCTTTGACTCACTCCACTCAACTTTGTGTGCTCATTAAGTTATTGTACCTACTAAAATATAGATAGGTACTAACATCTCATAAGTAAGCCTAATGAGATGACAAATTAAGTGTGCATTTTCATAACTTTCGCTAACCGGGTGAATTCTTTTACAACTAAGTTACCGAGTAAAGTAGCACGACGAATGTATGTAGAAGTTGCTCTATTTATTTATAAAAAAATTGTATACAAATAAATAGATATTAATAAATAGGTATCTACCTACTCTACTAAATACGACAAGGCAGGCAAACTGACAAAACACTTGCGCGATGCAACCGACACCCAGCGCCATCTATTAGGAAAAAAAAATATGCGAGGGCGGGCCATTGTTACCCATGTAAAAAGTACAATTAAAAAAAAATAGCCAAACTTCACGTGACGAAGAATCACGTGCCTAGCCGTTGTATAACTCTATTGTTCTTAACCTGGGCCGTTTCGGAAAACACAAAACAAGGGATGTTTTCTAAACCGAAACCAGCTAGGAAGTTTGCAAAAACTACTAGTAACTTTATTCCCGCTACTTTTTAGTCCCACGACTTACTCAGTGTCAAAGTTGAAACCTAACGTGCGTAGTGACACAATGACTTGATTTTGAATTTAATAAAACTTTCTAATTTATTCATGAGACTGCTAACATATAAGTACTAAAGTTTAATAACGTATTTTCTGTAATAATGTGTGAATCAAAGTTAAAGTTACATATAGTTTTGATAGTTTTATGTATAGTTGTCAGAGGAATTTATACTTTAGATGATTGTAAGTGAACCTGTAATTATTTATCATTGTTAGTGATCATAGTTACAATACTAATATTTTAAAAAATCCTCTCGTAAAAACTCAGATCCTGACGAATTGAGAACCTCCTCCTTTTTTTTTGAAATCGGTTAAAAAGGCAAAGGTTTGTAAGTGTGTAATGTAAAGTGGACTCCTTTTTCCGCCGCAATCAGACTCCCATTTGGTCCATTGTGCGTTGTGAGTGTGTATGTTTGTTATTTCTTACTCGCAAGCGGCTGGGCCAATTTTGATAAAATTCGGTATGTGAAAAGCTGAAACCCTGGATTAAAACTTATTGATCATATAAACTGCGAATAACACTGCGCAGCTAGATGGTGGACATAAACATCTAGATTAAGGTGTTTTTGTCCCAAAATAGCAGCGAGTAATTGATGGAAGAAGTTTTTTTTAGAAAAGGTTTTTTAGATGAACGTAGTTTGAAAATGGGTAGGAATTAAAGAGAATAATTAAACTTGTTACAAGTAAAGTACAGTAAACTTTGTAGGAAATCTTATATAGGTAATTAAGACTTTAGCATAACCTATCCAGACTATTATTATGTTACTCTATGGCATGGCCCAAAGGTCGACTGGTAGAAAATGCCTCTTGGTAGTAATATTTGTGCAATAAAGTTATATATAATTAAGACGCATAGTTTCCGAGATATATTCATATTTCTTTATTTGCATATCACATGGTATAAAGGTCTTACAAAATACCATGAACAGAGACATGTGACGCCCCGTAAGGGCACCGCAAAGTGTTAGAGAGCTGGTGTGCTTGCTTAAAAAAAATTAAGTAGTATTTAAATTATGTTAATACAAGTAATATTCAAATATAACATTGGAATGAAACAATAACATTTAAGCATGCATTATTAAATCATTATTAAAAATAAATAAATCAAATTAAATAATATTTTTCATTAATTAAATATACATTTTTAGGCATTATCATCATCATCATCATCAGCCCATCGCAGTCCACTGCTGGACGTAGGCCTCTCCAATTGTTCGCCACTGTGATCTATCCATGGCTTCTCGCATCCAGCTCTTGCCAGCCATCCTGCGCAGATCGGCCCCCCACCTAGCCAGAGGGCGCCTTACATTACGTTTGCCAAGACGCGGTCTCCACTCCAGAACTCGTTTACCCCATCGGTGGTCGGTTCTGCGGCTAATATGGCCAGCCCACTGCCACTTAAGCTTGCTAATCCGGTGAGCAATGTCGATAACTTTGGTTCTCTGCCGGATCACCTCATTTCGGATTCGATCTCGGAGAGAGACGCCGAGCATTGCTCGTTCCATGGCCCGCTGAGCGACCTTTAACTTGAGGACCAGCCGTACCGTAAGTGTCCACGTTTCGGCACCGTATGTCATGACGGGTAGGACGCACTGATTGAAGACTTTTGTCTTTAGGCACTGTGGTATCGACGATACGAAGACACGACGTAGTTTTCCAAATGCTGCCCAACCCAACTGGATTCTCCTATTCACCTCATCCTCGAGGTTGTTTTTACCCAATTGCAAAGTCTGCCCGAGGTATACGTATTTTTGAACAACCTCGAGGACGGCACCGTGAATTGCAATCGGTTCCGGTAGAACATGTTCATTGAACATGACCTTGGTTTTGTCCAAGTTCATCCGTAGGCCGATGCATTTAGAAGAAATTAGGCATTAATTTGGCACGTATTATCTAGGAATAATTATTTTAAATTATAAAAAGCTTTTCTAATTAAATATTGTTTTAAGTCTCTTAGGGAGGATGACAGTTTATCTTGGGTTTTTATATACTACTACTATATTACCTACCTATGCGAAAAACCGAAAAATGGGACCTTCAAACACCTCCCGACCAGTCAACATGTAAAAGTTACGACGACAAGAATTGTGTTCAATTGAGTTCCCTCTTTATCTCAATTTGAGAATTCGTTAGCGCTAAAACGTTTGTAATGATTTCAGCATTACTCTTCTCCGTTACGAGAGCGCCGAGATACTTCGGAATCCTGCAGGACCACCGGGGGCAGCCGCTCTCAGTGGAGGTCTCTGAGGAGTACATGGACCAGGACTACATAGCCACTAACAGGTATTCGTCGATATTTGCAACTATAACTAAAATCCTAACATAATTACAGACGAGCTATTCTCGTTTTCGCACACTCGACAAAGAAGTCGGATTAAAGATTTTTTTTATGTAATAGGTGGCAAACGAGCAGCCGAATCACCTGGTGGTAAGCGATGGACACCCGCGACCTTTAACCCCTTTCAAAACATTCGATATTGGTCCGTGAAACCCTGAGAGCATTTTCTCGTCGAAGTCGGCTTTTGAGATTCCATACATTCGTCCAAACAAATTCGACTTCATTGACGAGTGCATTGGCCTATTCTCGGCCCCTCCGCTTAATTTTAGACATGGCTGTAACAACCATGGACTAGTCTGTAGTTCACAGTTCGCCCATGAAGAAAAATGAGAGGATGGTAGATAATTCCTATCCATACGATTTTGTGCAAATATTTTCTATTCCTAGATTTGGTAGGAACACATTCGACGATCCTTTGAGTCGCCTAATGGTGGCTTGTCAATCCTAAAGGTTGTGGAAACAACCTCCAAGAAAACGTTACGTGCTAGAATGAGTATAAACTATTTATGAAAGTCATTGAACTTCTCTTGAATTACTACTTCTTGGGATATCGTGTATTATCTTGCCTGGTGAAATTGTACTGGATTCCGAAGCGACAGCTTGGGGCGCAACCGGGACAAAACGCTAGGATGATAATGATGATGATGATGATGACACAAGTCTGTCAAAGATTGTGGGCATGATCTCCGTGCATGTTACAAAAAATCCGCGCCCTAATCATTTGGTAACCGATCTTTGTCATTGACCCTGATCGATGACGTAATATTTGTCTTTCTTAATTTACGACAATTATACAAATATAAGCAACACAAATATAAGTATTTTATACCCACATTACACGTTAGGTACAGAAAAGACTCTAGACAAGCGTCCGATTCACTCACTCAGCTGGTCTTACTGAAAACCAGTTTCTTTTTGCCAACCCTTTTCCGGCCCGTGACTTAAGCTGAGTGAGGGCCATATATATATATATATATATATACATATTAGACGTCATAACACACGATTCATTTGGCACTGCCTGGACTTTGTATGTATTTTTGATTGTTTTCTGTTTGTGCCAAACTGTGTTTACAACTGCTGTGCCTGTGATGTGATGTCTATAATAATAAATGTTTTCTTTCTTTCAAATTAAAAGCACATGGGCAATATTGAAATATCTAAACACTGTAATGAAGTCACTTAGCGCTGGTCCGTTCCCTTTATCACTTTATGTCATCACTTCCTAGCGAAAGTGGTAATTATCTTAATTGTACCTAATCAGTTACTGACGGATGCTTATCGTTACTTAATTACAGGAAGAGGCACAAGATCGATTGGAATAAGTAAGTTCATAATATTAATCTCTATTATGTCGGTAGATTCAATTTGCTCAGGAAGTCTAGTTGAAATGCTAAGCTAAAGGAAACCGTGGACCGCGGGAGAGCCACGCTTCGGCATGAATGGGCCGTCTAGTAAAGCGGAGGTTAGAGGGCGATGATGATTAAAACATGTTGTCTCGTTGATGTCCGTTTATAGAGTAGTCTCAAAAATACATTTTAAATAAATCAATTAGTAATTATCAATAATGCTTACTTGCAAATAATTTAGGTAATACGCGCGTGTATGTTCGCTTGCGACATGACCTCTTTACACTTTCGTTAGGTATACTACAGCCGGCTCGACCGGAGTGATACCACGGCCTCACAGAAAAACGGCGTGAAGCAGCATTGTGCTGTGTTCCGCTGCGTGAGTGAGGGTACCGGAGGCCCAATCCGGGGGAAAGGGGGGTTTAAGTGTCGGAAGCGCACTTGTGACTCCACTGGTGTCGGGCCGCCCATGGGGGCGGCGGCAACGCTTACCATCAGGTGATCCGTCTGCTCGTCTTTTTGACCGGCACCGACACTGGTGTTTTATTGAGTGACTGTGACTTTGACTGACTTCCACTGTCAACTTATTCTCAATAAGTTACTTGACATTGTTACTTGTATAAGTTACTTGACACTGACGCCCTGTTGGTCTAGTGATTTAAGTACCGGGTCGTGATCTCGGGGCCCTAGGTTCGATTCCCCGGTCGAGCGAAAAGTATATTTCGAATTTTTCGAACATAGCTCGGGTTTGTGATCACCAATCTGCATTTGGCAAGCGTGGTGATTAAGCCTAATCCCATCATAGTAGCAATGACTTGATTTCTATGATGGAGGCCTTTGCCCTGCTGTGGGATAGGCTGATACTTTACTTTTTTACTTTACTACTTGACATTGGCGAATTATCTTCGGGTAGAGCCGTAATAAAAAAAAACTCTTAAGTTGCGAAAGTTAGTCGGCAGTCGCTTCAATAAACCTAATTACCAACCTTCCCGATTACTGGATCATGGTCCAAGCGTACTCCCATTTGCATCCAAAGGGAGCCCCCCTTTGGACGCAAAAGGGAATTACACGCTAAGATAGATAGATAGATAAATCATTTATTTGTAACAACATAGACATACATGAGATACGATGAGGGGTTTTTCATCTATCAGCTTAATGGAATTGAACCAAAAGTGTTTTTTATTTCTATATTTTTGTTTTTATGTGACAGATGAGCAGACGGATCACCTGATGGTAAGCGATTGCCGCCGCCTATGGACACCCGCGACACCAGTCACAAGTGCGCTGCCAACCCTCCGTTGCCCAGGAATAGGCCTCCGGACTCACGCAGCGAAACACAGCACAATGCTGCTTTACGCCGGTTTTCTGCGAGGCCGTGTTATCACTCCGGTCGAGCCGGCCCAATCATAACGAAGCGTGGCTCTCCCACGGTCGGAGTAAAACATACATAATTCGGAGTGTATGATGAAATCAGTGAAAATGTTTGTTGATGTGAAACTTTTATGTTTTAGGAACCCTCTAGACATGGATGACTTTGATGATGACGACACGGAAGAGTTCCAGGATGAGAAGGACAAAGACGTCAAGTTGCCCAATAAGTTTAATTTGCAGGCAGGGCCGGTGTAGGCTATGTTTACATTATCCACCTTATTACGAAACGCTTGGGTTATTACCGTACTAAACTGATTGCCTCCATGGCGGAGTGGGTAGTAGGTCACACTTTAATCCGACGACCATGCAAGAGGTCCCTGGTTCGATCCTCGGGTCGGGCCAAGTTTGTACTCAAGTTTTCGGTAAGAATTCTTAGTGGCAGCCCGTAGTCTGGAAGTTGGCAGTCTTGTATCCCCGTGCCTCGGCAAGCACGTTGAGCCGTTAGTACTGCGTCCGATCCCTTTTCGGTCGTGTCACATCGGATTAATAAGGGTAAGGGAATAGAGAGTGCACTTGTGTTTGTGTACACACTTGAGCACTATGATATATTCTGCGTAAGTGGCCGATTTTTGAGATTGGCCGTCGCTACCGGAACCGGTTGGAGGATGTTATTATATTACCTTACTTAAGCTCATGCCAACCCACAAAGTTAAAAGACGCAGTATCGAGTTTAGTTCCAGAACTTTCTTAGATCGCGTTTGTAATAAGGGGGTTGTAGGTTTAGGAAACTTGGAGTAGTTTAACTTTATAGCGATTCTTTATTGTGAAAAATAAAGTGTGTTAATGTATTGCGTATATTTTTGGCTTTTGTTTGCAGTAACTAACCTGTGGTTAAATGGACGTTAGATGAATACTAAACTGGGAGTACCATTTACATACCTAGGGGCCGATTCGACCAATTTTATTCCGATATAAAATCTATGGTTATTATCGTGTAGCGAGAGATTTGTAATCCCGAAATTTATAAATCATTTATAAATTTCGGGATCATATATATATTTTTATTTTATATTATTTTGTTTAAAATAGATCCGGTTTAGTAAATAGTATAAGTGTTTGCCGAGAGGTTGTAACCCCGAAATAGTTTAAAATAGATCCGTTTTAGTAGCTAAAAATTAAATCTATTGGCGTCGCTAATGTGCCCTACCCTCACCGGGATCTCCGTTTCGGTGTAACGATCGATTCGCGCTAAGTCTACTTAGTCTATCGCCGAAGACTTCTCGCAGAAACAGACAACTCTCGCTTAAGTACCTTACTTCTTTGATCTTTTGAGTGAAACCGGCATGAAACAGCACCTGCGGTGTTTTTGTGTAGTAAGTTACCGAATGCCCAATTTTGCGAAAGGGCAGATAAATGGTAGGCAGCGCACTTGCGACTGGTGTTGCTGCGGGTGTTAATCAGGGTCATTTCACTAAGTACTTATTTCCTTAGTATAGGAAAATAGTTCAGCGGTTTTCGTTAGATGGAGCTTGTAAAAAGCAGATGTAGCTTTAAAAGCAATGAAGCAGATGGTTTGGCGTTGTTTCAGTAAATGTTACTATGCATTTTTACATCGCGTTAGTAAAGCGTGCTTCTGAAAAAATGACCTCAAGCCGCCTACCCACATTAGCAATTTAAACGAATATGAAGTTAAGGCGAGAGGTAGCCGAATTAGTTGACACCTAATCGATTTAATTGTTAGCTACTAAACCGGATCTATTTTAAACAACACACGGGATACAACCTCTCCGCAAACACTTATACTATTTATTAAATAACCACGCACAAATGTTCGGTCCAAAGCGTACGCGAAAAATTGATTACCACCAAAAGCGGCCACTTTTAGCGTGAATAAATTTTTCGCGTAAAAAAAAAACCCATCATTTCTGCGTGGTTATTTAATAAATAGTATAAGTGTTTGCCGAGTGGTTGTCACCCCGAAATGGTTTAAAATAGATCCGTTTTAGTGGCTAACAATTAAAATCGATTGGCGTCGCTAGTGTGCCCTACCCGTCACCTTAAACCAGAGTTCTAGAAGATATTGGGAATTTTATTATATAGTAAAATAATAATATTAATTCTAATATTTTATTTAATCATCTCCCTGACTGATTCTCGAAACTGACCGTACTACATAGCCTTTAAGTATTGGTCGTTTTCCTCTAGATGGCGCTGGCACTGGCTAGCCGACTGATGCCTCTATCTCAGTACATATAAGTTACTCTATGGTGTTAATGGGCGGAAGCAATCGCTCGCTTACCATCTGATGATCCAACTGTTCGCCTCCCTACCTACCTATCACATAAAAAAATTGTGCGTCAGAAAATGAAAGATGCATATAAACAACCATCAAGAGTGCCGACTGCGCGTTTGTCCGTTGTAATGTAAAAAAAAAGTTTATTATATAAAAAAGTTTATTAACAACAAAGTAAAAAATTACAAATGGCGTCGATTTTCCTAATCATCCCTGTACATTTCCTCGATATGCTTTTCGTCTTCGTAAATCGGGCTCCCTGCGACGCCGAGCGGCATCCTTGCCATCTCCAAAGACTCCTCGGAGTAGTCCCGACTTTCGTCCGAGTACTGCTCGGCGAGATGGTCTTGGTATATCTTCTCACACTCTGCTGGATGTTCGCTCTTGATCGTGGGTCGGGTGGTAACCTAATGCTTCGATCGGTCCCACGGTGAGGTAAGGCACTTGGGTTGTCACTTCGAAGAATTTATCTGGATATTAAATTAAAATAATCAGGGTCACTACCAAATGAATTTGGAATATATTAAACCTAAGGTGGTGATGCCTGATATCGCTTAACCGTTGTAATTGCAACGAGGACTCTTCTTTCGCTTACCATTAGGCTGAGGAGCCAATATACTGTGTCACTATAAAAAAAAACCAACCGTGACCGTCGATAGACATGTGTCGGCATATGGGCTGGCTCGACCGGAGGATCCACGGCCTCACAGAAAACCAGCCTGAAGCAGCACTGTGCAATGTTTCAGTGCGTGATTGAAGGTCCTGAGGCCCCAATCCCGGGGACAGGCGGTTTAAAGGTTGGCAGCGCACTTGTGACTGGTGTTGCTGCGGGTGTTAATCAGGGTCATTTCACTAAGTACTTATTTCCTTAGTATAGGAAAATTAGTTCAGCGGTTTTCGTTAGATGGAGCTTGTAAAAAGCAGATGTAGCTTTAAAAGCAATAAAGCAGATGGTTCGGCGTTGTTTCGATAAATGTTACTATGCATTTTTACATTGCGCTAGTAAAGCGTGCTTCTGAAAAAATGACCTCAAGCCGCCTACCCACATTAGCAATTTAAACGAATATGGAATTTAAGGCGACGGGTAGCCGTAATTAGTGACACCAATCGATTTAAATTGTTAGCTACTAAACCAGATCTATTTTAAACAATTTCGGGATTACAACCTCTCCGCAAACACTTATACTATTTATTAAATAACCATGCACAAATGTTCGGTCCTACGAGTACGCGAAAAAATTATTACCACCAAAAGCGGCCACTTTTAGCGTGAATCAATTTTTCGCGTACAAAAACAAACCCAACTTTGTGCATGGTTATTTAATAAATAGTATAAGTGTTTGCCGAGAGGTTGTAACCCCGAAATAGTTTAAAATAGATCCGTTTTAGTCGCTAAAAATTAAAATTCGATTGGCGTCGCTAATGTTCCCTACCCGTCACCTTAAACCAGAGTTCTAGAAGATATTGGGAATTTTATTTTGTAGTAAAATAATAATATTAATTCTAATATATTTTTTTTAATCATCTCCCTGACTGATTCTCGAAGGTGGCCGTACTACATATTGGTCGTTTTCCTCTAGATGGCGCTAGCACTGGCTAGCCGACTGATGCCTCTATCTCAGTACATATAAGTTACTCTATGGTGTTAATGGGCGGAAGCAATCGCTCGCTTACCATCTGATGATCCAACTGTTCGCCTCCCTACCTACCTATCACATAAAAAAATTGTGCGTCAGAAAATGAAAGATGCATATAAACAACCATCAAGAGTGCCGACTGCGCGTTTGTCCGTTGTAATGTAAAAAAAAAGTTTATTATATAAAAAAGTTTATTAACAACAAAGTAAAAAATTACAAATGGCGTCGATTTTCCTAATCATCCCTGTACATTTCCTCGATATGCTTTTCGTCTTCGTAAATCGGGCTCCCTGCGACGCCGAGCGGCATCCTTGCCATCTCCAAAGACTCCTCGGAGTAGTCCCGACTTTCGTCCGAGTACTGCTCGGCGAGATGGTCTTGGTATATCTTCTCACACTCCGCTGGTGTTCGCTCTTGATCGTGTTCGGGTGGTAACCTAATGCTTCGATCGGTCCCACGGTGAGGTAAGGCACTTGGGTTGTCACTTCGAAGAATTTATCTGGATATTAAATTAAAATAATCAATAAACTACCAAATGAATTTGGAATATATAAACCTAAGGTGATGCCTGACATCGCTTCCGTTGTAATTGCAACGAGGACTCTTCTTTCGCTTACCATTAGGCTGAGGAGAGCCAATATACTGTGTCACTATAAAAAAAAACCAACCGTGACCGTCGGAGAGACACGTTTCGGCATTATGGGCTGGCTCGACCACGGCCTCACAGAAAACCAGCCTGAAGCAGCACTGTGCAATGTTTCCGTGCGTGATTGAGGGTACCTGAGGCGCAATCCCGGGGAAATGGGGGTATAAAGGTTGGCAGCGCACTTGTAACTCCACTGGCGTCGTGGGTGTCCGCTTACCATCCGTTTGCTCGTCTGCCACCTTATATCGTAAAAAAACCGTCTCAAAATTACCTAATTATTAATTATTAAAAAGGTTACGTTATGTTTGCAATTTATAAATTCTGAGTGAATGTTAAATACAACCTAATGAATTTAGTAGTTATCCTGCCTCATACACCAAAAGTCGTGGGTTTGATTCCCACCCTGGACAAACATTTGTGTGATGAACACTTGTGTTTGCTCAGTATTTGGGTGTAATATGTATTTAAGTATACTTATATGTATTTTGTAATTACTCTTTTGTCTGATATCCGTAATACGGAATCAGGTCAATGTATGAGATGTTGTATGAATCTCTACAGGTAAAGCTGCTGGCATGATCATCAGCCCCAGAGAAGGAAAACTCTGCATTTATATCAAAACCCTCGCCAACCCATCTCCAAACGTGGTGAGTATGGCAATTACCCCTCATGTGATTGAGGGAGGCCCGTGCCCCAGCAGTGGGGACTTAGATGGGCTGATGATGATGAATCTCTACTATTCATAAACAGGTAAATCCTATAGACAGAGGCAACGCTTATAAGTAATCCGAAAACATGAAATGCTTGCGCGATGTAATCAACACCTAGCGCCATCAATTGGTATAAAAAGGAACTAACATCCCGAAACGAAATGAGGGCTGGCCACTATTTAATTAATAAAGAATGTCAGCGGTCGTACATGTTGACATTATCAAACGTCCTTTTACGTAACGCGAATAGCCTATGGCTGATGATGGACGTGATGTTTAAGGATGGCCGTATACCGCGGTTCTAAAAGTTAACCCCCGTGGATCTGATCCTGTATACTTGGGTGTTCCAGAGTGCGGATTAGGGTAGCATGGAAATATAAAAGAGTAGGTTGCAAAAATTGGCACTTTGTTCTCTGCCCTAAAAGGATTTTCTATAATAATGCAAAGTATCAGCCTGCCTTGCCGTGTGGTCCCCGGCAGAGTAGAATAGGCCACCCTCACTCTTACCGAGGTGTCGTAAAAGGCGACTAAGGTAAAGCTGCTGGCATGATCATCAGCACCCAGAGAAGGAAAACTCTGCATTTATATCAAAACCCTCGCCAACCCGTCTGCCAAGCGTGGTGAGTATGGCAACTATCCCTCATGTGATTGAGAGAGGCCCGTGCCCCAGCAGTGGGGACTTAAATGGGCTGAGGATAAATGGGCTGAGGATGAAAGTATCAGCCTATAACTGACCCACTGCAGGGCAAAGGCCTCCGTCGTAGAAATCAAGTCATCGCTGATTTGATGGGATTAGGCTTAATCACCACGCTTGCCAAATGTGGATTGGTGATCACAAACCGAGTTATATTCGAAAAATTCGAAACACACTTTATGCTCGACCTAGGAATCGAACCAAAGACCCAGAGATCACGGCCCGGTACTAAAACCACTAGACCAACAGGGCGTCTGATAATAATGCATACTCACGATCAATATGGTCCGGAAAGATCACAGTTGCAACAGTCTTCGCGACGAAATCGTCATAGTACTCTCCAAAGATGTCCACTCTCGCCCCGCTGATGACTTCTTTCGGCGTCGGGTGCTCATTGCAGTCCTCCATGTGCCTCCTGCCTGACTTGAGGTCTGTGTGTATATGAGGCAGGTGTGGCGGGGGGATCTCCGTGAGAGGAACGAAGCTCTTCGCCAGGTTGGCGCCCACTGGCTTCACCTTCAGCAGTCTGGATGAAGAATAATTACTGTTATATACTGGTATAACCACGTCTAAGCTGCAGTTAGTCTGTTTCCCCTGTCCAACTGCGGATTTTAATCAGAGATGAGTGAGGATGCGTCACATCCTGGAATCTGTTTTAGGAGCCAATAGAATCGCTTTACGGCATTCGCTCACCGCTGGACTAGTCCACCGGTTCAAAGTCGCTCAAAGAGCTATGGAAAGGGCTATGCTCGGAGTATCTCTGAAGGACCGCATCAGAAATGATGTAATCCGACAGAGAACCAGAGTCACCGACATAGCCCACCGAATTAGCAAACTGAAGTGGCAGTGGGCTGGTCATATTAGCCGCAGAACTGACAGCCGTTGGAGCCGTAAAGTCCTTGAGTGGAGACCGCGACTCGGTAAGCGTAGTGTAGGACGCCCTGCGACAAGATGGGATGATGACATTCGAAGGCTGGCTGGTGTGGGCTAGATGAGAGTGGGAGACCTATGTCCAGCAGTGGATGAGTGTGGGTTGCTGATGATGATGATGAGAATCGCTTCATTTACCTAGCTTCTCTAAGTGAAGCGGTTCTATCACTTACACATCTGTTATGTATGTCATACTTATTGTGTATATGTGGGGGTAGTCAGTCTGCGTTCCGACGGTAGGTTATCTTTTAAAATAAAACAGTGTGCAACTGACTAGCTGGTTTAACTGACGTTCCCGCCACACTATTCCCTGGATACATAACAACATCCTTTTACATCTCTTGTGGAAACGCAGACTATGGTTTATGCCACACGTTGTGGTGCAGCGCCGCACCGCAGGTCATTTCGCCGGACTAGTGACCACACGGGGAGTGCGGTGCCTTCTTGCGCATACAACTGAGCTGTGAGACTCCGGTGCCTTAATACTTACACCCCTCCCCGCCTCGTCTCGATTCCGGTGAGCGTGCGGTGCAGCGTCGAAGCGCACCGTACGGCGCCGTGTGCCATACCACACATTTTATACAGGAAACCGGAGCAGGCATCGGTCACGCGCCGCGCCGCCTCACCGCATCGTGTGGCATGCGAAGTTCAGATGACTGTCGTTTTATTGTAATTACCAAATTTACCAAATCCTGGATTATGATCCAATGGACTCTCAGGTTTCGAAGCAGCTAATGACTTTGGTTGGTGGATGTAACAGGAAACGACACACTGACATGTCTAGGAATGCTAAACCAATATTTAGCGTTTCAAACTGCTTTATATAATAGTCCTTTGACGTGGTGGTAGGTGACACTGCTCAGTTATATGTGGAGTGCCCATGTGGAGTGGAGACACAAGTGCCCTGCCGACCTTTTAGTACGTATGCTCTCATAGCGGTCTCATACCGCGGGCGAATCAGTTCAGTTTTGAGACCTAGGAAGCTTATTGAAAAACGCACCGTTTTTCACAAATTCAGTTGATGGTACTCGCTTCTTCACTTCAGGTTGGGCCGAAACTCCCCACTCAAGTACTTCAGCACCACGGAGGTCACCACCACCATCAACAGTATCGAGTCTCTCGCGGTTAATTCCGCGAATATTTCGATAACTCTTGAAGCTGCGCCACCTCGAGGATGGGACTTGGAAGCTTAGAAAAAAATGCCGAAATTGAACAGCTCGTGGTCAGCTAGACTACACTGGTTTGGCAACTGCCAGGAGAGCCGGCCAACCGAATTTCCAACTCAAGAACACATAATGGCTTTAGTATATTTTTCACAATCCGTCAGCGCATTAATAAAGAGTTCGTTTTCCACTTCGCCAAATCAAACTTAAGAGTCGTAGCCTAAATTCTTTCAGAGCAGTTACAACTTTAAAAAATCTTAACTTATCTTTGGGAAGCGCAGTAATAAATAAATAAATAAATATTTCACAACATCACATACATTGATCTGACTCCGAGATAGGTAGCTCAAGCACCTGTGTTACGGATATCAGAATCAACAGTGGGATTACAAATATATACATATAATATTTTTCTTTTGTAAATACATACTTATAATATATAGTAAACACACAGACCAATACAAACAAACATGTTCATGCACACAAATGTTTGTACTGTGCGGGGATCGAACCCGCAACCCTTGTATCAGAGGCAGCGTTCGCTACCACTGTTCCAATCGGGTCGTCTGATTCGTCATAATGGAATTTGATCTGGAATTTACCTGATAGGGAGCAACGATATAAAAAAAAGAATTAACGAAAGAGAAAGACAATACTTGACTATCACAAAATACAACAAAATAATTAACACAGGAACAAGTTCATAGTATTACAAAACGAATAACTCTTCAATGGTCTTAAAGTGCATTCCGAACCCACGAACTTTCGCTAACCGGGCGCTGCTCCAAACCACTGCGCTAATGAGTACGTAAGTTGATGACTATTTCGAAGTGTTTGTTACTCACATACAAATCCAGTCAATGCACTGGACAGCTATCACATCTTGTCGCAATGTGACAGTGAAGCTACACTGCACATTAAGCATGCTAAACGATGCAATTCCGCATTTTTTCTCGCACTCTCTACTTTAATCTCATGCCTAGACTTGTGTTACGTCGTTAGATGTGTTACTATTAAGTGTATAATAAGCTTATCCTTAAGTTTCTCATGTCATTTTTCGCTAGCGATAGCGAATCGCCTAGCGAATTTCCATCGCGATCCAGCGGGGTAATGCTGCCAGCATTTTGGGAATGCCACAGGTACCTACAATATGGATTCCTTCAAACGAAGCGTGAAGAAGCATCTCGCGGGCCAGCATGGCGGTGCTAACGGAGGTGATGCCTTGACATCGCGTCCGTTGTAATTGCAACTTAGGCTCTTCTCTTGCTTACCATCAGGCTGAGGAGAGCTAACATACTGTGCCACTATAAAAAAGGTTAATTTTTTTTTGTTTTAACTCTTCTTTTTACTTACTTTTAGCTTAGCTTAGTATAGCGTATATCGCTATATAAATATACATAACGCTTTAGGTCTCAGTTATTGTTTTAATTTTTCTTGATCTTTTCTTATTTTGTTCAACAAATGTTTTATCCAAAGTATTAACACAAACGTCGTTCAGAATTGTAAAGTCGTCGTTAAAGGGATGTAAATGTTTACATACATCCCGTGTATATGTGTAATGATACTCACTTGTTCAACACCGCGCTGGTCCGGATTTCTCCCTGAAGTTGCCCCAGCACCGCCGCAGCCACCAACAGTATGGAACGCCCCGCGGCCATCTTGCCATCCGTCTACCCACACCTGGCCACTTTTAACCATTTGCCATAGAATTTATTCTCTTTATCTAGATAAGGTAACAAGGCTCCATTGTTGCAAACAATGAACAGGTGGTATAGTTCTTTTTATTTTCTGCGATTGGTCGTGAATTCGCTGGAGATTACAGTCGGTTAATCACGACGGTTTGATTGTATTATTCCAGTGTTTGTGAGCTTATTGTTATTTGTAATTATTGTGGTTGTAAGGAAACAATGAAGGGGTCATCCTTACATCGTAATAAATTGTATCCCATAAAATCGAGAAGAGGTTTCTGCACTAAAGTTGTCTTGTTGAATAGCGCCTTACGTAACCAATAAATATCTTCCTATAAGTGTCAGTGCTTTTTTATTCCATAGGTGGCAGACGATTTCCACCGCCCATGGGTGTCGACACCAGTGGAATCATAAGTGCGCGGAAGGTTGAGCCTCCTGTATCCTCAGTCACTGCTTGACTTTTTGAGAGGCCTTGTATCACTCTGAAGGGTGGGTCTACTTCGGTTTAATACCTATAGAATCAGTAATAAACAACATCACCAATTGATGAACTAAGCGATTACCGCCGCCCATGAACACTGCAGCGCCAGAGGACTCACAGGTGTGCCGCCGGCCCTTTAAAAAGGAATACGCTCTTTTCAAAGGTTTGCAGGTCAATACGACCTGGAAACTGGCAATAGCATAGGCGATTCAATTTTAATAAATTAGGCTTAGCAGCATTTATTATTGTATACAAATTGATTAGTATTGATTATTCAACAATTGACAAGATGCTAACCATCTACTATTGTACACCTCGTCCTGCAGTTTATTAGTATTGGATTAAGTGACTACTACTCTCAGTAGTCATGCTCACTCAAATGTCTCTGAGGTGGTGGCGTTATGTGGCGGGTCATTACATTCCCTCTAATATGGTTGAGTGAAATGATGGCTGACACATACGTCATACTTGTGAACAGGTGCCACCTTTGGGGACTGGTCCGCTTAGGTTTACCTCATATTTAGCTTTTAATTTGCTTCATTCTATTTTGTGTTGCATTAAGCTGTATGACTTGGTATGAGGATAACAAACTATTGTATAAAAAGTTGGCGATTAAAAAGAGTAACTGGCGAGTTTCTTGCCGGATCAGAAGATCAGAAACAACTTTCCGAGCCGGTGGTAGAATCGCATTATGTTTGTTTACTTTTTTTAAGTATATTTTATGTATCAACATATTTATGTATTAACATGTAAATTATTACATTAGTAGATAAATAGTTTTAAATATTTCAAATGTGTGACGATTTGTAAGTGCTGTGTACAAGCCTATGCAAATAAATAATTACTTGATTGATTGATTGATAGTTCATCCTAGTTTTATTGTTCGAGGTAGAAAACTTTTTGAGAAACGCACAGTTGTAGGCTGACACTTCAGTTTACTAATCCGGTGCATATTCGCTACAGTTATCATAACACTCAATTGACCTGAACTAACAGAAATTAGCTGTACAATCAGCACTGATTTATCATTTCATTATTTGCAATGACGAATTATTACCTTCACATTCCGTCTTTCGCCGTTATGGCGACGGGTACTTCTAACTAGCGACGCCTATCAATTTAAATTGTTAATTACTAAACTGGATTTCTTTTTATTAAAATTGTTAATTACTAAACTGGATTTCTTTTTAACAATTTCGGAGCATCAGTAACTAACACTAAGCAAAGATTTATACTATTTATTTAAGAATAGTGTACTATTCTTATGACATGTTAGGGTACTCACTCGGACCCTCACGGGACACCGCAAATTAAACAAGCACCTGCACAATATGGGCCTTTCAGATACCAAAATCTGCAGGTTCTGTCGCGAGGACGAGGAAACGATTATCCACGTCCTCGGCGAGTGTATAGCGCTACACCACTGCAGAAGCCAACACCTGGGAGCACAAATGTTCTCGGCAGACGAGATCATAAGCTCCCCATCAGCTCCATTCTCGGGTTTATCCTGGAGCTGGAGCTACATGAGGTGCTGTAATAGGTTCTGGGGTTGCCACAATAGATCAACTACTGGTCGCAGTGGCAATGAGACGGAAGGCTCACCCCATTTCTTTCAAATAATAATAATAACTACTCTTTAATCTGTTTTTGTACTCAACATTTGGATTAACGCCATAAGTGGCCATATTTATTGGTAATTCAAATTTCGAGTACAAAAGCAGTCTTAACTAGTTTAGTATAGTATTAGCGCTTTACGAGAGGCTGGAGCTTCGAAATTGTTAAAAAGATATCCGGTTTCAATTCTAACAATTTAAATCAGTGGGCGTCGCTAGTGTGCCCTACCCGTCACCTTAACTACGTCCCATTAACTATCCGAGTAATCTTGATGACATTTCTAACTTATACTCCTTCATACTTAGCTTTAAGGCACCATAAAAAGGGACTACCTTTAGATATCTCGGCGAAAGCTGCAGATTTACGATACTTGGTTATTTTATTGAGAAATAATTGTTTATATTGAACACATTATAACAGAAATATTGCCAGTATTTAAATTGGATGTTTCGGTCGCTTGGGTGACCCCATAACGGAAAGGACATGTCCCATATTTGTCAGGATGGCCATTTTTCAATTTGACATAAGGAATACGTTTTTTTATTGTCAAACTTGAGATTCGGCGGGTAGGGCTAAAACAAGCCGCGTGGGCTGATGCAATTCAAAGGTTTTAAGGTGATGGGTAGGGCACACTAACGACGCCAATCGATTTTAATTTTAAGCTACTAAACCGGATCTATTTTAAACAATACCGCCAATACAACCTCTCGGCAAACATTTATACTATTTATTAAATAACCATGCACAAATGTTGTGTCCGTTTTTATACGCGAAAATTGATTCACGCCAAAAGTGGCCGCTTTTGGCGTGAATCAATTTTTCGCGTACGCATTGGATTCAACATTTTTATATGGTTATTTAATAAATAGTATAAGTGTTTGCCGAGAGGATGTATTGGCGGAATTGTTTAAAATAGACCCGGTTTAGTAGCTAAAAATTAAAATCGATTGGCGTTGCTAGTGTGCCCTACCCGTCACCTTAAATTAGTGTCTAGTGGTTTTTAGTGTACAAATTTGGTGTTTATTTGTGCAGTGAAGTGCCGCAAAGTGATAATAGGAATCGTTGGATTGTATCGTTTTTAACACTGCTATTGTGTGTCGAGTGCGTTGTCTCGTGACAGCCTGCTTGGACCTAATAGAGTCTTAAAACCCGCGATTGCTTTTAGAGTAATATTTGCTTAATCCGTAGGTCGATAAAACGTAAAACACAGGCGTTTTATTGAGTGACTGTGACTTTGACTGACTTCGACTGTTGACTACCTACTTATTCTCAATAAGTTACTTGGCATTGGCGAATTATCTTCGGGTAGAGCCATAACGAAAAAAAATTGTCAAGCTTTTGGTAGAGTAGTGAGTGGGCTTCTATTAGCTTTAATGATGATGCGTCATCATCATATTTACAATAGAAGCCCTATGTCTCCCTTTTACTTAATATATCTTTAGTTTTTTGTCCATACGTTTACATTTATTTGCTTTATCTGTATTGTCCATGTGTATGTTTGTTTTGTTTTAGGTGATGTTAAAACTTATTAAAATAGAATCGATCAATCTTCCAAAAAACGCGTGTCTCTTTAATCACTCGACATTGGTAGAATTATAGATGTGTCGCAAGACACAATAGCAGCCATTATTAAAAAACAAAGACGCTCACTGTTTCACATAGGCCTTCCTCAATATTCTCCACACAGAATCAAATTCCCGCGACCGCTGATCCCTGTTCCATCGTGCGTGTCACACTGTTGTCCCATCGGAATATGAAGGTATAGGATTGAAGATTGCACTTATGTCTGCGCATTCGATGGCTGATTGGTTTAGATTGGCCGCCATAGCCGAAATATCGGTTAAGAGGATTTTATATGAATGTTCCAAAAGAAATTCAAATTCCAAACATACTCGGTCATATCAAAAGAGACATTTAAACTGTTAAAAGAGGAGGGAGGTAGTTACTGAAAACTAAGGAATTCAGGTTATTGTGAAATTTAAAAGAGTCGCAACGTTTGGTATCAGCTACTTTTGGCGCAGATTTGTCCCTTAAGGTGACTGGTAGGCCACACTAGCGACGCCAATCGATTTTCATTTTTAGCTACTAAACCGTTTAAAATAGATCCGGTTTAGTAGCTAAAAATTAAAATCGATTGGTGTCGCTAGTGTGCCCTACCCGTCACCTTAACAATGATAATAGAGATACATTAAGTTTATTTTTTCCAAAAGAAATACTTGATAATAATTGTATGAGCTATAGTTCTTTATCTTCTAAATACTCTTTTAACCCTTTACCAGGTAACTAGACATCATTTATTTCATTGGTTTTGAACCTCGTACTGCACAAAGTTGAAAATCTGGTGATCTCGTGTGATTAATTGCCAGGTTAAACGTTAAGTTGTATTATGCTTTTTGCAGGGCGAATGCTTTCAAATTGTTTGTAAATTTTTAACAACTTTTTATCATTAACAATTATTATATTACCATTTCATCATCATCATCGTCAGCCCATTTAAGTCCCCACTGCTGGGGCACGGGCCACCCTGGAATCACATGAGGGGTGATTGCCATACTCACCGCGCTTGGCAGACGGGTTGGCGAAGGTTTTGATATAAATGCAGAGTTTTCCTTCTCTGGTTGCTGATGATCATGCCAGCAGCTTTACCTTAGTCGCCTTTTACGACACCTCGATTACCATGTAATATTTATTAAATGTGATGAATTTAAGACATTTCTTTAGGTACTTATTCAAGGTCGTAATTTTGATAGTTTTAGTAACCATTTTAGGCCACACATAGTAGGACGAGTATCAAATATTTTTTTTAATGTTGTAATTAATCACAACATAGTATTGGGCGCCGACTTCGGTAACACCTTTTCCCGAGTGTACTGTTATAAAATGTTATAAAGTGTTAGAAATATTATTTTATACAAAAATTACCTACCATTAGGTGAGATTGCGGCCATATGGCCATTCTACACTGTCTATATTATACTATGACATTACTTTATGTCATTTATAGAAAACATGACGCTGTTTATCTGGATCCAGGGCAAAATTAAGTGTTGATAAGTTTGTAATTAAATATTTAATAGTCTTGATACGATTGGAATTCTATAAAAGTCTTGTAAATTGGAAGTACGTACTTATAATTGTAATTTATTGTAATGCAATCGGAATTATTGCCATACCAATGTTTATATAGGAAATATTGCTTTTCAGTTTAATTAGCTCGTCTAATTACTAGTCACTTCCATCGAGATAATATATTAAAGTATACGTATTAGAAGATAGTCCTACAAGGCAAGGTGTGTGTACTGGTTAGTTTAATTAGAATAAAGATAATCTTTAATATGTTTGTTAGTTAAGAGCGCTTGTTCGGTCAAATAGAGCCGCCATTCCATTCATATTCAATGTAATTAATAAAAAACATAAAGAAAAGTGATTTTCGTGGTGGCCGGAGTAAAGGCATATATATCATGCCAGCAGCTTTACCTTAGTCGCCTTTTACGACACCTCGGTAAGAGTGAGGGTGGCCTATTCTACTCTGCCGGGACCACACGGCACCCAGAGAAGGAAAACTCTGCATTTATATCAAAACCCTCGCCAACCCGTCTGCCAAGCGTGGTGAGTATGGCAATAACCCCTCACGTGACTGAGGGAGGCCCGTGCCTCAGCAGTGGGGACTTAAATGGGCTGATTATGATGATGATTATATATTTATGATTTAAGAGAATTACATAATCTTTGTACGTGGTAATTCATCACCCCAACATTAATGTTAAAAGTGTCCACTTTCAAATTTACTACTATACTCCTTTTGCTTTAACATGATATCGGTGATAGCAGAACAGAGTTATACGTGATTCACACGTTAGAAAGAGACTAACAGGAAAAATGTATAGATTTTGACATCTGTCACCCGTATCTCAAGCTAAAACGAAAGGAGTATAGTAGCTAACATCCATATTATTGATTTTAAAAATAGATATATAATTTATCTAATAATTAAAAAGATTAAATGTTATACTTATACAATTTTATTTTGGTGAACTGTTTTAAATTTTTTACATTTATTAAATATTAAATATCATTTGTCGGTTTTTTTTGGTCTGGACAACCGCCATGAATCCCAACGTAGCATATGTCAACTGGAGTAGAAATAAAAGATTGTTTTCTAGAAGAATCTCGGCTTCTTCTTCTTCTTGCTGTATTCGATGAGGTCGAGGTGCCAGGTCTCGTTCCCGCCGCAGGAGATGAGCGTGTAGCAGCCGCCGGTCACTATGGGAGGGTCCGTGTCGGGTACGCAAATGTTGTCTTGGCAGAAGGTCGCAGTGCCTAGGATATAAGGTGGAAATTTGAATATTACCATCAGTTAGGTTCTATTTATCTCCAACAAAAAATCTAACACCGAGAAGGACTTGCCAGCTTTGTACCACATCGTGGCAAGAGAGAGGAGGGAGACGCGCATATTGACGGCGTCTTCTCCCCTCCTCACTCTTTGGTGCTCTTCGGGGGAATTGTCACGGACGTCATTGTCAGCCATTTTGTTTTTTCTTAAGTCACCGTGAGCAAAGGCGTCATTAATTTGTTATGCCGAGCTGTGACGTCACACGGGGATTTTCACATTTTATTTAATTTTCCTGTTCTTTGACATAGTCCGCCACAGCTTTGGAGAACGCATAGAAGTGTTTGCTAGCTTTGTACCGTATCTTGGTAAGGGAGAAGAAGGAGACGCACATATTGTCGGCATCTCCTCCCCTCCTCACTTTTTGGAGCTAGTTAGAGGAAGGGTCTTCCTCCTGCGCGCGCCTTTGCTGCCACCACCTCCTCACAGAAAGCGGCATAAACCCTCTTGTCAGTACAGCAAAGTATCACAACACCTAATCTTTTCTTTCCTATGACTGGGGATTCACCTAATGGGAGGGCGGTCAATGGGCCTACCGACTAAAATCACTGCGGCTGTTTCCGGCATATCCAGGACTACGGGATGGGATACGGGCTCGACGGACGAACCCTGGCACCGCATCCCATTCATGGACTGCGAGCAACGCCGGCGCGTTCGCAAGACGCGGCTGTGCATCCGTGGGCCGCCGGGTAGCAATCCACCGCAGTGAGATTACTACCCGCCGTTGCCCGGGGAAAACGGTAACCGTTTCTGCCTGAATCCAACCGCAGCTGGAATCAGAACAGAACTGATTACCAGCGGGGCCGCTCGAGGAAGTAGATACAAGTGAATCGTACAAACGTACCAACGTATCCAGTAGGCCGAGCCTGTCTTCTGTTCTTGACGTAGTCCACCACAGCTTTGGAAAGCGCGTAGAAGTGCTTGCTAGCTTTGTACCGCATCTTGGCGAGCGCGGCATCACAGTCTGACTTGTCAGCGCGACAGTGGTACACCAAGTTTCTCGTATTTGTCTGTAAAACAAAAAATCTGTACTGACCAACGATGTTGCCTCCGACTGTTCAGCTCTTTTCTTGAAGATCACCAGGTCGTATCTGTATACGACCTGGTAATCTTCAAGAAAAGAGCTTATGAGCCGGCAACTCATCTGTGATGCTCCATCATCATCATCATCATCATCAGCCCATTTAAGTCCCCACTGCTGGGGCTAGGGCCTCCCTCAATCACATGAGGGGTAATTGCCATACTCACCACGCTTGGCAGACGGGTTGGCGAGGGTTTTAATATAAATGCAGAGTTTTCCTTCTCTGGGCTCCATGGGCGGCGGTAATCATTTACGATGGTAAGTGATTACCGGTGAGCCGTCTGCGCGTTTGTCCGCAATAATGTTAAAAAAAACTATTAGAGTAAACCAAAATGGCGAAACGCTTGCGCGATGGAAGCGACTCCTAGCCCCATCTATTGGCATTGGTCTAATTTAAGTCCCGAAACGAAGTGAGACCGGGCCAGTAGTACTCAATAATATATGTTTTTAATGTGAATGTGGATTGATGTGGATGGATGAAGCAGGCGGTAAGCGATCGCCGCCGCCCATGGGTGTCCGTGCAGCACCAGTCGGAGTGCACACCACACACGAGCACGCTGTCAACCTTTAAACCCTCTTTCCCACACTCACTCGGCGAAACACAGTGCTAGGCGCTGCTTCACGGTTTTCTGTGAAGCCGTGGTATTACTGTGTTTGAGATGGTCCATTCATGCCGAGTGGTCCCCGGCAGAGTAGAATCACCCACCCTCACTCTTACCGAGGTGTCGTAAAAGGCGACTAAGGTAATGATGCTGGCATGATCATCAGCACCCAGAGAAGGAAAACTCTGCATTTATATCTAAACCCTCGCCAACCCGTCTGACAAGCGTGGTGAGTATGGCAATTACCCCTCATGTGATTGAGGGAGGCCCGTGCCCCAGCAGTGGGGACTTAAATGGGCTGACGATGACGATTCATGCCGAAGTGTGGTTCTCCCACAAGTGAAAATAACCCAATATTCTTAGCAAGCTTAAGTGGCAGTGGGCTGGCCATATTAGCCGCAGAACCGACAACCGATGGGGTAAACGGGTTCTGGAGTGGAGACCGCGTCTTGGAAAACGTAATGTAGGGCGCCCTCTGGCTAGGTGGGGGGACGATCTGCGCAGGATGGCTGGCAAGAGCTGGATGCGAGAAGCCATGGATAGATCACAGTGGCGAACAATTGGAGAGGCCTACGTCCAGCAGTGGACTGCGATAGGCTGATGATGATGATGATGATGATTCTTAACGACGTATTTATACGCCGCTAAACATTTATTTTGTGCAAGATAGGTTATATATCATCCATTTTTACCTTAACCATTTCTTCTCGTAAAACCTGGTATTTACTGTCTGTGTGTAACATTTGAGCGAACCGGACGTTTACTGTAACAAAAAAAGGATCGTAAGGAACAAAGTATAAATGAGCTTCCCTAGCTACCAAAAGTCCATAAAAGTATAAGTTCTGTTATTATGACAGACATCAGTAGGTATACCACTAAGTATGGGGAAACGGGTCAGTAGTCAAACGTACGTATGTACATTTTCTTTTTTTTTAATGTGACAGGTGGTTGACGAGCAGACATATCGCCTGATGGTAAGCGAGTAATCTTGAGTCTTGACCTCCGATAATGAGCCCCCAAACGTAGGTAATACGCGGCAGATCGAAAATCGGTAAGTATTGAAATCTTCAGGAATCGAGCTTATAGGTATGATGGGCGGCGGGGTCCATGGGCGGCGGTGATCACTTACCATCAGATGACCCAATTGCTCGTTTGCCTCCCTTTCTCATAAAATAGACGCTTAAGTATTTCTTTCTTTATTTAATTATGAATGAAATATGACACCGACTACGACGAGTGTTTGACTCGAGTGTGATAGTTATTTTCCCTTTAAACCTACTGAACATTTTGAAGAACTTAACTGTCAGATAATCATTGATTATTAACCCTTGACTGCATCGTTGGCGCAGTGGGTGTGCGTCGTACTTAAATGCGATGGCTGCGTTTGGGGTCCCGGATTCGAAAACCGGGTCCAGCCCGGAGTATTCAAGTTGGCGGTCTTGTGGCCCCCGTGTCTAAGAAAGCACGTTAAGCCGTTGGTCCTGCGTCTGATCCTTCTCTGGTAGTGATACACTGATGTCTCATCGGAATTTGAGGGCAAGGGAATAGAGAGTGCAATTTACACAGATATATAGATATGGTAAAACAACAACAGACAGCAATTCTAAAGGCGGTCCTATCGCTTGTAGCGATTTCTTTCAGACAACCTTTGTGCATTTGTGTTTGCGCACTGAGCACTATAATATATCCTGCGTAAGTGGCTGATCGTTGAGATTGGCCGCCTTAGCTGAAATCGGTTGGAGAATATTATTAATAATGAATGAAATATCTATCGCCAGCCGCGAAACTGCGTTTCGAATAAGCAGTTTCAATAGTTGTGTGTTTTGATGCACATATCCGTCGTCAAAGCAGATCATCAATCTACAGGTACTTAATTCGCCTCGTTTCATTTGTCGTGGCCTGTTCCGGTCAATAAGCCACCGTGGGCTGTGTCGCAGTTAAGAAGCGGATCGGACAAGTCTTAAACTACCCATCCGATTGTAAGAAAGAAAGAAAGAATTAACTACAAAAACGGATATAATGCCTTCATAGCACAATCGTAATACATCACACGAAGTTGACAGCAAAACCAAATTGACAGAAGAAACATTAACCAGTCCTGTCCTGTTGGTATTATTGCGAATTGAGTAGCAAGAGATGGTAAGCAATTCCGCCGCCCATGGACACCCGCAACACCAGTGGAGTCACAAGTGCGCTGCCAACCTTTTCCCCTTCCTCCGGTAACCTCACTCACAGGGCGAAACACAGCGCAGGCGCTGCTTCACGCCGGTTTTCTGTGAGGCAGTCACTCCGGTCGAGCCGGCCCATTCATGCCTAAGCGTGGCTCTCCCACATTTAAAAGATAGGAAGATGTACGTACTTTATTACACAAGAACAGGTCTGAAGAACAGGTATTACATAAATATGGATATTTAGATGTCGTATTAATAAAATAAATTATAAGGCGAACTTATAAGCTTTAGTTTTGGTTTCTATATTCCGTATTTACTTTCGAGGGTAAGCAAACAGCATTCATTCCCATGTTTACCGCGTACATACTCTTAAGGTGACGGGTAGGGCACACTAGCGACATCATCATCATCATCTTCAGCCCATTAAGTCCCCACTGCTGGGGCACGGGCCTCCCTCAATCACATGAGGGGTAATTGCCATACTCACCACGCTTGGCAGACGGGTTGGCGAGGGTTTTGATATAAATGCAGAGTTTTCCTTCTCTGGTTGCTGATGATCATGCCAGCAGATTGACCTTAGTCGCCTTTACGACACCTCGGTATGAGTGAGGGTGGCCTATTCTACTCTGCCGCACCAGACTACTACTACTATTCTATTCTAGCGACACCAATTGATTTTAATTTTTAGCTACTAAACCGGATCTATTTTAAACAATTTCGGGGTTACAACCAACGCGTACCTACCAAAAATGGACCCAACATTTGTGCATGGTTATTTAATAAATAGTATGTGTTTGCCTAGAGATTGAAACCCCGAAATTGTTTAAAATAGATCTGGTTTAGTAGCTAAAAATTAAAATCAATTGGCGTCGCTAGTGTGCTCTACCCGTTATCTTAAATAAAAAATTGTTGCATAATATTGCAGGTGATATCCAAGTGCTACTCTGATATGGGCCAACAATAGTAACTAGTATACTGAGCCTATTATACCTTCCTAAAATGCCGGCAACGCATCTTCTCCACTCCTGATGTCTATGGGCGGCGGTGATCACTTACCATCAGGTGACTCGCTTGCTCTTGCGTTTGTCTCCCTTTCCCATAAAAAAGTGTAATTTTTTCCTTATCAGGGTTTTCCCGATTTCACCAAATGACCGCAACACACACAGCCCTTCAATATGATATCGCGAGCCATAACTCTCGATCGAGATTATGCTAATGAGCTGTATCTTCTGAACATTTCCCGAGTAGACCGAATTAATGGGAGTCAGCGTTGCGAACATTGCATTTTCAGTGCTAAATCTAGCACTACTTTCATGTGCTGGGCATGATCTATCTGGTATCTGATATCTGTGATTATCAGATATCAGTAGTTATCTAGTAATCTAATAATGATCTAGCCAAGCTTAGGGACGTATCTGCTCGGCCAGCGTGTAGATAGGTCACGATATTGTTACTATATAAGTCCGTGAATTATGGAAATAAACCACTCATCTTATCGGATTATCATCTAATCGGAAGTATTATTTTACCTCCTAGTTATTCGGTATATTTGGTGACCCGCCAAAATTTTACATTTAGCACTAGCACTGACCATGATGCTAAGTACAGGCACACACTATGTAAATTTTAAATCGAAAATTATGTTACTTAAACATTTTTCTGTAGACTAAGGCTAACAATCGCAATAGCAACTGATAGAAAACAATGGTAAGGTTTAGGTCTAGGTAATTAGCCACAATCTGTGTTCGAAGAAAGTTTTATGCTAGTCTACAGTAGGGGTATTTAGGTTTTTTCTCTGGAACTATGTGCTCTATGAGATAAGATATTCTACAAAAATTCCATCCATCCTCCTTTTTAAGCACTTATTGACTGCTCTAAGGGTTGAGTCATACTTCAACTGTCAAACTTTGTGTTCAAATTGTGCTTAACTTCAAATTCTAAATTTAGAAACCGGTTCTTTATATATATATATATCTAGCACCTTTTCACGTGGCACCAAGTACCATTCGTGATATCCTTGGCATCACTAGTGGGAGTTCAACCGAGTTGGCGTACTAATGTTACCCATTATCGGTAGTAAATTTGATTGATTCTTCGATACGCTTGATGGAGTCAAGTCGTTATTAAAGATATAAATTGGTTTTGTGATTTTCAACAAGAGATTTAATCTAGTCTAGAAGTAATGTTTCCGTCAAAAGCTCAAAATGAGCCTCGCTTTATAATGAACGCGTAATTTTATTTTTTACTGATTGGCCCGATACCGATGGCGCTCTTGGTAGCAGAGTTGGTCGAGAGGTCGGTGTGAAAGGAGGCTATGACGTGTGTATAATTACCAGACTTCCCGAATCCTGGCTCATGGACCAGCGTACCCTGTGCTCCAGAGCGACAGCTATGGTCGCAACTGGGAATTTATAATAATAATAATTCTTACAACATCTCATACATTGACCTGATTCCGTACTAAGTAGCTTAAGCACTTGTGTTACAGATATCAGACAACAGAAAAACACAAATATATACTTAAATACATATATTACACCCAGACACCGAACAAACACAAGTGTTCATCGCACGAATGTTTGTCCGGGGTGAAAAAGAACTAACATTGCTACTCAACCAGTTGCCAAAGACGATAGATGTTTCTTTTTTCGCAACTAGTTCATCATCATCATCAGGAACCCACACTCGTCCACTGCTGGACATAGGTCTCCCCTAATGCACGCCACTGCTCCCGATTTTCGGCCACTCTCATCCAGCCCACACCAGCCAGCCTTCGAATGTCATCATCCCATCTTGTCGCAGGGCGTCCTACACTACGCTTACCGAGTCGCGGTCTCCACTTAAGGACTTTACGGCTCCAACGGCTGTCAGTTCTGCGGCTAATATGACCAGCGCACTGCCACTTCAGTTTGCTAATTCGGTTGGCTATGTCGGTGACTCTGGTTCTCTGTCGGATTACATCATTTCTGATGCGGTCCTTCAGAGATACTCCGAGCATAGCCCTTTCCATAGCTCTTTGAGCGACTTTGAACCGGTGGACTAGTCCAGCCGTGAGTGTCCACGTCTCGGCACCGTAAGTCATGACCGGAAGGACACACTGGTCGAAGACTTTCGACTTAAGACTTTGAGGGATGGGTGGGTCTCTCGAAGTTGTTCAGGAATATGTCTATCTAGGACAAACGCTCCAATTAGGCAGAAACAACTTCGAGAGAGAAGCCAATAGAAGAATTCAGCTAGGCTGGGCAGCATTTGGTAAACTTCGTCAAGTCTTCTCGCAACTAGTTGCCTACAAAGAATTATATCTTCTTCCCACCGCTAACAAAATGCACTATATCAAATCTTGCAACGGAACAACCTACTGTGATCTAGTAACTAGAAATAAAACTACAAGCTTAGACTGACTGCCTCGGTGGCGCAATGGTTAGTGGGTCGCTCTTTAAAGCGACGGTTGCGCCTGGGCTCCCGGGTTCGATCCCCGGGTCGGGCCAAAATTTGTACCGGAGTTTTCTGTTTATAAATTCTCAGTGTTAGCCCGGAGTCTGGAAGTTGGCGGTCTTGTACCCCCGTGCCTCGGAGAGCACGTTAAGCCGTTCTGCGCCTAATCCCTCTTCGGTCGTGTCATACTAGTGTCCCATCGAAATAAGAGCGTACGGGAATAGAGAGTGCACTTGTGTCTGCGCAAACACTTGTGCACTATAATATGGCCTACGTCGATGGCTGATCGCTGAGATTGGCCGCCATGACCGAAATATCGGTTTGGAGGAAATTATACACGCTTAGATAATGATGATGTAATTAGGTAAAGTAAAGCTAATTATTTGAAACTTACATCCAGCCCCGACAAGATACCCATCCCCTTCCCACACATAACTAAAAACGAAAACCGCAATCAAAGCTGCACTTTTCATCTCAAATCTTGCAACTAAACTACTTCAAACCCTAAGAAACTAAACACAAACTACCAATTTAGAAAGAGCTCTATGCGAATTTCATGAGCCAATTAAGAGTTTTCTTAACGAGCCGTAAATTGGCAATCAAAGTACGAATTGCGGGTTTATTGCCCAGATTTGAGATACGGCAGTACTTACAAGTCGGGGTATGCAGGATTGTATGTGATATATGGGGTTATCATGATCGCTAATTGAAGTCAAGGGTACCGTGGAGCATCAAAACAAATACTAAAGGGTTATATTTTAACTATAATTAATATGGGTGTTATATGTGAATGAGCGGACTACTCCACCCGTGACCACGGCTGCTGTAACGTAGCCGAAACGTCGAGCCAAAATATGTGAGTACACAATGTTGTATCACATAATAATTATCATGTTAATTCCCGTCTTGATTAATTATAAAAAACTATATTTTAACTAACTTACATACATGGTTACACTTATTAACCACTTTAAACTAGCGGACGACGTACTATTTATTATTGGCACTTCCATGCTTATAGACTATTTTGACAATTAGGTTAAATTTTGCTTATAATTGTACACAAAGACGAGATAATCGCACCATTATATTCACAGCTGTTTTAGCTGCAGGCTCCATATTTGTTTTGATGATTACTAGCGCTGCAGTGGAGACAACGAAAATAAATTTGAATCACTTGGCTGAGTTTACATCAGTCATTTATAATAAGCTAACTTTTAATATGCTAAGCTGTTAAACGTTGAGTGATTTTAGTTCTAATAACTATCTGCCTAAGCATCCTTTTGGTTGCAGGCTTTTAACGAACGTCCTAGGCGTCCATTTGGATGGCTAATTTAGCCAGATGACAGACATTAATTTGTATGTTTGTTTTATGTGATAGGTGGTAGATGAGCAGACGGATCACCTGATGGTATAAGCGATTGCCGCCGCCCATAGACACCTGCGACACCAGAGTGGAGTCACAAATACAATGCTAACCTTTAAACCTTCTTTCCCTCGAATTGGGCATCTCCGGTACCCTCACTCACGCAGCGAAACACAGTACACTGCTGTTTCACGCCGGTTTTCTGTGAGGCCGTGATATCGTGGTCGAGCCGGCCTATTCATGCCGAAGCGTGGCTCCCTCACAGTTAAAATGATGAATGGAAACCGACCGACCGATGAATGAATGGAAAACTCTTATACGCCTTCTATGTGCACGAGAATTGCTCCTCGCAATCCCCCCTTGCAAGATGCACGTTATTTTGCTCTGAATTATGATCGCTCCTTTGATAGATAACAATGTATCTTTGTAACCCATTGATAAATTGTAACCACGGTCCACAATTTAACTTATATTTAAAACTGAATCGTGCAGTCAATTCCCCCTGGATTTCCTTATAAATTGGCACCAGTAATGATCTTACTAAAACAAAGCGAGTAAATTACGACATTTACTTCGAGCTAAAGAGTCGGGAGCCAACAATCCCGCTCTCAGATCTGAACACCAGAATAAATCAAATCGGAGTACATTAGAAATGCCACAAAGCAAGAGATAACACGATCGAAACAATTAACAATAAGAGTTTCGTAACCGTAAGTGAGTCAGGAGCGAATAGTATGGCAAAGGAAAGTAGGTGAGCTTATGGTTGTTCTAAATCACTACACATGCCAAATTTGCCGGTCTGCCTGTTTCCACGCCTTCTTATATGCCATTATTTTTTATTGTTTAGTCCATTAGTTAGTCAGTCATAGCACAGACATAATATAATATTTTTCCACAATAATAATATATTTCCACAACATCACATACATCTGATCTGACTCCGAGATAGGTAGCTCAAGCACCTGTATTACGGATATCAGAATAAACAGTGGGATTAAAAATATATACATAAAATACTTTTCTTTTGTGAATACATACGTATAATACACAGAAAACAACCAGACCAATAGAAACAGACATGTTCTTGCACATAAATGTTTGTACTGTGCGGGGACCGAACCCGCAACCCTTGGACCAAAGACAGCGTCCAATACCATTGTTCCAAACGGATCGTCAAGATATTATGTCATAGTCATATTCTTTATTGAATCATGTATCAGTTACATAAGATCTTAAATTAATCAGGTTCGAAACGTGCTTAGAAGTCCATTTAGAATATTAGATAAACAAAATAAGCGAAAAAAGATCAGCTGTTCCATACATTGTTGACGGGTTGACATTCTATTATGTATAGAACAGCAGATTTTTTTGCTTATTTTGTTGATCTAACATGCTAAATGGGCTTCAATCACGATACGTATTATGAAGTTTTCGGTGTGAAAACACACCGAAAACCTATTTAGCTTGTTGGTATAATACGTTATAGAGAGCCCCCGTACGTTAGCACGGAGTCACACAATCGGGTTCGTGATATAGGGTGAATAGAAAGAGACGACGGCCCTGTTGTATCTTTCTATTCACCCTGCCATATATTTGATACTTAGTTACTCCCTCCAACTTAGCTCACCTGGTTTCACCTGCTGTAAAAACGAACGAAAAGTGTACTTGCGTATCGGCAGCACATGAGCGTAGATCCAGTGCCTCTATTCGAATTGTTAAACTTAAAACATCTTCTAAGATACAAAAGCTATTTGCCTATGTAATCATTTTTGCTGCAACAGTAAATAATTGTCTATACTCAAATATGTATTTAGTTCAGCCGTTACGAGTATTATTTCTTCAAGTCTACCAGGATACTACCGCAGTTTACCTACTTACTATTCACAACATTTACTATGTCCCGGCTCCCAGAACTTGTAGGTATAATCTGAGGTCCTAGGTCCCATGGCCCTGTTAATTACGGTGACAGCAGATAGCGCCGAAATATAGCCGCATTTCACGCTTTGGACCCCTTCAAACATAATCTAGGGGACTGCCTTTTACGGTGCTATGAACCTAAGTAGACTAGACAATGTTTAGAAAAACCATGTGTTAGAGGCAAGTATGTGACAGCACGTTGATTGCAATCGCTGGATAAAAAAATCCGTGAAAGACCGTACTGTACCGTACCGACACGGCGGCCAATCTCAACGATCAGCCACGTACGCAGGATATATTATAGTGCTCAAGTATGTGCGCAAACATCAGGGCGCAGGACCAACGGCTTAACGTGCTTTCCGAGGCGTGGGGGTACATGACTGCCGACTTTCAAACTTCAGGCTGACACTAAAAATTTCTTACCGACTTTGGCCTGACCCGGGGTCGAACCCGGGACCTCTTTCGCAGCCGTCGTTTTAAAGTTCACCAGTGCGCCACTCAGGCAGTCGAGGCTGAGAGGCCGTGAAAGATATCCTTTAAATCAATATCAATGTCTTACCTAGCACATAGATAAATAAATTATATAAGATAATTGACAGGCCCAAAACCGTATCACGGGGGTTCTGTATGGACCTGAATAAAGACATTTTCACTTTCATTTAATATGAATAACTTTCTTGTGAAATTGGGCACTGTTTAAAGAGGTTATTACAGGTCTGTAATTCATTCTCAATCATTTCTCGTTTTGGAAGACATAGCTGCACCATCAAGAAATGGAACTCGTTGCCGGCGCATGTATTTCCTCCTTCCTACAATATGGATTCCTTCAAACGAAGCGTGAAGAAGCATTTCGCAGGCCAGTATGGCAGTCCCAGCGGAGGTGATGCCTGAAATCGCTTCCATTGTAATTGCAACGTGGGCTCTTTTCTTGCTTACCAGCATGCTGAGGAAAGCCAAAATAATGTGTCACAATAAAAAAAAACAATCAAAGCATGAAAAAAAAAGGATTTGCGTACGATAGAAAGGAATAGAATAGAATTCATTTATTTCAACCATAGGTCATATTGAGGATAAGATAACATCAATAAACAAGATTAATTTCATAATTACATTACACAATTGTCAAAATTTAAAATACAATTAAATTAGGATGTGAAATTACAATTTAAAATTAATGTATTGAATATATTACAATTACAATTAGAATCGTGAGATATGTACTACCTACTGTTTTATTGTTTTAATAATTTGCTCATTAGTCAGTACATTAACCATCGACACATGGTTGATATACTGACAGTCAAACCTAAGCGCGAACATTTGCAGAATGATGTTGTGGCTGCCCCGGACCCTGCTCACTAAGGATGCACATCGCTTCCGTAGGGTCGTGTAAAACAGTCTACACGCCACTCAGCAAACATCCCCGAAGCACTGCAACACCGAGGCAGCCCCATCAGCATCCTGAACGCATTGTTGTACTGAACTCGTATTTGCGTACAATACGCAGATTCACTTTTCCGCGACAACCGCCTCTTCTATACAACTCTCAAGTTTACAAAATCCCATGAAAGGACTGTACGGCACGCGCTATCTATATTGTTCATCGCCTATAGGTAATACCACTGCCTGGGACACTCACATGTTTATGTTAATGGTCGAAATCGTGTGCAATTATTATTTAGTGTTATGCGCGGTCAAGAATTCTGTTAGCCTGTATAGGTTGATCTAGATAGAAGACGTCTGCGTTTGTAGGGTATTGTTTTGAAGCACTTAGATATTATTCACCTATTGTAATGAAAGAAGGGTGTAGGTAAGTGTTGATGGAACGGACACGGAAATAAAAGTAATAAGCTAAAGGTATGCTTGTAAAAGAAATATTAACGCTGAATCGATAGAACATCTTAACATCTATTCCGTTTGGAATCTACGACCTTTCTTTTAGAAGATCTCTTCACCGAGCTACCACTACACTAACCTTAGTTTGATTTTAATAGTTATATAGAAATGAATGCCGTGTGGTCCCCGGCAGAGTAGAATAGGCCACCCTCACTCTTACCGAGGTGTCGTAAAAGGCGACTAAGGTAAAGCTGCTGGCATGATCATCAGCACCCAGAGAAGGAAAACTCTGCATTTATATCAAAACCCTCGCCAACCTGTCTGCCAAGCGTGGTGAGTATGGCAATTACCCCTCATGTGATTGAGGGAGGCCCGTGTCCCAGCAGTGGGGACTTAAATGGGCTGATGATGATGATGATAATATTAATTTATTGTAAATGTAATTTAAATAATTTTAATTTTACCTTTTTAATTGTAATTTATTTTTATTTTTTAATATAATTTTACACTGAATGAATAAATAAATATACAATATAAATGTGAGGATAATATGACCATGGTTGAATGCTGCCTCTGGTGCAAGGGTTACGAGTTCGATCCCCGCAAAGTACAAACATTTGTGTGCATGAACATGTCTGTTTGTATTGGTATGTGTGTTTCTATGTATTATAAGTATGTATTTACAAAAGAAAAGTATTGGGAGTTAAAAGGTTGGCAGCGCACTTGTGACTCCACTGTTCCGGGTGTCCATGGGCGGCGGCAATCGATTATCGAACTTAAGAGTAATTAAATTCGTTGCCACAATATTTTTTTGTGCTATACAAAAGCGAAAGTGAGCTCAAATATTGAGGGTTCCGTATAAATCAATATGTAAGTTCATTTTTAATAGATAAAAAACCGGCCAAGTGCGAGTCGGGCTCGCGCACAAAGGGTTCCGTAGCAGCAAATATAATAAACTTATTATGTCAATTTATACACCTGGTGAATGGAGCCTAAACTCTCCCGATATTTTGCCTCAGCCATCGTTTTCAGTGTAAGCACAATAACTTAACCAAAATTACAGTTAAATCAACCTATCTCAAAAACTATAAGAGATACTTTGATCAAACCAAAAATCGTTGAAAGAATTAATTAGCATGCATCACCTCTATTTTTTTTAGAATTTTATACCCCGTAGTTATACAAATAGAGGGGGGGGGGACATACTTTTTACGACTTTGAGAGCTGATATCTCAAAAACCGTTCACTTTAAGAAAAATGTTTTTTTGGAAAACTTTATATCATTTTAAAAGACCTTTCCATTGATACCCCACACGGGTATGTACATCGAAAAAAAAAATTTCATCCCTCAGTTACATGTATGGGGGGCCCCCCCCCCAATTCTTTTTTTTACTATTTAGTGTCATATTTTTGTAGCGGTTCATACAACACATATTCCCATCAAATTTCATCACTGTAGTACTTATAGTTTCCGAGTAAATCGGCTGTGACAGACGGACAGACGGACAGACGGACAGACGGACATGACGAAACTATAAGGGTTCCGTTTTTGCCATTTTGGCTACGGAACCCTAATAAAATATGTTAGACTTAATTATAATATTCCACATATTTATTTTGTACGAGGCGTGAATGTTGTACCTACATTTATTTGTATTTGTTACGTTCATTTGCTACATTTATATTATTTTTATTTGTACATCTTCAAATCTAAAAAAGTGCTTTCTGACTGACAAATTGGCACAAACACTATGAGTTTTACTTAGATCTATAATAATAATATCCTCCAACCGATTACGGCTACGGCGGCCAATCTCAACGATCAGCCACGTACGCAGGATATATTATAGTGCTCAAGTGTGTGCGCAAACACAAGTGCACTCTCTATTCCCTTGCCCTCATAATCCGATGGGACACTAATGTGACACGACCGGAGATGGATCGGGCGCAGGACCAACAGCTTTACGTGCTTTTCGAGGCACGGGGGTACAAGACCGCCAACTTCCAGACTCCGGGCTCCCACTAAGAATTTCTTGCCGAAAACTTAGGTACAAATTTTTGGCCGGACCCGGGAATCGAACCCGGGATCTCTTGCGTAGCCGTCGCTTTAAAGTGCGACCCTCTAACCACTGCGCCACCGAGGCAGTCACTTAGATCTATAAAAATCTGCTGAATGTAGTCCAAGTTATGTGATTAAGATTTTGGACAGACCGGACGTGATAAAACATTTTCGAGTAATCTACAAATAACAAAACAATCGCAACTACCACGCGCGGAATGCGGCTCAACACGGCATTTGACAGCTCTATCCAGCGTCGAATATCAAAGATACAGCCGCAAATTAGTAGACAATGGACCACAATTAATTATGCGCAGGCGCCGGCTGCTGGAGCCTGTCTCGATAACTCGCTGATGTATTATTTGCTTTGTGGAACAATTGATTCACATAGATAATTTGGTATGCAAATTAGTGAGCGCCTATCCGATAAGTCATGAAGGGGGATTAAATAGTATGGTAGTGTATTGGCTTAACTTCATTTGATGGAGGTAGAGCCCAAATAGATTTTATGTGAATCTGTGGAAATGGAAAAAAAATGCGATAGTTAGCAGATGAGCAGACAAATCACCAGCAGGCTTCCGGTACCTTCGCTCACTTAGTGAAACACAGCAGAAACACTGGTTCACCCCGGGTTTCACTGACGCTGCGCCGTGGTATCACTTTGGTCAAGCCGGACCATTCAAGCCGAAACGTAGCTCTCTTATGGTTTAAGTATTAAGTATGCCGGCCCCTAAATTGCTTGGATTTGAATCAGAAAATTATCAGGTAGTGCGTTCGTAAATATTTCTGGATCGGTATAATACTTACTAGATTCAGATCGGTTCGGATCGGACATAGAGAGCTCATTCTATGATATTATAATGTAACTAAGTGCCGTGCCGTTTTTGTGGAAAAATAAAATACTATTATAAAAATAATATACAATATTTCACAACATCACATACATTGATCTTACTCCGAGATAGGTAGCTCTAGCCTAGCTCCCGTGTAGCGAATATCAAATTATATTACAAATAAGTACGAGTACTTTTGTAAATACATCGAAAACACCCAGCCAGACCAATACAAATAGAAATGTTCATGCACACCTGCACCAGAGGCAGCGATCACCATCACCACTGATCGAAACCGGTCGTCGTTGCATGAATTTATATTTAATTGAAAAATCTCACCGACTTGAAAGATATTTTAACCCGACTACGGCGAAGCAAAAAGGAGGGTTATGATTTGGACCTGTATGTATGTATGTATGGTTGTTCATCTGTTCCCTCATAACTTCTAAACTATATATCATATTTGTCTTCTGGTTATAAGTGACATGACGTCACGTTAAATTGACTACAGCGCCCTCTAGAGGACTTAGAGTAAGGAACTAAAAAAAAATTTTGCTTGACGGTACCGTGTTGGGAATCAAATGAAAGAGCTTTTTTAGCACATAATTAAAAATATGTTGAATAAAAATAAAGTTTAAAAACTAAAACCCGACTACCAAAAAAAAACGCTTTAAAAAGTACGATCCAAGAAAATTGTCTGTGCTGAAATTATTATGCCGTATCGCCGTGGTCGTATGCCACCTACTGTAGCAAAACAGATTCATTATAACAATGAAATAAAATCAAATCTTGTTTTGTACTTTTTAGAGCGTGTTTTTTTGGTAGTCGGATTTTAGATTTTAAACTTTATTTTTATTACGGTAATGACAAAATGATAATCTAAAGCGGACTTGGAAAGTTGTCACATCACAACTTCCTCCTCACGGAGACGAGTACGGCTGTTCCTGGTGGGTGTCTCGGCATGACGGACGGACCGTCATGACCGTAAGTCATGCTATAGCGCAGGTGGATTTATCGCCCGCTTATCCATTATGTTTGTTGCTTGTTACATTCTACAAACTTACCTTTACCTTCCCTATACCACCATGCAGAAACATACACCTTAGCTTTAACAATATAAGGGTCATTTCAACAGCTAAGTTTGTAAGTGGGAGTAAATTTGTGTGCGAACACGTCATAAGTGGGGTGGTCACGTCGGTAAAGCAGTTCTATTGGTCAATAAAACATGATGTGAATTATTATGGCTTTGCAAATATTTGGAGTAAAATGTATTTGAGTTTTCATATCGTATATACGATCCATGGGAGAGCCTCGCTTCGGCATGAATAGGCCGGCTCGACCGGAGTGATACCACGGCCTCAGCATAAAACCAGCGTGAAGCAGCGTCTGTGCTGTTTTTCGCAGCGTGCGGCCTAATCTGGGGAAAGGGGGTTTCAAAGGTTGGCAGCTGATCCGTCTGCTTGTCTATCACCTATCACATAAGAAAAAAATCTTTAACTTATTAACTATGGCGATAGTGTGAAATAAGACACTGATTTCCTTAGCTCATTAAGTAAAGGTTTGGTGTTTAGGACAAAATATTATACATTGCTCCTGTAAAAGTGTTATGTTTTTATCTTTACCTAGGGTTTTGTATGCAATAAAGTATATTCAAATTAAGTAAATGGTAGTTCACAACTGGAGCCCAATTCTCGTGCTCGTGGCATTATGAAAACATTTTTTTTTATATTCATGGCGGATAACACCTGAAAACTTGACAAAAAACATGTTTTAGTGATATATGTCGTATGAAAAGAAATGTCACGAGCACGAGAATTGGGCTCCAGGCCGTTTCTCAAAAAACTTTCTGCATTCAAACCTTTGAGGAAAGAGCGAACCAACATAACCAAGTCTTAAAAATTGATGGACTCATTCATACCTACGGGCTTATACCTATGGACTCATACCTATGGACTCATAGCTATGGACTCATAGCTTTGGACTCATACCTACGGGCTTATGTCTATGGACTCATACCTATGGACTCATACCTATGTACTCATACCTATAGACTCATATTTATGGACTCATACCTATAGACTCATACCCATGGGCTCATACCTATGGACTCATAGCTATGGACTCATAGCTATGGTCTCATACCTACGGACTTATGTCTATGGACTCTTACCTATGGACTCATACCTATGTACTCATACCTATAGACTCATATTTATGGACTCATACCTATAGACTCATACCCATGGGCTCATACCTATGGACTCATAGCTATGGACTCATAGCTATGGACTCATACCTACGGACTTATGTCTATGGACTCATACCTATGGACTCATACCTATGTACTCATACCTATAGACTCATATTTATGGACTCATACCTATAGACTCATACCCATGGGCTCATACCTATGGACTCATAGCTATGGACTCATAGCTATGGACTCATACCTACGGACTTATGTCTATGGACTCTTACCTATGGACTCATACCTATGTACTCATACCTATAGACTCATATTTATGGACTCATACCTATAGACTCATACCCATGGGCTCATACCTATGGACTCATAGCTATGGACTCATAGCTATGGACTCATACCTACGGACTTATGTCTATGGACTCATACTTATGGACTCATACCTATGTACTCATACCTATAGACTCATATTTATGGACTCATACCTATAGACTCATACCCATGGGCTCATATCTATGGACTCATACCTATGGACTCAACCCTATGGACTCATACCTATGGACTCATACCTACGGACTTATACATATGGACTCATACCTGTGGACTCATACCTATGGACTCATACCTATGGATTAAATCATTTTTGTATCGGGCTACTGACTAATTTAACACTGAGACGGTATGGTAAATGTTACCCGTTTAATAACTTTATTCGACGGGCCATACTCATATAATAAGCTCTGCTTATTTTGTCCACTAGCGCCACTATTTCTTTTTTATAAATAATTCCAGTGCATAAGACACATAAAGAAAAAAATATTTATAGTAACAGTTTTAAAGTAAGCTATTATAAGCTCACAGAAAACCTGCGTGAAGCATCACTGTGCTGTTTTTCGCTGCTTGAGTGAGGGTACCGGAGGCCCAATCTGGGGGAAAGGGGGGTTTAAAGGGTGCGGGTATCCATGGGCAGCGACAATCGCTTTCTATCAGGTGATCCATCTGCTCGTCTTCCACCTATCATATACAAAAATAAATAATATGATGTGTACAGTCAACTCCAAAAAAAAATATACACTTTAGGACGTTGTCACAATATATAATATAAGAAAGTAGACCTCTACTTTCTTATAGGTAAGTATTGTGACAAGGTCCTAAAGTGAATACATATTTTTGGAGTTGACTGTACATATTAACTTTGTACGAGAAACAAATTCATTCCTTCTCATATTAGCGTGTAATTCCCGGTTGCGTCCAAACCTGTCGCTTTGGAGCCCTTGGGGGTACGCTTGGAGCATGATTCAGGATTTGGAGAGTCTGGTAATTACAATGAAGTGTCTACCCTCTGACTTTCGCAACCCAGGGGAACCATACCAACTGAATCAAGGTTACACCTTTCAGCAACTATACCAAACGTGCAGATTTATTCACGATATCCAGTACCTAAGTAGTGCCTTGCTACCCTCCCAGGGTGCATGTTACCGACCCTATAACTTGCTAATCATACAAAGTTAATATACTGCGTTAGTTTTAAGACTCCAATAGGCTTGTGTGCTTTTTTTCTCTTGTTGGCAATATAAAAACCCCTCAAAAGTGAAAACATCGGTGCAAGAATAGATTTGTTAGCTTTGAAACTCTTCGAGATAGGACAATTTGAAAATCACATAAAGGTATAACTGTCAAAGGTAATAACTTTCAAAGGTAATAATTCTCACAACATCTCATACATTGACCTGATTCCGCACTAAGTAGCTTAAGCACTTGTTTTACAGATATCAGACAACAGAGGAACACAAATATATACTTAAATACATATATTACACCCAGACACCGAACAAACACAAGTGTTCATCGCACGAATATTTGTCCAGGGTGGGGATCGAACCCACGACCTTTGGCGTAAGAGGCAATTGCGCCATCCGGTCAGTCCTAAACATCAGAACATAAAATAGACTTGCCCAAAACGCTCGATACAAACAGCGACGCGAGGCGTGACGTCAGCCCTCACGGGTTTGTGCGGATCGCGTGTTCGATAGCTATATGAAATAGTGCGTTTATAAAAATGGTTTCTTACCAAAAGTTGCTATAAATTGAATAAGATATCGATTGCTAAATAAAGATTTCGTAAATTTAAGACTTAAAATTTACTTGCCTATCATTGCTTTTGAGGGCTCATAACAAAAATAATACATAAGGTTTCAAGCTGAAGGGTACAGTGAATAAAATGGCGGCGGTAGTGGACCGCACAAGCACCTAAGCACAAATCGCCCAGAGCGGTAGTAACAAACCCAGTACCTACTCTCCGCCCTGTGAATATGGCGCATGCGTCGCAACAATGGCCGATAACCGTCTCACCCCATTACTATTACCAGCCTGCTGCAGTGTGCACCGCGCTGACCTAACAGCATTGTGAACCAGCCTAATGTAGAATTACTCATTTCGAATTATTCGATTTACCGCAATGATTAAATAATACTAAATGGTATTTATTATATTTAGGATTTTTTTTATGTGATAGGTGGCAGGCAAGCAGACGGATCACCCGATGTTAAGCGATTACAGCCAATGGACACCGTGGAGTCACGAGTGCACTGCCAACCTTTAAATCCCCCTTTCCCCCGGATTGGGCCTCCGGTAACCTCACTCACGCAGAGAAACACAGCACAGTGCTGCTTCAGGCTTGTTCTCTGTGAGTTACAACTACCTACTACTGTGAGTACTTAATCACCACGCTTGCCTAAAGCGGATTGGTGATTACAATCTCGAGCTATGTTCGAAAAAATCGAAATATACTTTTTACTTGACCCGGGAATCGAACCCAGGACCCCGAGATCACAGCCCGCTACTAAACCCAATAGACCAACAGGGTGTTTATATATTTATATTTAATATTTTCACAACATCACATACATTGATCTCACTTCGAAATAGGTAGATAAAGCACCTGTGTTACGGAAGTCAGAACTAACAGCAGAATTACAAATATACATTTTTAATACTTTTCTTTTGTAAATACATAGAAAACACCCAGACCAATACAAACAGACATGTTCATGCAAAAAAATGTTTGTACTGTGCGGGGATCGAACCTGCGACCCTTACACCAGAGGTAGCATTTACTACCACTGATCAATTCTTTGATGGAGGCCTTTGCCCTGCAGTGGGACAGTATATAGGCTGATACTTAACTTTACTCACTACTGATGTAGATCAGCTGCAAATAAACATAAACCACCGTTTTCTTTTTATATGAGAGGTGGCAGACGAGCAGGCGGATCACCTTATTATAAATCGCGATCTAAAGTTATTACCGTACTAAAGCTCATATCATCCCGTTCTAACACGTAATGTTAAAACAGGCTGGCACAAGTTTTGTTTCAGGACTATCGTTAGTTCGTGATTTGTAATAAGGGGTAAAATTCAAATGTTAGAACAAGTATTTATAGAATAGAAACAGAAATAGAAAAATGTTTATTTGGCACCAAAACTACAGATAACAAAATATAGATCTATACATTACTTATTAATTTAATCCTAATCTAGGTATCTAAATTCTAAGTAATAATAATAATAATAATTCTCACAACATCTCATACGTTGACCTGATTCCGTACTAAGTAGCTTAAGCACTTGTGTTACAGATATCAGACAACAGAGGAACACAAATATATACTTAAATACATATATTACACCCAGACACTGAACAAACACAAGTTTTCATCGCACGAATGTTTGTCCAGGGTGGGGATCGAACCCACGACCTTTGGCGTAAGAGGCAGGGTCACTACGAATTGCGCCATCCGGTCAGTCAAGTGGCGCCAAAAAGGTCCCCGCTCAGCTATTTGTCGAGACACAGAGCCTCGACGCTGATATTCTGCGGATACCTAACAAAATACATATTTCACATACAAGTTACTTACAACAGAAACAGAGATCGCTTCAGAATGCACCATACATCATGTTTAAATCTAATACTCTTACAAATTTAATATTTGTATATATATTGAGTTAAAGTATGTATTAAGTATAAACAAATTAAAAATTAATTTCGAATATTATGAAGGCGGCATAATATAGGTATATGTTATTTATACGAGTAGTAGGTAAACGATTTCTAGGAATGATGTAAATGTTTACCGATAACCCCTGCAGGTAACAATATAATAGTCATTTAGTTAAATTATAGCCTCCCCTCAAAATCGACTTAACCATGAACTAACATCAGTTGTAATAATAAACCTAAGCATTGTTTATTGCAGACTTTCATGACGAGGTTTACAGGTTTGCCTGGGGTGAAACTTAATTTTAAATAAGAGATGCGAATATCTTATTTTTACCGTGGGAGAGCCACGCTTCGGCTTGAACGGAGTAATACCACGGCCTCACAGAAAACCGGCGTGAAGCAGCACTGTGCTGTGTTTCGCTGCGTGAGTGAGGGTACCGGAGGCCTAATCCGGGGGAGAGGGGGGCTTAAAGGTCGGCAGTGCAGTTGTGACTCCACTGGTATCGTAAGTGTCCATGGGCGGCGGCAATTGCTTACCATCAGGTGATTGGTCTGCTAGTCTGACATCTATCACGTAAAAAAACTGTTTTTGTAGTCTATGGTTTTTCGATAATAGTCCGAGTCATTTAGTTTTAGTAGACCTAGTCATTTTTAACTTTTTATTAACTATCTAGGTAATTGTTAGTCTAGTCTAGATTTTTGTGTGAGTTTGTTGGACAAGAACTGCGCCGTCGAAAAAGTCGTGGCGTCCGAATCCGAGCAGACACATTTGGATCGGTGTATTCCCGCCATTATCTCGGTGGGCTAAGAAAACCTGCATGAAGCCTAATTATATGTATATTTTGTAATGGACAACACAAAAAATACGGTTTTCTAGATTAGCCTTATAGGATTGTAAGAAACATTGTTTAAGAATTTTTTAAAAGACATTTAAGGAGAAATTAAATAAAATGTAAAGATCCCCGTGTGACGTCACAGCTCGGCATAACAGATTAATGACGCCTTTGCTCACGTTGACTTAAGAAAAAAGAAAATGGCTGACAATGACAGTAGTGAATAATGCACAGAGAGAGTCAACATTTTTTTATTGTATAGCAAAGACATCACCCACGTAGAGCCTCAGGGACTACGTCATTTCCTGCATTTTTATCTATCTTTAATTTTTTTTCTTCAATAAAAACACACATTTAATGAAAACTAAGAAATACGGGTATCTTTTTTTTCTGTATTTATTCGAAAAGCATATAAAAATGGTAAAATAGTTTTTTGTCGTATTGTCCATTGCGCTGTTAGCTCTGATAACTATGATGGAGACCTGGGAGTCAGAGCAATGTATGTGATATGAAATCATTTCGATGCAAGTACCAAAGTAAGTACCTGTCCTAAACCTCTGGTGATTATGTTTTTTTATATATTTCTATCGATTAGCTCGGCGGTGAGGGAAAACATCGTAAGGAAACCTGCACGTTTCGGATAGTTTCTGAAACGTGTAAACATGATTCAGTTGCTTTGATTCTCCTGTTAAAGGATTGCGAAGGTCAGACGACAGTCGCTTCATTGTAATTACCAGACTCCCCACATCCTGAATCATGGTCCAAGCGTACCCCGGTGCTCCATAGGGGGTTTGTGTTGGTGATGATATTGTTTAAAAAAAAAAGATATGTTTATCTCAGAATTGGGCGGCATCCTAAGTCTATGGTTTATCTCATAGAATTAGTATGTACCAGCATCCTAAGTCTATGGTTTATATCATTGTTTTAAATGCCTTTAATTGTTCTCTCCAAAATATGAACGATTTTAAAGAATGCAAGTTGTAGTCCCATCTCTAATTCAGATTAGGTAGATTAGATTCCTGCCCTTTCGGCGCGCATTGTTTGCTCGCTGCGCACGCGCCACGTTTATGGACAATAAATACTAAAGTTATGATGGCGCGGCTGATGTAATTAATTGCTACCTCTGCCGCTTTGAAGTCTGCCGTACCAATCGGAATACCGTGGTGGGTACTGTTAGAGGGAAAGAATAGCGTGTTTGAATCGGGATAGTTAATATTTCACAACATCACATACATTGATCTGACTTCGAGATAGGTAGCTAGGTAGCTACGGATATCAGAACAGCGGAATTACAAATATACGTTATTTTTTATCGTTTACATCCCGAAAACTCAACTATGGACTAATTAAGGCGACGGGTAGGGTCAACTAACGACGCCAAATGATTTTAATTGTTAGTTAAAAAAGTTTAGGTGACTTATGTTACTTACTGTCACTGTCATTGTTTTGTCTTAGTCATTTTATGATCAGAGATTTTACTTTTTTTTAAATGAACGCGAGCAAAAGCGTTATTAATTTGTCATGCCGAGTGATGACGTCACAGGAGGATTTTTACATTTTATTTTTTTTCTCCATAAATATATGTTTAAAAATTCTGAAATTATTTTTCTTAAATTTCTATGACTCTAATCTAGAAATAGTAATTTTCATTTCGGGAAATGATTTTTTGTCGTATTGTTCATTATATGGTTTAACGTCAGTTTGGTATAGAATGACAGCGGTATACCATAGATTTAGTATCGGAATAAGATTGATCGAATCGGCCCTTAATTGTATTGTTACCTGCAGGGTTATAAGTAAACAGTTAGAAACATTCTTCTATACAGTCATTCTAATATTTGAAAAGCACTCTTTACATTCCTAATCTTTATTTACAGCTGACGACAAATATTACAACTAATGAATAATTTCATGCCTAGTGTATACTGCGCCACATGATTGCGCCTACGCATTCAGTAGCAATTTTGAACAGGTTGGGACATTTCCCATTATTCATAATCGCTCGAAATTGATATTCTGATCTTTTAGGGTCGTCGTTAATCAAGTCACATTAGGTGACATTTAGAGTTGTGAATAATAAATTAAATGATAATTTGAACGAATACTGAGTTCATTGTTCCTACTCTAAAGGGTTTATTTCCGCTGTCCACCCTCTGCTAGTCCACCCCGAGTGGACATCGAAAGGAGTATTAAAAATCCCGTTGTCCACGTGAAATAGGGGGTGGACAGAGGGAATTTTTAAACAATTGTTTCACTGTCCGCCCGGGGTGGACTAGCAGAGGGTGGACAGCGGGAATAAACCCCCTAAAGTGAGGTTATCCCTTGTACCTAAGGTTAAAAACTGAAACAACGGAAAGTCTGTTAAACTATACGAATAGAATCATACGCATATTCTCCACTAGCCATTACTTTTTTATCTTGACCGTTAGGTATTTTTTGTTCAAAATAGCGCGTACTACTTAAGTATTCAAAATGTTTCTTGAAGTGAGATAATCTTATCGCATTACATCAGCTTATCATACTAAAACCAATATGACTACAACCTCATTTTTTAAAGTTGATTGAATAGGCTGCTTCAGTGCTCACTCCTATGAACTCGTAGTTCTTGTCAACTAGGTAAATGGGTAGGTAGGTATAGTGTGAAGCAATTTCATCATTGATAAAAAATGTATGTAACCACCAGGTATTGGCTAATTTACGATCCATTGGACCAGTGGTAGTGAATGCTGCCTCTGGTCTGTGCTCTGATGCAAGGGTTGCGGGTTCGCCCCCGCACAGTACAAACATTTTGTGTGCATGAACATGTCTGTTTGTATTGGTCTGGGTGTTTTCTTTGTATTATAAGTATGTATTTACAAGAGAAAAATATTAAATTATATGTATATATTTGTAATACCGCTGTTGGTTCTGATATCTGTAACACAGTTGCTCGAGCTACCTATATCGGACTCAAACCAATGTACAAGTATGTGATATAGTGAAATGTATTATTTAAAAAAGAAAAAGTATTTGATTGGGTATTGTTATTATTATTTGAAAGAAATGGGGTTAGCAATTGCGTCTCATAGCTACTGGTGGTAGAACTTGTTACAGCACCTCATGAAGCTCCAGCTTCAGGATAAACCCGCTGGAGCTGATGGGGGATCTTTTAATCTCGTCTGCCGAAAATCATGTGTGCTCCCAGGTGTCGACTTCTGCAGTGGTGCAGCGCTATGCACTCGCCGAGGACGTGGATAATCGTTTCCTCGTCCTTGCGACAGAACCTCCCGATTTTTGTATCTGAAAGGCCCATGTTGTGCAGGTGGTTGTTTAATTTGCAGTGCCCCGTGATCCGAGTGAGTGCCCTAACATGTCCTCTACTCAGTTTTATTATTTCTACAGCTCGTTTCTGGTCGAACGCCTGTATCAACGCCTTGGACTGTTCTAGTCGAGGTGGAGGTATTGTTACATTAATATCAATATTTTTACTGTTCACTAATTTGTCACATCTCTACCTGTCAAGTACCATATCAGTGCCATAAGTCCCCGGTCATAGGTGAGTGGTAATTTGTAAACCTACCTTAAATTCCTCAGAACTTGTTCCATCAATCTTTGTATTAACGCAATTTGCTTATTAACTGACCCACACTCTTGGGAATGGGTGCTACTGAATAATAGTTTAATAAATTACTTTTGTAACAGTTTACTTGTACCTAACATGTCAACAAGTCAACGGACTTAAATTTGTCTTTCTCAATATTGATTGATGATTACACAGCTCTCCAATCTTCTGTTCTCCTCATTTATCACCTATTTTATATTTTATAGTTATTTGGCTTGATGATCTTTTTAATACCCGACGAGAAATAATGGGGGGTTTTTATAAGTTTATTTATTTATTTATTATGGCATACACTACAGGTGACAATCTTAACTTATATTAAATAGTAACATAAAAAATTATTGTACTACATAGATATAAACCCAAAAGCGTGTACACACAGCATGAATTATAATAAGCACGTAAACAACGAAAGAAAAACTAGAAAACAAAATCAAATGAAGTACCTAGGTTAGTTCAGTGGAGAATATTTTTTACAGTGTACCGAAATACAGTTTGATCTAAATCATTTTGTAAATTTTTATGAACATAAAAGGAGTTGTAAATAACTTTACACTAAGCTCGATATTGTCAATACCGAAAAAAGTATCCGCGTAAGACCATAGCCGGGAACCGTTTTGGTACTTATCTAGTTTTATAATGTAAAAAAAAAGAATTGTATTAGTAGGTATGTAATTTGTGTGGTACCAATAAACCCTTGTCATCGAATTTCATTCCATTCTAGAATGACGACGAAATGTTACAAGAAAAACACTTAGACATCTTCCGATTTCCCTTCTAATAATGTTCTATATTCCTTAAAATTTGTTATTAATCGTTATTATTTATCGTTTACATACCGAAAACCTTATAATAAGTGTCGTGAATAGAGTCCATTTAGCATGTCAGATCAACAATATAAGCGAAAAAAAATCAGCTGTTCCATACATTAATAATAATAATAATTCTCACAACATCTCATACGGTGACCTGAATTCCGTATTAAGTAGCTTAAGCACTTGTGTTAAAGATATCAGACCACAGAGGAACATAAATATATACTTAAATACATATACCTATTAACACCCAGACACTGAACAAACACAAGTGTTCATCGCACGAATGTTTGTCCAGGGTGGGAATCGAACCCTCAAGAGGCAGGGTAATATAATATACATTATCGTGGGATGAAAAATATTTTTTTAAATGGAACAGCCGTTCCATCCTAAAAAAAAAGATTTTTAGGTGACTTAAAAATAAACTCAATTCATTAAAGAGATAGTACATTTAACATTACCTCCACCAACGAATTGACATTGGCGGAATAATCGTGTCCCGAAAAATGATTACATTATTTTGTTAGTATCATTTGAAGCAACTGAGCGTAACATACTCTGTCAATAAAGCCGTAAAAATAAATTGTCGCTTTTAAAAAAATAATTGTGTAATAATGTTCATCGACGATAATGTTACCAATGATGACGCTTTGGCAAATTATTGGTTATCACGTACGAGTACACACATGTAATTTTATGTAATGTACCAAATATGTTGTTAATGTCACATACATTAATGATATGATTTTAAATAAATGATTATGATTTTAAATCAAAGGAATAGCGTTTAGTTCTCCAAGAATACATTTCACGACTTAATTGACAAAGTATAACTGAGTCGAATCGATTGTGTTGTGGTGTCTAAATAAATAAACGTATTTTGTTGTTTTTCTTTCTTTCATAATAAACTGTAAGAAGGAATCGTTACAAGTCCCACATGTTCCATTTGTTCATGACGCTATCGCTGTGGAGGATTTTCCACATTCAGCTGGGCTTCTCTTAAACAAAACATTTAATGCTCCACTTGTGGACCGATGAGAGCTGCGCGAGATTTTTCGAATTCTGTTACAGATTGCATTAAACCAGCGGTTCTCAATATTTTCCATATTATTACGACAATATGTCATTATATGTTAAAAGGTAGCTGGCCCGTCGGTGGGCTGACGCCTAGTTGCCCGACCTATATATAGTTGGAAAGATGTCGTCTAGACTGATTTACAATAGTAACTTTTTTTTTGTGGTAAGCGATTGCTGCCGCAATATCCTAAGCCAGTTGAATCATAAGGGCGCTGCCAATCTTTTAATTCCCTTCCCCCCGATTTGGCCTTCGGTACCCTCAATCACTCGGCAATACATAGTGTAAATGAACTCAACTAAACATGGTCCTATGACATGAATGGTTACGTTAAAAAAAGATGATTTCTTCGATGATGTTTTTTTATAGAGTGACACAGTATATTGGCTCTCCTCAGCCTGATGGTAACCAAGAGAAGAGCCCACGTTGCAATTACAAAGGATGGGATGTCAGGGCATCCACTCCGTTGACACTGCCATACCCTGCAAGATACTTCTTCACGCTTCGTTTGAAGGAATCCATTGATTGAAGGAGCCAGAAATAGGAACTGTTTTTAGTCTTTGATGTTCCTCCTTTTGACTTATCCTCTCGATGCGCAGTTTGGAATGACGACGACCCGTTTGGAACAGTGGCTTTGGTCCAAGGTTTGTGGGTTCGATCCCCATAGGGTACAAATACTTGTGTGCGTGATCATTTCTCTTTGTATTGGTCTGGATGTTTTCTGTGTATTATAAGTATGTATTTACAAAAGAAAAGTATTATATGTATATATTTGTAATCGCACTGTTGATTGCGATATCCGTAACACAGGTGCTTGAGCTACCTATCTCGGAGTCAAATCAATTTTAGTATGTGATGTTGTGAAATACCTATTAAAAAAAATTTTGAGAATCTCTGCATTAGGCGGTTATAATATAGAGCCGTTCTTACGCGAAGCTCCCATGGCGGGGAGGACTCGTGACATTCCAGGCCATACTTTGTAATTACTTAACGATTTAATGTGCTCTTTGTAAATTACTATTTTCTGTTCTCTCAGATTGCTTAAATTAGGGAAAGAAATTGCTGTGAAACTTGTTTATGTATACGGTGGGTGAGTGAGAGAGATGATGAGATCCGCAGGAGAACTAAGGTCACAGACATAGCCCAAAGGATTGCATGCCTCAAGTGTCGCCGTAGGGGCGGAAAGGTCCTCGAGTGGAGGCCACGTACAGAAAGTCGCAACCGTGGCAGGCTCCCACAAGGTGAGCCGACGATCTGGTGAAGGTCGCGGAAATCCATTGGATGCGGGCGGCGCAGGACTGATCTGTGTCATTTCATTTTTTATTCATTGGGGGAGGCCTATGCCCAGCAGTGAAGGTCTATTGACTGAAATGATGATGGTTGACAGTTACTTTACCCTGAGCATTTTGAATAGTACAAGTAATTAATATTAGTCCTTCAGCCTAATATTTCGGCCAATTTGGCTGATATGATGATCATTGAAATAAGTAAATAACACACTTAAAAATTTCATCTCGTGTTCAGGCGGGATGAAACGAGACGAGATGAAATTTTTAATGTGTGTTATTTACTTAAGAATAAATTGCAAAAGATTGCTATAAAAAAATCAACTCATTGAATATAATTTATGTTTTTTATTTATATGAGCCTTGAAAATGAAATAGGCATTGCGACTATAAAATTAGTAGTTATTTTTACTAAATAATTATATTACCATTCGATAACTACGCAAATTATAGCATTTTTTGCTATGAAACTATAGCGATTAAACAAAGTTTTCCCCGTACGTACAAACTAGCAGGCCGTGACGTCATACAGTCAGAGCCGAGAGGCCGTAGTCCCCAGCGATGGTCAGCCCAGATACACACTTAAGATCCCGACAAGCACCCTACCCTACCCTACACCGAGTTATGTTCCGTTGTAACCGATAGAAACAGTTGGTTGACAGACTCGGAAGGAGTCACGACCCTCAGCAGTGAGGGAATCGACCGAAGAGAGAGTTAATCCAAGGCGCAGTATAAGATTAGGATACATCATATGTGAATAAAGAATCAGCCTATATACTGTCCCACTGCAGGGCAAAGGCCTCCAACATAGAAATCAAGTATCTACCATGATGGGATAGGCTTACCTAATCACCACGCTTGCCTAATGCGGATTGGTGATTACAAACCCGAGCAATGTTCGAGTGAGTGAGTGTACCGGGGGCCCATTGCCCAGGCCCGGAGGAAAGGAGTTTTAAAGCGCCCATGTAACCCCACTGATATCGCGGGTGTCCATGGGTAGCGGCAATCGCTTACCATCAGGTGATCCGTCTGCTCGTCTGCCACCTATCACATAAAAAAAAAATTTGCTCCACTTTGCAGGGCGTCTGGGAATGGAAAATGTGAATAAGTCACAAGTAAATATTACTCTCCACTCTATTACCAGAACGCGATCAGAAAGGGTTTTATAGCTCGAAAAGTGAATCCCGACCTGCTAATAAAGAACGCGCGGAGATTTAAGGTGACGGGTAGGGCACACTAGCGACGGCAATTGATTTTAATTTTTAGCTACTAAACCGGATGCTATTTTAAACGATTTCGGGATTACAATCTCTAGGCAACACTTAAACTATTTAATAAATAACCAAGCACAAATGTTGGGTACGTTTTTGTACGCGAAAAATTGATTCACGCCAAAAGTGGCCGCTTTTGGCTTGAATCAATTTTACGCGTACGCGTTGGATCCAATATGTGTGCATGGTTATTTAATAAATAGTATAAATATTTGCCTAGAGGTTGTAACCCCGAAATTGCTTAATATAGATCCGGGTTAGTACCTAAAAATTAAAATCAATTGGTGTCGCTATTGTGCCCTACCCGTCACCTTAAAGAATCTATGTCCTACGCTGTATTTCCTGATCTCCTGGTTAATCTCCATAAAGTGTTCAAGTACCTATAATTTTCTGGCTACCAACTTCACCGTGACTTATTCCTGCATTCCATATCGTCAGCTATTTATGATGGGTGCCGCGGTCGCAGACTAACGTATAATTAAAAAGCCCGAAATCGCTGGCAGAATCTAAGCGTAAATAACGTCTTGCGATCCTAACACCATTTCTAAATAGCTGGTGCAATAAGTGTGTTGCCAAAGTTAGATTTATGGTACGTATTTTATAAATAACTTCTCTTTTTGTGGAACGGTTTGCTGCAGCAATATTTACTACGGACTCAGCGACCTTCCAGAGAAGAGCGTACTCCTTTTTATAAATTTCTCCTTTGTAAGAAAACTGTTGAGAAATGGATATACAACAGCTAAATTATAATGACACGGAAAACTTTATAACTTTTGTTTCTTGACAATTTTTTATTTTTAACTTACTATGTCTAAAACAAAGGTCTCTTCTAAGATTTGCTAGAACATATATTACTATAATATATAATCACACATACACCCACACATATTCTTACATACACACACACACACACATACATAGATAGATAAATAGATACTCTTTATTGCACAACATACAAAACTTAAAAGCTAGGTATCATCATCATCATCATCATCAGCCCATTTAAGTCCCCACTGCTGGGTACGGTCCTCCCTCAATCACATGCGGGGTAATTTCCATACTCACCACGCTTGGCAGACGGGTTGGCGAGGGTTTTGATATAAATGTAGAGTTTTTCCTTCTCTGGGTGCTGATGATCATGCCAGCAGCTTTACCTTAGTCGCCTTTTACGACACCTCGGTAAGAGTGAGGGTGGCCTATTCTACTCTGTCGGGACCACACGGCAAGCTAGGTATACAGAGATACAATGTACAATTTAGGCGGTCTTATCGCTTACACATAGTCATACATAGTTACACATAAACACATACACATATCAATAATGCCTTCATAGAGTAAAATAATGGTCAATATTTTTACATTAAACCCGTTCGGCCTATATAATGAGTAAATAGATGGTTATTTATTTATACCGTGACTTGTACTTTGACACAAAGTGTGAGAGCACTGTTTGCTGAAATACAGGTTTATCAAAACCCAGTTCAGCAATAGTTGCTACATGCAATTAATGATGGAAACGGCATTTACTTTACCATGTGTTTGTAAAACTATGTTTGCAATAAATATTTTATTTATTTATTTATTTCAAAGGCCGGCAAATCATCAGCGAGCTCTCTGATTTCTGAATCTGAATCCAGCCGTTTTTTTAGAATAGCTAGACATTACGCCACAATTTCACCTGATGGTAAGTGATGATGTGACCGAGGGTGGATCAAGTCTGTCTAGTAACACCCTATTCACTCTTTCTTCAATTTGTTCAAATCAAAACACAGGCAAGCGATCGTCATTCCATCCCCATCATCTCGATGGATGGCGATCTAATAGGTACTGTGCGTTTTTCGCGAAACTTTCTTCCACGTACCTCAGTTCTGTGGAACGGTTTTCCTACGGGAGTATTTCCCGACGGCTACGACTTAGGGACCTTCAAGAGAAGAGCTTACTCCTTTTTAAAAAGGCCGGCACCGCATTAGCGATCTCTCTGATTTCGCGGATGTTAATGGGCGGCGATGATTGCTTTCCATCAGGTGACTCGCTTGCTCGTTTGCCGCCTTAAGAATAAAAAAAAACATAGCGTTCAGGGTTATTTTATTTTTTATACGTGATAGGTGGCAGACGACCGAATCACCAGCTTATGATAAAGTTTGCCGACTCTCATGGACACCCGCAACTTGGCAAAAGGTGTGTAACTCCAAAAATGTATATAATTGTAAATACCATATTTTAATGCAAATAAATGATTGAATTGAATTGAAAACACTAGTGGAGTGTGCACAAGTGTGCTTTCCTTCCCTCCAAGTTGAGGCCTTTACCATCAGCACTGTTTCACGCTGTTTTTCTGTGAGACCGCGGTATCAGTATCTTCTACTTAGTTTGTGACTTCAGTCGAGCCGGCCGGGCGCGCGGGCGGCCCATTCGTTGTGTGTGTTTGGGAATAGAAAGTATTGCGAATGATAAATAAATAAAATATTTCACAACATCACATACATTGATCTAACTCCGAGATAGGTAGTTCAAGCACCTGTGTTACGGATATCAGAATCAACAGTGGGATTACAAATATATACATATAATACTTTTCTTTTGTAAATACATACTTATAATATAGGAAACACCCATACCAATATAAACAAACATGTTCATGCACACAAATGTTTGTACTGTGCGGGGATCGAACCCGCAACCCTTGCACCAGGGGCAGCGTTCACTACCACTGTTCCAAACGGGTCGTCAAATTCGGTGAAATGATAATTCTGGGGAAGGGGGAAATTTGGCAGTGCAACTGTGCTTCGGTATTGCTCATGCCCAGGCCACGCCCATGCACACCAGAGCGGTGGCAATCACTTGAGAAACCAGGTCGTCCGTCCGCTCGTTTCCCACCTTTCACATAAAAAAAAAATGTTTTCTTTTGTTCGCGATCTGTCCACGTTCTCCTAAAGTATGGTAACATAGGCGCGTACCGCTGCCGTGCCTCGGGTGTTGGTTGATTGCGGCGCGTGATATACAGCGCCGAAGACGAGGCAACAACAGCTATTAGCTGTAACAAAGGGAAGGGCCAATCGACCGCAGCTGTATAATTCAATTTCCATATATCCTCGGGAATTCTGTTGAAGCACTAACGGTAACGTAAACTGGATGATTGTAATACTATACTCCTCATAGGTTTGGCTTTTGTATATGGTGTCTGGTGGCAGATTTGTGTATTAAAATAAAAATAAAAATTAAAAAAAATCCGTCATACGTATAATTTTATTGAAAGAATCAAATTATTGATAAAAATGTTGGTTTTGGAGACGCTAAAAATGAGGAATAGTAAACTCGCTTCAGTTGCGCTCTCGCCGAATGTGGTCTTTTGAATAAACAACAGTTCGCTGATTATTAGTGTAATGTCTACCTCAAAGAGAAAGTCTAACATCGGAATAGTTTTTTTTATGTTATAGGTCACAGACGAGCAGACTGATAGTCTGCCTGATGGTAAGAGATTGCATGGGTAGTCCATGCATCTCGACACGACATCGCGACATCAATGGGGACACAAGTGCGCTGCCAACCTTTAAACCCCCCTTTCCCCCGGATTGGGCCTCAGGTACCCTCACTCACGCAGCTTCACTTGGAATACCACATTCAGCGAGAAAGCAACTGAAGCGAGTTTACTGTTCCTCATTTTTAGCGTCTGGTGCGGAAAACGAGGCTCCATTTTATTATAGAGGCTCAGTATGCTGGCTCTCCTCAGCCTGATGGTAAGCAAGTTGCAATTACAACGGAAGCGATGTCAAGGCATCACGTCGAATAAGTGTTTAGCTTTTTAGGTTCACCTAAAACAAGCCTTGTCGTTTTCTATTTATTGTTTATTTTTAACCTGGCAAAAACGTATCTTACAAAAGATTGGAACATTTGCATCTGGATCAGTGCAGAGATGCGGAAAAGTGAAACGCTTCATTCGGAACTTTGACTCTCAGATAGATCCGTGATTCATGCCGCTCATTCGGCGCACTCGGATCATTCCGCTCATTCGGATTAATCGGATTATTCAGCTCATTGGATCATTCCGCTTATTCGGGTCACTCGGATCATTCCGCTCATTCGGATTAATCGGATTATTCAGCTCATTGGATCATTCCGCTTATTCGGGTCACTCGGATCATTCAGCTCATTCGAATCATTCGGCACATCGGATTATTCAGCTCATACGGATCATACGGCTCACTCGGACTCGAGATCCATTTGAGTCGAATGTTACATTCGTAGCGAACATTAGAGATTCGAAACAGTGTATAGTTTTTTTTATTTTTAATTTTCGCGTTTCATTTTAACTATAATTAATCATATCACTATATGATATAATGAGTACACAATGTTGTATCACATAATAAATATCGTGTTAATTCCCGTCTTTATTAATTGTAGTGTATCATTTGGCTGAGTCGGATCACTGAGTTGTTTTAGTAAAGAGTTACACACGTCTAATTTGCTAAGAGCAACTAAACAACTTGGCTGCTTATCTAAGCCTCTTGCTAACTCACTTAATTTATCGGCGCGTAACATAAGTGGTATCCTAAACAGGTGCACAGCGATTTCTCCTGGCTCTAAATTGCTGGTTGAAATTGAATCTATATCAATATAATTTTTTAGCCATCACTTTATCGGAGGGCTAATACCGGGCCCGTCGGAGAGTTGGCGTGTACAAATGTTGGGCACGCGCGTAAATACGCGCTATATTTTACGTTCGTGCTGTTCATCTGGCGTGGTACAAGTTATGAGGGAAACGCTAACTAAGTAGTTTTTTAGATTTTCGTGTTGCATTATAACTATAATGTATCTCCACCGATCGTCATTATCATACCAAGATAGTACGTGAAGCGATTGAGATCAAGAAGTATAAGACTTTCAATCGGGAGGATGGATTTAAAATATCATCGACATGGAATCCAGTAATTAACAAGTGCAAACCCCGTGCTAGGCCGTTACTAACGCAAACAAACACCGATATTGTTACTGTAGTGTTTCGGAGTAGCTTCACTGACAATTCATCTAGTGGCGAATTAATATCAAAAAATGTGAGGGTGTCCGAAGATTCACAGCCCGGCCCCAGCAGACGACGCCGTGCTCCGCCAGTCCGTTCGTGACCACGGCTGCTGTAACGTAGCCGAAACGTCGAGCCAAATAATTATGTGAGTACACAATGTTGTTTCACATAATAAATATCGTGTTAATTCCCCTCTTGATACATTACGCTAATTATTCGACTGGACGGCACTGAACGTCTATTTACTTCATCTAGTCAATGGAAAAAACCACTTGAGCGATGGTTGCTCAGTCGAAAAGAAGGCGCCTTCCATGCGGGGGATCGTGGTTCGAATCCGAGCATGCACCTTTGTATTTTTCAAATTTATATGCATATTTCTACCATTAGCTCGGTGGTGAGGGAAAACTACGGACTAGGAAGTATACGCCGTGTGGTCCCCGGCAGAGTAGAATAGGCCACCCTCACTCTTACCGAGGTGTCGTAAAAGGCGACTAAGGTAAAGCTGCTGGCATGATCATCAGCACCCAGAGAAGGAAAACTCAGCATTTACATCAAAACCCTCGCCAACCCGTCTGCCAAGCGTGGTGAGTATGGCAATTATCCCTCATGTGATTGAGGGAGGGCCGTGCCCCAGCAGTGGGGACTTCAATGGGCTGATGATGATGGTGATGATGAGGGAAAACATCGTGAGGAAACCTGCAGGTTTCGGATAGTTTCTGAAACGTATAACCCTGATTCAGCTGGTCTGGTTCCCCTGTTAAAGGGTTGCGACGGTCAGATGGCAGTTACTTCATTGTAATTACCAGACTCTCCAAACCCTGAATTATGGTCCAAGTATACCCTGAGCTATAAAGCGTCAGCAGATTGAAAGCAACCGAGAATTACTTGCTCAGATAAAGACCACTTCATACAAAACTAGACTTAAAATAAGTTGGGGAAGTAAATTGGTCTGTCATGGCTCGTCTTGTAGAAAATGTAATAGTGAGAAGAAAAGAAAATCTAACTTGATAATCTTATACATTTAAATATATGGAATTACCAAATCTATAATCTAGAGATAGATACTTTAAACAGAGTTCCAACAAGCCAGCCACTATCAATGTGCCGGCAAACTTGGAGCCCAACGGCATTTCACGTAATGATGGCAAGAGACCAGACAGAATGTCTCTCATCCCTTGGAAGATGGGACGTGCTTTGGTGTGGGATGCTACCTGCGTTGACACTCTGGTACCGTCTCATCTTCCCGGGACTGCGAGGAGTGCCGGAGCTGCGGCCGACGCGGCAGACAGACTAAAAGCTGCAAAGTGTAGGCATCTATCCGGGCCACTTTGTAGCTTTCGGTGTTGTAACAATGGGCCCGTGGGGTTCCGACGCTCTCTCTCTCTTCCGTGACTTAGCTAAGCTTGCAGCTACCTCGCCCAGCGAATTTCCATCGGGATCCAACGGGGTAATCCTGCCAGCATTTTGGGGACATTGCCAAGGGGATCTACTTTCCTTTTTATTTACTTTTCGGTATTTTTTTTGTTCTGTTAATAGAAGCTAGGGGCTACTTTTGACCAAGTGATATCACTTGTGAAACCCCAAAAGCCCGCACCACGCTCGAAGTCAGGAGCGGACTAGTCGAAGCCATGATAAAACACTGTCATTTAAAGTACATTTTTTATTAGACATGTGAGCTCCATTTTAAATAACAATATTTTTTCTTCACTAAGTCAGGACCCTTGTCTAATAAAGTCTGAAAACTCTTATTCATTTATATGATATGATTTCGTAATAACGATATTTTTTGACCCTAAATCAGCACCCAGAGAAGGAACACTCTGCATTTATATCAAAACCCTCGCCAACCCGTCTGCCAAGCGTGGTGAGTATGGCAATTACCCCTCATGTGGTTGAGGGAGGCCCGTGCCCCATCAGTGGGGACTTAAATGGGCTGATGATAATAATAATAATAATTCTCACAACATCTCATACGTTGACCTGATTCCGTACTAAGTAGCTTAAGCACTTGTGTTACAGATATCAGACAACAGAGGAACACAAATATATACTTAAATACATATATTACACCCAGACACTGAACAAACACAAGTGTTCATCGCACGAATGTTTGTCCAGGGTGGGGATCGAACCCACGACCTTTGGCGTAAGAGGCAGGGTCACTACCAATTGCGCGTTCCGGGCAGTCAAAATAATGATGACCCTAAATAAATAACTCAACAATTATTTCGCCATTGTTCTTTAGACCTTCTGCGCGAATCAGGCTGTCCAATCATAGGGCGGTGGACCATTCGATGTTTGGTCGCACCTATTCTACCATATTATACCTACGAGGTTTTAAATTTCATTGCAACCAACGTCTTTCATTATTAGGTAGAGTCCACTCAGAACCTCTCCAAAGTATTACATGTCCAGTACATCTTTCATCTCGTCACTTGCACCGCTGCACCAGATCGCAGCCGCAGCAGTAAATTGAACATCTGGGTGTTCCGACGCAACTAGCCTACCCTTATTGCGCTTAATAACTTTTTAGTTTTAACTCCATTTAATGTAGTTGTTGGGTAACCGTTCATGGGCCGCTGTGATGCCAGTGAATACCCAGAATACACGCAGACACTCGTGGCAGGAGGTAGAATATTTCCTTCATTCATTATGAATGAAATATGACATTTATTACTAGTTTGTCATTCAAACTGGTGAGTAGGTTTAAAGGGAAGTAACTGTTATCTCGAGCCAAACTGGTGGCAGTCGGTCATATTTCATTCTTAATTAATGAATAATACACTACCGTTTGTCGCGAGTCTTTGCAAGCTTGTGTTCTCCATTGATCTTGAATGGTTTATGTAACGATTTATCGAAATAGGAAATAAAAATATTATTTTTTTTTATTGTGGAAAAGCCGTGGATTACTGTAAGATTGTATTTTAAAAATCGATTCTGAATTCGGCGACAGTTTTTGAAATTGACTCGAATGACTATGGTTGTGCTATGGTGGAACCATATAGACTTAAGATGCTGCTCTGGAGCCCAATTGTCGTTCGTCCTCGTGACATTTATTATCATAAGACATATATCACTATAACATAGTTTTTTTGTATGGTTTTTAGGTGATAGCCGCCATGTTTTCAAAATATCACGAGCACGAGAATTGGGCTCCAGGTGAATCTAAAGAAAATGTCAGGTGAATCCAGAGGTACAAGCTCGGATTTGAAGCTACAAACTCCATTTAGTTATGATCCACTGAGCTACCATAGATCCATTCGATTGCTCATACATCCAATAAGTGATGACAATATGAAATGAGAAATATAAATTCATCCCGGAAGCTTTCATAATAACCCAACATAAACATGTTCATGCAAAAGACTATCATTGCTTCTCGAAGATAGCAAAAACGCGTGACCCTATGTAGATCTTGATACCCTCACTCTCAATAAACAATATACCTGAATAATGCAACTCCTGCGCAGTGCAGGGCTTGACTTGCGGTCGTTTCTCAAATCTAGGAAACCGTTTTAAGGGACCATTTATAAATTACGATACACGTGTGGTTAATATTAATTTTGACCATGGGCGACCCACCTTTAGGTGATAGATCTGGTAAGTCAAAGTCAAAGTCAAATAATTCTTTATTTGCATAGGCTTGTACACAGCGCAGCTTGTAACCCCGTTGCTAGGTGGTTGTTGACGATGGTGAGCGTAGCAACGGGCTTGTAACCAAATAATTATATGCTTGTAGCCTTAGATTACATCAAATGATTTAATCTAAACTGGTAGCTTAGATTAAATGAAAATAACGGAAGATTGGTGACTCTTTTTTTTTTTAGATTTTCGCGTTGCATTATAACTATAATGTATCAACACGGGGATTAACACGATATTTATTATGTGAAACAACATTGTGTACTCACATATTTGGCTCGACGTTTCGGCTACGTTACAGCAGCCGTGGTCACGAGCGGACCCAATACATAATGCGGACCATAATAAATATCGTGTTAATCCCCGTATTGATACATTATAGATTGGTGACTCGTCTCAACCGCGTGGATCGCTTAAATTAGGTCCCCGTCGCCTATTTGCACGCAATCGCCTTCAAAATGCCTTTGTGCGCTCTTACGCGTTGTAAATATAATTCAAAAAGAAATAACAAATCTCATGGAAACACATTTCACTCATAAGTAGAAGAAAAGTTTTAATTTGACTTGGAGTCTTGATGTGAGTGAGGGTACCGGAGGACCAATCCAGGGGAAGGGGGTTAAAAGGTAAGCAGCGCACTTGTGACACCACTGGTGTTGCAGGTGTCCATGGGCGGCGGTAATCGCTTACCATCAGGTGATCCGTCGGCTCGTCTGCCACCTATATCATAAAAAAGAATGTCGTGATATTTCTAAATTCATTAATGTTTTGATCACCATTTTGCAGAGCGAGATAGAAATATACGATGTATTAATGTGTGACGAGTTGAGTCGTTTTGACAAGACTAAGCGTGTAGCTGCGTGTAGTACGCTTTACTCACTCACGCTTATGAAGAAAAAATGGTTTGTCTCGTCTTCGAATATCGTACAACTTTAAACCAGTGTGGCATAGAGCTGTGAGTAGGTGTGTATCTAGTGGTACATCAAGCTTGTTTTTAGTTGTCTAATTGAAGGGACGTACCGTATCTTCCGCTATTTTGTATTCATATAAGGCTTGTAGCATATTTTCTGTAATTTTAATATTAATAAATAGATATTTCCTATATTCTATTTTGATTTCGTAGTTAATACCACATCATAAATAAATTCATACCACACAACAACATCTCATACATTGACCTGATTCGATACTAAGTAGCTTATGCACTTGTGTTATGGAGATCAGACAACAGAGGTCAAAGTCAAAGTCAAAATTGTTTCGCCGAGTGAGTGAGGGTACCGGAGTCCCAATCCGGAGGGAGGTGGAGTACAATTTTTATCAGCACACCCGGGACTGCACTGGAGTTATACCACTCTGTGGATACATGCCGCCTTCTTAACGGGTGGTGTCAGGTTCGAATCCGAGCATGTATCATCGTGAGAAAACCTGTACGTATCGGTTAGCTTCTGAAATGTGTAGCCATGATTCAGTTGGTCTTTGTAGGTTACAGGCAATGATCGGAGTAGATAGAGGTATTTGGGTTAATTGACTGCAAACATAGATGTTAATATGGACATGTCCCGGGATTCTCACTATGATCCCGAGATTAAAATAAAGTAATTTTTATTTTAGTTAATATTTTACGCAATTAAATTTCATGAAAGGGTTTATCCATAAACGTTCGATACACCATATTTACTTACAGTTTCTTCCTTTCTATCTAACGTACGTATCTTGAATTTCGAAAGTACAAATAGAACTTTTTTTAATTAACATGGTATCACAAAGCGTTTGTAAATAAGTTCGTAAGGCTGATGTTAATGTTCGTATGAGTAACCGAAAATAACTGTTATACAGGATGTATCTGTGGACATTTACATCCCTTTTACCACGTGTTCTACCAACCATTCTGAACAACATTTATTTTACGACTTTTCGAAATTATATTCATACAAAATGACCGAGTCACGTGACCGACTTAGTATGAGAAGTTGAATTTTTTTATGCGAATTTCCAAAAGTCATAGAACAAAATGTTGTTCAGAATGGTTGATAGAATAGGTTGGTTAAAGAGATGAAAGGAGGGGTAGGAGACGCCGAACAGATGCGCGTCTCGCTCCTCTCCGCAGAGGGAGCCCGCTGGCGCATGGTGGGGGGTCACCAGCGCCGGCATTGCACGGGCTCCCTCAGCAGCCCGGTAGGGACGGCTCAGTTTTCCCGGCCGTCCCTACCCCCTCTCCCGGCCAGCAAGCCGGGGGAGGAACCGCCTGGCCCGCCGTGTAGGCGGGCACCGCCCGGGGAGGGTCGTGGCGCCCGTATAGGTAATAGGTTCGTCCTACAGCCCACGACGCCTTCCCATTTAAGGGCGATGAGGGAAAACGCTGGGGTAGTCGGTATGCCTCTGGCCGGCTTCTCGTTAGGAGAAGCCCCCGCCAGAGGAGAGCCCGACATAACCCTCCTGCTCCCCAGCAGGAGGGTATGCATAAGGCGCCGCCACTAGGCGGCGACGTCGGCCCATTGCACTACGGGCCGGCGGCATTCCCCAGCGAGAAGAAAAAAAAAAAAAAAAGGGTTCACAGATACACCCTGTATATTTAATCCCGGGATTCCAGGCATATCCATATTATTTGAAAAAATTGCATGTACCAAAAATAGCTCTACCTACTCCGATCATGGGTTATGTTATAAATATAGGGGTAGTGATTATCTTTTTTTTTTTTTTTTTTTGTTTTCCCGGGAGAAATGCATTACGCAGACCCTGCCGCCGGGGGGCTTCTTCTTCTAACAAGAAGCGGCCTGAGGGCATACCCACTAAAACTCCCGGGGCTCAACCACCCGTGGGTATAGAATGGGGTCACGGGAACTGCACTAGGCTATTCCCCGCAACCCCACTCCCCCACAGGCCCCTACACGGGGTGTGCGGCCACGCCCCTCCTCAGACTAGGAGGAGGGGGGTTGGGGACAGCCGGAAGAGCTGAGCCGTCCCCAACGAGCGGTGGAGGTGCCAATGGCAGTGCCGGCACAGGGACCCCCGTCCCTGTTGCAGGCTGGCCACCTCCACGGAGAGGACGAAGAGTTCTCCGCCGAACTCGTCCTCTCCTTGCTCGAAGCGGGCCTGCGAGGGGGTTAGACTCGCGCTCCCGCTCCGCCGCCTCCTTCTGCGCCACCACTTCCTCACAGAAGTGGGCGAAGGCCGACCATGCACTCTCCCTATCCAGCATAGCTACAACTATGCTGGACAACGAGAGGTCATGTCCGACCTCCGCGACCAGCGCGGACCGCTGTTGGTCGAAGGACGGGCACACCACCAAAGTGTGGTGCGCCGAGTCCTCCGCAGCGCCGCACTGGTGGCACAGGTAGTGATTATCTGAACTAACATTAACAACTAAATCTACTGTACCCGTATTAAAATTAAACAACGTTGCGTTCTGTGAGAGTGAAAATTCAAAGTACCAAGTAATAAAGTGATTTATTCCAACTGACTCCATTTACCTACATGGCGGGCGTAGCCGCCACTACACACATCGTCATCGTCAGCCCATTTAAGTCCCCACTACTGGGGCACGGGCCTCCCTCAATCACATGAGGGGTAATTGCCATACTCACCACGCTTGGCAGACGAGGTGGCGAGAGTTTTGATATAAATGCAGAGTTTTCCTTCTCTGGGTGCTGATGATTATGCCAGCAGCTTACCTTAGTCGCCTTTTACGTCATCTCAGTAAGAGTGAGGGTGGCCTATTCTACTCTGCCGGGGACCACACGGCTGTCTACACACATACACACGTATAAAATAATAGGTATGGTGGAGGCACACACAAAACCAAAAGCTCAAATTTCAGCGTGCTGTGTCCCTACAGTCTGGTTCCGGTTCTGGTTCTGGAATTACGAACGTCAGATGGCAGTTACTTCATTTTTTATGTGATAGGTGGCAGACGAGCAGACGGATTACCTGATGGTAAGCGATTGCCGCCACCCATGAATACGCGCAACAGCAGTGGAACCACAATTGCAATCATCAATCATGCAGTAAAACACAGCACAGAAGCTGCTTCACGCCGGCTTTTTATGAAGCCGTGGTATCACTTGATTCCAGACAAGCCAGCCCATCCAAGCCGAAACGTGGCTCTTCCACAGTTAAGTGGTCATTACTATTACTAGACTCGCCAAAACCTAGTGCTTTCGACCTTTCGATTGGATAGTACATGTACTTTTATGTGGGAGAGCTACGCTTTGGCATGAATAGGCCGGCTCGACCGGAGTGATACCACGGCCTCACAGAAAAGCAACGTGAAGCAGCACTGTGCTGTGTTTCGCTGCATGAGTGGGGGTACCGGAGGCCCAATCTGGGGGAAAGAGGGGTTTAAAAGTGGCAGCGCACTTTTGACTCCATTGGTGTCGCGAGTGTCCATGGGTGGCGGCAATAGCTTGATCCCTTCTGCTCGTCTGTCACCTATAAAAAAAAGAACTTATTCCACTGAGTTACCATAGCTTCATAATTTATAATATTGTCTTACTTTATCGCTGACCCCTTGCAGCCGTTCCTCAAATGTAGGAAACCACTTTAATGGCCACATTCCTTCCTATATGGAGTCCACCTGTTCAATCAAGCCGTATCTGCGATCACCTCGCGGCTATCGTCTCTGCGTCGAGGGATTTAAATCTCTCAATCCGAGTATCGGCGATTCCGTCGGTATCGCCGGTCGGTCTATCGGCCATCTACCGACCCGGGTTCGAATGCGCTGGTTGAATATCCTAAGGCCGAATGTAAACAGGTGCTATCTGATTGGGGGCTCGTGTCTTGATATGAGGGTTACCAGCGGTTCTCGAAGGTTGAACTATCGTGGCTGTTGTAGAATTAAAGTGCGACATGTAAAAATTGGACTAAATGTTCTTAGAAAAACGTGAGGGCCACAGCAGACATGCTAATTTTAGCTTTGTAGCTCGGCGATTTTGCGATTGTACAGATGCAGCATAGCGTTTTTGTGATAGGTGGCAGACGAGCAGACGGATAGCCTGATGGTAGGAGATTGTCGCCGCCCATAGACACCCGCGACACCAGTGCGCTGCCAACCTTTAAACGCCCCTTTCCCCGGATTGACATTTCTATTCAGTTATATTTATTTCTCTTATATTTACAACACACAGAGTGTTTGTCAATTCTGTTTGTGTTGCAAAGTCTTATTTAAACTCCAGCTCATCGTCACCCAAAGTCCAGCTTGAAAACCAGGAGCCCAATTCTCGGGACGTGCGATAAAATGTCGTATTTTCTGTAATGTAATGTAGTGTAATGTAATCACTTTTCCAATGTCGTACAAAAATGTCACAAAAGTAAAAAAACTCTATTCTCGTGCCCATGCGACAATAAAAGTCACTTCCATAGAGAATGTGGCCCATATCATTTCCGCTAATACGTTCCATTTTGTTGATTGACACAAATATACAATCGAGAAATCTTAATGTTTAAGTATTAGTTCAACATTTTCTTATATAAACAGTCAATTTTATGTTTGTGTGGGATGAGGTTTTAAATAAAGTATTAATACATTGTATTAATAATATCTTATGTACGTACATTTATTATTTAAGATACTTTGTACCCAATGTAGCACGCAATAAATATATTGATTGATTTATTGAATATTTAAAGGTATGTAGGTAGTACTGGTAAAAATATGTACCAATTAAAGAAAATATAAGAAAATTTAAAAATCTCAGCTAAACATTCGTTCAAACAGACAATCACGATTAAAGGTTGGCAACGCGCTTGTGACTCCACTGGTGTCGCGGGTGTCCATGGGCGGCGGCAATCGCTTACCATCAGGTGATCCATTTGATCGTCTGCCACCTATCATATGAAAAAAAATGCTATAAGTAGCTGAGGCGTCTGAGGTGGCTTTTTACACTACCATATAAAAATGGTGTTTTTTCACACTACCATGAAAAACTACCTTAAAAAGCGCTTAACTAATGTGATCTATTATACCAACTATGAATAGTTTATCTGGAGTCCAATCTCGTGCTGGTAACATTTACTTTCATACGATATATATCACTAAAATATAGTTTTTTTGTATGGTTTTCAGGTGATACCCGCCATGTTTTCAAAATATCACGAGCACGAGAATTGGGCTCCTGTACTACTCGATCGATAGTCGATTTCAACAGCTTGAGATTATGCAAAATGGAGACGATGGTAGTGGTACCTATGTAAAGAGGCGAACACACTCGAGCTATTGGCTCCCGCGGCGCCGATGCATCTGTGTCCTTAGCGGTATGGTGGTTTTTTTATGAGAAAGGGAGGCGAATAAGCAAGCGAGTCACCTGATGGTAAGTGATCACCGCCGCCCATGGACATCAGCCACACCATTTCTTTTATTTACTGTCAAATTGTATTGGTTGTTATCTTTTTTTTTCCCTTTTCACTGCCCCTTGGCTGTTGTATTTATATAAGTTTGTCAATGTATTTAAAATCTGTTATTGGCTGTACGTAGTATATAAATTTTGAAAGTATAATTTAAGAGCTGTAGATATTGAGAAATAATATTTTTTTAAATAAAATAATTAAATTTATTTCAGAAAGCCACTTCACACAATGGGTCAACTTTATGCATACCCTCAATGGGGCACGATGTTATGAGGGGATCTTCTCTGGCAGAGCCTTTTCCGACCAAGAAGCCGCCTTAAGGCATAACAATTTGAGGTTCTGCGCTTTCTCTTTATGTGATAGGTGGCAGACGAGTAGACGGATGATAAGCGATTACTGCCGCCCATTGGCGGGTGTCAATGGGAGGCGGCCCGTGGAGTCTACATTTTTTTTTATGTGATAGGTGGCAGACGAGCCTACGGATCACCTGATGATACGCGTTTGCCACCGCCCACGGACATCCGTGACACCAGTGGAGTCACAAGTGCGCTGCTAACCTTTATACTCACCTTTCCCCCGGATTGGGCCTCCGGTAGCTTCACTCACGCAGCGAAACACAGCACAGTGCTGCTTCACGCCGGTTTTCTGTGAGGGCGTGGTATCTATGAGAATTTTGGAATAAACGTATTTTTTTAGAAAAGGTATAACTTCTAGTATTATGTGAAGAATAAGAAAGAACTGAGACAAGCTGATGATAGTAATGATTTTATGATTAATTTGTAGAATATTCTAGTGATAATCCTAGCGAAGCAGAAGGGCGGTTTCTCATGAAGAGGCAAAGTTAATGCATGCAAGACGTACAGTTGTGGTCAGCTGTCTTGATGGCAGTCGACGACTCAAATCGCTTTCCATTGAAATCAGTCCAGAGGGATAAGCTGGTGCATATGGCATAGATAATGCTAGACAAACATCCTAAACGAATCGCGCTAACCGAACCTAGTAATCAATTGACCGGCTCAATCTCCGAAGACACGGATGTTTATGAGAGAGCTTCAACAGTAACTTAAACAAACTAGCATCAAATCACGCCCCCGGGTGCCCTATGGAACTAATCCGTAAAGACTGGGCTGAGTTACGCGTGCTGCAACATACGGAGCTGAAATGCGCTACGAGACGCATCGGCGAAAAAAAATTACAGCTAACTTTACATTAGATCGATAAATACACTTTATGGCACAAAATTTACAGATCTTATTTTATGTTATTATCCTCTCAACCGTGGATGAACGGGACGTTGACAGTTAATAACAAATATCGCTATAACGCTAGTCCCGTTCCGGGACGCAAAAAATGCTGACGATTGCGGTTCTAAAATATGCCTTATTTTACGGTTTTTATTTTAACGTTTCGTATTTTGACGTTTGTAAACCGGTAAGGGGTTTACAATGAGCTTTTTCGACAGTTATTTTGGACATCTGTAGTACAAAAAAAACGAAAAATCTTTGAGGGAATCTGTGACTGATTCTACAAATTTTTCTGCCTGTATCTGCTATTGAGAGCGGCCGATTTGTGTGTTTTGGCGATTTTGTGGCATTCAAGACATAGAACCGTAAGTAATGTTTGATTTTATTTACATAAATGTGTATTTTCTTCACATTTTTAGGTCAAAAACAGCCTTTGATCCAACGTCCAAGCTAGTCGACAAAATTATCCTTCGATTTAATTTTGTCATATATTATACTAAAACAATGTAGGTCTTATCGCTAATAGCGAAATCTCTTCCAGACAATCTCAGGGTAGAGGAAAAGTATAGCGAATTAAGAAAAGGGGTAAGGCAGTGCAAGTCAGAAAAAGAAAAAAGACATTGTATAAATACGAGTATGGTATATATACATACATTATATTAAATAAATATACACAATATTATTGGTATTCTCTTCCATCATACTATTTTTAAAACTTTGGAAAATAGTATCCATTATTAGCTCTATGTGTATATAAAGGTTCGCCTGTAAGTATACATTAACTTGTGTTCAATTTACCTACATTAGAGCCAATATCACGTTAGGACCAAAAATCCCTTAAAGAATATTCAGTGTTAGAATCGTCCCAACACTAGAATCAAGATGGGACCAATAAGGTATTTGACTAAGCTCGAAATTTTACAAAATATAAATATTTTATCAAAATATAGGTAAATATGTGCCAATAGCAAAAATTCTCAGTAAAAAATATTTACGTCTAGCCGGTTTTATGGTTAATCAAAGATTCATGGGAAATGTCCAATTTGAAAGTATGAAATTATTAAAAAATAATTATACCATTGAATAACCCATACAATTTGCACCAACTATTATAATAGAACCATTGGCATAAACGAAACATTTGATACAGCTACCATACAAAATTCAAATGAAATACAAAATTCATACAAAAAAACTTCCGTGTGACGTCACATGTTAGTAGCCATTTTACCGGTTTGACTGACCGGATGGCGTAATTGGTAGTGACCCTGCCTCTTACGCCAAAGGTCGTGGGTTCGATCCCCACCCTGGACAAACATTCGTGCGATGAACACTTGTGTTTGTTCAGTGTCTGGGTGTAATATATGTATTTAAGTATATATTTGTGTTCCTCTGTTGTCAGATATCTGTAACACAAGTGCTTAAGCTACTTAGTACGGAATCAGGTCAACGTATGAGATGTTGTTGTGAGAATTGTGAGAATGATTAGTATGGAGCGTTTTGGGTTTGCCCAAAATAATGTGATTTTAAAGTTGTGATATCTCAGGTAGTTTAAATTAGAATCAAGTAATTCTTTCAACAATGTTTCTATATCATTGAGAGGTCTTTTGATTGCAAAAATAAAAATAGTCAAATACTGTATTAGACCGATAGGTGTAGCCATGGAGGGGCAGGGTTGGGCGCCTGCCCTATCCTGGCTCTGACATGTAATCTTACATGTCAGAGCCAGTTGATGAAAGAAAGATAGAACATATTTATATTCACTCATAGTTAGTGCGATACAGGTCTGCGAGCCTAGTGCAATAACTAATGTAACTCGATACTTGTAAGTGCTTTCATGAAATAAACATTTGAAATTTGAATTTATTTGAAACTTATTTATTTGGGCACATTTAAAAATTACAGGAGTTGTTTAAGTACCGGGACGTGATCTCAGGGTCCTGGGTTCGATTCCCGGGTCGACCAAAAATTAAAGCTCGAGTTGGTGATCACCAATCATGGGAATGTCCACAATGCCACCACGTATGTCACCACTTAATGTCTTATTTAGCTTGGCGTCCGTAACCAAAGCAGTTTGCGTGCGTTGCCAATGCGGTAATGGCTGCCGCGATGCCGTATCACGGAGTCCTTAAACTCTTGCGTGACTGCTCCTCGATTAAGATTAACCAGCACCTAGTGTAGAATATGGACTCATTAGCTTCCAGGTAAGTAACTATGAACCAATAATGTCACCTTACCAGTGGCCTTTACTAATCTGATGGCCCATTTAGTGTATCCCTGTCCTTTACTGATCCATTTGGTGTGATCCTGCATTCCTCCTCATCTTAGTAGCGTGTAAGTAAGAAAGTAATTGTTTATTTGCCAGAATATGGTTACAAATGATCTTAAATAAATAAAGTCCAACATATTCTATCGATGAGTCGATGTGCAAATGTCATTCAAAATTTTAATTTATTTTGGTATTCCCAGTTCGATTTGAAATAGATCATGATTGGGGATTTGGGGAGTCTGGTAATTACTTTAGTGTGACCCTGCCTTATATGCCAAAAGCCGTGGGTCAATTCTCATTATGGACAAACATTGCTATGATGAACACTTGTGTTTGTTCAGTATCTGGGTGTTATCTTAAATATTTATAACAACCAGTATGTATCTACCTATAGCCCGCAATTATCAGCTAATTTCAAACAAGGGCATGTAATTATTGGTTTCAAAAAACCTTTCCTTTTTCTTTCTTTCTTTCTATACACTAAATCCAAAAAATCCAACTTCTAGAAAGACACCAAGGAACATAGGGTCTAATCTAAAAAAAACATTTGCTTCCCCATACAAATTGCATCAATCAGCTGATTACTTTTGTACGGGAAGGTGATTTTTTTTCTGAGATAAGACCCTATGTTCCTTGGGGAAAAATGATTGTTTTTATCAGTATAATACTCTCGATAAGGAAGTAAGATGGTTAAAAAAGCACGGTGTATAATATAGTCCATGCTAGTAAGAATAAGAATATTTTATAATATATGGTAGGTAGTACAAAAGACCCTTAAGAGATGAGCCGACTACCTTATGCATACCAGACCACCGGGGGGCGGCCGGGTTATGTGGGGCTCTCCTTTGGCTTCTCCCAAAGAGAAGCCAGGCAAAGGCATACCCATTAAACCCCCTGCGGTTCTCCCTCATCGCCCATATTGGGGAATATCTTGGTAATACAGCCGAAGCCTCCCTCCACGATATTGTCCGCCTGTACGGCGGACTAGACGGTTCCTCCCCCGGACGTGCCGGGAGAGGGGATAGGGACAGCCGGAAGAACTGAGCCGTCCCTATTGGGCAGCAGAGGGAGCTTGTGCAATGCTGGCGCTGGTGCCCCCGTACCACGCACCAGCGGGCTCCGGGGGGGAGATGCGCATCTGCTCGGCGTCTCCTCCCCCTCAGTACAAAAGAACCTGTCTCAATAGTGTTGTTTAGTGACAGCACTAATGACTCACAAACGGTCGTGAGGGACCTTATGTTTTTTTTTATGTGATAGGTGGCAGACGAGTAGACGGATCACCCACAAACCACTAATTTTAACCTTAAGCAAATTGTCGCTACCTGATTTACGATTATGTTGATAATTAATGTTAAGTATGCTACTGTTATGGGAGAGCTGGACCTCCTGCCACAAGTATTTTATTGAAATACTTACGGGGTAGATCCCGGCCTTAGATTATAGTTAATACTTGAAAAAAAAAATGAAATAGACAATTTTTCATTTTCATTTTCATCACCTAATGGTAATCGATTGCCGCAACCCGTGTACACCCGCGATACCAGTGGAATCACAAGTGCGCTGCCAACCTTTCAACATCCCTTTCCCCGGATTCGGTCTCCAATATCCTCACTAGTGCTGCTTCACGCCGGTTTTCTGTGAGGCCGTGGTATCACTTCGGTCTAGCCAGCCCATTCATGCCGTAGCGTGGAACTCCCACGGTCAAAATGTTATGTGGTGTGAATGAAAAAATAGTTTCCTTGACTGCATTCTTCCATAGGTGTCAGTCTTTAGTATCACGAAGGACCTTGCACTTGAGTCCTTTCTACATTTTGCTGTGGGATATTGATTTATTGATTCATTTCGTATCCATGCATATTGGCCTATCGCACGCACCCAGTAGTTTGGTAAATCCAATCAAGGGAACCATTAAGTTCTATAACTAACAAAGTGTGAGTTGCGCTGATTGGTCCTCAACTTGACGTATGATATTTCAGTCCATACAGGGGGTCTGGACTGTAACGACTGATAACGACCATCTCAAACGCTATAGATAGAGGAAAAGTTATCAAGTGTGAGAGTAAGCTATTATTATCTTTCTAACCGAGGTTTTCAAAAGACGACTAAAGTTGTTGGCGAATAAGGCAAGGTATGCAAAAAGCATGTACAATTGTGCGGATAAAGAATGGGATCAAATATGGAGGCGCATCTATTCACTTCTCGCTCGCACACTATTTGCGTCTATACTCGCACTCATAGCGTGCGAGCGAGAAGTGAATAGATTCGCCGCCATTTCTGATCCCATTCTTTATCCGCACAGGTTGTAAGTACCATCTCCTTATTCCTTCCTTATCTGTAAAATATCAGATCTAGTTGCTCTCCAAGAGACTTGCCTACTTCCCCATGATGTGCCATTTTTGGGAGTGATATCGAATGATTTTGAGTATCACGGTAAATCCGCTGTTGATGTATCGATCTTATTAAAGGGTAGGCCTCATGGTGGTGTGGGGATCCTCTGGAGAAAAGGTATCTTTGACTGTGTAGAAGTGATAAAGTGTAATAGTACTCGTCTGGTGGCAATTAAAGCTACGGTTGGAGGGCGTTCTATTATTGTTTTGTCAGTTTATATGCCAACAAATTCCCCAGAAAATTTGCCTATTTTTACGGAAGTACTGAGTGAAATAAGTGCTGTGGTGGAGGGTGAAAATGTTGAGTCTGTTTTTATTTTAGGCGATTTTAACGCTCATCCTCATGAGTTATTTTTTAACGAACTAGCTAGTTTTTGCTCGGATCAGAGTTGGATCTGCGCGGACGTAGAGAAACTTGGTATGAATTCAAACACATATACATATGTAAGTGCAGCTCATGGCTGCAGACGGTGGCTAGACCACTGTGTGGTATCTAATTCTGCCTGGCAGACTGTAGTCGATGTGGAGGTGATTGAAGATATTTTCGTGTCGGATCACCTACCCCTAACAGTAAAATGTGATCTTAATGCTGTCAGACCCAAATTGATTAATCGAGATTTACACGTTAATCCAGTTATATGGGGCGTGAGAGATGAAACTCAAATAACAAACTACCATGACCTATGTCATAGTATGCTACGTGAGATTGATTTTCCCTCTGAGTTTATTCATTGCAGTCGTGGGTCCTGCAATTTGGACGAGCACAAACTAGTTGTAAATAGTCTATACAATAAAATTGTAAGCGCCCTGCGTGATGCAGCTAGCCAAACTAGGAAACGGATGTGTATTAAGCCCAACAAAAATGTGCATCTTTGTGGCTGGAATAAGCATATTCGTGAGGCTCACAGGATGGCCAGGCTTAATTTTAAAGTTTGGATACTACATGGTCGTCCGTCAGATGGCAAAGTCCATGATGACATGAAGGAGTCTAAAAAAATTTTTAAAAGTCGTTTAAAGTGGTGTCAACGAAACCAAGACCAGCTAAAAATGGACGTTTTAGCTAAACACAAATCTAGGAAACATTTTAAAGATTTTTGGAAGGCAACCAGAAAATGCGATGTTAAGCCTGGCCTGCCGGTGAGTGTGGGTGGTTTGAGTGAACCAGCGCAGATTGCCAATTCTTTTATGCAACATTTTAAAGGCAACGCTTCACTGGGTCCATCGGCCTCCCCCCAGGGCACTGGACACTCGGCGGGAGAGAAGTTACCGATGCGTATCACGGCAAAACAAATAAGAGAGGTGCTTAAAAAGATGAGTGGCGGTAAATCTCCCGGCCACGATGGCATAAGCGTGGAGCACTTGCGGCATGCGGGGGTTCACCTGCCGAGGGTTCTGGCCCTGTTCCTCTCAATGTGTATAAGTCATGCATATTTACCGCTTGATTTAATGAAAACCATTGTTGCACCCATTGTCAAGAGCGGGACCGGCGACATCTCTGACAGGAAGAACTATCGTCCTATCTCTCTAGCCACGACGATTGCTAAGGTGTTGGACAGTGTGCTTAACTCTGAATTGGATAAATACGCGAACATACATGACGCACAGTTCGGATTTCGACCCGGACTTTCCACTGAAAGTGCAATAGTAAGTCTTAAGCATACTGTCCAATATTATACTGATCGTGGAACTCAGGTATATGCCTGTTTCCTGGATCTCTCCAGGGCTTTCGACCTGGTATCATATGATGTGCTATGGAAGAAGCTGGGGGACAGAAGTGTACCGAAAGAAATTATAAATGTGCTGAGATTTTGGTATTCTAATCAAATAAACTATGTAAAGTGGCTCGATACTGTATCGGATGCGTATGTGCTGGGGAGCGGGGTGAGACAGGGGGGCTTGTCTTCTCCCAAGCTCTTCAATATATATGTAGACGAACTCATCGTGGAGCTGAGCAGCATGCGTGTTGGCTGTAGTATAGATGGTACTAGTATAAACAATATAAGCTACGCAGACGACATGGTGCTGCTCAGTCCCACGTTGAGAGGCCTAAATGCGATGCTGAGGGTGTGCGAGTCATATGCAGTTAAACATGGGCTGACATATAATGTTAGTAAGACTGAATATATGGTCTTTGATGTGGCTGGTGTGCGTCCCATTGATGAAATCAATATAACCCTAAATGGCTTAAAGGTAAAACGCGTATCGAAATTTAAATATCTTGGGCATGTCATTACCAGTGACCTCAAAGACGATGAAGATATGGAAAGGGAGCGAAGGGCTCTAGCGGTTCGGGGTAATATGTTGGCTCGCAGATTTTCCCTATGTACAGAAGATGTTAAAGTGTCGCTTTTTAAAGCCTATTGTCAGAACCTGTACACTGGGAACCTGTGAGTCAAACACACCAAAAGATCGCTGGAGGTCTTGAGGATCCAATATAATAATGTCTTCAGGATGATGCTGGGTCTACCACGTTTTTGCAGTGCATCAGGGATGTTCGCTGAGTATCAAACTAGTGGCTTTGATGCCATCATTCGTAAGAAAACGTACTCCCTGATCAACCGAGTTAGGAACAGTCCCAATATCATTCTGAAGACATTGGCGGATCGCCTTAATTCGCCACTGTGGAGATCTTTTGTAAACAGAATGACAGTCACGGGAACTTACGATTTCTCGTGATTGGAAATAATATAAATAAAAATCTATAAAAAAATTGTTACTCCTACTAACATTAGCTTATTAAGACCTATACTAACACATATGGACCTGAGTTATCCGAAATAAAAGTTTATTTATTTATTTATATTTATTTATTTATTGAGTGACGTCATATACACGAATAAGAAAATGACGTCATATACATTGTTTACTGCATGTAGGCACTTAAAAAGGTCTCTACTCAGCATCTGCCACGGACACGCCAAGTCCCCGTGGCGCTGGTATTCTACGGAGACATATTTTGAAATGCAAAGGCAGTACAAAACAAAAACAATTACATAAGTAATAAATTAAAATATCTACAATATATGTCACATGAGATTTGCGACGACGCGAAAAATTGATTCTGTCAAAAGCGGCCACTTTTGAGATTCCAGAACGTAAATTAAAATAATTTTAGATAAAAACAAAATTAAAAAATAATGGCTGGAAAAAAAAATATCGTTATTTTTTTATCCTCAAAACAGGTATCGTTAATAGAGGCCATTGAGCACGTTAGATCAACAAAATAAGCGAAAATTTGGGAACAGCCCTTACTTTTCAATTTTGTTTTTTATCCAAAATTATTTTAATTTACGTACTTACTGGAATCTCAAAAGTGGCCGCTTTTGACAGAATCAATTTTTCGCGTACAAAAACGGACCCAACATTTTGGGCATGGTTATTCAATAAATAATAGAAGTGTTTGCCAAGAGGTTGTAACCCCGAATTTTTTTAAAATAGATCTGGTTTAGTAGCTAAAAATTAAAATCGTTTGGCGTCGCTGGTGTGCCCTAGCTGTCACCTTAAATTAGGCCAGGTAACAAAAAATACAAAATAATTTATTGCAGTCACTTGGGTATAAGTATTGTAGTTTAGTTTGGTTTTTGGATTACATTAAAATTGAATTGAGAAATAATGATAGATAATAATCGAGAAATAAGAGAATTGGGAAATCTAAATAAACATTCAGAATAATAATAAAAAATAAAACATTATAGTAGTGAAAAGGCATTGTATATGGCTATAGATAAGATAATATAAGTTTATTTGCCATAAAAATATAGTACATAGAGCAGTAGACAAGTACATGGAAAAACAAAAAACAACCAAATATAATAGGATATGACATTGGTTTGTGGCCAACAAGGCGCAGCCTCAGCATTTACTGCAGCAGCCAGTAACCACTGCAGCGCTGATTTTCAGGCTGAGCCTTGGGCGACGGACACGGATATCGCATTTTAAGCCTAAAAGGGTATGAGTACTTAGAAGTTAGTATTATTTATATTATCTATAACCACTGAGGGACAGTAGAAGCTGGATATTGCGACTCTCCTCCTATATATATATGGGTCAGAATGGCCACAAAATGGGAACTCGGCCACGTGGTAGACCGAAGAGGCGATGGCCGGCTGTGGTTTACTTATGTTTGGCCGAAAAACGTTTCGCAAAATATCACATCGCAAACTATTTTACGCAAATTTTTATTTAACAAAAAAACATTTGTCAAAACAACTTAACGCAAATATTTAATTAGCAAACCCCTTTTTTGGCAAATTATTGTTTAACAAATATTTGTTTGGTCATGTTTCATTTCACCAAATATGATTTCATCAAATGTTTCATTCGGCAAAACATACTCTTCCCAAAATATGCCATGGCAAACGATTTACATGTTATGCATGGGTTCTGTCACAGCTCCGGTGCTGCGGGCCTCCGGCGGTCCCACGCGAGCTTATCGTCGCAGATGATTTTCGCTCACCCCCGCAGCTTCGGCTTTCTGGCCGTCCAGCCTCAGCCGCGGCGGCAAGCTTTAAAACAACCTGCTCCTCAGCTCGCGGGCCGCCTTGCCCCTTGGCACCTACGCAGGCTTGAATTACACTCTAGGGGTAGGGCAGACAAGACTACGTGAAGTCGGGTTTGCAGCTATTCGCTTCTGTCAATACCTTTTACCTAATACCCAAGAACAGAGCGTTATCACTCTATCGTTAAAAATAAGCATTAACGATAGAGGCGATAACGTGGGCCGCTGCCGCGGCACGCTCACTGCGCTCGCTTCGTTCGCTCGCCTTACTTTAGAAAATCGTTTCTGTTTCTACAAGCTGTTCCTTGAATCATTAGTTTAATAAATACTATTTTCGGCAATTTATTTGTTTTTTAAATTTCTACATTCCTATATCAGCACAACTAATTATTTTCCTAACTACACTATAATTTGAGTAAGTATGCGAAGTGATATTTTGACCAAAGTATTTTTTAGGGCATATCAGATTTGCCAAAAGAAACCATTTGCCATATGATTTTTTTTCTAAATAAAACTTGTAAGATTTTGCCAAATGATAATTTGACCAAATAAATGAAGTGCGAAATGTGCATTAGCTAAAGATTCATTTGCGAAATGAATCTTGGGTGAATTTTTTTTTGGAAAATTTTGACCAAAAATAATTTGGCCAAACGGAGGGATCCCGCCGGCGCTGCGCTTGACTCATACCCGAAATTAGACTTGTCATGTTGTCAATTAGCTTTATTATTGTGGCACTCAATGAGATAGTGAAAACCTTGTGGAAAATAAGCATATGTGGTCTTACATCGAATCATCTATTTTATCAAATTTGAAAAGTTCGTTGAAAGTCACATAATGTTGAATTTATTCCATGAATTCGTCAAATTAAAAAAGAAAAATATGAAAAATGTTCAACATTTGTAGATTTAAACGTACATTTAAAATAGATGATTCGAACTACGGATGAATGAATGAATGAAACTTTATTTGGCACAATACAAAACAAGGAAACTTAATTAGAAATGTAATCTAGACATAAATTATAAACAAAAAGTAGGACAACATTATCCCTGTATGTGCCAAACAGGCGGCCGCTCAGCAATAGTCGGTGCTGATCCAAGAGACCAACCTCGACGCTTCAGCTACTACCATAACATTAATATATATAATTCTCACAACATCTCATACGTTGACCTGATTCCGTACTAAGTAGCTTAAGCACTTGTGTTATAGATATCAGACAACAGAGGAACACAAATATATACTTAAATACATATATTAGACCCAGACACTGAACAAACACAAGTGTTCATCGCACGAAAGTTTGTCCAGGGTGGGCATCGAACTCACGACCTTTGGCGTAAGAGGCAGGGTTACTACCAATTGCGCCATCCGGTCAATCAATTTTATGGGAGGCAAGCAAGCGAGTCACCTGGTGGTACCTCCACTCATGTCACTGGACCCGACACAGAAACCAACAGGCTTCTCCCTGCCAAGGAAACAATGGTGTCTGAACAGAATCCGCACTGAGCACGCCAGGTGCAATTACCTAAAGTACAAATGGGGATGGACAGATAGCCCACTGTGGAATGGACATTTCAAAATTGCTAAGCTCTGAAACAAAAAATACCAATTCTTTGTTTACTTTTCCGCTGCTCGAATATATATTTATTCATTTTTTATATTGCTTATTTACTGAGAAAAAAATTAAAAACTAAAAAACGTAAGATGACGTCATCGGACGGCAGAATGTAAAATATTTCTTTGCTTAGCACATTATAGTTTTAAATTTACGTAATGCCAAACTCATGACATGTAACTGTAAAAAAAAAAGACAACTTGACAAGTTGTCTTTTTTTTTGACAGTTACATGTCGTTGAATGTATGAATGGACGTTGACAATGTTGACACTAGTATTATTTACCTTTGACAGTAGTACTTTTTTTTATTAAAACAATGATAAGCAAAGGAATATCGCTGTATTCAGCCGTCCGATGACGTCATTTGGCGCTTACGTCTATTTAGAATAAAAATAATTTCAATAATTATTTTATGCATGAAAATGGACAAATTTTGAAAAAAGAAAAAATATGGGTCTGTTCATTTTATGTCTACTTTCATATAAAAAAACAATATGGACATGTTAAAAATTTGAAATGTTGTCCATTGAGGATCAGACCATAGACCACATCGTAAAGCGATGTTCTAAAAGGCGCTACAGGGGTAACCCTGGGGACCTTTATATTCTGACACCTGAAGCGGTCGATTGGCTGTGTGGACTGGATGTAAACTTGTAGACGTAGTTATAATCGAAATTAATTGTAATAATTTGTTTTATATAATATAAACGCCTACTAAAATGTAAAACGCCATACGATTAAATAAATAAATACCTGGTGGTAAATGATCACCGCCGCCCATGGACATCAGCCACATCAGAGGGGGTATAGATGCTTTGCCGGCCTTTTAGGTATAGGCTGGTTTCTTGAAGATTTCAATGTCGTACCGGTTCGCAAATACCGCTGCGGGAAGTTAATTACACAGTGAGGAGGTGCGTGGCAGAAAATGTGCGAGGTGCTTTAAAAAGTATTTAATACATGATGGTAGGTAATACATGATAGGTGGCAGACGAGCAGATGGATCGCCTGATGGTAAGCGATTGCCGCCGCTACGCGTGACACCAGTGGAGTCACAAATATGCAGCCAACCTTTTAAGCCGCCTTTCCCCAGGTCCTTGGGCCTCCGGTACCCTCAATCACGCAGCGAAACACAGCACAGTGCTGCTTCACGCCGGTTTTCTGTGAGGCCGTGGTATCACTCCGGTCGAGCCGGCACATTCATGCCGAAGCGTGGCTCTCATACGGTCCTTTCCACAGCCATTTTTCGTAACTTTTTGCTATTTTAAAAATTTCATAAAAACTTATTGGTCATCATGTGTTTCTATGGTTAATAAATAAAAACCCTCCTGGACCCATGATTAACCGACCACGAGCAACCACCAGCCTGTACCATAAACTGGCGAACGGATCGTAAACTGCGTCTGAGCATTCATATTGTGTTTACGAGTGCGCCGTGTGACACAGTTTCATATTTAGTACTTTATTTAGTGCCGGTCGGAGAGTTAGGACCTTGTCGAAACTATAAACTTGGGTGGATCTACTGTTCGTTTAATTTTACTAACGGGTGGTCGTGGACAGGTTATACCCCCGTATAATTCACGGGGTGTGGTTAGTAAAGACTACTTATTTAAATAATTAAAAATCTAATCTTAAGTTGTTTATGTTGTTGTGGGGAAGGTCAATGGTGAAAGACGAAGAGGCTGTTCACCTTTTCGTTGGTCAGACCAAATAAGGGATGAACCGGACTCACTTTGCCGACTGCCCTAAGACAAGCCGAGGATAGGGAAAACTCTGGAACGAGCTTCCAGCCGCGATGTTCCCTGATCGCTACGACATGTCCTTTTTTAAACGAGGTTTGAAAAGAGTTCTTCTTTCACGGTAGGCTCCGGCATTGTTGATGTCTATGAGCGGCGGTTACCATTTACCATCAGATGGGCCACATGCTCGTCTGCCTATTATTCGCAATAAAAAAGGGAAGAATTAAAAGACCTTTTGACCGCCTCGGTAAAAGCATTTCAAGAAAGGCACGACCTTCAGCAATGATGAAAACGATGAAGAAGAGATACAATATGAAGAGTTCGGTGAGTACCCTTCTGAGCTTCAAGAGCTTATACTGCTGGATACCATCGAGAAAGCGTAATGTTTGGGTAAATAAAAAATGTACCCATCGGAGAGCTACCCTTCAGCATGAATGGGCCAGCTCGATCAGAGTGATGCCACGGCCTCACAGAAAACCAAGCAGCGTCCCAGCTTTGTTTCGATGTGTGAATGAGAGTATCGGAGGTCCAATCCGGGCGAAAGGATCCTCCTTTCGCCCCTTACAACACTTATACTATTTATTAAATAACCATGCACAAATGCGGACCCAAAATTTGTACGCGAAATTTTGATTCACGCTAAAAGTAAATATTGTAAATAGCTTGTGTCAAAGAAATAAGGTTCATTTGAGATCACGAGCACTAACCTCATGAATACATAGGCTATAACTATAAAGGCATTGTGAAATCTCATCCTTCCAACACATTTAGTTCTGAGATGACATCTGCCGTGAAGCCGTCCATTACCAACTATCGGCACTTCGTTAGCCTAACACGCTCAATCTGGACCCCGTCTATATCATAAAGACTAAAATCGTTCCCCCACAACACACTTTACATAAGCATCTTCCTTGGTGTCGTGAGAAATCTATGAAGCCAATTTAGACTTTATTGGGAACCTTCAATTGTTTGACATGTCCAATAGTCATTGTGGTTCAATATCGTATGCATCACTCCTTCACCTCCCAAGCAACTTTTGCGGTTTAAAGCTTATGTTTTGACGGGATTTTACTCCTTAAAGTTGGTTATTAAGGATGATGGTGGTTTTGGTGTGTGTAAAGATGGCGTGGTTAGAATGTACCACCCAGAAATGGATGGCGTTTGATAAAGAAAGTCAGTAATGGGACTGTATTGTTGAAGATGGCGGGCGGTTTTAATAGAAACAGTTTGTGCCGTATTTACGTGTTGGTAGGTTACAAAGCTTTCCTTGCCTTTTCATTGGAATGCTGCATATAATTTACTTACAGTATTCCTTAACAAATTAGATACAAATAAAAATGCATAAATAGGATTAAGTATACACTACGTTTCCGACAGTTCGTCACCAAGCAGATTTCATGTGGACAGTTTCCATTTTCTTATATTTTCGGTGTTATACTGGTGATGTCTATCCAATATAATAAAGCGAAAAGGCCTTCGGGGGGTTAGGGCATGCTATGTAACTGGGTGCGGGAATGCTCTAACGGGAGGGTTTTCGGGTATAACTTAAAAGTCTGTGGGTGCTCTCTCCTCTCTCTGCCCTGCAGCCAGCAGGGTATGGGTTGGGGGAGGGGTCTGCAGTCGTCCCTTCCGGAGCGTCTGCGTTGCAATCCAGCAACGTGGACGATTCCGGAGAGGGGGGAATGGTGGGCCATGGGAGTGGCCCTAGGCCTCGTTTTTCGGCGAGGCCCGTTTTTGAAGAGGCCGTGCTGGCGAGCCTCTCGTCCTTCGAGGGTGGGCCGCGGACTTGGTTTCGTACCCGTTACCGTAGCCCACCCCACACGGACGTAGCAGGAAATGCCCCGGTGGTTTTTAGTGGGTAGGCCCCTGGGAGCACCCCAAGGGAGAGCCCCACACTACCCGGCCGTCTCCCAGCGGTCGGGTGTGCTTAAGGCGGCATTTTCCACCGGGCCAACAAAAAAAAAAAAAAAGCTATGTAACTGGGTACTTACCGGGCATGGTTGCTTTTGATAACTACCTGCACCGTATTCAGCGGGAGGACACTCCTTCGTGCCACCAGTGCGGCGCTGCGGAGGACTCGGCACACCACCAACGTGTGGTGTGCCCGTCCTTCGACCAACAGCGGTCAGCGCTGGTCGCGGAGGTCGGACATGGCCTCTCATTGCCCAGCATAGTTGAAGCTATGCTGGATAATGAGAGGGCGTGGTCGGCCTTCGCCCACTTCTGCGAAGAAGTGGCGGCGCAGAAGGAGGCGGCGGAGCGGGAGCGCGTGATTAACCCCTTCGCAGTCCCGCTTCGAGGTCAAGGAGAGGACGAGTTCGGCGGAGAACTCTTCATCCTCTACGTGGAGGTGGCCAGCCGGCAACAGGGACGGGGGTCCCTGTGCCGGCACTGCTATTGGCACCTCCACCGCTCGTTGGGGACGGCTCAGCTCTTCCGACTGTCCCCAACCCGCCTCCTCTTAGCCTGAGGAGAGGCGTGGCCGTACACCCCGTGTAGGGGCCTGTGGGGGAGTGGGGTTGCGGGGAATAGCCTCGTGCAGTTCCCGTGACCCCATTCTATACCCACGGGTGGTTGAGCCCCGGGAGTTTTAGTGGGTATGCCCTCAGGTCGCTTCTTGTTAGAAGAAGCGGCCGGAAGGGTTAGTCCCACAGTACCCTGTCGCCCCCCGGCGGCAGGGTCTGCGTAATGCATTTATCCCGGGAAAACAAAAAAAAATGCTATGTAACTGTGTTCCCTATGGCTAGAAGCTCGTTTAAAGTACTGCCAATGTCTTCCCGTCCTGTCGTAACAGGCGACTAATAGGGCATTCGGAGTACGCGAGTAAATCCACTCCACTGGGGACGACGTTATTGGGTGTCCGTCCTGGTCCGTCTTACATCAGAGAAAGATTAATGTGGCGAGCGCGCTTAGCGGTACGTTCCAGTCCCGGCTGTGGGGTTTCCGACCGTGATTGCGCTCAGAAGGACACGCACTGGTTAGGGTTAGAGTCCGACACACCATCTTGTTCCCTAGCTCCCTTGTTAGCTGTACTGATTCAGGATTTTTTATGAGATAGTTGGCAGACAAACAGATCCGATCATAAGCGAATGCCACCACCCTTAGACATCCGCAACGCCTGTGGAGTAACGAGTGCGCTGCCAATATTAATTTCAACTCTCTTTCCTACTGATGAGGCCTCCGGTGACCCAAACTACTCTACAGTGGTTCTCTGTGAGGCTAAATATAGTATCCCCTCGGTCGGTTCTCATCTCTGTACCTTAACTAACCACAAACCTCCAAAGTCTTTGGTAACGAAGTAAGATCTGTTTGTTCGTAGTTACTTAACCCAGCTTAACCATCTCCTGGGAGTTAATGAGTTCATCTAGTGTATCATCATCATTCATCATCATTTCAGCTAATAGACGTCCACTGTTGGATATAGGCCTCCCCCAATGTTCTCCATACAGATCAGTCCTGTGCCACCCGCATCCAATGGTTCCCGCAACTTCACCAGATCGTCGGTCCACCATGCCTGCCACAACTGCGACTTCCTTTTTTTTCCATGGCCGTTGGTTCTCCTCGCTATGTGCCCTGCCCATTGCCACCTGAGACATTCAATCCATTGGGCAATGTCTGTGACCTTAGTTCTCCTGCGGATCTCATCATTTCTGATACGATCACGCAAATAGACTCGCGAGCATAGCCCTCTCCATTGCTCACTGGGTGACTTTGAGCCTCCTTAATCGGCACATTGTAAGCGGCTACGTTTCGGTTCCATATGTCATCACTGGCAACACACACGCATTAAAGACTTTTGTCTTAAGACGCTGCGGTAGATGGGCCGAAAATATATTGCGTAGCTTCCCGAACGCTGCCCGGTCGAGATGGATTTGTCGACGACTTAAAAATGTTTGTTATCATCAGTATAATGCCCTCGATAAGGGAGTAAGACAGTAAAAAGGTACAATGTATAATAAATTAGTCTATGCTACTAGCTAGGTCTTCAGTCACAAGGGAAAGAGTTATAGGTTGCCAACCGCTTAAATTGGCCTCGTTCATTATGAACTCTAGTTGTAAGTTAAAAAATGTGTAAAAAAATTCCATACAGTAATAAATTCAAAAAGCAGCAGAAGACTGCAACAGGCGGAAGGAAGTCTTTCGCAGACTTCATGATCCGTAATAATGAGGGTCCGACTGCGTAGGAGGAATAACTTCAAATTATTTTACTGAGTCAGTAGTATTATTCGGGCTTCGTTTTCTTTCGCATTTTTTGTGATGATGCTTTTTACCTGATGATAAGCGATTGCAGTGAAACAGTGAAGTCACTAGTGTGCTGCCAACCTATAAATCCACCTCTCTCTTACCGAGGTGTCGTAAAAGGCGACTAAGGTAAAGCTGCTGGCATGATCATCAGCACCCAGAGAAGGAAAACTCTGCATTAAGTGACCACATCGACTTTTGACACGGGTGACAACTGATAAAAAAACAGTTTTCCCCTCTGGTACGAATTGGAAGAGGACAGTTGTGAAAATTGGTCACCCCGGTACCCCGGTGACAATACGTTATTTGAATATTTTTTATTTATTTTTGTAATCAAAAGACCTCTCAATGATAGAGACATCGTTGAAGGAATTACTTGATTATCATTGAAATACCTGAGATATCAGAACTTTAAAATCACGTTATTTTGGGCAAGCCCAAAACCCAAACGCTATTTATGTTTATGTCAATGGGTCTATTACAATAGTTGGTGCAAATTGTATGGGCTATTCAATGGTATAATTATTTTTTAATAATTCATACTTTTAAAATGGAATCGAAAAGTCGTTGTATTAGAACAAAATGTTTCTTCAGAATGGTTGGTAGAACACGTGGTTAAATGGATGTAAATGTTCACAGATACACCCTGTAATTACCTATATTTTGATAAAATATTTATATTTTGTAAAATCTCGAGCTTAGCCAAATACCCCATTGGGATCAAAATTCTCAGTTGTCACCCGAGGGACAGTGCTAGAAGGGACTACTGGGAATAATCGGACTTTGGAGGGAGTGTCGCGTAGGGTTTTCCCTAAGGCTTCAGCATTTAAAATTACAAGATTATAAAGTTCTTATAAGAGGATCTCGGGCTTGGAAGCGACAGTTTGTGACGTAATCGGGACAAAACGCAAAGATGATGTTAATGATGATTATAAAGTTGCTGTAACTGCCTTTGTCTGTTTTTCTTTTTTTGAAGTTCAAGGAACGTACTGGAGCCCAAATCTCGTGTACTCGACATTTTAGTCAAATTTTGAGATTTCATACATTCGTCCACACAAATCTCTTACTCGATTTCAACGTCGAGTGCTCCAGAATAAGCCCTCTGGTCACCCTACAACTGACATTTAAAACAATACATACTTTAAGAGCTCGGAATGCTTGCATTCTTAATGAGATGACCTTGTAAGGGGGAACGTTTTAATTTAGCGCAAGAAAATGCAAATGACACCTTCACCACCGCGTACACGGTGACACCGTGTGATGGTCCTTGATGGCTTCCAGACCGGTGTCACCGGAAACCTCGGCGTTGATCCTCTTTAGTGATATAGTGGGTCGGATAGTTTATCGATGGATTTACTTGTATAAAAGACATTTCTCTCAGTAAAAGTTTGAAATTGTGGCATTATCTGTGCTATAGTACTAGATGACAACAGCCAGGAGCATCTGATGGTAGGTAACCGTAACCGAGGTCGCTCGCTACATGAGACAATTTAAAAGAGTACGTTTTCGAAATCAACTGATTGGAAATTATGGGTCTTCACTACCTGCACTTACTCGGAGAAACACAGTGCAAACGCCGTTTCACACTGGTTACCGTGGTATGCATATAGATTTGAAAAAAATTAACGTACTAACCAGGAGTCTAAATTTAAAGTCGTCCCGTAACGAACGAGAATATACCTGTCGCAACCAAACAAAGGACACACAGCGCGTGTGAAAGAGACTCCGATTCAGTCGTAAGGTCTTTTTTTTTGAAGATGAGTTTGCTCTTGGCTTCACACTGAATTCTGGAATTGAGAGAAAACCTACGATGGAGCGAGTTTTTCCAAAAGTAGCCTATTCACTCTATATTTAAAATTGGAAAGTGCTTTAAATTAGGCCCCCAGTTCCTTTCAGAAAGCGCACCTTCTTATGTTGTTCACTGAGGTATCGCTCCCAATTTATCGACTACTTGCCCACTAATCACCCATCACTACAAAGTCACATCGCGCTTCTGTCAATTAGTTTAGTCTATGAATACTCAATTGCAAACTGCCTTAATAGGATTTAGCGCAAAATATCCAATTATAAGCCCACAATAGTCGCAACAATGGGCAATTGGGGCCCAATCTTGGGGTACAATGGGCTTCGTGTGTTAAGTTTTGCATGTTAGGACAATTTTAGAGTAATGCGGACCCTCAGTGGGAAATGTGATACCTTCTCTCGGTATGGTAATAATTAAAAGGGAATCCGGCAATGCGATAGGTACAGTTGGCTGCAAAAGATAGATACATTGTCATGATAACTTGCCATGCTACTTCTACTTTCATAGGGCTGCGTCCTATGCTGTTGCTTCGGATGCAACTGTTTTCTGCTTCCACTCCTCTACTGACGCCCTGTAGGTCTAGTGGGTTAAGTACCGGGCCGGAAACTTGGAGTCCTGGGTTCGATTCCCAGCAAAAAGTATGTTGCGAATTTTTCGAACGTAGCTCGGCTTTGTGATCACCAATCCGCATTAAGCAGGCGTGGTGATTAAGCCTAATTCCATCATAGTAGCGATGACTTGATTTCTATGATGGAGGCCTTTGCCTTGCAGTGGGACAGCGTATAGGCTGATACTTTACTTTACTCCTTTACTTCTCACGGTCTTGTGCATCCATAGTGGTCAGTTTGTAGGCACGCAAATCATCTTTTAAGATGACACACATTTTAAGGTCTACCCCTTCTGCCAGGACCCGGTGGTGGTGATATGACCAGATATTTGTTTCCCACGTAGCTGTCTCGTTTTCGCAGGACATGACCGTACCAACGTAGGCGACTCTCCTGCAGTTCTGCCGGCAGATGTGTTCCTTAAATGTTTTGAATGTATTCAAGAAAAGAGTGAAAAGGCACACATGATCCACCCTCCGCCACATCATCACTTACCCTCAGTTGAGATTTCGAAATGTCTGGCTATTCGAAAAAATACATAAAGTCTGCCATAAGTGCATCTGACTACTATTTATTGAAAGATTCTGTTAAAGTTTGGGTGCACACTTTCTACTGGTCAAAATATTTTAAGCTGCGTGTCTCTTTAAACACTTGACATTGGCGGAATCATTGCGTCGCCGAACATGTGACCGAGTCCACAAAAAAAAATTACGTCCACTACTAACAGAACCCTTATGAAAGTCAAGGTGGTCCTATTTATCCGCGGCTCAGTGTATTATTGGATTCGCGCGTAGGTTTTGCGTATCTTGAGTGTTCTTACACTGGTGTCAATTTGGTTGTTTGATTTACAACGGTTTGTTTGCCTAATATGCGAGGAAAGTGCGTCGGTTGATGTGAGAAAATCTGCGTAAAGTACCTTACTAGGTAAGTACTCTCTATTTGTTCGGTCCAGTAGCGCCGCTAATTCTTATCATCTCAGCGTGTAAAGTATCAGCCTATAAACTGCCCCAATGAAGGGCAAATGCCTCCATCATAGAAATCAAGTCATCGCTCAACCCGGGAATCGAACCCAGGACTCCGAGATCACGGCCCGGTACTTAAACCACTAGACCAAGGGAGCGTGTAATTCCTGTTTTTTTTTATGTGATAGGTGGCAGACGAGCAGACGGATCACCTGATGGTAAGCGATTGCCGCCGCCGCCGCCGTGTGATGATACGCACGTGCATTCTTATCGCTTCAGCTAACATCGCTCTTTGCGCGACATACCTGGACACAATCTTTGTACCCATTTTTCTTGCCCGGCCGAATTATTGAAACTTTTTGGTACTTGTTTTTTTTTTTACTTAACTTTATGTGTTGTTTTTACATTTCGCCAGTTTGTTTTTTTATTTTTAATGTTGTCTCTTGTCTGTGTTTTGAACAAATAAATGTTTTTATCTTTATCTTACTTATCTTTGCACGGACTAGAGAATGTGCCAAGATTAAATACAAGTTTGCAAAAAAGGGTTAAAAGACGGTAAATAAAGTAACTTTAACCAGGACTGCAAAATAAACAAAAGTGAACATAGAACTGTCCGTACCTCCAGCTCATAACTCCTCAGGAACCACAGAAGCTGAAGCGTGAATGGTACAATTGAATCGTGGTCCAACAATGGTTATTGTACGGCGCATAGCGTGTTTCTGTCTGCTCGTGATGGAGTTATTCTGCAACATGAGGGAGTATCACTTTGCGCCGCGGTTTTACTTAGGATTGGAAAGTTTTCCTATATTTTGGCCATTAAAAAAATTCACTATCCCTGTTCACTTCCAGAGAGATGCAGATAAATAAATATAATACAAAATGTCTAGGTAACAAGCCGTTTAATACAACGCGTAACCATGTCAATCGTGAAATCGAAGAAATGGCCAAGAGCCCAATTCTCGTGTACGTGACATTTATTTTCATACGACATATATCACTAAAACATAGTTTTTTTGTATGGTTTTCAGGTGATATCCGCCATGTTTTCAAAATATCACGAGCACGAGAATTGGGGCCCAGCCATCTTGACGTTAGAATGTCTGACTGTTTTTTTTTTGTAATACATTCGCTGCGGCATGAATGGGCCTGCTCGAGCGGAGTAATACCACGGCCTAACAGAAAACCGGCATGAAGCAGCACTGTGCTGTGTTTAGCTGCGTGAGTGAGGGTACTGGAGGCCCTAATCGGGGGGAAAAGGGGGTTTGAAGGTTGGCAGCGATCTCGTGGTCGTCGGTGGCGGCAATCGCTTGCCATGAGGAAAAATTGGCAGCGCTACTGGACCGAACAAATAGAGAGTACTTACCTAATAAGGTGCTTTACGCAGATTTTCTCACATCAACCGAAGAACTTTCCTTGCATATTAGGCAAACAAACCGTTGTAAATAGTTTTTTAGATTTTCGCGTTGCATTTTCACTATAATGTATCAAGACGGGAATTAACACGATATTTATTATGTGAAACAACGAGCGGACCACGTTCCACCACCACGACCACGGTTGCTGTAACGTAGCCGAAACTTCGAGTCAAATATGTGAGTATTCAATGTTGTTTCACATAATAAATATCGTGTTAATTCCCGTCTTGATACATTATAGAAACAGTTGAAAATCAAACTAATAGGCCTTATCACAGAAGTACTGCGGAGTACGGAGTAGGATGTAATTGATGGAGATTAAATTAGACTCATGTTTGTAGTTTAGTGGTCGTGTATTGATTGATTCACAAATACATCGTATCGATAAACTTAAATAAATTACTTAGTCAGCACCGAACGTTACATGCACGTCCCCGATTTACGCAAACATAAAGTAAATGCTTACTACCTTAGTACCTTAGACAATTGTCTTAGTACAGTACCTACCAAATATTTGCAATTATTTAAATAATGCCCTGGCCTCACGTAAATATCTCGATTGGTACAGCAATTAAGACGACCACCGATCTCGTGTGGACGCATCTCAAGCTGCGCTTATATGGTCTCCACTTCAGAATCTTTATGCTCCAGTGGCTACCAGTTCATAAACTATGAAGTTCTCCTACTGCCATTTCAACTTGCAATCCCCTGGAATTTCTCTTGTCATATTAGTTAAGGTGACGGGTAGGGCATACTAGCGACGCCAATCAATTTAAATTTTTAGCTACTAAACCGGATCTATTTTAAACAATTTCGGGGTTACAAACCGAAAACCTAACCTACGGGTTGGGTCCAACGCCAAAACATAACCTAACCTAGCCCAACATTTGTGCATGGCTATTTAATAAATAGAATAAGTGTTTGCCGAGAGGTTGTAACCCCGAAATTGTTTAAAATAGATCCGGTTTAGTAGTTAAAAATTAAACTCGATTGGCGTCGTTAGTGTGCTTTACCAGTCACCTTAAGACGACCACAGATCTCGTGTGTACGCATCTCAAGCTGCGCTTATATGGTATCCACTTCAGAATCAGTTCATCATACTTAGAAGTCCTCCTACTGCCATTTCAACTTGAAATCCCCTGGACTTTCTCTTGTTATATTACTTAAGGTGACGTGTTGGGCACACTAGCGACGCCAATCGATTTTAATTTTGAGCTACTAAACGGTATCTATTTTAAACAATTTCAGGTTATGCAACCTCTCGGGCATAACACTTTATACTATTTATTAAATAACTTTGGACAAATGTTGGGTCCAACGCTTACGCGAAAATTGATTCACGCCAAAAGTGGCCGCTTTTGGCGTTAATAAATGTTTGCGAATAAATTTTTCGCGCACAAAAACGGACTCAACATTTATGGATGGTTGTTTAGTAAATAGTATAAGTGTTAACCATATATAAGTGTTAAATAGTAAAACCTAAATTGTTTAAAATAGATCCGGTTTAGTAGTTAAAAATTAAAATCGATTGGCGTCGTTAGTGTGCCCTACCAGTCACCTTAAGACGACCACAGATCTCGTGTGTACGCATCTCAAGCTGCGCCTATATAGTCTCCACTTTAGAATCAGTTCATCATACTATGAAGTCTCCCTACTGCCATTTCAACTTCCAATCATGGGCTTTGTCTTGTCATATTAGTTAAGTAATTTGGTTTCAATTTCGTATAACTTTACAAATGCGACAAACTACGAAATTGGTGGTTACATTGTAAGCGCATCCATACAAGTTTATAACAATAAAGGTCAGTGAAAGATAAGTAATCAGTATCGCAAAATTATAACAGAAATTTCCACTTATTATCTACAGCCCGACCGCACATACCATTTTTATAGTATTAGAAGATATCTTGGCACACAACTCCAGAGATCGAAGATAGGTTTTCTTTACAACCTCCAGAACACAATTAAACAATACTATTATAGGGCGAAGGCACAATGCGCACGGGCCGCCAAATAGGGGACGATACACGTCACGCGACGCCATTTTGAGACATTTTAGACCACATGGAATAAATAAACTGTCGTCATTGGTGGTTTCGAGCTGTTTGGGCATAAATCTTGAAGTTTAAGGTGATTCCGTTCATGGTGGTCTACCGTAGTTGCGCATGCGATTAGTCGCACCTTTCGCGGTCTTGGTGAGATCATAATCTCCCATAGAGTTCTAGGCCTTCGAAGATATTTTTTATGCCAGCTAACTAGCGCGCAAAAAGCGATAGCAGCTCAGTGGTTAAGCATGTGTGCCTTCCTAATGGGAGATTGTAGGTTCGACTAAAAAAAAATGAGACACTAAAAAGCTTAAAAAAAATTCTGCGAAATTCGATTCGAATTGAGAACCTCCTTTTTTTTAAGTCGGTTAAAAAGGTACATGATTTGCTTTTTAGTGTCTCATTTTTTTTTAATCGAATTAATTCGCTTTAAAGTGCGACGCAATACCCTCTGCGCCAACGGGGCAGAAAAAAAGAATCTGCGAAAATAAACCACCTTCAAAAACCACCAACTAAAAAGTGTAAAATAATATTTCTAACACTATACACTTCAAATAACATTTTATAACAGTACACTCGAGAAAAGATTTTACCGAAGTCGGCGCCTAATCCCTGTTGAATAATTGAATGTTGTATTAAATTACAAGATAGTATTGGGCGCCGACTTCGGCAACACCTTTTCTCGAGTGTACTGTTATAAAAGGTTATTTGAAGTGTATTTATTAAGTGTTAGAAATATTATTTTACACTTTTTAGTTCGTGGTTTTTGAAGGCGGTTTGTTTTCAAAGATTTTTTTTTCATTACATTACGAGTACACATTAGTAATGGAGGTGATGCCTTGCCATCGCTTCCATTGTAATTGCAACTTGGGCTCTTCTCTTGCTTACCATCAGGCTGAGGAGAGCCAATATCATCGTCAGCTTATTTAAGTCCCCACTGCTGGGGCACAGGCCTCCCTCAATCACATGAGGGGTAATTGCCATACTCACAACGCTTGGCAAACGGGTTGGCGAAGGTTTTGATATAAATGCAGAGTTTTTCTTCTCTGGGTGCTGATGATCATGCCAGCAGCTTTACCTTAGTTGCCTTTTACGACACCTCGGTAAGAGCGAGGGTGGCCTAATCTACTCTGCCGGGGACCACACGGCGTAGAGCCAATATACTAAGCCTCTATAAAAAAAAAAAAAGTACATTTCTGCCATTCGCTCTGCAGAGATGGAGAAATTCGATAATTTCTCAATTGTTGAGATAATTATTCTGAACGTGTTATCATGGTCCAGTACGTCTCGTTCCTCTGTCTAAGGGTTGCAAAGGTGAGACGGCAGTCGTTTCATTGGAATAACCAGAATTCCTATAATGATCCTGCGGGCTCCGAAGGAGCAGCTTTGTTAATGCTGTTAAGTTAATGATCATCATCATCTCAGCAGCGTGCCATTCCAAGTTGCATCCAAAGCCATCTTTTTCTCAGATAGTGCCTTCTCTGTTGCATGCGACAGTATCTTCCTATTAACGAAATGTCTAGCCGTGGGAGAGCCATGCTTCGGCATGAATGGGCCGGCTCGACGGGAGCGATACCACCGCCTCACAGAAAACCGGCGTGAAGCAGCACTGAGCTGTGTTTCGCTGCGTGAGTGAGGGTACCGGAGGCCCAATCGAGAGGAAAGGGGGATTTAAAGTTTGGCAGCGCACTTGTGACTCCACTGGTTTTGTGGGTGTCTATGGGTGGCGGCAATTGCTTACCATCAGGCGATCCGTCTGCTCGTCAGCCAATAAAAAATAGTAATAAAAAATATATTTCACATTGTCAAGCGATGTCAGCGCTACTAGCGGCTAAACTTGGCAGTTTTCTTCCCCAAATGGCTACAACTTTTTTTTTCAAAAATGCGATTTGTTTTGAAACCATAAAATGTCACATGCCAAAAAGATTTTAAGTCAAACTTATTTAAAAGTATTCCATTTTCTATATTTTCAGTACGGCGCGGCCCTCGTATGGGTATTTTAATTTTCGGTACGTAGAAGCTTTCACAACCAAAGAGATTTATTCGGCGAACTTTAGTCTGACCTGTTCACAAGAAATTTATTCATAGTCCCAGAAAGCGTTGTCACGGTGGCTATCAAATAATAACATCATTAGAGGCTGTAAATTGCCTCCAGAGATCTTAATAATCTCTTAATGAAATCGTTCAATTACCGCCGCGAACAGTTATCTGAGAGCCTACATAGAAACAAAATTTATGATCGAATCTTTATTCCCGTCCCTTTCACACGCATTGCGTCACTTATACGTTTGGATGCGACAGGCATATTCTCGTTGGCTACGGAATGGTTTCGTTGTAGGAGCTCTGATGCGGTATTGTAGGCCGATGTTAATGGGTGAATATGCAGGAACTCAGCTACTGTTATGATTTGGTTAAGTTGCAGTCAACTAGCTAAGTAAGCCGTTCAATGAACAGCCTATAGTCTAGTCTATTTAAGTACTAACAATACTAATCAGTGGTGAGATAGAATATAATAGAATAGAATAGAAAATATTTATTCAGCAACAACTTTAAACTAGTTACATTTATCTTAGAACTAAAAGAAACTTTTGGTACAATACACTCAAAACAGTTACAATTATATAAAGATGAAGCCCAAGAGAAATTTAATATTACTATCGTAGAATGAATTTTAAGTAATTATACTACACATTTGTTGCACTTCTAAATTATTTCAAAATCTACATCATCATCATCATCAGCCCATTTAAGTCCCCACTGCTGGGGCACGGGCCTCCCTCAATCACATGAGGGGTAATTGCCATACTCACCACGCTTGGCAGACGGGTTGGCGAGGGTTTTGATATAAATGCAGAGTTTTCCTTCTCTGGGCGCTGATGATCATGCCAGCAGCTTTACCTTAGTCGCCTTTTACGACACCTCGGTAAGAGTGAGGGTGGCCTATTCTACTCTGCCGGGGACCACACGGCAAAATCTACACTAATATTATAAAGAGGAAATATTTGTATTTTTGTATGTTTGTAATAAATAAACTCAAAAACTACTGGACCGATTGCAATAATTTTTACACCATTAGAAAGATCAAAAGCTCCCCCATCAGCTCCATTCTCGGGTTTATCCTGGAACTGGAGCTACATGAGGTGCTGTAATAGGTTACGGGGCTGCCACAATAGATCATCTACTGGTCGCAGTGGCTATGAGACGCAGGGCTCACCCCATTTCTAACAAATAAATAAAAATTAGAAAGCTGCATTATTCAGAAGTAAGATAGGCTATATTTTATCCCGGTACGGGAAGTAGTTCCCTCGGGACGCGGGTGAAACCGCGTGAAACAGCTAGTATAAAATATAATAACTTGCCGCTTTTTTAAGATTTCTCAAGGTTCAAATGTGATTATCGTCAAAAACAACGACATACAGAAATCAGCAATCGTAAAACATTTGTTAGAATCGAGTCCAGTGATTTGGACTTTGAATTGAGTTTTATAACCCTCAGATTATTTCGGCGGAAAGCCACTATATACCAAGACTGGTCAGGGTAGCGATCGAAATTACCAAGTACAAAAATTTCAATCGCGAGGATGGGTTTAAATCGTCAAATGTCTGAAGCCCAATTCTCGTGCTCGTGACATTTATTTTCATACGACATATATCACTAAAACATAGTTTTTTTGTATGGTTTTTAGGTGATATCCGCCATGTTTTCAAAATATCACGAGCACGAGAATTGGGCTCCTGGAATCCAGTGATTCGAAAATGTAATAAATAACCGTAAAATTAAATAAATTGTCATTTCGCGGCCAGATCACTGTTGTGTATCGAGAACAGAGGGCCTATTTAAAGCAGACGTTACGACCGAATCGGAGTTTCCCTCTCTTTCACACGCGCTGTGTGTCTCCTTCTTTGAATGCGCCGCCCATGGACAACACCAGTGGAGTCACAAGTACGCTGCCAACCTTTAAACTCCCCTTGCCCCTGGATTGGGCTTCCGGTACCCTCACTCACGCAGCGAAACAATATAGTGCTATTTCACGCCGGTTTTCTGTGAGGCCGTGGTATCATTCCGGTCCAGCCAGCCCATTCATGCCGAAGCGTTGCTCTCCTATGGTTTGACTTTGTAGTTCGCAAACCATAACTTCATTAACTTAAATTAAGATCCACAATTTCCTTCCATCCTTTAACGCCCTTCATCTACATAGCGCAGGAAATTAAAGCGGCAAAATCCATAAAGACTATAACTCAATCTAGCGTTTAAAAGATTAAGAGTGCTTAATTCGCCGCTCGAGCTTGTCGAGGCTCTGGGAATCTATACATCATTGGTACATCGTGTCGTTTGCTGCAAACAGCGAGTGGTTTACGCTAAAGGTAAATAAATTTAATCGATTTTAACATGTTAAATTCAAACAACATATTGACCTGATTCAGCACGGGAGTTGCTTCACAGGCGAATCCATCGCGCATTCGCGGGGTGAACGCTGCGCATCCGCGGTGTGTTTGCTGCGTTGTCGCTCCGCTTTGAAAACGCTCGCAAACCGCCATTGCGGCATCTCGCTAAGCACCACACTTGTTACGGATATCAGACAACAAAGGAGTTACAACCTGTGCGGATAAAGAATGGGATCAGAAATGGCGGCGCATCTAGTCACTTCTTGCTCGCACTCGCGGGTGTGCGAGTATAGACGCAAATAGTGTGCGAGCGGGAGGTGAATAGATTCGCCGCCATTTCTGATCCCATTCTTTATCCGCACAGGTTGTACAAATATATACAACCTTTGCGGATAAAGAATGGGATCAGAAATGGCGGCGAATCTATTCACATCTCGCTCGCACACTATTTGCGTCTATACTCGCACACCCGCGAGTGCGAGTATAGTACTTAAATATATATTATACACACATTACACCCAGACATTGAACATGCACAAGCGTTCATTTACAAGAATGTCTAGCCATATCGAACCCACAACTTTTGTCCTATGAGGCAGAGGCAAATGCACTATATTAAGGTGACGGGTAGAAAGGTGACATAATAAAAATAGAAGATAATTATTATCTTTTTCTTCTTGAAGATAAAATAGTGATGTGGCAATCCCAGGGTAATGACATCTCTTGAATACAATGAAGTGACGTCACAGATTTAGGACAATACTGACTGTCTATGGGCTTTGTGGCCACCTTTAAGGTGACGGGTAGGGCACACTATCGACGCCAATCGATTTAAATTTTTAGCTACTAAACCGGTTCTATTTTTAAACAATTACGGGGTTACAACCTCTCAGCAAACACTTATACTATTTATTAAATAACTATGAACAAATGTTGTGTCCGTTTTTGTACGCGAAAAATTGATTCACACCAATTTTTGTATCAAATAAAATAAAAATAAAATAAAAATCATAACCCTTCCTTTTGACTTTGGCGTAGTCAGGTAAAAAAAGGCGATGCCAATTAATGATCAAGCTAGTATTGCCTTATTTCACCGTAGTATCGCACCGGGGGTGTAACTCAGTGGTAGAGTGTCTGCTTCGCATGCTGAAAGTCCTGGGTTCAAATCCCAGCACCTCCAAAGCCAGTCTTTTTAATATTTTTTTATTGAATATAGAGCGTAAAAATACGTGTGAGGTATGAAAAAATGATTTTTATTTGGATTTTTAATAATGAATGAATGAATGAAACTTTATTTGGCACAATACAAAACAAGGAAACTTAATTAGAAACATAACCTAGACATAGACAGCTCAGTAAAATACACAGCACATACGCTGGTACAGCCCACGCCTATACACACACAGACATACACAGACACGCAAACAAACAAACACACACACACACATACACACACGCACACACAGACAGATAAAATATTAATAGCATAATAATACTTTTAAGTCTAGTAATTGTAATTCATGCATGTTTGTTTTAGCTAATTGTAACCTCAACAACCACTGTTTGGAGAGGGCGTTCTCACTGCGCTTCAGTTTAAAACTTTTGCAGTTGAGAACACCACAAATGTTAAGTGGCCATTAAGTTTTTGATAAATAAAGAATTTTGTATTTTGTATTTTTTGTATTTTGTACATAAATCATTGACGAAAAGTTGGACAACATTATCCCTGTATGTGCCAAACAGGCGGCCGCTCAGCAATAGTCGGTGCTGATCCAAGAGACAAACTTCGACGCTGGTTTTCAGCGACTACCATAACATTATTGCGCATCTGTTCCATATCTATGCAACAGTCGCATGCATAAAATTGATATTGAGATAGCAAAGAAGAAATAAATAATTGAACAGATGCGCAATCATTTTCAATATGTAATTGTGTTGTTTATATGATAGGTGGCAGACGAGCAGACGGATAACCTGATGGTAAGCGATTACCGCCGCATATGGACACCCGCGACCCCAGTGGACCGCCAACCTTTAATCCCCCCTTTCCTCCGAATTGGGCCTCCGGTACCCTCACTCTCGCAGCAAAACACAGCACAGTACTGCTTCACGGCGCCGGTTTTCAGTGGTATGTGTGTGGTACGGCCATGTTATCACCGTGGTCGAGCCGGACCGTTCATGCCGAAGCTTCCCCTGTTCATATGGTAGGTAGGTTATTATAACAACGTGTTTTATTTGTAAGATACCTATATATATATACACGAAGACTTTTAATCGGTGATCAGGACCTACTGATTCCGACTAGGTGGATGATGGCCATTGCTATAGTAATAGTAGTTAGATGTCAGCGTTCCATTTTTTTTTCTTGTCTGGGACTTTAAGTTAATAACTATGAATATGGTCATCCTACTCCTCCTTGTTACAAATAAAACCTCTTCATAAGTACAGGCACAGTGATGATAACAAACCTCATTAGAGATTTAAAGTTTTTCATGTTATTGGTAGAAAACTGTCAAATGGCAGACAACGTCAAATAAAACAAATTAAAGAAAATTAAAATAGATTTCTACACTTCATAAAAATGTAGGAAGACCATACATTCCAATTAAATTTAGATATCGAATAAAATTTAAAATAAAACCTAAACAAAAAGAAAACATGTAATTACTATTACTATAGCAATGGCCATCATCCACCTAGTCGGAATCAGTAGATCCTGATCACCGATTAAAAGTCTTCGTGTATATGAATAGTTTCCTTCAGACAAACGCACATCGGGTTATTGCAATATGTATTTCCTCAATTAAGATTGAACCAAACGCGTTTGTCCCCCGTGTGGTCCCCGGCAGAGTAGAATAAGCCACCCTCACTCTTACCGAGGTGTCGTAAAAGCCGACTAAGGTAAAGCTGCTGGCATGATCATCAGCACCCAGAGAAGGAAAACTCTGCATTTATATCAAAACCCTCGCCAACCCGTCTGCCAAGCGTGGTGAGTATGGCAATTACCCCTCATGTGATTGAGGGAGGCCCGTGCCCCAGCAGTGGGGATTTAAATGAGCTGATGATGATGATGAAACGCGTTTGACATTAAGGTGAGAATAATTCAGAGTTTTACACATTTGTATACATTGATGTGTGGCTGTCCGTACTTACAGTAGGTAATTGTTTTCGCGCGTATTGTTGTACGCTATCTAACAAGGTGTAGGCAAATAAGTAATTGCTCCCGCACGACTGATAGCCTTGTGAGTGAACTCACTCTAGTGATGTGTAGGTACTTAAGCCAAATCGAGTTGATTTTTTTATCCATTTTACTTGAGTTAAAATATTTGCACCGTATTCCCCTTAATACAAAACTATTGTAACTCCTTAAAGTATCAGCCTATAAAATGTCCCACTGCAGGGCAAAGGCCTCCATCATAGAAATCAAGTAATCGCTACTATGATGGGATTAGGCTTAATCACCACGCTTGCCAAATTCGGATTGGTGATCACAAACCCGAGCTATGTTCGAAAAATTCGAAACATAGTTTTCGCTCGACCCGGGAATCGAACCCAAGACCCCGAGATCACGGCCCGGTACTTAAACCATTAGACTAACAAGGCGTCCTTTGATTTAAATTTTTTTTCTTTTTTTTTCCTGTAGATAGGTAAGCGTTTGACCATATTTCACCTGATGGTAAGTGATAATATGGTCTAAGATGTAGCACGATTACTTAGAAGATAGCTATTCACTCGCGCTTTGAAAACCCCCAAATTTTAGCCTCTAGGGAACACGTTCTCAAGCAGCTGATTCCACTGTTGCGCAGTACGAATAAGGAAACAGGATTCAAACCTCTTTGTGCGGACTTTTGGTATTTCTACCATGTACCGGTGTCGATTGAGGGTCTGCCTGGTGGAGTAGTGGAAGAACGGAGATGCTCCAATGGCATTGTACAGTTCTATGGCGCACTCTCCAAAATGTATCCGATAGAAGATCGATAAGCTTGCTACCTTGCGTCGGTGTTCAAGGCTTTGTAGCCTCTTTGTATTTGCCCATAAATGCTACTACCTACTCAGTGAACGAATATTTTCAGGATCAGATACAACAGAGCATAAGAACTGTAAGTGGATTATAAATATATCATACATATTACTTTCAAATAATAATATTATATAGAAGAATATATATTAGAAGCAAATACTAGGTAAATAAAATAGAAAATGTCTGCCCCTCTCTATGCCAATTTGCAATGCCTACCTAGGCGCACATGTTCTTTTGATGTATGATGTTACCATATACCTAGTCATATAGTCATACCTAGTGTAAATAAATAATATGTGATTCAAATAATGACACCCTGTATCTAATGTTTACTCTTGTTATTTTACTCGTATCAAATACAAAATTATTATCCACTGACTCTGTATATACTGAATTCCAGTATTTCGTATAAAAACTTTATCTAAGAACTGACCGTGGGCCACGCTTTAGAATGAATGAGCCGAATAGACCGGAATGGATACTACTGGCCTCACAGATAACCGGCGTAAAGCACTGTCTTTGCTGTCTTTTGCCAAGCGAGTGAGGGTACTGAAGGTGCAATCGCAGCGTCATGGCCTTTGTCTGGGCTGTGACATAAGCTGAGTGAGGGCCATTTATACTAGACGTCATAACACATCATAATATTCATTTGGCACTATCTGGACATGATTGAATATAGTTTTGTTTTTTTTCCTTTTGTTTTATTTTTATGTATTTTTAATTGTTTTATGTTTTGTTTTCTGTTTGTGACAATTATGTTCTGTTTACAATTGCTATATGTTCTGTGTTGTGATGTCTATAATAATAAATATTTTCTTTCTTTCTTTCAATCTGGAGGAAAAGAGGCTTCTAAGGCCCAGACAGTAGACACAATATAAAATCAATTGTGTTTTGAATTTAAAACGCTTATCGGCCTTAGGGAGTTACTACACTCTGGCGGATTGCGAGCGTTTTCAAAGCGGAGCGACGACGCAGCAAACACGTTGCGGCTGCGCAGCGTTCATGCCGCGGATGCGCAGCGGATTCGCCGGCGTTTTTCTGAGTGGCCGCCACAAAAAACAAATGGCGTTCAGACTTATCTCCGTGGTGCATCCGTCGTGCATCCGTTCGGCATCCGTAACTCCCTTACGACTTAAAAAATTAGCAGCGCATTTACGACTCCTCTTGTATTAACATTGGAAAAGTCACTCGAGTTGTATGTATTCTGATTTGGTTCCTACATCTCTACTTCAGCCTGCTCCTATGTAATCTTGATCCATAGCACTTTACACTTCACGCCTCAGACCGATTAATCGCTCGATCCCCTGCGTTTAGTATGATTAGTTTAGCATTTAGCTGTGTTGCAATTGGTAAATGTTTATTGGTATTGCGTGGTACCGCCAGGTGGGGACTGCCATGTAGACAGTAGCTTTGACTTAAATAAATAAACAAATGATAGAAAATGTTTGGTCCTCTCAACTATGCCAGTTGATTTTGGAGGTCTGAAAATAATCTTGATACTAACACATCTTAAAATGCCCTTTATAAGGTTTTTTTTCACAACATCACGTACACCGATCTGACTCCGAGATAGGTAGCTCAAGCACCTGTGTTACGGATAATAGAACAGTGGGATTACAAATATATACATATAATACTTTTCTTTTGTAAATACATACTTATAATACATAGAAAATACGCAGACCAATACAAACAGACATGTTCATGCACACAAATGTTTGTACTGTGCGGGGATCGAACCGGCAACCCTTGGTCCAAAGGCAGCGTTCACTACCACTGTTCCAAACAGGTCGTCATCAGTATCAACTAGGTTTGGTTTTTTTTGGTCAATAGGCTAATGCTTGACCACAATCGCACCTGATGGAAAGCGACGATGAGGTCTAGGACGATACGCGTTTGCCTAAAAGATGCCTGTTCACCTCCTTATCCTACTTCGTACTTCGTCTACTATGGACTGCCGAGCGCGACGATCCCTGGCTGTCCATCTCCAGTTCGTGAACTTTTTCATCGTCTTAAGATCGTCTTCGATGCAATCGTACCATCTCTTCTTCACAGGGCTTCTCCTTGGTCTCTTCCGCTGCAAATGAAAAATACTATTTCTAGCTAAACTAATAAATTAAAGAAAAATAAATTCAGAATTTTTAAACAGATAGGTACTTTTTAAGAAGACTCGACGCTGGACTCCAAACAAGGCCTTTCGGCCACTGCGCCCGAAGGCGTTCCACTCTGGTGGGGCCCACGTCAAAACGCAATCACGTGTGAGGTGACACCGGACAAGGCCCCGGGCCCAGAACAAATGAGGCCACAGGAGAGGGGTTGCCCCAAACCGTGAGGCCGGTCCTAGGCCCCGAGGAGGCTCAACTGGGGGTCGACAGAACGACTCCAGGAGCCCTCCCGTGTGTGTGCAGTTGTTAGCAACCGGGTAGCAATGGGCGATGCCGATTACTACCCGCCGTTGCCCAAGGACGCCAGGACCCTTTCGGTAGCAGCTCTAAATAGAGCAAAAATACTACCGAAAGGGCCACACGAGGAGGCCGCCGCACCGTAGTCCCCGCCTCCGGTACCCTCACTCGGTGAAACAAGTGCTACTTCACAGGTGCTGATTCAGGCCGGTTTTCTGTAAGACCTTGGTATCACTCCGATATAAGTATGTTTTTTTACTGCGATTAGTCCCAATACCAATGGAAACAATGAATTGCGTGCGCCGGCGCCTTTACTAGGCTGTTACACTTTCCCAGACTGTTACAACATGTAACGTCTCAATACGCATTATTTTTCACCCCCATTCCTCTGCATTCCGGGCTTAATGTTGCATTGTGCGCGGGCGCCTCTGAGCTACAACCGCTTGTTTGTAAATGAGAACCAATGGACCAAATATTTTAACTGATTTTAACATAGATGTCAACTTGTAAGTGGTTGTGGAGGTCTAATTCTGCTAAAAGATAGTAAGGTGCGTTGTTTGCACAGTAGATACTTATACATATATACTTATACATAGATACTTATACACTTATATAACGCGCCTTCCATACGGGGGTATGGTTGGAGTCCGAGCATGCATCTCTGGATATTTCAAATCTATGTGCATACAGGGTGCAGCTGTAAACATTTACATCCTTCAAGGTGGTGGTTAGTGAGACGATTCTGCCCATATGACATAAAAAAACAATACCTTGAATTGATTCCGTAAACTCTTACATTTTCCGAAACGATACCATAGTATATGTATTTCTACAATTAGCTCGGTGGTGAGGGAAAACATCGTGAGGAAACATGTACCTACGTCTCGGATAGTTTCTTAAAATTTAGGATAGTTACTACATTTGAGATTCTGAACGTGTAACCGTGATGGAGTGATCAGGTTCCACTGTCAGACGGCGATCCTTTCATTGTAATTACTAGACAACCTGAGTACTGGATCATGGTCCAAGGGTACCCTGAGTTCCGAAGCGACAGCTTTGGACGCAACTGGGAAATTCACGCTAAGACGAGGAGAATCATGAAAGTCTTGTACGCTCTGTTGGTCTAATGGTTTAAGTACAGGGCCAAGGTCCGGGCCGGGTCCTGGGTTCGATTCCCGGGTCGAGCAAAAAGTATGTTTCGAGTTCTTCGAACGTTCTTCGGATTTGTGATCACCAATCCGCATTAGGCAAGCGTGGTGATTAAGCCATCCCATCATAGTAGCGATTACTTGAATTCTATGATGGAGGCATTTGCCCTGCAGTTGGACAGTTTATTGGCTGATACTTTACTTGTACGCTCTATGTACGGTACAGAGAATAAAAAGGTTCGTCACCTTAAGGTACATTTTCGCTAGCACGGCAAGAATCAGTTATACCAACATACCGTTTTAAAAAGATCTGCCAACCTTCTTTAAATTTTTTTTACGTCAAAAGGAATCAATGTTGCTACAAGCAAATCTGAACTTTCCGATCTAACAGTTAAGCATAATTTTCTGTGCAACAGGTATTACTCTGACAAATTTACGAAAGTAATTTAGTGTCCATAGCATCAAACGAATCAATTTGAAAACTGACGAACCTTTTTGTTCTTTGACTGTACAAATTCTCCGCGGGAGACTCCAATCTTGCATCTACAACTTCAACATGAATATTTTAAAACAATATGCAGTGTCTTGTTTCTGGGCATAAAATAGAATCGTAAATAGAAGATCGTAATATCTGCAAGATTATGACGTCATCTACGTTTATACGGCCGCTATCAACATAGTGGGTGGTCCCTTCACTAAGGAATCTGCACTGACCTGTGTAACTTGTTTAAGAACATAATATTCTATTGAAAATAACAATAGGATAATATTCCTTTAGTTTGGTGTCAGGTTTGCCGCTTTTTGGTCATCATCACAGAGTCAAAGTAAGCGACATGTCTCTAGACATACTTTGTCTGTTGGTCTAGTGGTTTAAGTACCAGGCCGTGATCTCGGTGTCCAGAGGGCCTAATTTAAAGCATACTCTGCAACCGAATCCGAGGTTTTCTCTCTTTCACACGCTTTGTTTAGATGCGACAGGTATATTTTCGTTCGTTACGGGACGGCATTAAATTAAGCCTGGGTTCGAATCCCGGGCCGAGCAAAGGTATGTTCCGAATTTTTCGAAACATAGCTCGGGTTTGTGATCACCAATCCGGATTAGAGAAACCACGCTTCCCTAAGCTAGAAATATTAAAGCCTAATCCCATCATAGTAGCGATGACTTGATGTCTATGATGGAGGCCTTTGTTCTGCAGTGGGATAGAATATAGGCTGATACTTTAATTTTTACTTTATGATTATACCTCTTTTATTTATTAAAGACAATTGTCTTAGATTGATTATATAACGAAATTAAGACCGGAGTGATACCATGGCCTCACAGACAACCGGAGTGAAGCAGCACTGTGCTGTGTTTTGCTGTGTAAGTGAGGGTACCGGAGGTTCAATCCGGGGGAAAGGAGGGTTTGAAGGTTGGCAGCGCACTTGTGACTCCACTGGTGTCGGGGGTGTCCATGAACGGCGGCAATTGCTTGCATGATGATCCGTCTGCTCGTGTGCCACTAATCATATAAAAAAGACTATAAATGAAAAAAATATCAAGATATTTGAAATAAATAAGGATTAGCGATTTTTCAAGTTTATTTTGCATACGCAGGTCACAATCATCTTAAGCAAGATTAAAAAAGTGGCTATTAAAATTATAATTTTGTTAGAGTAAAATTTGTTCATTTATACTGTCTTAATTTTGTTACAATCGATAAAAAAATTGATGGCGGCGCCACTATAAGATAAATAAAAAATAAAACTTTATTAATCATAGTTAGAGCTAATTTTACAGATGGTTCACACATAGTTATATAAATACGGACTTATTATTTACCTGTACTAAGAGAATCTTGTATTACAGGTATTTAGAGCTATCTTAACCTCACTGATCCGTAAAAAAGTTCCGGACCACTAGTTTTCTATTCTATTCTACTAATGTGTTTCAATCAACACGCAATCTACTTCGTACTTACCAACTTTGGCTGAAAAAACCCAAGGCGTCTGGTATTTTGAATTACATATTTATTATCAAAATCAAAAATGTCTTTATTCAATTGAAGTCCATACAGAACATTTATGAATGTCAAATATTATGTAATCTACCGCTGATTCGGAATGTCAATTTCTACCGAGAAGAATCAGCAAGAAACTCAGTAGTTACTCTTTTCAAATAACATGGTAATTACAATTTTCATTCTTATACAAATAATGATTACAGTGACAGTATGATATACAATGCTTATAATCAATATCGTTTAGATAAATCGTCAAAGAAAAATTATGAAATGAATTATACATTAGAGGACAGGCGAAGAGATCAACATGTCTAGGAATCCTTATCATTCAAATAATCATCTACTTTATAGAAGCCTTTCTGAATTAGGCAGTTTTTTACATGCAACTTAAACTTATGTACCGGTAAATCAATAATATTTTGAGGTAACTTATTATTATTAATATTTTTTTATATGAGAGGTGGCAGACGAGCAGACGGATCACCTGATGGTAAGCAATTCCGCCGCCAATGGACACCCGCAACACCAGTGGAGTCACAAGTGCGCTGCCAACCTTTTCCCCTTCCCCCCATTGGGCCTCCGGTAACCTCACTCACACGGCGAAACACAGCGCAGGCACTGCTTCACGCTGGTCTTCTGTGAGGCAGTGGTATCACTCCGGTCGAGCCGGCCCATTCATGCCAAAGCGTGGTTCTCCCACATTTAAAAACATTCTAATTCCCAATCCTAGAAATGAATTCCCATATTAAACATTCTAATTCGCAATCCTAGAAATGAATTCCCATATTAAACATTCTAATTCCCAATCCTAGAAATGAATTCCCATATTAAACATTTAATTCCCAATCCTAGAAATGAATTCCCATATTAAACATTCTAATTCCCAATCCTAGAAATGAATTTCCATATATGTATAGACAAGATGTTAAGCTACTGCCCGAAACAGTAGATACACGTGTCTTGATAAGGCGCATTCTCTCGCTCAGTGCACTCGTTCCTAATTGCTTCAGATAAGTTAATGATATTGTTATAAGAAGTAACATAAAAACGGTAGGTAGTTAAATAGAGTATTGGCCACGTGTAAAGGAGAAATGTATGTAAGTAGGGCTGCCATCCGTCCGGATTTCCCCGGATTTGTCCAGGGGTGTCCAGGGACCGTCCGTCCGGGGGGTTTTTAAACAGTGTCCAGGCGTAACCTCAGACACTTTTGTTGTCAGAGGAAATCCAATTTTCGAGAAAAGCATTGCTGTACCTACACTCTTGCTCGTTCAAGTTGATGTTGATGATGATGATGATGACTATTTTATGGCCTGAGGGCATAGAGTAAGGTAATAATAGTCTGCATATCCGAGGTCATTGAACGCTATTTCTCAAGGAAACTAAATCAACAGGGGTGTCGGGGGAAACATCCTATTTTGCATTTAAATAGCAGATTTTTTTGCCACCAACCAACTGAAATAACTTTATGAATAATATTAAGGTAACGGGTAGGGCACACTAGCGTTGCCAATCGATTTAAATTTTGAGCTACTAAATCGGATCTATACGATAATACGATTTATTTAATACTTACAGTTAACTGTTTGGTCTGCTTTTGCACTCGAATTTCAGGATTACCGCCAAAAGTAGGCCGATTTTGGCGTGAATCAATTTTTCGCGTACAAAAACGTTCCAAAAAAAAGTTAAAATATCGTGACACATAGTTTCGCATCTAGTTAATTAATCCTTCATATCTGGATATAAATACCTAAGTGGGATTGGGAAGTTATTGTAAGCCCCGTTAGTGAATTAAGTAGCCAGTCCATAATTTAACTCGCGGCATTTGGCAGGTACCTAATTTTTTTAAACTTTTATAAATCCTCCATTGTCGCTGCCGTCAGACCCCTGATTTATAGACAGAAGTTAGTGTCATTGTCCTCATTTAATTAGCAAATCTATGGGAACGGAAGCCCCAAGGCTCATGTGTATTTAATTTCACAAATTCAAAACAAAAAACTAACTGTAACAAATTGCTGTCACACTACTTTGAAACTCAGGGCGCTGAATTAAAACCGTATTCTGTCTAAATAATAGTCATTATCGCTTGGCAGTTAACAAATCATAAAAGAATAGGTATTTTGTTGAGAAATAGCTCCTATTATAAGAAGCCTTTTTATCGATAGCTCGAAGGTACGAATACCATTACGTCGAGATGTACAGACTGCATCAGATCCATTTACCCCCTTGCAGAGCAAAAATAGCACTTGTGTCTCAGGCATTAGAACGGTCCAAAGTCCAACTAGGGTAACACACTGTGTATCCAATTACTGTAATGTGCTTTTAAATTTTAAGTAGATTTTAAAATGTCTGCAACTAAGTTACAACTTGGTCGTCCAAATAGATGCTACCACTTTTAACAACGGAATATGTAACAATAATATCCTCCAACAGATTACGGCTACGGCGGCCGATCGTAACGATCAGCCATGTACGCAGGATATATTATGGAGCTCAAGTGTGTGCGCAAACACAAGTGCACTCTCTATTCCCTTACCCTCATATTCCGATGGGATATCTGCGTGACATGACCGAAGAGGGATCGGGTGCAGGCTTTCCGAGGCACGGAGGGTACAAGACCGCCAACTTCCAGACTCCGGGCAAATAATAAGAATTTCTTACCAAAAACTTAGGTACAATTTTTTTAATCTCCACGATCAGCTAATTAGCTGATAGTGATAGAATTAGACACGCAGGATATATTATAGTGCTCAAGTGTGTGCGCAAACACAAGTGCACTCGCTATTCCTTTGCCCTCATGTTCCGATGGGACGCCAGTGTGACCCGGAGAGGCAGGACCAACGGCTTAACGTGCTTTCCGGGGCACGGGGGTACAAGACCGCCGACTTCTAGACTCCGGGCTGACACTGTCAAGTTCTTAACAGAAAAACTTAGGTACTCGATTTGGCTCTATCCGACGATCGAACCCGGGACCCCAAGCGCAGCCGTCGCTTTAAAGTATGACGCATTACCCTCTGCGCCAACGAGGAAGTCAACTCACATAATAAAAATAGATGGATCACGAAAATCGACAACACGTTGTAACCTCTAGCGAGATAGATAGATATTCTTTATTGCACAAAAATAAAATACAAGCATAATACAATAGCAACAGACAGTACAATAAGGCGGTCTTATCGCTTATAGCGATTTCTTCCAGACAACCTTTGGGTAGAGGAAAGAAACATCGTATTCGTAATAAGGGAAGGCAGTGCCAAGTTGTTTAACAAATGAAATTGAGAATGGCAGAAATAAACATTATTTTATATAGTAATATTATTACATTACATAAATAATAATAAACAATACATACATATCCAATAATACACACATAGATAATTGTCCGTCTTTCCCGTGGATTTTTTTCAATGGCAATTTCTAAAAGACTTATAATTTATGAATTCCTTTGCAGCTATTCTGGCTGGTTTTAATACGCCATAAGTTTCCATGCAAATCTACAAGCAAAGTCACTCGACGTACAAATAGTGGTATCAAACTATACTCTTCACTGATTTTATATCTTTATTATTTCTAGATACTTTACGACTTTACCCCACACATATAAAGGCATTTATGTATGAATAAGAGCATACAATAAATCATGTATGGTCTTCCGATTGACTGCATTGTACATATGACTGAATGGTCAGTAATATCACACAGAATTTCAGCGAGCGAGCAATTATGAAATTTGATGTTAGAATACCTACCTACCTGCTGGTATATACTAACAGAAACTCTCATGTTATGATAAAAAAGTGAAATGGACCACAATACTACTAATTTGATCTGCGGATAAGTATTCCTTTAAGGTGACGGGTAGGGCACACTATTGACGCCAATCGATTTTAATTTTTAGCTACTAAACCGGATCTATTTTAAACAATTTCGGGGTTACAACCTCTCGGCAACCACATTCGCCTGGCCTCTAATGTATAATTCATTTCATAATTTTACTTTGACAATTTATCTAAACGATTGATTATAAGCATTGTATGTCATACTGTCACTGTAATAATAATTTGAATAAGAATGAACATTGTAATTACCATATTATTTGAAAATAGTAATTACTGAGTTTCTTGCTGATTCTGCTCGGTAGAAAATGACATTCCCAATCAGCGGTAGACATATTTGACATTCATAAATGTTCTGTATGGACTTAAATTAAAAAAAAAATGTTGACTCATAGTGAATCATAATACTGAGGCGATGGATGCCAAGAAATATTATTATACGAATATAACTTCGTTCTGCCCAGTTAACAAACACAATAGAAAATCAATTGTTGACCACTTTTAATGTCCCATTCTCATAAAATTTTGAACAAATAATATTAAGGCCAATTATTGACAACGAACTAAACTACTTATATATTCCATTCCGTAGCCAATCATTATTTCCTCAGAGATCAAATAAAGTGCTCACGCACAGGTTCAATGTCCAGCCGCCTATAAATTGACATCTCCAAACGATAAAAATGTTCGGAGCAAAAAGGGGCTCTATTTTACTCTCGAGGTAATACCGGATTGCTATAAAACCATCCTTAAAGCTAGTAGAGGTGTGCCTATTCTAGATATCACAATTTAAGTTTGGATTTCACGTGACCCGAGTGCTTCCTGGCTGAAAATGCCCTGCTAGGTCAATTTCTTTTCCTTAAAATATATTGATCTGACCAAAACCTACTTTGAACTACCAGGTGTCGCGGGTGTCTATGGGTGGCGACAATCGCTTACCATCAGGCGATCCGTCTGCTCGTCTGCCACCTATTACATAAAAAAAGAACAAAAACCTATTAGTAAGTATGAATGTCATGTGTAATCCTATAACAAAAAAATTATAATGTACCATGTAGAGTTACCCTTTTGGGAGTTTAAAAATCGTCGTTATGTTTGGGACACGAGTGCTTTTGCACTGTGGAAGGCAGGGAAGAAGGGAGGGAGGCGTAACTCGACCTGACGTCATCGTACCTCTAAAATACCTCTATCAGTCAGTGTATCCGCCATGGCTCATGAAATCCATTTTCATTTTGAAAGCTGTACAGCTCTTTCTAATTAGCATTCACTATCTCTCTCTAAACGAGGGCAAAAACATGCCAGAGCAGCTCTGAGAAGATATTAAAATATATAATATAGGTGAGAGTATTTTGTTTTTATAATTCCCTCTGGCTTTTTTGTGTGTATTTAAAAAAAAAAGCTCGAATTTGTCATTTAACTATGTATCAATATAATTGTATATCTGCCACATAGTCCACACATCTTTCAATATATATTATACGTGTATATACTTATAGCTATTTATTTACTTATACACTCACTCGCAACCAGGTCCCACCAGAATACCAGCGCTGCTGCGGCACCGCAGACAGTGCCGTAGCAGCAAATGCTGAGGTCGGGACCTGATTGACCACACACAACCACACCACCTATTCTTATATCGCCTCTTCTCTTTGTATCTGTATCGTATCAGTGTTATGCCTATTGTACATATTTACTTTTTCTGTGTTGTGATGGTCAATAAATGTATTTTCTTTCTTCTTTCTTGACGACCCGATTGGAACAGTGGTAGTGAACGCTGCCTCTGATACAAGGGTTGCGGGTTCGATCCTCGCACAGTACAAACATTTGTGTGCATGAACATGTTTGTTTGTATTGGTCTGGGTGTTTGCTATGTATTGTAAGTATGTATTTACATAAGAAAAGTATTATATGTATATATTTGTAATCCCACTGTTGATTCTGATATCCGTAACACAGGTGCTTGAGCTACCTATCTCGGAGTCAGATCAATGTATGTGATGTTGTGAAATATTTATTTATTTATTTATTTCTTCTTCTATTGGAGTTCAGCCCAAATGAAGTTAACTAACGTTGTAAATCGATTTAACACATCACTATTAAAAGCTTTGTATAATTTACAATCATAATTGGAGACATAAATTATACATTATAATTTATCGACAAATCGCTGATGTTGGGTATATGCAATCAGAGTTGCACAGCACGCGATTCGGGAGCTTACAATGCTAAATAATTTATTTTAATGGGCATTTATTAAGTTGGCTATATAATACTGCGCGCGCGGCGGGTGGTTCCGATTATCTATGTCATGCGCAGGCGAGGGAGATGCGTATCGAGATTATTCGGGCCTATTCGTTTTGCAGCAGGGTTGTCGCTCTGCATAAGAAAGTATAAAGTGTATATCGTTAAAATTTTCCAAATGGAATCGCATCGTAAATGACGAAAATGCACGAAACAATTGGCCGTATCGCTCGAAGTATTCGTTTAAATACTCGATTTTTCTCATTGACTTTACGATTGAGACAAAGTCGAATCGCTGTAAGTAAAGAGGCAAAACACAGTAGATTTATCGTTACGACAGGTCCCGATAATTGGTCTTAGTGGGACCCCTTTGTGCCCTATATCTTGTGGTATTTAGAATATCTACTACCAATGTGTTCCCGGAATGTCGTAAGAGGTGACTTCGGAGTAAGGACTATAGACCTTTGGAGTAATGTCTTCCTAACCGATATTTCGGTCATGGAAGCCAATCTCAGCGATTAGCCATCGACGCAGGACATATTATAATGCACAAGTATTTGTGCAGACAAGTGCACTCTCTATTCCTGTTCCCTCTTATTTCGATGGGACACTAGTGTGGCACGACCGAAGAGGGATTAGGCGCAGGACCAACGGCTTAACGTGCTTTCAGAGGCACAGGGGTATAAGACCGCCAACTTCCAGACTAACACTGAGAAAAACTCAGGTACAAATTTTGGCCCGACCCGGGGATCGAACCCGTGACCTTTGGAGTAGTCAGCATCCGACTATCAGGAGGAAGAGTAGGTTTGTAGGTGTCCTGGTATATCGTACAGAGACTGCCTCGATGGTGCAGTGGTTAGTGGGTCGCACTTTAAAGTGACGGCTGCGCAAGAGGTCCCGGGTTCAATCCCCGGGTCGTGCCAAACATTTGTACCTAAGTTTTCGGTAAGAAATTCTTAGTGTCAGCCCGGAGTCTGGAAGTCGGCGCTCATGTACCCCTGTGCCTCGGAAAGCACGTTAAGTCGTTGGTCCTGCGCCCAATCGCTCTCCGGTGGTGTCACGCTGATATCTCATCGGAATATAAGCCTAAGGGAACGGAGAGTGCACTTGTGTTTACGCACACACTTGAGCACTATAATATATCCTGCGTTGGCCGTCCAAGGTACCGATGGAGAGACGAGGTCGAAAAGCATTTGCTTACTCTTCTGGCGGATGATTGGCAGGAGGTGGCGCAGGACTGGCTTAGATGGAGAAACTTATTATCGGAGGCCAAGGCCACCAAGGCTCACTGAGGGTCGCTGCGCCAACCTAGTTAGTTAAGTGGCTAATCTTTGAGATTGGCCACCGTAGCCGTAAGCGGTTGAAAGATATTATGACGTACAGCATCTGGAGATGAGCATCACGGGGGGAAGACTTCCGGATGTGTTTAGGCATGAGTTGCATGATATAGTACAGTCGCGGAATGTGATATAGGAAAAGTGCTGAATTGTATACCATGCGGTAACGGACCACATCTGGGTTTACCCTTAGAGAGAGGCAGCATCATGGCACCTGGGAATGCGGGACTTAGGAACTAGCCTGGTGCAGAATTTTCCTGAACTGGTTTTTTTTAGAACCTGTGACTCCAGTGGTATTTGGATTATTTATGGGTGACGACAATATCATACATCAGATGATCCGTCTGCTTGTGCCCAAAAATGACTTTACGTAAAAATCATTTCCACAGCCCTATCTTCACTCGATGACAATGGAGAACAAATGCGTATACGCTCGCTCTTATTGCTATGTAAAGTAAGAGCCTATTTGTCGTTTTGCGTGCGAACAGAATGTAAAGGCACTAACTGTTTTTGAGAGATATCGGTTTTGTTTCCAGTAGAAAGGGCCGTTTACACCAGTTATGCTGTTACCGCCGGGTTGTGTCACATGTGGGACTTTCCCTCTTTGGATAGGACCGCAACACGACACCTGCAACCATAGGATGTACAAGTCGGGTGACGTGCCATCAGGTCTGCATAATGCAAGAAACGAGGTTAGCTGTACAGTCGCGTCGCGGCTGTGGGGTATCTGACCGCGATCATAGTGAGGTAGACACCTCAGAGGTTATGGTTAGAGTCATCATATCGAAATTTTATTCCCGGTTGTGACCAAAGATGTAGCTTTCGAGTCCGGGGTGTACTTTGACCATAATAAAATAAAATAACCGACTTCTGACTGACTCTCGCTATCACAAGGGCAACCAGACCTATCATGGTTACACGTAATAATGATTCGTTTCCTCATAATGATTTTAATTACCCCCGAAGATGCTTTTCAACATACTGGATGACGAACGGGACTTTGCCGCAAGCCTCCCATATGAGGTCGGGTGATCAGATGGCAGGTAGAATATGGGCAAACAAAATATGACTCGGACACGAAAAGGTCGAGTGAATGCTAGAGATATGCACATATAATTTAAAATTCCAGAGGTGCATGCTCGCGTTTCAACCTACGACTTCCCTGTAAGAAAGCGAAGGTTATTTTCCACTGAGCTCCCTATCTACCACCGTTCAGCTCACATCATACTAGACGATACGAAAGACTATATATGCGTCTTTTATAGTGATTTATTGGCTCACCTTAGCTGGATGTTAAACAAAAGAAGAGCACGAATTGCAATAGGCTATTTGACAGTATGAAAAATAAGGATTTATTTATCGTCATCCGCCAAGTTTCTAGCTTTAAAAAGAAATTAACAATAAAACACATAAAAATATTGAATAATACCACCAAAAAAAAAAAAATTTTTTGTGCATGGAACCACGTGACCATAAACGGTTTTGATTGGCTTTCTTTACTGTGACGTCAGCCTTTTGTAAGCAAAACAAGTGACACTCAACGCCGTTATGTTCTATCTATGCGGGACGCTAATAATCTATCAAATTTATCGTGTCTTATCGAATTTCAAAAGGTTGACGTCACTCGATTGATTCGACGCCATATTACATAATGAAGCGTTTTTGACTGATTAAATAATCCTTATATTTTATGATGACTTTCTAAACGAAATATTCATAATAAATGAAAATAAATATTATTTTTAGGGTTCCTATACACCAATATTTAAGATTGCACCGCCCTACACCTTCATCAAGTTTCCTTTACCCAAAGGTTGCCTGGAAGAGATCGCTCATAGTGATAAGGCCGCCTTTGTTGTACACATCCTGTAATACCTAGTTTTAAGTTTTTATACATTATTTTGAGTGCAATAAAAGTTATTCATTCATTCAATAAATATTATGAGAAGGTTTTTCAAAACAAGTGCAATAGCCTATTACAACGAACCCGATATTTAAAAATATTAAATAAAATAAGGCCCTTTTTGTTAAGGTAAGGTAAGGTTCTTGTCCGTTCAGTTGAGTGTATGTTTGTTTGGTTCCTCTGACAAAGGTTACGAAGCTCTGACGGCAATCGCTGCATACATTGAACTTCTAATTACTAGTTTCTGGTTTTTAGAGTATAAGTGAACGTAGTTAAGAACATGTTATGTGATGTTCATCAATTTACTCATTGTTTTCTATAGATTCATCAGATATTCTTGAACATTCCTATAGCCCATGTCAAGTAGCCGGTCAGCAATTTCCAGCGCTCTATAAGGTTTTATGAGCACTCGGAGACGGACAGATGCTATCTCCCTCCCGCCTCGAGTTATCATATCAATCGTACTCTAATACATAGGACATATGAATATGACGTTCTCGTGCGCAGGATTTGATTTTAGAACTTTGGAAATGTTGAAGAACGAATAATAAGGAAGTTGTAACGATACCTATCTATTGTATTGTTTGAAGTATAATGTACTCGTAGTTTTGATAGTAAAGATTTTTATTAATAGAATTTAGCTAAGGAATTGACCAAATTCTCACCATGGAAGAGCCAAGCTTCAACAAGAAGGGCCGGCTCGACCGAAGTGATACTATAACCTCACAGAAACGAATGTGAAACAGCGCCTGCACTGTGTTTTACCGAGTGAGTGAGCGTACCGGAAGCCCAACCTGGGGAAAAGGGGAGTTTAAAGGTTGGCAGTGCACTTGTGAAACCACTAGTTTTGTAAGTGTCCATAGGCGACGGCAATTGCTTAGCATCAGGTGATCCACCTGTTCGTCTGCAACTTTTTATATAGAATATAACAGTACTTAACCTATTCTGGTTTTTAAGCATAACGGTAAAGACTTAGGTACTTATTTCAAATCATCTGATCCCTCCCCCTCATGCCAGAAATGGCTGCAATTTCATAAACGCATACGATCTGCCTCAAGCCCTCTGTATCAATCAGATTAAAATATACTCCCAACTCGACAAAGGAGAGGTTAGCATGATATCTAAACCGCATTTTGTATAATTCAACTTGATATTCAAAGCGGACGGTTAGAACACAGTGCAGAAAAACACTTATTGAAATAGACACAGAGGAGGTTGTTGGAATACGGAGGTTGGAACAATTATGCTAGACTGTGAGCGGCTATTTAAATTTGAGCCGTAATGTCTAGTGACCTCGTAGATATGAGGTTTCTTTTCAAAGTGGCGGTTATGGATGTTGTTCAATTGTAGAGATGGAGCGTTTTTGTACCGCCTTTTTGCTGAAATAGCTTAGCGAGTACTACGTTTGATTTACAGTGCTAGAAGCGATTCGAAAGAAGTCGTGACCCTTCGGAAGACCGGAAAGATCTCAAACTATAAACCAACAGTTCTTAAACTTAAGCCACCGGGTATCCATGATAAATGGGGATAGGTTTTTTTATTTGAACAAAGCATGACAACCATTCTACAGCCAGTGCGTCCTCACGTGATGACGGAGCCAACGTGAAAACTCACAGTACGCAACTTAAAACTTGTGGTAACCTCGTTAGTGTCCACTTCGTTATTAAGACAGAAATGCCTCGACGCGTTAGAACCTTCTCAAACTTGGGCGCAGACCCCTCAACAACTTAGAGTCAACCAGCACCTCACATAAATGTGGTTCCTTGCTATTGATCCAATTGTAACATTCTCCGGCTTTTTTTCAGCGTCACTGATGCGTCAAATCTCAAATAATGATAACCAATTTAACGCTACCTCCTGTGACTTGGGCGTAATCCTCGCAACAATTTAGAGTCAGCAGCTCGCGTAACTCTGGTCAAGTGCTCGCTCTAACTCATCCCTCGGGCTCAATAACGCTCGCATTACTCACGGCACAAAGGGCGATCCCTGATAAATAAGGCATAAGGGCACCCATTCACGCGATCTCACATTGTAGCCCCGGGTTAAGATGCCCAATAGGGCAGCCAGCTGTGTAATCGATGAAAATGGACTCGATTCTCGAAAGCAGGCGCTGAATGCGGAAAACAGTGGATCGGATGTAGCATTTGACCTCAGCAAGAACTGCATTGTTAGTTAGTCTGTTAAATCTGGCACGATTCTTGGCGAGTGCTTTACTGGAGCGGTATTTTTAAGGTTTGCCTTTGATTTGCTTTTATATTAGATGTTTTTATAGGTACTTTTTTGGATATCTAATTATAAAGTAGTAGAATCAGAAACAGGAAGAAGATGTAGAAAAGTAATTACTTTTTTTTGTAGAACTAGATAAAAACTCTACAGTGCAAGAAAGATGTAAAGATAAAATTAAGTCTAACTGATTTGAAGACAGTTATGAATAAAATTGACAAAGCGAGGAGAAAAGAAGTTGGGGCGGAAAGGCTCGATCTGGTGAAGGCGGGAATCCATTGGATGCGGGCGGCATGGGACCGTTCTGTGTGGAGAACAATGGGGGGAGGCCTATGTCCAGCTGTAGACGACTATTGGCTGAAATGATGATGATGTTTATAAAAATATCATATTTTTGAGCTTCCGATTTATATATTCACCTCAAATCTCGCTACCCTAATAAGCTAACGATTTTAAGACTGGAAATCCGCCACAAAAACCATTGTGAAACTATCAAAGCTAATGTCAATTTTGTGAGAGGATCACGGTTCTAAACGAAAACAGCAAATATTTTTATTTTCCACACGTTCCTAAAAGGAGGACGTTACAAGTTAATACCAATCAGGTTTCGAAATCTCGTTGCGATCGGCACACCTTCATGGGTATCGTTCAGATACAACTTAACACAATTAAAATCCGAAGGCGCTACTATCGAGATCTATCGAGATAAACTTTAAAAATCGATTGCTGACTCAGCACATCTCTATCCAAGTGCCAGGGCAGCCTGGTAGGGGGTTCCTCTTTGTACGCAGAGACAATAAGGCTGCCATAGAGAAATGATTAGGATTTACTTCTCGCTGGTAGCCATTCAGACTCCTGCTGATTAATATCTGCTTGTTATAAAATTAAATGCAAGCGCTCAACAGCAGATTTAATACTAACCAAATTGGAGGCAGAGTTTTTGATTTACAAGTCTCGATTTCTTGGACTTGGTTATGGACCGCATAGTCGCGTACACGTGTTATGGGATTTTTCAATTTAGGTATTTAAGTGAGGAGAGCAGAATCGAGTCCAATACTGGACCTTGGATTTAGATGAGACGTGACACATAAAAGCGTCAAAATATTATAATATAGGTACTTAGAGTCTTATTCATAAATGTTTGTTAAACCTTTGTTAACTAAATCGGTGTTATAAAGCAGATTTAAGTTCTATTTCCGATTTTTTTTTGTTTTTTTTTGTTTCAAACGTAAAAACTGCTTTTTATTCTAAGCTAGGTTAATTAAACGTTTATGAATAAAGCCCATTGTTTTAGTAAGAGTAAGAATTTCTACGTTCAAATTCACATTATAAACCTATTGGTTGCTGCGCTACCAACCTGTTAACTCTCCTTCCTCCAATTGTACCTCCTGTACCTTCACTCACTCACTCGCCAAAACACAGCGCTCGGCTCCTACGCCGGTTTTCTGTGAGGCCATGGTATCATTCAGGACGTGCCGACACTATAATGCCAAAGCGTGGCTCTCTCATGATATAATCAGATTTTACGTGATAGGTGGCAGACGAGCAGACAGATCTCCCGATGGTAAGTGATTATATTGGTTACGATTAATAATTGGTATTCTGGTATACGGATACCAGAATACCAATTATTAATCGTAACCAATCGCTAATGCGCTAATGCGTTGCCTTTTAAAAAAGAGTACGCTCTTCTTTACACGTTGGCCGTGTGGTCCCCGGCAGGGTAGAATAGGCCACCCTTACTCTTACCGAGGTGTCGTAAGAGGCGACTAAGGTAAAGCTGCTGGCATGATCATCAGCACCCAGAGAAGGAAAACTCTGCATTTATATCAAAACCCTCGCAAACCCGTCTGCCAAGCGTGGTGAGTATGGCAATTACCCCTCATGGGATTGAGGGAGGCCCGTGCCCCAGCAGTGGGGACTTAAATGGGCTGAAGATGATGAGATGATTCTGGTATTGCAGTTCTTCTGATTTTTTAGGACTACACAAATTCACTATTACGTGATACGCCGCTTTCCCAACTACCGAAACCAGGGTTGGTAATTTCAATTCCGGTTTAGTATCGTTCAAAAAGTACATGTTCAATCTTTTACAATACGCACTCCAATTTCTACTGTCCACACTGAACTCGCCTAATATTCCAACGATTTTTGAAAGTTTGTTCCTCGTTCAGCCACTGATTAATATAAAAGATGTGCTGCGTAGTTAAGGTGACGGGTAGGGCACACTAGCGACGCCAATCAATTTTAAGTTTTATTTTAACATATTTTGGGGTTACCTCCAGGCAAACACTTAATTTTTTTTATTAAATAACCATGCACAAATATCGGGTCAGTTTTTGTACGCGAAAAATTGATTAACGCTAAAAGTGGCCGCTTTTGGCGGTAATCAATTTTTCGCGTACGCGTTGGACCCAACATTTGTGCATAGTTGTTTAAAAAATAGTATACGTGTTAGCCGAGGTTGAAGCCCCGAAATTGTTTAAAAAGGAGAACAAATTTGAGACAAAGGGACGAAGTTCAGCTCATGCTGCCTCGAGTGTACACCCTCGGTCAGCGCTGGTTTTCAACTTCTCCCGGCTCTCTAAGGTTTAAAATAGATCCGGATTAGTAGCTAAAAATTAAAATCGATTGGCGTCGTTAGTGTGCCCTACCCGTCACCTTAACCTTAACGCTACACAGAACCTCATTTAACAAGTACCTTACACTAGATTAATAAAGCTACCCTCTTAATACTTAACAGGGTTAAATTAATTATAGTTATCTGTCTTTCCTATGGTCAATGTGTCAGCTTATTCCTTGTAATATAACTATTGGTAATGCTAACTATTGCTCTTAAAACATAGTTTTGTTTATATCAGTTTAAATACGGATCAAAGAAGCGGCTCTCAATCAAAACTTTATAACAAGTCTCAAAGTCATTACCTCACTATGTTTAAGATACCATGATGCAGGTTGTAAATGGTTATAGATAACCATAAAAACCCTACAGCACTCAATGAGACCGCTCAGTTAGCGCGAGACACAAAAAGGCAGCTACAATCAGCCCTCACAAATGGTCGCAAATCGTCAGGTGTTTGCTGCGCAAGCGCTGGTAATCCGCACCGCACACTCTAATAAACCAAAGGTCAGGATAGGGTAATGAGCGGGACGGTCAAGTATAGCGTAGTATTGGTACGTTTTCCAAAAAATGCAAGTTTTGCCTAACACTTATATATTTAGTATCATATTTAGCATAAGGACTGTAACGGTGGCGAACTCCTTCATTGCTGGCAGTATTAATACTATGGCCAATTATTTAAAAGAAAGAAGTTTTTCAATTTTAGAAGAGTGACGGTTTTAATGTGATTGCCTACAGATCTGATGCTGGTTGACTCTTAAAGTTTAACTCTTTACCTACCCCGACCTCCGGAGGGCGCTTATCGAATAGCTGTCACTCTCGGAGGAGTCGCGTCCGCGGTATAACTCGTGCGAGTGGCTATTGTTGCTATAACCATTTATTGCAGATTTCTTTGGAATAAACGTATTAACGTATATGAGAGTTTCATTGCACGAAAGGACCTAGGCCCGGACTTTGAGACCCGAAGAATGCCCCTAAGAACATATGATGAGGTTTCGTAATAAATTCATAATGTATGTAATATATTCGTAATATATTCCTATAATGGAACATATATGAATCTCGTAGACCACCTCTGTTTTTCCAATTATTTTTTCAAAAAGAGTTTGAAACTTTAGATTCGCTATTGTTTGACATTTTTTTAAAATAGCGGCCATGGATAAAACCTTCCAACCAAAATACATCGAAAATGTAATTTTAAGTAAAACTTTGTATGGCGTCAGGTTTTCAAGTTATAGTTAGCTGCTAAAAACTATAAATTGATGAAAAATGCTAAAAAGACCCGTTTCCTTTTATTATATAGTCTATTTTACCCCTTTTACCATAGATTCAAAGTCAGGGAAGCTCAGGAACAGGAGGTGGGCTTGTGGTTGTTACACGCTCGGCTCATGCGCAGAACCCAGATATGTAACAGAATTTCCACGCTCGCTCCACTGAACGACATAGCTATTCCCGCTCCTGCTTATACGCTGTAGTCGCACCTTCAGTAGTCACTCAGGAAACAAAAGGTGAGTAAATGATTGTTACACGCGCGGCTCGTGCGCAGAACCCAGATGTTTAACAGAATTTCCACGTTAGCTTCGCTCAGCGACAAAGCTTACCCGCTCTCGCTTATACACTATGGTCACACTTTACCATAAGGTCAGAGCCTCAGGGCCGCTCGGGAAACAGGAGGTGAGCCCGTGATTGTTACACGCGCGGCTCGTGCGCAGAACCCAGATGTTTAACAGAATTTCCACGTTCGCTCCGCTCGGCAATAAAGCCTATATGGGAATGTTATTCAGTCTTTAATATGGAGCGATGATAGTTTAGCGGTTGAGGATGTGCGCCTTCTGAACTGAAGGTTGTAGAATCGAATTCGAGCACGCAACTCTCTAATTTTTTTTTATTCAGATCTGCTCCCCCTTATAGCTCTGGTACTAATGCTAGCCCTTTTTAACTTTGCATATTGGAAAAGATGACATGAGCTTTAGTAATGTAACGATCACATTTTGTAATAAGGCGCAGTTAGTTTCAGATTGTATTTCAAAGTAGGCGAAAATGATTTTTTGGCTTGTTATAACCATGATCCAGTTAATTTAGTATACATGTTTGTAAATGAGCTTGAAGTTCAGTTCCTATCTTATGAATTTAATCATAGTGCTGATGCTGATTACCTGCGACGACCAGTTTGGATAAAGGTGCCAAAAATTGTGGCGTCATTCCAATTTCACGCAATAATCACGACAAGGCCATTCAAAATCCCTCAAACACTGGCGTCACTCCGGCTATAATTTTCGATCGGCTACTCTGTTAATAGGCATACTGTTTATTGGTGCCTCCGTGGCGCGGTGGTCGCACTTTAAAGCGATGACTCCGTTCGGGGGCCTGGGTTCGATCCCCAGGTTGGGCCAAAATTCGTACCTAAGTTTTTCGGTTAAGAAATTCTCAGTGTCGGCCCGGAATTTGGAAGTTGGCGGTGCCTCGGAAAGCACGTTAATCCGTTGGTCCTGCGCCTGATCCCTATTCGGTCGTGTCACACTGGTGTCCCATCGAAATATGAGGGTAAGGGAATAGAGCGTGCACTTGTGTCTGCGCAAACACTTGTGCACTATAATATGACCTGCGTCGATGGCTGATCGCTGTGATTGGCCGCCATGACCGAAATATCGGTTTGAAGGACATATTATTGATTTCGAAAAGAGATCCCCATCCCGGTTGGTCGCTAAGTTTTCTATGTGTATACCCAAGCCTTAGTAAGTTTACGCGTAGTTACGCGCAGTCACTAGGTCATATCGGTATTTATTTTATTGTATTCTCTATTTACGACGGTGTTTAGCGATGGGAGTACGATAGGGTGCCGGCTTATATCTCAAACGTCCTCTAGTTGGACTGACAATCTCTTTTATACATGTTTTATTGATGGGGGGGTTCCATTGATGTTTCCGTTATTAATGGGTGGTGATGCTGAGATACCTTTGTTCGATGACTTGAGGTCAATGATGGAAAACTTTAACCTGAATTGGAGATTATTAATTTATAATACATTTGACTTAATGAAGGATATTAATATAATGATTTTTTTGTTATTAAAAAGGTATAGAATATTGCCCCACTGGTGTTTTATTGGGCCTATGCCTAGATAGACAGACCAAATACAAATTTAGAAATCAGCTTACCATCTATCTATACTATTTATTAAAAGGTAATTCCTACAAACAGCGGCAACGTTTATATGTAATCCGAAAACACGAAACGCTTGCGCGATGTAATCGACACCTAGCGCCATCTATTGGTATAAAGTGGAACTAATGCCCCGAACCGAAGTAAGATAGCTGGTACTAAATAAAACAACAAAGGGACGATTTTCTCATTCGTGGTTAACTGGACTAATAGTTACAAAAGTTAGTTATCGCTTGTTACCACGGCTGCTGTAACGTAGCCAAGCCGCTGGTGTAACGTAACGTCAATGCATGCATTAGTCCCCGTCTTAATTATTAATTAATTCATCGGAAATCTAAAAAACTCAATTGGTTATATAGTCAAATAATCCTTTCCTGATCGTATCAGAAATGATAAGATCCGCCGGAGAACTGAGGTCACAGACATAGCCCAAAGGATTGCATGTCTCAAGTGGCAATGGGCAGGGCACATAGCGAGGAGAACAGACGGCCGTTGGAGCGGAAAGGTCCTCGAGTGGAGGCCACGTACAGGAGGTCACAGCTGTGGCCCCCCACAAGGTGGACCGACGATCTGGTGAAGGTTGCGGGAATCCATTGCACAGGACCGATCTGTGCAGAGAACATTGGGGGAGGCCTATGTACAGTAGTGGACGTCTATTGGCTGAAATGATGATGATGATGAATCCTTACACTACGGAACAAAAATCCAGCCTAATTTGGCTACAATAAATTACAACCGAGTCGAGTTTCTTACAAAGTAGCCTATTGCAAGTAGGCTTTTGATGGTAAACAAATTGACCAGCTACACAAGTAGTGTGGCTGGTCAATTAACTGATAACAGAAAACTAGTACGTAAATACTAGTAAATATTTACGAACTAGTTTTCTGTTATCAATCCTCCCAAAATCTTAAGTACACGCACAATTCACGCAGTTTATCAAATAGTCTTATCAAAATCAATTGGCTATTCCCTCTACGGCTAAATTGACGCATATAGTTCCATTTCACCCTTCAAACGATAGTATTAATGCAAATTCCTTGCCATAAAAGCTTTAAATTTTGTTAAATAAATTGCGTTCGAGCGAGGCAGTTATGTGGCTCGATTCAAATGATCTTAGTGCCCTTTGGAGTAATACAATAAACCACGTTGGTACAAGTATCATTGTGTAGTTCGCCTTCGTTATAAACCTTAACACAGTATAATAGAGTGTGTTTTTTTATTGCTTAAACGGGCCGATGAGCTTGCGGCTCATCTGATGGTAAACGCCAGAGCATAGTCATGCCGCTGCCTACCGTGAAAGAAGAACTCTTTTGAAGCCTCGTTTAAATAATTAAATTGAAAATTTAAAAAAGCCCCCGACACAACTAAAGCTCTTTCGTTTGATACCTCTATTGAGGCAGTTGGAACAAAAAATAGGTTATTCGTCATTTTATGACGGCGGCCATCTTGGATTTGAAATTTTTCACAATTAATAAATTCTGCTAATCAAGCCCTTTTATATCATACCTATATTGTGGGAGCTATGTTAAAACATAAAATCCAAATCTTTGTGACGGCGGCCATCTTGGATCGATTTTTATCCAACATAGCTAAGAACACACCCTCCTTATTCATCTTTCAAACAAAAAAAAAACAAAATCAAAATTGGTTCATTTGTTCGGGAGCTACGATTCCATAGACAGACACACAGACACGTCAAACTTATAACACCCCGTCGTTTTTGCGTCGGGGGTTAAAAAGGACATGTCGTAGCGATCACGGAACACCGCGACATTCGCGCTCATTCCCGAGTATTAAGGATGATTAGAAAGATGTATCAAAGAAAGAAAGATAACATTTATTACTATCAGTGTTTTGATTTAGGTAGAACACGCCATCGATGCCTATAAATGAATGTATATTTTGCAATAGCGTTTGCATAAAAAAATTAATGGAGTGTAAAATGAATCTATGGTTCTATGGCAGAAGTGCCAATCCCAATATAGTATACTTATAGGACTTGCGGCAGATGAGAGAGTACCTATTTCATTATGCTACGAGTGTGGAGCTGCGGACGACGCGGCGGAACACACGCTTGCGTATTGTCAATTTGACTAGGGATCAATAGCGCCAGGCACTGGTGGCGAAGGTTGGCCAGAACCTCACCCTTGTCACTACAGTGGAAGCTGGCAGGAGAGGAAGTCTGGTGAGCAAGTGGTGGCAGGGAAGGAAAGCGGCTGAGCGTGCGCGGGAGTAACATCATTCCGCCGACGCGCTCCGAAGAGCGAGGAGGGGTCGGAGACGCCGACAATATGCGCGTCTTCTTCCACTCCTTGGAGGTGGTGAGCCAGCGCACGGTACGGGGACCAACGCCGGCATGACCGGCGGTAACCTCCTCCAGTGCTCGTTAGGGACGGCTGCTCACCCTCGGTGACCCAAACAGTCTCAGCGTCCTTCCCACCGTTTAGGTGAGCTTTTAGACCAGGGGGTCGTGCACATTGCTTCGAACCCGTAAACATGATCTCCCACCATGGACGATGAGAGGGTGCCCAAAAAGAGTACGTAAGAATGATGCATGACTGCTATGTTCAAAATGGTCAACTGTTATACTCGAGCGAAAGAATCGTAGCAGTCGATGTCATATTTCATTCGTAATTAAAAAATGAAATACTCTTCGCCAAACGGAAGTATTTGCGCTTAGTGCACTGCGGTGTGCTGTTTCATCGAACTGTATCGAAGTCTTTGTACAAATTGGTTTGTTATTTGTATCAAAGAGCTTTCCGTCACAATTTATTGTATACCTATGAAGAAGTTACTATAAAGGGTGTATCTGTGAACATTTACATCCCTTTAACCACATTTTCTATCAACCATTCTGAACAAAATTTGTTCTATGACTTTTGGAAATTCGCATAAAAAAATTTCAACTTCTCATACTAAGTCGGTCACGTGACTCGGTCATTTTGTATGGGGAGTCGAAAAAATGTTCAACAAATTTCGAAAAGTCGTAGAACAAATGTTGTACAGAATGGTTGGTAGAACACGTGGCTAAAAGGATGTAAATGACCACAGATACACCCTGTATGTAACCCAAACCACAGCCCAAACTATCATTACCAGATGTTGGTATAAGATAGACTTATTTTTGTACTTACACTGATTTCTTACAGCTAAAGAATAAAGTGGATATACCTCAAATGTCGTGATTAATTACAAAAAGGTGAAAAAAATCCCTTGATTTACATATTCAATAAAAAACTTAGTTTTATGTAATAATCCTCAAATTTAGTCAAAATTGATGCATCTGCAATAATTTAGGACAGGCAAAATTAATTTTAGGATGTACAATAAAAATGTCGGGAATATCCATATTAGAATATACATTTTACAGTGTTAAATTGTCTAAGGTATCGACTCAAGTACATAAATAACTCTACCTAATTCCGACCTCTGTATATTACCTTACTTTATGATGTAATCTATACAAAAAGATAAATGTATGCTTCTATTGAAAAAAATGAAGACAGTTTTATTTATTCTCACGTATAGTTCAACTTTTTTTTTTTTGGTCAATAAGCCAACGCTTGACCACAATCGCACCTGATGGAAAGCGACTGATGAGGTCTAGGATGATACGCGTTTGCCTAAAAGATGCCTGTTCACTCTTGTAAATTGTATACAAGTAAAGTAATTGTTTAATATGGTAACACATATTATATTTTTCTTTACTTTAATATACATACCTAAATATTTTCTATGTTGGTAACACTGTTGTTTTGAGTTGTCAGTGCGAGTAACAAAATAAATGGCGGTGGTTCTGCAAAAGTGATCGTGTTTTAATTAATAATTTAGATTTTGAACATTATACGCAGCGACAGTAATCTTTACCAAAAAATATGCCAAACCTCACAACATAATAAACAAACGTTACATGTCCAGAAGATATAGTGTAACAATTAAGAGATCCAATTACTGTCGCAGTAATTAACGGCTTACACGTAGCGGGGCAATCAATACATCTGCAGCAAATGTTAGCCGTGTTCGGTATGATTGGTGCCGCTCTCTGTAGTGCCGCAGATGTAGCTAGGGTGGCCAACGGACTTCTACTACATAGCACTTAAACCTATTTTGTATTAGTAGACCACGATCAGCTTCTTCCTCTATGCTCGGCGTCTCTCTCCGAGATCGAATCCGAAATGAAGTGATCCGGCAGAAAACCAAAGTTATCGACTATTGCTCACCGGATTAGCAAGCTTCAGTGGCAGTGGGCTGGCCATATTAGCCGCAGAACCGACAACCGATGGGGTAAACGAGTTCTGGAGTGGAGACCGCGTCTTGGCAAACGTAATGTAGGGCGCCCTCTGGCTAGGTGGGGGGACGATCTGCGCAGGATGGCTGGCAAGAGCTGGATGCGAGAAGCCATGGATAGATCACAGTGGCGAACAATTGGAGAGGTCTACGTCCAGCATGTGGACTGCGATAGGCTGATGATGATGAGACCACGATCCAGAATTTGAGATGTCAGGAGCCCAATTCTCGTGCTCGTGATATTTTGAAAACATGGCGGATATCACCTATAAACCATACAAAAGATTTTGTTTTGGTGATATATGTCGTAAGATGATATATGTCACGAGCCTGAGAATTGGGCTCCTGGTACTGAATTATCTATTTAATTGTTTGCGGAAATAGGGTTAAGAGAAAAAAGTTTTTATTTCATAACAGTGAAGTGCCTATTTTATACATAATGACTAGGCCATAGGTGTAATTGAAATTCAATCCGGTCCTAGGCTCGATATAGTTCTTACTAGGGTCGACTTTTTTGTGTTAAGCTGTAGTGTACCTTCATTTTTTTTAGTATCTTAAAATTTACGGATTTTTATTGGAAAAAGTACCTGACATAAATTAAAACTTCATGTTACTTATTTATTTAATAAGTAACATGAAGTTTTAATTTTTGTCTGGTACTTTTTCCAATAAAATCCGTAAATTTTAAGATCAACAAATAGTGATCAACAATGTTGAGATAACCAACACACCTTTACTTTTTTTACTTTTCAAGAACAACACAAAAATTGTACTATATTTTTAAGTTAATGGTGACATTTTGTAAAACTTTTTTTTTTAAAAGAGTAACTGCTGAGTTTCTTGCTGGTGTCTTCTTGGCAGAAAACTACATTCCGAACCAGTGGTAAACATGTTGACATTCATAAGTGTTCTGTATGGACCTAAATTGAATAAACAATTTTCATTTCATTTCATTTCAACATTAATATTTAATTTGTTTGTTTTAACCCTAGTAACATTGTTGCGGCTTAACAGTAAATGATTGCTAAGTCGACGAAGTCAATGGTTTCAGAGTAAAGTGCGCAAAATATTCGTTTTCATCACAAATTTTATTATAAGAGACTAACTCACTCCTCCTCTTTTTACCGAGTAATTCCCAGTTGCGTCCAAAGCTGTCGCTTCGGAGCCCAGGGTACGCTTGGACTATCATTTAGGACTCGGAAAGTCTGGTAATTAAGTACAATAAAACGACTGCCGTCTGTAGTTGATATTTGAAATAGCAATCTTTTGCAAAAAAAAAGATTTCACAACATCACATACATTGATCTGACTCCGAGATAGGTAGCTCAAGCACCTGTATTACGGATATCAGAATCAACAGTGAGATTACAAATATACATATAATACTTTTCTTTTGCAAATACATACCTACTTATAATACATAGCACACACCCAGACCAATACAAACAAACATGTTCATGTACACAAATGTTTGTATTGTGCGGGGATCGAACCCGCCACCCTTATATCAGAGGCAGCGTTCACTACCACTGTTCCAATCGGGTCGTCTGCAATTTATTATTAAGTAAATAACACACTTAAAAATTTAAACTCGTGTTCAGGCGGGACTCGAACCCACACCTTCCACAATCCGGGTGAATGTTCTACCAATTAGACCACTGAACGCGTTTCTAAGCCGACGAAATTTGTAAGTGCTTGATTCATGAGCAATATGAGCTGTCGATAGTCTCATCAATATTATAGGTATATTTACAATATCCAGTGGAAATATTATTACAAATATTTGACAACCATTTAAGATGAGACTGCTAAATCAATAATTGAATTTTTTATAGCAATCCTTTGCAATTTATTCGTAAGTAAATAACACACTTAAAAAAATCATCTCGTGTTCAGGCGGGACTCAAATCCACACCTTCCACAGTCCGGGTGAATGTTCTACCAATTACTGCCGTCTGGTCTTCGCAACCCTTAGACAAGGAACCAGACCAACTGGATCACGGTTACACGTTCAGAATCTCTCAAATATTGTAGGTATCCGAGACGTGCAGGTTTTCCTCACGATGTGTTAACTACCGTCGAACTTATGGTAGAAATATGCACATCGATTTGAAAAATCCAGAGGTGCGTGCTCGGATTCGAACGACTCAAGAAGAGATTTAAACCGTAATATAAGTAAAAGGTCGATGCCTTTTGTCGACTAAAAGCTGCCTAGGAAGCCTTACGCAAGGTGGTTAAACAAAGCCTCAACGGGTCACATGTGGCCCAGGTCCGAGGTTCAGTATAGCTGATTTAAACCCAACCAACGAAACTAAACAAAGTCAACCAACAAAGTAATCTCATCACGTTCCCTTTTAATGAAGACCTTATTTGAGAGGGCAATATATTTATTTAATCTGAATAGTTTGAAGTCGAGTCAAATTGCGCGCGCAGTTAGGCTATCATGGCGGCCAAATAAGGGCTGTTTATTAAGGGAAGGATGCAGGAGATTGGTAATCGCGCTGCTATTTTTGTAATTCGTTCTAATCCATGTGCGTATTTCTATCATTAGCTCGTCAGTGAGCCAATATACTTTTTCAGAAGAAGAAGATTTATGCTCGCGCTACTGGTATAATTGGTTGCCATGTAAGCTGGATTTGTGATTTTGTGAGACCAGGAGCCCAATTCCCGTGCTCGTTTTTTCATGCGACATATATCACTAAAACATAGTTTTTTTTGTATGGTTTTCAGGTGATATCCGCCATCTTTACAAAATATCACGAGCACAAGAATTGGGCTCCTGGACCACAATTCTCGTGCTCGTGACATTTTTTTTCATACGACATATATCACTAAAACATTTTTTGTATGGTTTTCAGGTGATATCCGCCATCTTTACAAAATATCACGAGCACGAGAATTGGGCTCCAGGACCCCAATTCTCGTGCTCGTGACATTTATTTTCACACGACATATATTATAACTCAAACATAGTTTTTTTTTTTTATGGTTTATAGGCGATATCCGCCATGTTTTCAAATTATCACGAGCACGAGAATTAAGCTCCAGAAAACCATACAAAAAAACTATGTTTTAGTGATATATGTCGTATGAAATTAAATGTCACGAGCACGAGAATTGGGGTCCAGGGGCGCAGTGACTACCGCATTTTTGACGAGAAACTAACATTGCTGTATTGTCATTGTAAACATTTTTTAAATGAGTCAGCTAGATATAAATTACCTCTATTGTTGTAGCATAAGTGTATCTTTATGTATGGTAGAGATATTTGAGATAGTGATAGTAGTTCAAAGTCAATTAAAATATCTGCCCTGGTTCATATTTTAGAGCTAAAGATGCAACTTTTCATTAGTGAACAAGGTCCAACGCATCGCCCTAGGCTTGCGTCCTGTTAGAGATGGTCACACTCATATACAGGGAGTGTAAAGCTAGCAGGCGCTTAGGCTTACCCTTCTCCCATAACACTCTGCTACGTCGTTGGCGTAGTGGGTAGTGCGTCACACTATAAAGCGACAGCTGCACTTGGGGTCCCGGGTCCGGCCAAAAATTTGAACCTGAGTTTTACTGTTGAGAAATTCTTGCGTCAGCCCGGAGTCTGGATGTTAGCGGTCTTGTAACCCCATGCCTCGGAAAGCACGTTAAGCACACTAGTGTCCCATCGGAATATGAGGGAAAAGGAATAAAGAGACAGTCTTAAGATTTAACTAATAAATAAACTAACACATTTATATTAAGAAAGCTGTACTCATCTATAATTGATACATGTATCAGAACTGTAGTGAGAATTGTGATATATATATAGCGAACAGATCATGCATGTATTGTTGGTGTGTCTTTAATAAATAAATAGAGTGCACTTGTATACACTTGAGCACTATAATATATCCTGCGTAAGTATCTGATCGTTGAGATTGGTCACTTAAGCCGAAGTCGGCTGGAGGCTATTATAATACTCTCCTAGATACCTCTAAACCTTCAAGAACGTATGCCTTTTTACAGGGCCGGCGGCGCACTTGTGACTTCTTTAGTGTATTATGGATGAAAAAGTCCATGGGTGGCGGCAATGTGTCCATGGGCAGTGGTAATCGCTTACCAGTTGACCCGTCTGGTCATCTGCCCCCTCCTCCTCATCTTAGCGTGTAATTCCCGGTTGCGTTCTTAGCCTACTCTTTGGAGCCCGGAGTACACTACCATCATTCAGGATTTGGGGAGTCTAGTAATTACACTGAAGTGACTGCTGTCTGACCGCCTGCCCATTATTTCATAAAAAAAAGAAAGTGTCTGAACGGAGATCTGCACATTTATAATAATAATAAATGCCAGAAACACAGTTTAATCGTACATACAGTTGTTTATAAGTTTTCAAGTATCATCTGTTCAGCCTGCTCGCAGACATATTTGCATGTCACATTTAGTTATCATACCAATGCCCCTCGCACGTCTAACAGACGTGCGAGAGGGGGCAATGGTTAAAGGAAAGCGTTTTTTAATTTACTTTCCTTCTACCCAGATTGGGCCTCCAGTTCACTTACTTGGCAACACACGGCGCCAGCACTACATCACGCCAGTTTATTGTGAGGCCGTGGTATCAATCCAGTTGAGCCAGCGCATTCATGCTGAGGCTTGGCTCTCCCACGGATTCGTCGGACACTGTCTCATATATTCATCTGAACACCCTGTGAAAAGATAAACTGTATTAAGTAAATCGGATAAATAACAAGCGTTAAACAGACTAAGATATTAGCCTAAGGGTAGAGAGCATGTTGTTCATAATTTAAAGGATAAAACCCGTCTTTGTTAATATGCCTAAATCAATTCATGAGAACATGTTTTAAAAGGCTATCAATCTTTGTAAACTTTATTTTATGCATGATATAATAGAGTTGGTTTAATAATAAAATGAGTATCTTGAGTACCTACATACATATACTATATTTTAACCGTATGGGAGAACCACGCTTCGGGCTTTCCAGAGTGATACCAAGGCCTCACAAAAAACAAGAAGCAGCGCCTGCACTGCATTTCGCCGGGTTACCGAATACCCGATTCAGGGGGAAGGGGCATTTAAAAGCAGGCAGTGACGAGGCAGTTTTGCAATCGCTTACCATAGCGTGACCCATCTGCTCGTTTGCCATCTATGACATAATATCCTCCAGCCGATTACGACTACGGCGGCTAATTTCAACGATCAGACACGTACGCAGGATATATTATAGTGCTCATGTGTGTGCGCAAACACAAGTTCCTCTATTCTCTTACCCTCATAATCCAATAGGACACCAGAGTGACACGACCAGAGGGGGATCGGGTGCAGGACCAACGGCTTAACGTGCTTTCCAAGGCACAGGGGGTACAATACCGCCAACTTCCAGACTCCGGGCTGACACTAAGAATTTCTTAGTTACAAATTTTTGGCCCTATCCAGGGATCAAACCCGTGGCCTCTTGCGCAGCCGTCGCTTTAAAGTGCGACTTACTAACCATCTTCAATTCCTTACAATCATAAATAATCAAAGTGGTGGCATCACTATGGAACCGATAGTTTCACAGTAAGGACGACGATACCACTGCTATTTACTATATTAAACTGTTATATTTTATCTGATTGTGTTAATACCGCGATAAATATATAAACGTAGTGCACGCACAACAATTAAATTATCATAGGAAGTCACCGCACGCGACCGACGAGTTATCGAGACAACGACGATGCGCCCGCGCATCGTCGCAAAACGAGTATCTCAAAAAATCGTAAAAGTGCTTACTGTTTCTACCACGTACCTCAGTCCTGTGGAACGGTTTGCCTGCAGGAGTATTTCCCGATGGCTACGACTTAGGGACCGTCAAAAGAAGAGCGTCATCATCATCGTCATCGTCAGCCCATTTCAGTCCCCACTGCTGGGGCACGGGCCTCCCTCACATGAGGGGTAATTGCCATACTCACCACGCTTGGCACACGGGTTGGCGAGGGTTTTGGTATAAATGCAGAGTTTTCCTTCTCTGGGTGCTGATGATCATGCCAGCAACTTTACCTTAGTCGCCTTTTACGACACCTCGGTAAGAGTGAGGGTGGCCTATTCTACTCTGCCGGGGACCACACGGCCAACGTGTAAAGAAGAGCGTACTCTTTTTTTAAAAGGCAACACATTAGCGATCTACGGATGTTCTAGGGCGGGGTTGATTACTTTTGATCAGTTGACATATTGGAGTCACATGGTAAACACTTGCGCATAAGTATCAGATATCATGTAATATCAGACAAACTTCACGGAATCGAATAGCTAGAAGGGCAAAAAAGGCTTGGCATGTGTGCCAGAAAAGTTACCAACACTATGGATGCCAAAAAACGTGTTAAGTAGACAAAGTGGACCTTGGTGTCCGAAGCACCAAGGTGCTTTTTTATTGATAGGTGGCAGATTAGCAAACGGACAGTGAAGTCACAATTAATCTGACAACCTTTGAACTCCCCTTTTTCCTCCCTATGTATCCGTAGCGCAGGCGTCTCTTAATATTCTGTATGGCTGTGAGTGCTGTGAGTGCTGTGATACCTGTCACTACTCCAGACGAGCTGGGGATACTTCTGGCAATAGCCACAGTAAGGGAGTGGTGTCCCCAATTGAAAGATCATGTGATAAATAGGGAAGTTTCATTGAAAAGCAAAATTGTCGACTTATGCGGTTTCAAAAGGGCACGTCTCGCTGGGTGGCTGACGTTAGTTTCCCGAGTTATTGGTGGAACAGATCGAACGCGTCCCGGTCTCGGAATGTTGTACCCACTCGATACTGAGGGCCCACCACAGCACGCTTTTGCATAAATAGGCCAGCTCGATCTGAGTGATACCACGGCGTCACATAGAACCGACGCGAAGCAGGGCTTACGCTGTATTTTGCAAAGTGAGTGAGATGGTACCGGAGACCTAGGAGGGGGAAAGGGAGGGGTGAGGGGAAAAAAAGCTTGGCAGCGCACTTGTGACTCCAATGGTGTTGCGGGTGTCAATAAACTGCAGCAATCGCTTACCATTAGGTGATTCGTCAGCTTGTCTACCACCTTATCATCATCAGCAACCCACACTCGTCCACTGCTGGACATAGGTCTCCCCTCATGTACGCCACTGCTCCCAATTTTCGGCCACTCCCATCCAGCCCACACTCAGCCAGCCTTCGAATGTCATCATCCCATCTTGTCGCAGGGCGTCCAACAGTACGCTTACCGCGTCGCGGTCTCCACTCAAGGACTTTACGGCTCCAACGGCTGTTAGTTCTGCGGCTAATATGACCAGCCCACTGCCACTTCAGTTTGCTAATTCGGTGGGCTATGTCAGTGAATCTGGTTCTCTGTCGGACCACCTTATCACATTAAACAAACTAAAATTGTTGACTTATGCGGTTCGAATGGGGCACGTCTCGCTGGGTGGCTGACGTCAGTTACCCGAGTTATTGGTGGGACAGATCGTGCGCGTCCCGGTCGCGGAATGTTGTACCCACTCGATACTGAGGGCCCGCCAAATAGATACGAGTAGAAACAGAAGGCCAATGTAGAACAGTTAACGGGGTTAGCTGCTTAATTTGACCAAATTAATATTAGCAGGGGTGAAATTTATCATTTAGTAAAACTGAGTAGGAACTAGCGATCATGGGTGGTGACCCCGAATGGTGATTTAAAAAAAAATGCTTATTTCTTTTTTAAGAGCTGGCAGTGCATCTGTGGTTTCTAGAGTGTTGCAGATGTCCATGGGCGGCGGTGATCATTACGATCAAATGCGCCGTGACCCCGACGCGATTGCCGTCGCCAATGGACACCCGGAACACCAGTGGAGTGTGATGCCAACCTTTTCTTATCCATCCCGAATGGGGCCTCCAGTACCCTCACATTCTTATCTTATCTGTGATGGGCCATTTTTATGAGGCACGTCAACCCTAAGGGATGTTTTGTACCTCCCCTATCCCTTGCACTCCTATTCCCGAAGCATTAATTTCATCAGCGTCACGATGTCTATCGAATAGAAGTGCCTGTAGTCTTCTGGGTCCCTCACTTACTCGATATCACTTCGATCGAGCCGGCCCTTTCATGCCGAAGCATGGCTTCCTATATTCCTATATAAACATGATACAGCATCCCCTTTCCTAATCTTGTATCACAGTGACCTTCTGATGCTTATCTGCTATGTGGTGCGCTTCTTGAACACGTGGAGTCATCTTTGCGTTTGATTTTTGCATTTTGAAGAAATGTCGGCACGATTGTGACCTACTCGTACCTATGTCAGACTCTGACACATCGGCTTACCCAAATCTGTCTATGATTCACCAATGAGGAAATACAAATTATGAGATTTACGGAATACATACGTACCTACTCCAAACCTTTAAGAAAATACCCTAAGGCCGGCAGAGTGGAAATCTAATCCAAGATTTTTGGTTTATGAGATAATTACTTCTTCTTTAGTGTCATTCCCGGTTTCGCCCAAAGTGGTTGCCTCAGAGCCCAGGGTACCATAAATAATAAATCGGAGTCTGGTATTTACAGTGAAGCGACTGTCGTCTGATCTCTACAATCCTTTAACAGAGGAAACAGACTAACTGAATCATGGTTACACATTTCAGAAATTATCCGAAACGTGCAGGTTTCCTTACGATGTATTCCCTCAACCCGAGCTGTCGTGCTACTTTAAATTCGTTATTTTTTTTTATAGTGACACAATATATTTGCTTTCACCAGCCTGATAAGCAAGAGAAAAGCCCACGTTACAATTACAACGGAAGCAATGTAGGCATGCAAGGCATCACCTCCGTTGTCATATTGGTCCGCGAGATTATTTTTCACGCTTCGTTTGAATGAATCTATATTGTAGGAAGGAGGAAATAGATGCGCCGGAGTTCCATTTCTTAATGGTGCGGCAGAAATAGGAACTGCCAAATTTTTTAGTCCGTGTTTGAATTTTTTTCACTGTGAAGCGGTGACAGCGTTGTCCGGCGCGTGTAGTTCTGTGATGGAAAAGGGAAGGTGGGATGAGGGAGGTTTACTTTTAAAGTAAGACACGTACAAATAATAAAACACGTCTGTAAATGTTACTGCCTCGTTGGAAAAGGAATAGAGAGTGCACTTGAGTTTGCGCAATCACCTGCCGTAGCCGAATTGGTGGGAGAAATACATTATTATTATTCTCACGATTCCGAACAATACCGTTTTTCTTTCAAAACATCATTTTTCAAGCGCTAATCGTGTCTGGCTATTGTTGCCTCCAGTCTATCGGCGTAAAACGATTCTGTTCGCACGCGGTCACGCATTAGATGCGCCAGAGTCCCGCGGGGAGAAGAACCTATCTGAATGTAAGGCACTTTATAGATGGCGTCAGGTGCAGTTATGATAGGAAGGTGAAAGCAAGTGTCTCATCGGTTTTTTTATGTGATAGGTGGCAGACGAGCAGACGGAACCCCTGATGGTAAGCGATTGCCACCGCCCATAGACACCCGCGACACCAGTAGTGTCACAAGTGCGCTGCCAACCTTTGAACCTCGGTCAAGTAGCAAAACACAGCACAATGCTGCTTCACGCCGGTTTTCTGTGAGGCCGTGGTATCAATCCGGTCGAGTCAGCCCATTCATGCCGAAGCGTGGCTCTCCCACCCACATTGTGGTAGGAAGGAAAATGGTGTTTTTCTATTTAATATAAAAGTTGTGATCATAACAGTTCGTTTTAATACTGCCGTCCCCTAGGTGAGTTCCCTTATTCTCGTTGTAGTGCCGCCGTCACGAATGATAGGTAGGCCTTCATATTCCATCGTTAACAGTAAGTACAAAGACAATCGAGCCAAACCGGTTAACAGCCATCAGATCCTTGCATCACTAAATACCGTGCCGAAGAGTGTAGCAGCGGTGTGCTGTGTTTCGCTGCGTGAGTGACACTCTACTGGTGTCACGGGTGTCTATGGGCGGCGGCAATCGCTTACCACCAGGCGATCCGTCTGCTCGTCTACCACCTATCACAAAAAAAATACACCACTTAGTTACGGGGCACAAAACAATTTTAGTAAGTAAATTAAATAATATAAGTTATGTATAATGCCGATGAAAAAGTGCAATTAATTAATGAGACTGTATTTAGCCTTTACAAAACTCTGTAATTACCCAATTTATTTATTCGCAGAAATAATTTTTAACTTACCAGGTTTTATGAACTTTTAATACAGATGTTAAGTATATATTTTAAGAATGTTGTTCAACACGCAAGTTTGACTTACGATCGCCCAGTTTCTCACCAAAGAATAACCTTTAAATATACTTATATTAACTAGATAACTTTTTGTGATTAAATAAGTACTTCATCGCAAAAAGTTATCTAGTAAGATAATCTTTTACTTATTTATCTTAATTCAAAAATAACAGCACCGTAAGTGGTAACAGAAGTGGAAATTATAAGCTGTGTCACTTAAATGCTATTTATTAGTTTCAGACAACGCTTGTCAATTACGTAGGTAACCGATTAACATCTCGCTGAAGAATAGTGACGTTCTACTTTTCATCGATTTTATTCTTAACAATAAAATCGATTAAATTCTAATAGTTTTTTCCATTTGTTTTTCTACTACAAATTCGGTTTTCATTGCTGCGTTTCTACTAGCTGTATTTATAGCCAAGAATATACAGGATGTACGAGTATACCCGGGTGAGGCTCCAAATAAAAGAAAAGCACTTTGCCTGATTTCTTAATGCTATAGGCGACAAACGATCAAGCGGATTGGGACTAAGTAACCACCGCCCATGACCATCTGAAATAACAGAGACGTTGAAAGAAAGAAAGAAAGTAAATACATTTATTGACCATCACAACACAGAAAAAATAAATACAATAGGCATAACACAACACGACACAGATACAAAGAGGAGAGGCCATATAAGCAGAGATGGTGTGGTCAATCAGGTCCAGACCACAGCATTTACTGCTACGGCATTATCTGCAGTGCCGCAGCAGCTCTGATATTCTGGTGGGACCTGGTTGCGAGTGAGTGTATCGGTAATGAATAGCTATAAATATGTACACGTATAATACATATTAAAAGATGTGTGGACTATGTGCCAAATATACAATTGACGCATTTCCGGCCTTTTAGAGAGGATTGGGTACGCTTTGAACGAATAGGCAATAAGGAGACATTTTTGACCCAAATCCTGGAACAAAACAATCATAACTACTCCACATCAACAAATTCTTTACGATCTAAGTTATACAAATTGAATCGATATATTTTCACATCACTACTGAAGACGTAACGTAGTGTTTCTAATTACAGGAAATATGTGATTAGTTATAAATACAAGCTTGTTCTCATAATTGGAAGGAGAATTATGAAATTAATTGGGTCTGATACCGTGACAGTTCTTATTGCAAAAGTTTTCTACAGCATTTCTCAAAATGTGCCTAAAAGCTCATAATTTAAGGACGATTTTTGCGTCCCATATTTAATGGCTTATCTGCTTTGGGCTTCATTTTTCTTTTGTGGTGATGCCGAAAATTATTAGTTGGCTTTGAAAAGTAGTTAGTTCAATTGTGATAGCGGTTAAATGGTTAAAAAGTTCGTAGGAGCTGATAAATATGGAATTGTAGTGGCCATTTTATTAACCGACTTCAAAAAAAAAGAAGATTCACAATTCGACATGTTATTTTTTTGGTTATTTTTATTTTTTTGGTTGTTCGTCGAACTTTGCCATTTATGAACCAATTTAGATGATTCTTATTTAGTTGAAAAGTAGATATGCCCGGATTGGTACCATGATCAGGATATCAGGATCTGATTATACGATCCTGGAAAAATTGAGGGGAATTCTCAAATTTTGTAGGGTCACGTAATGTTTTTGTATCTTTTTTCACAACTGTATCTACTTAAGACTTTAAGGAGTAAAAGAATAACTCTTTCAATACTGTACTCACAATTAGTTTTTTAGTCATTTGGCGAGGGTAGAAGAGGGATGGGGGAGATAGGGGGGAGGGATCGTGATTTTTGAAGGCGGTTTTTTTTTGCAGAATAATTTTTTTGTTCCCGTGAAAGGGGGATTATTAAACCATTCGAATAATAAAGCAAATGTTCTGAATATTAAATTAGTAGGATTCAAATCTAATATAACTCCGAAATCGACATTAACACGTAAAAGTTATATTATTTATAGAAGAGGAATTTTATTCATTCAGAATCATTTAAGACTTTGATATCACTCTCGGAGTAATATTACATTACTCCGAGAGATTACATATTAGATTGACTCCGACAGCTTAAAAGCAACGGCTGCGCTAAAGGTCCCGGGTTCGATCCCCGTGTCAGGCCAAAAAATTGTACCTAAGTTTTCGGTAAGAAATTCTTAGTGTTAGCCCGGAGTCTGGAAGTTTTCGGTCTTGTACCCCCGAGCCTCGGATTGCACGTTAAGCCGTTGGTCCTGCACCCGATCCCTCTTCGATCACGTCACGCAGAGAGTGCACTTGGGTTTGCGCACACACTTGAGCATTATAATATACGTACGTGCCTGATCGCTACGTTAGCCGTAATCGGTTAAATATTAATATTAGGTTAAAATCTCGCGGCCGTCCACGAAAGTCGACGAATGTATTAACCTACGTAACTTCTAAAATGTATTACCAAGCAGATCCAGATCGAAATCATCTGTAACTACGAATTCCTAGTTACTGCAGGAGCACACAAATAAAACGCGTTAAAAGCCAAACATATGTAGTGAGGCCAGTTCGCCGGCGTTCTATTTGCTTATCGTGGATCTAAGGCGTTATCGTAATGAAACTGGCCACTGTGTAGCGCTCGTCATATTTTACGCGCGCGTCCAGAGATAGGCCGGTAATTACGTGCCTTAATAGGCCAGGAGTTAGAAGGTGGACGTGGATGTGGTACACATTGGTATTATTAACAATAAGACGCATTTTAGTAGGAAATTACAGTTTTACTCGCAGTAATAGGGTATTTGACTAAGCTCGAGATTTTACGAAATATAAATATATTATCAAAATATAGGTAAATACGTGCCAATAGCAAAAATTCTCAATTAAAAATATAACGTCTATTTTTTTTTTGGTTTACGGTCGTTCAAAGATTCATATGCAAGTCCATTTTAAAAGTATGAAATTATTTAAAAATAATTATACCATTGCCGTGTGGTTCCCGGCAGAGTAGAATAGGCCACCCTCACTCTTACCGAGGTGTCGTAAAAGGCGACTAAGGTAAAGCTGCTGGCATGATCATCAGCACCCAGAGAAGGTAAACTCTGCATTTATATCAAAACCCTCGCCAACCCGTCTGCCAAGCGTGGTGAGTATGGCAATTACCCCTCATGTGATTGAGGGAGGCCCGTGCCCCAGCAGTGGGGTTTAAATGGGCTGATGATGATACCATTGAATAACCCATACAATTTGCTCTAACTATTATAATAGAACCATTGACATAAACGAAACATTTGATATAGCTATCATACAAAATTGAAATGAAATGCATACAAATATTTGTTTGTGACGTCACATCTCAGTAGCCATTTGTATGGAACGTTTTGGGTGTGCCAAAAATAATGTGATTTTAAAGTTTTGATATCTCAGGTTGTAACGCAGCCTGCAGGGGCTTCGTTATACTACATAACTACTCATAAAGAAAGTTACCTTTGGTGTTAACTATAGTGCTTCGTTTTCCGTTTGCTATAGAGCTTGTTTATCATTTTATGATTATGTCTTGTATTAGCATTACTCTTATATGTGTTATTTTAATGTTCCTTGTACAAATTTAAAGTTATTGTTGTAAATATTTAGATTGTCTATCTGACATTGTCCGACAGCTGACGTTGTCTAACTGTTTTTATTTTTCTATCGAATTGTCTATTCAAATTTAACTATGGAGTTTAGCTATGTTTCGAGAATATTCTATATTGTATGAATTTTAAAATTTAAATGTTGTAGAATAGAATGCGCATGGGCAATATAAAAGGACGCACATGGGCAGGACCACCAGTCTACCACCAGCTCTGAAGAAGCTCAGAACCTCAAGCTATAACAGTGCCAGTATACGTTTACTCGTAGAGTAACGGTGCCGGGGCACGAAGGGTGTTGCCTCCCTGCACCTACGCGCGTCTACCTTCATTCGTGCGCGTATCCGCGTCGCGCCTACCCGCGGCCGGCTTGCGGCGTGCGCGTATCTGCGTCGCGCGCCCCATTTGCCGCCTCCTGCGCTCGGCGGAGCCCTACCGCCCGCCTCTTGCGACGCTGGATCCTACCGGCGCGCTGCCTGCGCTCTCCCTGTGTTACCGCCCTACCACGGTTGCCCATTTTGAACTTTTACCTTGTATATATATTTAGTGTAGTGTACCGGTGTAAATAGCTAGTTTTAAGTTAGTTTTAAGTTAGGTTTAAGATTCTTTTGGACGAGCCATCATTGTACATACCACTTATAATTATAGCCCTCTTCCCTCTATTCTTATCTTTTCTTCTTCCCCCTACCTTTTAGCTCCGTAACCCTTCGTTACGCGAAAGTTTGGCGCCCAACTCTATAGAATCCCTCCCTGTTCTCAAAATTCTAAAAATAAACTTGCACAAGTTTCTGTATATAACACACCTTTTGGCTCCCTATTAGACGTCTCTTACTTCTTAGATATTTCTTTCCCTATTCTTCCTCTATTTTTCTCACTAAAATAAAGTAAATAAAATAAAAACTATTGTAAATATTTTATTGCTTTAAATTACAAATATCTTAGAAATGGCTCGTCTTATAAACTTTAATTTACTTAATAAGGCGGAACTTGAATACGAACTTATAATTAGGAACGAAACTCCTGCGGATAATCTTGTATCGCTTAGAAAACAAATTGTTTTATTGCTTCGTAATTTTCCTACGGAGGACATTATTGATTCTCCCCGTTCCTCTGAGTGACGATTTGTCACAAGCTTCTTCTACAATCTTATATTTATCTTCGATGTTGGACCGATACGAATCGGGTAATCTGAAATTATTTAAGAAAATTGAAACTTATATAAATCACTTATTTTATCGACTTGACAGAATTGACACTGATGTAAGTGACAGCGACTCAAACCTTATAGAACTCTATGACGACTTAAAAAAGAAGTTTACTCTTTTGACTGAACGTTTTGACGCTTTTTCAAAACCAGCTGAGACTTCACAGGTACAAACCTCTTTGGACTCACCCTTGCCGATTTCTCAACCTAACTGTATGCCACCTTTCATAATTTTCTCTTACCAAATTATCTAAATGAGCTAAAAAAATTACTTTTGATGGGACAACTTGTCCTAGAGCTTTTCTATCGAAAATTGATGAATTTTTACTTACGAACAAACTTGATAAGCAAATACTTATAAGCTCGGCCTTCAACATTTTTGAGGACGATGCTTCTTATTGGTTTAAATTCCAACTAAGTCGTGACCCTTCGTTAACTTGGGATCGCGTTTCCGAGTTGTTAATTAAGGACTTTGGCCATTCTGATTATGACCATAACTACTGCAGGCAATAAAATCTCGTACTCAGGGTAAATCTGAGTCTATTATGGTTTATATTCCGAAAATGTTTGAAATGTTTTCGAGACTAAGCGAGAAAATTACCTGAGCAGGAGAAACTGCAATTACTTCTACGTAACATCCGTCCTTGTTATACTTCTTTTGTTGCTCTTAATAAAGTTGATTCTATTGGCTCTTTAATTTCTGTATGTCAACAATTTGAGCGCTGTATTGACCGCGACAATAATTTTAAAGAACCTGAAATGAATACTCTTATTCCTGAATTATCCTATAAACCTAAACACGATTCTACACTTTTACCGAACACTAAACCTAATGTTACACATACTTTTCACTCTAAACATTCTTCCACTCCTAATTATGTTTCTCATAAATCTAATAACTTTAAGCCTTTTCGTACGAACTTTTCTTCGCAGAATAAAAATTCTGCACATGCGATATCTGAAAATGCTCCCAAGTTTCAGGCGCATTTGTTTTGCGTTCGATGTCGAATAAATGGTCATTCTTTGAATTCTTGCACTAAACCAAGATTCTTAGTCTGTTTTAAATGTGGTTTGAAAGACTTTAGAGCTTCGGATTGCCCGAAATGTAAAGCGGACAAGCCTCAACCTTCTTCATCCTCTAACTCAAAAAAACTAACATATGACTTGGATAAACGAAAAGAAAATTTTGATGTTGATGACTGGCATAATTGGTTAAAAATAATTAAGAACTTTTTCGCAAGTTATGGAACTTCTTCGGTTTATTACGACAACGAAAGAGATTTTAACCGTCCTTTTATTAACGTTTCTATTTCAAATGTTGAGTTTACGGCGTTACTTGATAGCGGTAGTTCATTGACTATTTTAGGTAATAACTCGCACTTTAAAATTTTTGGAACTGGGCTTTTTCGTTATCCAAGTCTGATTATATTACGGTTAGCACTGCTAGTAAGCACCGTGTTAAATCTTTAGGATTTTTTATTCTTCCTTTTACCTTTAACGACCAAACTAGACTTATTAAAACATATGTTATTCCTGAAATATACCCGTCTTTGATACTTGGTGTTGACTTTTGGAGGGAATTTAATTTGGTTCCCAAACTTTTATCGTGTGCCTTTTCTCTTAATAAACCATCCCACTTTAACAACTCTGTGGAGAAACAAATCCTACCTTACGAAAATCTTACTTCTGAAGAAAAGGTTATCGCTGATGATATTATTTCGCGTTTTAAGCAAATTTCCTTTGAAGCTAAGGGTGAACTTGGTCGTACTGATCTGGTTAGCCATCGTATCGATACTGGAGATACGCTGCCTATTAAACAACGTTGTTATAGACTCTCTACCGAGAAACAAAAAGCTCTAATTGCTGAGGTGGATAAAATGATTGAGTGGAAGGTCATTGAGAAATGTGAAAGCCCTTGGTTGTCTCCGGTTCTTATTACGCCTAAAAAGAATGGCGAATGGCGATTTTGTGTCGATAGTAGAAAACTCAACTCAGTTACTCGTAGGGATGCCTATAGTCTTCCTTTTATCAATGAAATACTTGACCATCCTCAAAAACGCTAAATTTTTATCGAGTATCGATATCGCTAAAGCTTTCTGGGAGATTCCTTTACATGTAGACGATCGGGATAAGACCGCCTTTTATGTCCCCGGTAGAGGAATGTACAGATTCACTGTTATGCCCTTTGGTTTAACTAATGCACCTGCTACACAGCAGAGGTTAATGGATATCTTATTCACTCCTGCATTTGACAACAAAGTGTTCTGTTATCTTGATGACATTATTATCATAGGCTCCTCGTTCCAAGAACACATAGGACTTCTAATTAAAGTGCTTGAAAAAATTAACTTACGCTAAACTTACCATTAACTTTGAAAAAAGTCTTTTTTTAAGAAAGAATTAAAGTACCTTGGATATGTTGTTGACGATAATGGTTTACGAGCTGATCCTAGCAAAATTCAAGCTATTATGGACTTTCCTGTACCTACTTCACGCAAAGAAGTGCGTAAATTTCTGGGTACGTGTAGTTGGTTTCGTAGGTTCATTCCTAATTTCAGTACTATAGCTGCACCTCTTAATAAATTAACATCATCTGCTAAAACTTCTCCGAAATTTTCTTGGAGTTCTGAGGCTAACTCTTCCTTTCTGAAACTAAAGGAATATCTTGTAACTACCCCAATTCTTGCTTGCCCTGATTTTGATCAACCGTTTTCTGTGCATTGTGATGCATCTAACACTGGCATTGGAGCCATGCTTACTCAAACGGTTAACGACAAAGAAGTTGTTATAGCCTACATGAGCAAATCACTTAACAAAAATGAAAGAAACTACTCTACTACTGAAAGAGAAACTCTAGCTGCTATCATTGCCTTAGAACATTGGCGGTGCTATCTTGACAATGGCAAACCGTTTACTGTATACACTGATCATGCCGCATTAAAGTGGTTTTTGAATTTAAACAAATCCTTCTGGTAGACTCGCTCGTTGGTCACTTCGCCTTTCTTGCTTTAATTTCACGCTGAAACATAAAAGAGGAAAGGATAATATTGTCCCTGATCTACTTTCTCGTTCTAAAAGCGAGGACAGTCATATTATCGCTCCTTTGTCTTCGAATGAAGCCACGTCTTTAGACTTAGAGCGCTATAATAAAATCTTTCGTAATTGTTTAACTGATCCTCAAAGTCATCCTAACTATACGATTAAGGATAATAAACTATTTCGTTGCACTAATACTCCTTATTCTTTAACAGACGATTTCATCTGGAAAGAAGTCCCTATCCCTTCTGAAAGAGAATCTTTGATAAGAAATGCTCATGGTTCCGCTACAGATCCGCATTTGGGCGTATTTAAAACATACAAAAAAATATCATTGTTATATTACTGGTCTGGCATGTTTAAAGATATAGCTAAATTTATTTCCAATTGCGAAACTTGTTTGGCTTATAAACACTCTAACCACTCGCCTTACGGTCCTATGGGAAAACCCAAAATTTGTTCTAGACCTTTTCAATGCATTTCTTTGGACTTAATAGGTCCATTGCCAATGACTAGGCGACGTAACCAGTACATTCTCGTTGTAAATTGTCTATTCACCAAATATACACTTATTTTTTCTTTAAAACGAGCTATAACTACTAGTATTATACATTACTTAGAGAATTCCGTGTTCTTAGTTCATGGAGTACCTCAAACAATTATTATGGATAACGGTCCACAATTTCAATCGCATGAATTCCATAATTTCCTTGGACGTTATAGAATTCCGCATATATCTTACACTCCTCACTATTGTCCTCAGGTCAATACTACAGAACGCTACAATAAAACAATTATTACCGCACTAGCTTCACTGGTCGGTGAAGACCATAGGTCTTGGGACCTTCACCTATCTAAGATTCAGTTTGCAATGAATAACTCTGTAAATGAAGTAACTGGATTTACTCCTGCATTTTTAGTATTTGGTCGTGAACTCATTACTTGTGGTTCTATTTATTCTCAGGGTTACGACTTAGAAGAAATTACCTTTTTACCTCGTGATTTATATGCTAGAAATATTGGCCTTCTATCGTCAATTTTTGATAGAGTTCAGGTTGCACTGCACATATCTCATGTAAAGAATTCTAACCGTTACAATTTAAGGCACTCTTTTAAAGAATTCAATGTTGGAGACATAGTGTGGCGTAAAGGACTACTCTTTAAGCAATGCTGGTGCATATTTTAGCCAAAATTAGCACCTAAATATGTTAAATGCAAAGCCGTTGAGAAATTGTCACCTCTTGTATACATTCTTGAGGACTGCAACGGTTGCCGCGGTAAATGGCATGTAAAAGACTTTAAGAAATGACTACCTTACTGTTTGACTTTACTAGTATTATATGTATTTATTTGCACACACATTGGACTGATTTTTGGCTACTTCAGTCTGATATTTTTTATATATACTTAGCGACTAATCTCGTCTCTCTTTACTTATAGGATTCTCTCTTATAGTACCTACTTACTTGCTTAACGTTTTCTTTTAAAAGGCGCTTCTTGACCTTTTAATTCTAAACTTTAGGGCTCTCTTTTGCCTTATCTACTTACTACTTAGCGCTTCTTTGACTACAGAGGCGTTTCTTTTAAAGGTAAATTCAACCTTTAAAATTTGTGTCCTTTGATAGGGAATACCTGAGAGAGACTAGATTGTCGGCTATGGTCATCGACACTAATGGGTTTTAAGAAACGGAGCGGCTGACAACTCCCTAAATAAGCCTAAAGTCATTCTTATAGGGTACTTCCTATGGAGTTTGCGTCATTGATAGTGAACCCTACTCCTCTTTGTGATTGGTTCGTATGTTAGAGTGATTGTTAGATTGACTGGATTTGAATTGTTTTTGGATTGTGGAATGGTATGTTTAAGTGAAGGTTGACTGGTTAGACTGATAGTAAGGATAGTATTCTCTTAACCTTATAATCAAAATTTTCTCTGAGTCGAAAATTTTTCTGGGGTCGTGGGAGAAATGTAACGCAGCCTGCAGGGGCTTCGTTATACTACATAACTACTCATAAAGAAAGTTACCTTTGGTGTTAACTATAGTGCTTCGTTTTCCGTTTGCTATAGAGCTTGTATATCATTTTATGATTATGTCTTGTATTAGCATTACTCTTATATGTGTTATTTTAATGTTCCTTGTACAAATTTAAAGTTATTGTTGTAAATATTTAGATTGTCTATCTGACATTGTCCGACAGCTGACGTTGTCTAACTGTTTTTATTTTTCTATCGAATTGTCTATTCAAATTTAACTATGGAGTTTAGCTATGTTTCGAGAATATTCTATATTGTATGAATTTTAAAATTTAAATGTTGTAGAATAGAATGCGCATGGGCAATATAAAAGGACGCACATGGGCAGGACCACCAGTCTACCACCAGCTCTGAAGAAGCTCAGAACCTCAAGCTATAACAGTGCCAGTATACGTTTACTCGTAGAGTAACGGTGCCGGGGCACGAAGGGTGTTGCCTCCCTGCACCTACGCGCGTCTACCTTCATTCGTGCGCGTATCCGCGTCGCGCCTACCCGCGGCCGGCTTGCGGCGTGCGCGTATCTGCGTCGCGCGCCCCATTTGCCGCCTCCTGCGCTCGGCGGAGCCCTACCGCCCGCCTCTTGCGACGCTGGATCCTACCGGCGCGCTGCCTGCGCTCTCCCTGTGTTACCGCCCTACCACGGTTGCCCATTTTGAACTTTTACCTTGTATATATATTTAGTGTAGTGTACCGGTGTAAATAGCTAGTTTTAAGTTAGTTTTAAGTTAGGTTTAAGATTCTTTTGGACGAGCCATCATTGTACATACCACTTATAATTATAGCCCTCTTCCCTCTATTCTTATCTTTTCTTCTTCCCCCTACCTTTTAGCTCCGTAACCCTTCGTTACGCGACAAGGTTAGTTTAAATGAGAATCAAGTAATTGTTTCAACGATGTTCTCTTATGATTACGAAAATTGTCAAATAGGTAGATACATACCGTATTGATTAACAATAATATCTACTCTTAGAAATCAGAAGTGAAATTGTTTTTTTTTAAAAGAACACGGCAATGGCACAAACTATATGATTTTAATTAATTACAAATTAAATAATTGAAATTATTGATAGCCCTTAGTATCGATCCCAAGAACGACCGTCGTCTCCGAGAGCTCGAGCCAAAGGTGATGACCCGCGCAAACGGCCCTCCTCTAGTAGCAGTTTCCCGCCAAAAACGATGACAGGTCACGTGATCAGTCGTCACAGTGACGAAGCGGCTGTTATTTCTAAGGCTATATATATCAGTGAGAGATTGACAATTGAGTGAGTGATGTTACTAGGGTTGTACGTATCTCGCTTAAAATTTTCGATGTATATTTAAGGGAGTTGCTACACTGGTGGGTTGCGGGTTTTCAAAGTGGAGCGACGCAGAGAACACGTCGCCGCTGCGAATTGCAACGGATGCGCAACGGATTCGCCGCGCGGAGATAAGTCTGAACGCCATTGTTTCTTTATGGCAGCTACACAGAAAAACGCCGACGAATCCGGTGCGTATCCGCGGCGAATCCGTTGGGCATCCGCGATGTAATCGCTATACTGCGATTGTGAAAGCGAAACATCACATACAATGGATGTTCTGGGATTCTCTGGTCTGCTGACTTCATCTCATTTTGTACGTCGATAGCAGCTATTTTGTAGTAAATCGGCTTTGTCAAAACTGTCACAAACTACTCACCTTTTGTCACAACTCTATTCTTTTCTTACTTACTACAGACTGACCTATTTTTTTTAATTATGGCTGCTACTGTGTTGCCCACGGCGAACACTTATATAACTCTGCCAATGTCGAGCGATTAAAGAGACACGTTTTAATGAGAAATTGACCGGTGTAAGGATATTTTACTCATTCTGATTTTTATTTTTAATTGAGGGTTACACCACCTAAAAGAAAATAATAAAACGTATACAAACAAACAAACACATATACAGCACAACATTATGAGAGAGATTCGGTTACAGACCGACCTAAATCGGAAAGCACTTAAGTGACTTTTTTTTTATGCTAGAGGCGACCAACGAGCAAGCGAGTCACCTGATGGAAAGCAATCATTGTCGCCCATTAACATCCACGAAATCAGAGAGATCGCTAATGCGTTGCCGGCCTTTTTAAAAAGAAGTACTCTTCTCTTGAAGGTCCCTAAGCCGTAGCCGTTACATATAAGCCGTAGTGACATTGACAGGGGGGGTGTTGTACACCATTTTTTCTATAGGAAAAAGTCAAAATAACATTATATTTTGCCAAATATCTGTGGGGTGACTATACCCCGGTTCAGCAATCAAAATGGGTCAATACGCAAGACATTATTGACATTTTTTCATTCTTTTATTCTATGAAAATAAGCCTAGGTCACTTGGATAGCAAAATAAGGAAACAATTGATACCACATTCATCAAAATCGACTGGTTAGTTTAGGTAGAATTTTGGAGCGTACAAATATAATTAAATACATCATAATCATCATCATCATTTCAGCCAATACACGTCCGCTGCTGAACATAGGCCTCCCCCAATGTTCTCCACACAGATTGGTACTGCGCCGCCCGCATCCAATGCATTCCCGCGACATCTACTCGAGGACCTTTCCGTCCTAGCGGCCGTATGTTCTTCTCGCTATGTGCTCTGCTCATTGCCACTTAGGGCATGCAATCCTTTGGGCTATGTCCGTGCCGCCCGTATCCAATGGATTCGAGCAACCTTCACCAAATCGTCGGTCCACCTTGTGGGGGATTACATACATTAATTACATACATAGACTGCTAAAATCATAACCCTTCCATTTGGCTTCGTAGTCGGGTAAAAAAGTGGACACTACTTTGCAGAAGCGTTTTAAATCTTTAGATAGCATATCTAGTCTTCGACATCTGGATCTTTAACTAAGTGCACATATTTTTTAGAATTTCACACATACGCGTGCCCATAAGTAGTCACATAAAATTTCTAATAAATGTCTTATTTAGTATACGGAGATAACATTTTTAATAAAAGCATCTTATCTAGTTGTATTAGAATTGATTTTAAAATAACACTTTCTTAGATTGTTCCGCAATGTAGGTTTACTATAGTAAATAAAATTTGTAATATGAATTATAGAGTGTCATTATACCGCCACGCCCCGGCGTTGTACAGAATGTGTCCAATCATTAAATGATCATTACCGTAAGTTATAGTTCTATAGAGGTCAGTCATAAATAATGGAAATTAGTAGGTAATGGTGTTAAGCAAATAAACTCATTTATCTTGCATAAATGACCACTAATTTTGTGTTCAGCTGTCAGCTTTTAAAGCGGAAAGTGTCAAGTTTCAAAGCTTATATTAAAATATTATTGACTGTAATCATCAGCAATGGTGTTGCGGGTGTCAATAAACTGCAGCAATCGCTTACCATTAGGTGATTCGTCAGCTTGTCTACCACCTTATCATTATCAGCAACCCACATTCGTCCACTGCTGGAAATAGGTCTCCCGTAATGCACGCCACTGCTCCCAATTTTCGGCCACTCTCATCCAGCCCACACCAGCCAGCCTTCGAATGTCATCATCCTATCTTGTCGCAGGGCGTCCTACACTACGCTTACCGAGTCGCGGTCTCCACTCAAGGACTTTACGGCTCCAACGGCTGTCAGTTCTGCGGCTAATATGACCAGCCCACTGCCACTTCAGCTTGCTAATTCGGCGTAATACGTTTCGTTATTTACAATATAATTTGTGTAGCTAATATACGTACCTCTTCATAAATAGTATAGAAGGTAATACATACATTAGTGATAAGCTCAGGTGATATTTTATTAATCAACGCTGACTTCATTACGTATAGTTTATATATTACCTGATACTAACTATCGCCGTGTGGTCCCCGGCAGAGTAGAATAGGTCACCCTCACTCTTACCGAGGTGTAGTAAAAGGCGACTAAGGTAAAGCTGCTGGCATGATCATCAGCACTCAGAGAAGGAAAACTCTGCATTTATATCATTTATTATTATGTATTTAGGTACATACATATTTCTGCATCGCCTAGTGGTTGACTGGTAGAGAATGCTGTATAGCATTAAGTCCGCCAATTGTACTTTATTTTCTTGTGCAATAAATAATAAATAAATATATTTGTAAATCCTCTGTTGTCTGATATCCATAAGTACTAAGGTAAGGTTAGGCTTAGGCAAAACACATTAGCGATCTCTCTGATAGGCGGCGTTGATTACTTTCCATTAGGTGACTCGTACGGAATACGGAAACGGTGATAAGTACGGAATCCGGTCAATAAATATAAATATATAAATACAAATATTTCACAACATCACATACCTACATTGATCTGACTCCGAGATAGTAGCTCAAGCACCTGTGCTACGGATATCAGAATCAACAGTCGGATTACAAATACATATCTTATACATATAATACTTTTCTTTTCTAATACATACTTATAATACATAGAAAATACCCAGACCAATACAAACAGACATGTTCATGCACACAAATGTTTGTGCTGTGCGGGGATCGAACCTGCAACCCTTGGGTCAATGGCAGCGTTCACTACCACTGTTCCAAACGGGTCGTCAAGGTCAATGCATGAGATGCTGTATGAATTTCGTTTAATTTGTAAGTTTCAGCCCTAGTCTAGGTGTCGGTGACCTTGTGCCTAGCAAGCACGTCAAGAAGTTCATCTCGCTGATTATCGCATTGGAAATATTAGGGAAGGGAATAGAGATGCATTTGTATTTGCGCACACACTTGTACACTATAATATATCCTGTGCACCTGGCTGATCATTATGATCGTTCGGTAGATCTTTTTTTTTATGGGATAGGAAGCAGACGAGCAGACAGATCGCCTGATGGTAAGCGATTGCCGCCGCCCATAGACACCCGCGACACCAGTAGAGTCACATGTGCGCTGCCTACCCTTAAACCCCCCTTTCCCCAGCGAAACACAGCACAGGTGCTGCTTTATGCCAGTTTCTGTGAGGCCGTGGCATCACTCCGGTCGAGCCTTTTACCTTATTGCATAGTCACGGTATTTTACCTCATTACATAATATTATTATTAATAATAATAATAATAATTCTCACAACATCTCATACGTTGACCTGATTCCGTACTAAGTAGCTTAAGCACTTGTGTTACAGATATCAGACAACAGAGGAACACAAATATATACTTAAATACATATATTACACCCAGACACCGAACAAACACAAGTGTTCATCGCACGAATGTTTGTCCAGGGTGGGGATCGAACCCACGACCTTTGGCGTAAGAGGCAGGGTCACTACCAATTGCGCCATCCGGTCAGTCAAAGTCATTATTACATATTAGATACCTACCCTACTTTAACGTCGAAGGCCAAGACCCACTTTGGACCGCTGATCCAGTGTAGTAAGTAAGTCGGATACCTTGGGATAAGGTACAAGGCGAGCCCGTAATAACAAACACAATATTAATTTGGTGACCCGTTAGCAGAACATAAACTGACACCAATGAGCACAGCTGCGCAAATTTATGGGATGGTGCGAAGCAAAAGATGACGAGGTTGGAAGGATGATGTTTTTTTTTCACAGTCTATTGGCTCCCCTCAGCTTCATGGTAAGCAAGAGAAAAGCCCACGTTGCAATATGTAGATAGATAGATAGATATTCTTTATTGCACAAAAATAAAATACAAGCATGATACAACAGCAACAGACAGTAAAATAAGGCGGTCTTATCTCTATTTTAAGCAAATAAATATTCTTATTCTTAGAGAAAACTGCACGTTTCGATTCGAATAGTCTCTTAAACATCGGTTTTGGTTAGTCCAGTTCCCCTGTCAAAGGGTTACAAAGGTCATTGTTATTATCAGACTCACCAAATCCTGGCTCATGCTCAAAACTTACCCGATTTATTTATTTCTTTCTTGCACCATATATATATACAATGTACAAGTTACATAAATATTATACATAACTTTCGTAATACATGGACCCATGTAATGTAAGGGTATGGCAAGAGTTAGGTAAGTATTAGTTACAATTTATTCAAAGCGATGGCTACGGACGTACTTACGTCCGTTGCCATGTTATTCTTATTTAAGAATAACATGCTGGGAAAAGCTAAGACAGCGGCATAGCTAAGCCTCGAAATTGTCACCGTCTACATATACCATCAGATGGTCTTCAGGCCGGCCTTCTGCCTATTACAGAGTAACTTATATATACTGAGATAGAGGTATCAGTCGGCTAGCCAGTGCTAGCGCCATCTAGAGGAAAACGATCAATACTCAATGGCTAAGTAGTACGGCCACCTTAGAGCATCAGTTTTTTTTTGTATAATAATTCTCACAACATCTCATACGTTGACCTGATTTCGTACTAAGTAGCACTTGTGTTACAGATATCAGACAACAGAGAAACACAAATATATACTTAAATACATATATTACACCCAAACACTGAACAAACACAAGTGTTCTTCGCACGAATGTTTGTCCAGGGTGGGGATCGAACCCACGACCTTTGGCGTAAGAGGCAGGCCTATTGTGCCATCCGGTCAGTCATCAGTCAGGGAGACGGTTGAATAAAATATCTGAAATAATTTTATTTGCTACATATCAAAATTCCCAATACTTTCTAGATCATTGGTTCATTTCCCATACTTTTTTAAAATTGCTAATGTGGACAGGCGGCTTGAGGTCATTGTTTTGGAAATACGCTTTACTTGCGCGATGAAAAATACATAGTGACATCTACCGAAATAACGCAGAACCATCTGATTGATTGCTTTTTAAAGCTACATCTGCTTTTTACCAGTTCCATCTAACGAAAACCGCTGAACTATTTTTCCTAGACTAAGGATAATGTACTAAAAATTACCCTGACCGCCTATATCAATATAAAATACGTTATGTGAAAGCGTTTCTAGACCTAAGCTCCAGACTTGCCCCACCTTCTTAAGGCTATATAATCGTTCGTGTTAGGCAGCGATTGTGCACCGCCCTCCGAGCGCTGAGGCCACAATTTGAGGCCATAAAACCGAAGGTCGAATCCATCGGAAATGGGAAACGGAGACAAGAGGATTGCAAGCTTACTAAACACCGTTTTCACTGTATAATTTGTTTGAAGGCTTTTCGCTGATTATGCCTGGCACTTCGTGTTATTAAGGGAGGTTTCTATCTAGTTAATATAGAATTTTAATGTTATTTAAAGGCGTGCTAGAAATGCCGTTCTTAATAATAATATAATAATGCCAATTACGGTTAAATTTAATATAATTTAAGTAAAATGATTACAGGTAAAGAACAGGTTAACTGCTAATTTTGGTACGAAAATATTTATCGATTTCAATATCCTCATCTATATTAGTAAAATTCCTTAAGGTGACGGGTAGGGCACACTAGCGACGCCAATCGATTTCCGGGTTACAACCTCTCGGCAAACACTTATACTATTTATAAAAAATTGATTCACGCCAAAAGCGGCCGCTTTTGGTGTGAATAAATTTTTCGCGTACGCGTCGGACTCAACATTCGTGCATGGTTATTTAATTAATAGTATAAGTGTTGTAACCCCGAAATTGTTTAAAATAGATCCGGTTTAGTAGCTAAAAATTAAAAACGATTGGGGTCGCTAGTGTGCCCTACCCGTCACCTTAATCAAATCAAATTTCAATACGTTTAATATAATTTAAGTAGAATTATTACAGGGAAATAATAAGTTAACTAGTGATTTAGGTACGAATATATTTAACGATTTAAATATCCCCACGTCATTCTAGCTAACCAAGATATGTGAATTTTGCTAATTAAAATGAGACGACTCTTAAACAGGGGAATCAGCCTAAAATCATTTTTTTTTGTAATAGGTGGCAGACGAGCAAACGCATCGCTTGATGGTAAGCTATAACCGCCGCCCATAGAAACCTGCGACACCAGTGGAGTCGCGCGAGTGCGCTGCCAACATTTAAATCCCCCTTTCCCACGGATTGGGCCTACGGTACGCAGCTGAACACAGTACAGTGCTGCTTCACGCCGGTTTTCTGTGAGGCCGTGGTATCACTTCGGTCGAGCCGGCCCAACTATTAAATTAAATTTATTACAACAATGTTGTCCATCCACAGTAAGATGTCCAGGTTTCTCCGTGCAGGTTTTTCCTAACCGCGGAGCTTATCGTAGAAATACGCACGTGGATTTGAAAAATCTATGTCATCGTCATCGTCAGCCCATTTAATTCCCCACTGCTGGGGCACGGGCCTCCCTCAATCACATGAGGGGTAGTTGCCATACTCACCACGCTTGGCAGACTGGTTGGCGAGGGTTTTGATATGCAGAGTTTTCCTTCTCTGGGTGCTGGTGATCATGCCAGCAGCTTTACCTTAGTCGCCTTTTACGATACCTCGGTAAGAGTGAGGGTGGCCTATTCTACTCTGCCGGGGACCACACGGCAAAAAAAAATCCATGTGCATGCTACGAAAAAATAAATAGACACATACAGAAGATCGGCCCTACCAGTACCTACCTTAAATTGATATGGAAGAGTTTGTTGAACTACGCAATATATCACGAGGCACAATACGTGCCTCTAAACTTACATTGAGAAAACTGTGTGCGCATGTAGTTGGGTACTACCTGTGCAGATAAAGAATGGGATCAGAAATGGCGGCGCATCTATTCACTTCTCGCTCGCACACTATTTGCGTCTATACTTGCACTCGAGGGTGTGCGAGCGAGAAGTGAATAGAAGCGCCGCCATTTCTGATCCCATTCTTTATCCGCACAGGTTGTACATGTGCGTAATCCGTTCAGCACGTGATGCTGGCTAGCATTCTATCTTATTTTGTGATCCTACTGATCCCATGATCATATCTGTTTGTATTAGTCTGGGTGTTTTCTATGTATTATAAGTATGTATTTACAAAAGAAAAGCATTATATTGTATATATTTGTAATCCCACTGTTGGTTCTGATATCCGTAACGCAGGTGCTTGAGCTACCTATCTCGGAGTCAGATCGAAGTATGTGATGTTGTGAAAATATAATATTATTTATTATATTATATTTATTTATCCTCCTTCTCCTTAGCCGTTCACTCGTGACAGAGTGGTCGTGGTTGACGATATAGCATTTTCGTGTGCTGATGCGGCTCGCGCGATGTGTTTCCATTTATTGCGGTTTACAGCGTCACGGGAGTTTTGGACAATGGGTGTTTGTGTTACAGCCCTAATGAGGTCTATCCAACACGTTGGTGAGCGCCCACGCCACCGCTTGCCTGCCACATGTCCCTGGACAACGAGTCGCTCCATGGAGTGTTCGTTGTGAACAACAAAAATATTTGAGGATTCGTATTTGCACAGTTGACGATAACCTCTGTTTGATTTCAGTCTTTCCGGGATTGAAACATTGGTCCTGTGTACGGTCCAGACAATCTGCAGTAGTCGCCACCAACACCACATCTCGAATGCATCGATTTTGCGTCGATCTTTGTGTCTAACCATCCACGTTACTTATAATATATAATATATAACACGTTACTTATAGTACATTAATACTTTATAGGTATGTTCTATTAACTAATGTAAAGTCTTAGTCAAGGAACTTTACTTCTTTCTTACCCACAATGTGTCCACGCTCGTAGCAGCAGTTAAACATACGTTCTCCTCCAGCTTTCATTGAGTCGTCGTTGTCTAATTTATTCGCTCATTGTGTCGCGCCATTCAAGCGCCTGCACTTGTGATGGTGGGAACGCTGTGCGCAGTGTTGCCAACATATCACGAATGGGTGGTGGGTGCCATGGGAAAAGAATGGGTATTTGGTGTCATGCTAAAAGGTGAATGAATGGATAAATAAATGTGCCAGATATTTCATTCTGCTCAGCAAGTCTAACTACGGCTGTGAAGCAGCGGTTGCGCTGTGTTACGCAGAGTGAGGGAGGTTACCGGATGCCCAGTCAAGGCGAAACTCACTCTGAATTATTTATTTGCAACCTGTTAGGTGTAGGATTGAGGTGACAAAGGCTGTCAGCACTCTTCTAGGTCTACTGGTTTGGCGGTAATCGCTTACTGTTAGGGGAACTGTCTGCTTGTTTGCCACCTATCATAGAAAATACTGCTCAGTTAGTCTCAAACTCCTTATGTTGTGACTTTAATGTATCAAGACGGGAATTAACACGATATTTATTATGTGATACAACATAGTGTATTGTAATGTTATATCACATAATAAATATCGCGTTAATTTCCGTCTTGATACGTTATAGTTATAATGCAACGCGAAATCTAAAAAAACTATTTATCATATCCTTCTGTTGTGGCTGATGTTCATGAGCGGCGGTGATCACTTCACGACACCATCAGGTGACTCGCTTACTCGTTTGTCTGCCTATCTCATTAAAAAAATAGAGTATTCCTCTACTCGCTGACGATAGCCAAGGGCGTCTCCTAGTACACAATCATCATCATTCTCCTGCTCTGATCCCAGGTTATCTCGTGTGGCCCTTTCGGTAGTATTTTTGCTCTGTTTGGTGCTGCTACCGAAAGGGTCCTAGCGTCTCTGGGCAAAGGTGGGTAATGGTCGGCATCACCCATTGCTACCTAACGGCTAACAGATGCACACACACACGGGAGGGCTCCTGGAGTCGTTCTGTTGACCACGCTACGCGTGATAGCATTTTCAACGCCCCACTGGGTGGAGAGCCTTCGGGCTTAGCAGCTGTAAGGCCATGTGCTGGAGGTCCGGCGTTGGCAAATTTTAAATTCGATCGTGGGAGAGCCATGCTTCGGCATGAATGGGCCGGTTCGACCGGAGTGATACCACTGCAAAGCAACACAGTGCTGTGTTTCACTGCGTGGGTGAGAATACCTGATGCTCAATCCTGGGGGAAAGGGGGTTTAAGGCTAGGTAGCGCACTTGTGACTCCACTGGTGGTGTCGTGGGTGTCTATGGGCGGCTCGTCTGCCACTTATCACATAGAAAAAGAAAAAATGCGAATTCCAACAAAAAACTTAGAACTAGGTATTACAGGAAGTTTATATCTAGGTACCTACATAAAAGAAAGGCGACCTAATCCTTTAAGTGATCTTGACTAGAAAACGTTTGGGTAAATATTTAAAAGAGGCAATATATGAGTTATAAGTAGATAGTGTACACACGGTGTCACGTCGAGTTACCGTTGTTTACCTTTGGACCGTCCTCATGTCTGGGGCAGAAGTGCTATTTTTCCACTGCAGGGGTAACTTGATCTGACGCTGACTATACCTACACATAATGAATAATGTAGGTTAATTAATTACATTGATGATACATAAATAGTGCTAGGTGCTAAATATAAAATGGAGTTATATTTTGAAATTAGTGCCACATCTAGCATTATTTAGAAAATGTTAAGTTTGCAACACTGGTCGTGTGTGGACACTATAGTAGGAGTTAACGATGTATCTACAATGTCGCATCATGACTTATTTTCTAAGTTACAATACTGGAGCTCCTGACTGTGTATTGTCACTAACATTAGAATAGTTATTAACGGGATTTCTACCATGTACCTTATTTTTGAGTTTCCGACATTTCGGCACTGTTGCAAGCGCCTTTGTCAAGGAGTAGGTAACTGAAGTTGTTGCGGGTAAGATGTTACTGGCAGACAGATCGGTCTACCCTCCTTCGCAGTCTTTTACTATGCTCATTAACTCGTCGGTGAGGGAAAACATCGTGAGGAAACCGGCACGTCTAGGGTGGTTTCTCATAAATTATGGATATCTACAATATCATCATCATCAGCCCATTTAAGTCCCCACTGCTGGGGCACGGGCCTCCCTCAATCACATGAGGGGTAATTGCCATACTCACCACGCTTGGCAGACGGGTTGGCGAGGGTTTTGATATAAATGCAGAGTTTTCCTTCTCTGGGTGCTGATGATCATGCCAGCAGCTTTACCGTAGTCGCCTTTTACGACACCTCGGTAAGAGTGAGGGTGGCCTATTCTACTCTGCCGGAGACCACACGGCCAATATACCTATGAGATAATGAATCTGAAATCTGAAAGTGTTACCGTGATTTGGTTCCTCTGTCTAAGGGTTGCAAAGGTCAGACGGCAGTCGTTTTATTGTAATTACCAGATTACTCGAATCCTGGATCATAGTCAAGCCTACCCCAGGCTCCGAAGCGATAGCTTTGGACGCAACTGATAATCACAGAATGAGGAGGAGATGATCTAGTTGCTCAATTGTCACTTCAAGTATTTTTTAATGTGATAGTAGGTAATGGTAAGCGTTTGCCGTCGTCCATGGGGACGAAGGCAATCGCTTACCATCAGGTGAACCGTCTGCTGCAGGTGACGACACCAGCAGAGTCGTCGAAAAAATTAATATTAAAAAATGTCTTTAACTAGAAAAAATATATTGCGAAAAAAAAACCAGTTTCAAAAACCACGAACTAAAATGTGTAAAATAATATTTTTATAAAAAGAGTTATCCTTTAACTCCTTACCGTTGAGGAGTTGACCTTCCATCATCAGCAGAGCCACAAAATAAATACAATCAGGCGTAACTACTGGTGCGGTTTTGAAAAAAGATACAAAAACATTACGTGTGACTATAATGTATCAATACGGGGATTAACACGATATTTATTATGTGAAACAACATTATGTACTCACATATTTGGCTCGACGTTTCGGCTACGTTACAGCAGCCGTGGTCACTACGTGTGACTTTAAAATTTGAGGGTTCTCCTAAATTTTTCCAGGATCCCATTATCAGATCCTGATATAATTCCGGGACTGTCTACTTTCCAATTAAAATATAATCATCTAATGTAATGTAATGTGGGTGTAATATATGTATTTAAGTATATATTTGTGTTCCTCTGTTGTCTGATATCTGTAACACAAGTGCTTAAGCTGCTTAGTACCGAATCAGGTCAACGTATGAGATGTTGTGAGAATTATTATTATTATGTTTGAAATATATAAATATATTCTCCCATTTCGGGGTACGCTAACAAAATTGCGGGCTTTTGGCCAAGCAAAGTTGTAGAGGAAAAGTATTATGTTGTTATGATGTCAGAATCCGATTCAAGCTGTAAAAATTTGCGGACTATCCTGCAAGTGTTAAGAATCGCTGCTTTTTGGAGAGTTAGATAGGTGAATTTTGGTATTATTAATTATTATAATTATCTAATCCAGTTCATAAATAGCAAAGTAATCGGCGAACAAACATAAAAAAATGAGAAACTCCTCCTTTTTTTTAAGTCGGAGAATAAAAAATAATTCAGGGCGTTGTGCAGTCGGGACCTTGATATTGCATACTGCAGAAGATAAGATCATAATGTAAAGATCTTATTCAAATGTAGGTGGTCCCTTGTAAGATATTCAAAGTGCAGTTCGGCCACTACCGCTCGTGTTAAAGGTGAGCACGCATTTCGATTTTGATATTGCTGACTCCTTCATATAGGTATCGATAAACAAAAGTAAAAAAAAAAAACTTAGAATTAGGTAAAGTACACTGTACATTTGTACTGTAGGGGGCCGTGTGGTCCCCGGCAGAGTAGAATAGGCCACCCTCACTCTTACCGAGGTGTCGTAAAAGGCGACTAAGGTAAAGCTGCTGGCATGATCATCAGCACCCAGAGAAGGAAAACTCTGCATTCATATCAAAACCCTCGCCAACCCGTCTGCCAAGCGTGGTGAGTATGGCAATTACCCCTCATGTGATTGAGGGAGGCCCGTGCCCCAGCAGTGGGGACTTAAATGGGCTGATGATGATGATGATGATGACTGTACATTTAACGTTGTGGTAGTACCTATGTATATATTGATGTATGTATTTATTCATGTCCTCTCTCTGTTAGATACCGTCTTATTTAATCCTCTGGCTCCAGCTTATCACAATGAGCGATTCCAATGTATGCAACCCGCCGACGGAATGCGCAAACTCATTCCGCAAACTCCATCTTAGCTTCTCAACTCTTCATTCCTCAGAATCCTATTCACAATCCTTTATTGTGCAAACTGGAGCTCCTTCTCTTTCCTTCTCTTCCGATCAGGGAAACCACAATCCCTTCCTATATTGAAGTCCCGTGTCAAAGCTCACTTCCTATCTCTATAAATCTACTGTCTTTCCTTGTCTCTTCTTCCTATTAATTTAATGTGGTCTGTTCTGTTGTAGAAAAAAAGATATTGGCAATGTAATATGGTCTAGGTGCGAGTAAGACAGATATAGCTGTGTGTCTCTCTACTGTCATGGCCGTCGTTCTGTGCGTACATGTAACCTAAAATTCCTAAAATAAACAAATAAGTTTTTATAAAACTTATTTGTTACCGTTCAAGCCCATCTTTCATTTATATTTAATCTTCTTCTCTGATCATTAATACCTATTTATAAGATATCTTTATATTGAATTTATTATAAATTAGCTATAAATTATTAAGTATGTTGTTAAGCAATACTTTATTATTATTTATGTTATGTAGTATGATTATTATATAAGTATGTATATTTCTGCCATTTTCAGTTTCATTTGTTATACTGCTTTGCACTGCCTTGCCCCAGTACGAATACGTTATTTCTTTCCTCTACCCAAAGATTGTCTAGAAGAATACGCTACGACTGATAAGACCGAATTATTTTACTGTCTGTTGTTGTTGTATCATACTTGTGTTTTGATTTAGTGCAATAAAGTATATCTATCTATCTATATTTAGTGCATCATTTTTTATTTATGGACTCGATCCACGGGGAAACTCAGTGATTTTGCCAATATCAAGTGTTTCGAGTAGAGATACGAAACGACGATTAAATCAATTATTTAAATTTTATTTGAAAAGTATTATGTGAAATCATTAGAGACTGGAAGAAAACAGAATTGTAAAAGTTTCTGTATTGTAACACGTAAGATAAAAAAAAAATGTCTAGTACCAAATAAAGTTTAAGCACTAATTTGCGTAAAAGTAAGAATATAAAAAATAATGAAAATGAAGATTTACCTACTCCAATGATATCACCTGACCGGATGGTGCAATTGGTAGGACCCTGCCTCTTACGCCAAAAGACGTGGGTTTGATCCCCACCCTGGACAAACATTCGTGCGATGAACACTTGTGTTTGTTCGGTGTCTGGGTGTAATATATGTATTTAAGTATATATTTGTGTTCCTCTGTTGTCTGATATCTGTAACACAAGTGCTTAAGCTACTTAGTACGGAATCAGGTCAACGTATGAGATGTTGTGAGAATTATTATTATTATTATTACCTAAGGCGATAATCAGGAAAAATTTCAACCTGGTCCCAGGATTGATACCTCGTTTGTTATGTAACTCGTTTTAAAAATCTCTAAACACCCAACCAGCATCCTGCTTTTATGTGGAAGGAACTGCTTTAGATTGTTATGGCGTCAAATAAAAACATCGACCTGCTGCCTGCCTCATATCCAAAGGTCCTGGGTTCGATCTGCTTGGATAATTTAAAATTATTGTTTTATTCTCTCTTTCTTTTTTTTTAGCCTGTCTCGACCCTTTCAATCCACGCTACTTGCAATGATCTTGTGCCTTCTGAATCCACTTTTTCCTTTTCCTTTTTGTATCGTCCTTCCATCTCATTTGGATCTCCCTGGTAGTCATTTTTAATTTCATATTCCCACTGAAGAAGCTGCTTGCTCTGTGGATCGCATTCGCATGCCATATGAATTGCCTATTCCCACTTCTCGGCTACACATGTTTGACGACATCGGTGACCCTAATTTATTTATTATCGATACATTTTCTATTTGGCACAGCTCTACAGGGCGGGGCAGGTGGTCTATCGTTTCACCTATCTGGCCCGATATCTCGCCCAGTTTAGTTCTGTATCTGTACTGCTAAATATTTAAGCCTCCGAAACGGTACGTGCTCAAGATTAATCTATGTTTTATAACGTGTAAGCCTATTTTCTTAGTTTGCTTAACAAGCGCAACTAAACTCGGACTTTGACAATAAATAGTAACCTAACCTAACAGTAAAACTGTGGGACTAGATGTCGTCGGTAGTGTTCCCGAGGAGATATCGCGTCCTACCTGGACCTGGTTACTTTCAAGAAAAGAACTCACTATAGGTAATAGGCGGACCGACGATTTGGTGAAGGTCGCGGGAATACATTGGATGCGGGCGGTGCGGGGCCGATCCAGCAGTGGACGTCTATTGGCTGAAAAAATGATGATGATGATAGGTAATCTTAAGAGCCCGCAACGCATCTGTAATGCCTCAGGTTTTGCAGATGTCCATAGGCGGCGGTGACCACGTGCCATCAGGTGTGCCGTCTACTCATTTGTCCGCTTTAATATAAAAAAGTAAATAAATGTGCCACACATTTAAGTTTCACACTGATTACCTAGGGAATTCCCTGTAATGTGAATATCAAATGACAATTTAGAAAGCTCTCTACCGAACGGGATTCCGACCGGGAATCGATCCCGATACCTTGCCACTGGAGTACCACGGTCATAACTGTTTCCCCATTGGATTGCGATTAGTTCCAGCAAGAATAAATTAACATTTTATAAAGTCATTTTCGAAATGATGACATTACGCAGATGATGGAAATAATAAATAGTTATACTTATTAACTAAGACGAGACACTATTATTAAAAATATATCTATGAATTAATCATAATGACGAAATGCAATACTCGATTTACTTTTAAATGAGTCTCATTTAAAAATACAAATTACAATTTACGGGAAACTGTAGAATAAATAACTATAGTTGAGTTAAAAGGGTAGATAAAATCTTTATTTATTAATCAACATTGAACATATTAAAATAATAATGTATGTACATCCAGCATTTTATTATAAATGAGGTACGATATTATGGTGACGGGTAGGGCACACTAGCGACGCCAATCGATTTTAATTTTTAGCTACTTAACCGGATCTATTTTAAACAATTTCGGGGCTACAACCTCTCGGCGAACACTTATACTATTTATTAAATAACCATGCGCAAATGTTGGGTCCGTTTTTGTACGCGATAAATTGATTCACGCCAAAAGTGGTCGCTTTTGGCGGTAATTCACATTTGGAGTACAAAAGCAGACCCAAAAGTAATAATTTTCACAACATCTCATAGGTTGACCTGATTCCGTACTAAGTAGCTTAAGCACTTGTGTTACAGATATCAGACAACAGAGGAACACAAATATATACTTAAATACATATATTACACCCAAAAGTTAAGTATAAGTATTAAATAAATATTATAAGTGTTTGCCGACAGGTTGTAACCCCAAAATTGTTTAAAATAGATCTGCTTAAGTAGCTAAAAATTAAAATCGATTGGCGTCACTAGTTGACCCTACCCGTCGCCTTAAGACCAAGTTGCTAAGTTATACACTTATGTGTCTTGACGTGTTTCATATAAAAGAAAGATAGGTAGATATTTTTACAACATCGCATACATTGATATACATATGCAGGGAAGTTATACTTAAGATGACGGGTAGGGAACACAAGCGACGCCAATCGATTTTAATTTTTAGCTACTAAACCGGCTCTATTTTAAACAATTTCGGGGATGCAATGTCTCGGCAAATACTTATACTATTTTTTAAACAGCCATGCACAAATGTTCGGCCCGTTTTTGTACGCGAAAAATTGTTTAATATAGATCCAGTTTCTTCTTCTTCTTTCTTCTTTGAGTGCCTCTTCAGTTCTGAAGGTTTGGCCGTCAGCTTTCCAAAATCCTCTCTGTTCACTGCGAGAGGAAACAACCGTTATATAGATGGCTACCTATTGGGAAGTGACTTCAGATCCAGTTTAGTAGCTAAAAATTAAAATCGATTGACGTCTCTAGTGTGCCGTACCCGTCATCTTAATACACATTTATTTTAATATACTTTTATATATATTAATATACTTTTATATAACTTTTATGGTCACTGCCATTAGAATAGTTATTTTCGATATTTCTTTATTAATTTTGAAATATAATATACATCGGAAACTCAAAAATAAGGTACACGGTAGAAATCTCGAAAATAATTATGTACTTCACATTTGGAGTACAAAAGCAGACCCAAAAGTAATAATTTTCACAACATCTCATAGGTGACATGATTCCGTACTAAGTAGCTTAAGCACTTGTGTTACAGATATCAGACAACAGAGGAACACAAATATATACTTAAATACATATATTACACCCAAAAGTTAAGTATAAGTATTAAATAAATATTATACGTGTTTTGCCGACAGGTTGTAACCCCAAAATTGTTTAAAATAGATCTGCTTAAGTAGCTAAAATTAAAATCGATTGGCGTCACTAGTTGACCCTACCCGTCGCCTTAAGACCAAGTTGCTAAGTTATACACTTATGTGTCTTGACGTGTTTCATATAAAAGAAAGATAGGTAGATATTTTTACAACATCGCATACATTGATATACATATGCAGGGAAGTTATACTTAAGATGACGGGTAGGGAACACAAGCGACGCCAATCGATTTTAATTTTTAGCTACTAAACCGGCTCTATTTTAAACAATTTCGGGGATGCAATGTCTCGGCAAATACTTATACTATTTTTTAAACAGCCATGCACAAATGTTCGGCCCGTTTTTGTACGCGAAAAATTGTTTAATATAGATCCAGTTTCTTCTTCTTCTTTCTTCTTTGAGTGCCTCTTCAGTTCTGAAGGTTTGGCCGTCAGCTTTCCAAAATCCTCTCTGTTCACTGCGAGAGGAAACAACCGTTATATAGATGGCTACCTATTGGGAAGTGACTTCAGATCCAGTTTAGTAGCTAAAAATTAAAATCGATTGACGTCTCTAGTGTGCCGTACCCGTCATCTTAATACACATTTATTTTAATATACTTTTATATATATTAATATACTTTTATATAACTTTTATGGTCACTGCCATTAGAATAGTTATTTTCGATATTTCTTTATTAATTTTGAAATATAATATACATCGGAAACTCAAAAATAAGGTACACGGTAGAAATCTCGAAAATAATTATTCTAATACTTTATATAGTACCACTAGATCTAGAAAATAAGTGTATTGACTGTTGCTTCTTAGTCCATTTGAAACGTCACTTAATTAGGTTGCCTTTTGATCTTTAAAACAGCTGTTTATCTAGCGACGCCAATCGATTTTAATTTTTTTTTTATTCCTGATATATTTTAAACAAGTTTTCGCGTACAAAAACGGACCCAACATTTGTGCTTGGTTAGTTAATAAATCGTTTAAGTGTTTTCCGAGAGGTTATAATCCCGAAATTGTTTAAAATAGATGCAGTTTAGTAGTTAAAAATTAAAATCCTTTGGCGTCGCTAGTGTGCGCTACCCGTCACCTTAACAAAACATGACAGCTCGCTTGACGTTATTGTATGAAATATTGTCAAATCAGTTGTTTCTTTTTACAATTGCTGGTTTAAAAATCTATAAACTTCAAACTTGAACTACAATTAATAATTACTTAACTAACTATTTTGATTTGATTTAACAAATTGGCTTTAATACTTAGTGAAGTTTCAATATTCGGCCGATACTGAATTAATTGTATTAATCGAAAGATTATCTAAGTGAATAGCCCTGCATGGCTTCGTCTAGATACACAGGCAGAGCAGAGAATCTTCTGCTTTTAGTCTTTTTCTTTTTGTGTTTGTCTTCTGGGAGGAAGTTCCAGATGATCAGGTCTTCGTCTGCTGTCGCCGTTGCTAGAATAAACAAATATAAATATTCTTTTCTGAGGTAAAATCAATACAGAACATTTATTAAATGTCGAATATGTAATCTACCGCTGATTAGGAATGATCATTTCTACCGATTTCGTCACCCATCCCTCAAGGTCTTAAGTCGAAAGTCTTCGACCAGTGCGCCCTTCATGATTTACGGTGCCGAGACGTGGACACTCACGGCTGGATTAGTCCACCACAAAGAGCTATGGAAAGGGCCATGCTCGGAGTATCTCTGAAGGACCGCATCAGAAATGATGTAAACCGACAGAGAACCAGAGTCACCGACATAGCCCACCAAATTAGCAAACTGAAGTGGCAGTGGGCTGGTCATATTAGCTGCAGAACTGACAGCCGTTGGAGCCTTAAAGTTCTTGAGTGGAGACCGCGACTCGGTAAGCGTAGTGTAGGATGCCCTGCGACAAGATGGGATGATGACATTCGAAGGCTGGCTGGTGTGGGCTGGATGAGAGTGGCCGAAAATCGGGAGCAGTGGCGTGCATTAGGGGAGACCTATGTCCAGCTGTGGACGAGTGTGGGTTGCTGATGATGATGATGATGATGATTTCTACCGAGGAGAACCAGCAATATCAGGGCTCCATTGCAATTTTGTATCCGGAGTGACACCTAGAAAAACTGTGGAGTTTATGATTTCGATAAGTTCGTTATTCATGACCATATTCATTTTGACCTGCCTTACATTAGGCATTGTGAACTTACATGTTCTTATTGATACATTTTCCATTTGGCGCAGCTCTACAGGGCGGGTTACTCTTTTCATTAAAAAAAAATATTTTGATATCAATGCAATATAAATATTTCAGAAGCATAAATACATACATATTTCACAACATCACATACATTGATCTGACTCCGAGATAGGTAGCTCAAGCACCTGTGTTACGGATATCAGAATCAACAGTGGGATTACACATATATACATATAATACTTTTCTTTTGTAAATACATACTTACAATACATAGCAAACACCCAGACCAATACAAACAGACATGTTCATGCACACAAATGTTTGTACTGTGCGGGGATCGAACCCGCAACCGTTGTATCAGATGCAGCGTTCACTACCACTGTTCCAATCGGGTCGTCAAGCATGGATAGGTAATTTTTATTTTGACATACACATTGGATTGGATTGTTGATATTTTTATAGCAATCTTTTGCAATTTATTCTTAAGTAAATAACACACTTAAAAAATTCATCTCGTGTTCAGGCGGAACTCGAACCCACACCTTCCACAATCCGGGCGAATGTTCTACCAATTAGACCACTGAACGCGTTAATAAGCCGACAAAATTTGTAAGTGCTTGATTCGACATGAATTATGTAATGGATTTTTGACGGTCTTAGAAATTCGTAAGTATAGATAGATAGATAGATAGATACACTTTATTGCACAAAATTTACAAATCTTAGCCTAAGTTATTATACTAAAACAATGTAGGCGGTCTTATCGCTAATAGCGATCTCTAGATAGCTAATAGAGATAGATAAGTATATTTTATGTTGTTAGATTAATTAAGTATACTTTCGTCAGGGCCGAAGATTGTGGTCCCATTGGTCTTCTCGGTCTCTCATCTCTACTAGATGAAAACAGGTTACCTGGCCCAAGAGATTGTCCCTGAAGCATTATCTTTGCTTGTACTTACCTAGCTTAGTTCCGTCAGGGCTGAATATCATGGTCCTGACGCGGTCGAGCCCGGAGCGGCCTTCCCCCCACCTGTCCACCACTGTCTCCGGGTCACTCATCACTACCAGGTGAGAGCTGGCCTTCTGATACGTGGCTACTGGATCTATAATAAGTATACATTCTTTGTTATCCTACATTTTCCTTCCTTTCCTTTGCAAATTATTATGGCAAATGACAAGGCTATCCAACCATTCTTGGATATGGGCACAATTTTGAAATCATGCTAGCTGAAATATATCAAGGCGAGAGATAAACCTATTGGAAAGAGACTTTAGCCATTTTACTCTACTCTACTCATTCAGGACCATAATGTTAACATGTACTAAGAGTTTACTCTTGGCAGTCAAATTAATTCTTAAAAGCTATGGAAACAATAGAAAATAATAGATATGCCCACCTCAGTTCGCACTCGGCTGTAAAATTGTTAACTTTGACTTTTAACTAATAGTTGATTAACATCTTACGCGCCTATGTACTGGCTAACACATACCCGCATTCCATAAGCTGAGCACCAGCTCACCAGTCCTGTGGCTGAACAGCATCGCGTCGAGGCTGTAGTGGCAGTGCCCCAGGTTCGTGTCCCGCACCTTGGCTGATGGTGCGTCTAGCAGCGCAATGCGGGCATGCAGGCTAGAGGAGACCGCCCCGATGCCGAGCAGGGCGCTGCGCCATGGATGCCAGGTCAAGGCCTGTGGAGATGGTTACACTTTGTTAAAGGGAGGCTAAAGACCAACAAATAAGGTCATCGATACAACTCACTGGACGAAGGGAGTTGCCACACTGGAGGATTGCAATTCGCCGTAGAGACTCTGAAAGCCATTTTTTTGTGGCGGTCACGCAAAAACAAATCCGTTGCGCATCCGCGTTGATGTCTTTAGCGCTACAGAGCATTGCTAGCTAAAATGTTACGATAGTAGGCGGTTTGTTCAAACTAAATTAATCTTTTCTGTAATTTTACTTTTTTCTGTAATTATACACTGGTGCGCAAGAAAAAGGATCACTGGCTGATTTATGCTGGGTATGCAAAAAAAAATATTTTTCGATAATTGACATTATTTCTGGATAAAGAGATAATGTAAAATTTAAAATCAAATGTTCGATTTTTAATTATGCATTTTCACTCAATCCGTGATAAACTTAAATTATATCCGTTTAAGTTAAAATTTTTGCTATATTAGCACCGTTACTTTTATATAAAGCGAGTTGATGACCCATTTTTTATGACTTTGCGGACCAGCGTATTTTGATTATTGATAATGTCAAACTTGACTTCATGTCGAAGGCAGGAGATCTTTTTTCATAATGAGTGAATGAATGAATATACTTTTATTGCACTCAAAATAAAGTATGAAAACTTAAAAAGGTGGGTAGGTATAACAGGATATGTACAACGAAGGTGGCCTTACCACTATGAGCAATCTCTTCCAAGCAACCATTTAAGATGATAAAGACATCACTTACCTCTACAAATTTCCCATCCATCACTGACCATCTCCTGCTGATTAACTACATCGCAAAAACTCGCCTACCTCGGATATAGACATGTCATAGACTTAATTACAGCGAAGTCTCGCTGACCATCCGCGGCGCCACTGTCGCCTGATGACTAACGGCCTTTTCATTGGCTGTCTAATGGCCGTTTGGAGGACAGCAAAGATTCAATCGTGAGAGGGTATAACAAGACGTTAATGCATCAGTTTGATGTCTTTATTTCTGATTTATTACAAATTCTTAGACTTGGAGACGCCGCGCCGGATTCAATTGGCAGGCGAGGCCAAAATTTGTATCATATTTTTAGAAAGAAGAGCATATTAAGGAATGGAAGAATAAAAAAGGAATGAAACATTATAAAGCCTTCATAAGAGATAATACTAAGATATGGAAAAAACATCTTCATGGAGGAAGTAGACAACAGACAAGGATGCTGATAAGAGCGTTTATCGTTAGCCCATTTAAGTCTCCACTGCTGGGGCACGGGCCTCCCTCAATCACATGAGGGGTAATTGCCATACTCACCACGCTTGGCAGACGGGTTGGCGAGGGTTTAGATATAAATGCAGAGTTTTCCTTCTCTGGGTGCTGATGATCATGCCAGCAGCTTTACCTTAGTCGCCTTTTACGACAGCTGGGTAAGAGTGACGGTGGCCTATTCTACTCTGCCGGGGACCACACGGCGACAAAATTGTACATATTAGTTGCAATTAAAAACAATAGGAACAATGAAAACTTTAAATTACATAATAACTTCTGCATCTGCGCCTGAACTAGGTTAATAAATAGCCTGTATCTCAGGCCTCAGCGCTCATCCTTGTGTTACAATATTGTGCTAACAGTTAATTGTATTTGTGCAAATCAATCAAGAAGTTTTTTTTACATCAAAATAATTAAATTTAAAAAAAGACAAAAAAATGTGTGAGATTAATTAATACTGAAGTAATATACTTTATATTTTTAAATTTATTTGAATTAAATTATATTAAACTAAAATAAAAGTGACTTCTATGATCTCGTACAAATTAAATTCATACCACATTTTTTAATTGCAAATATATATTAATAAATACTAAAAGTTACCTATCCCGAGATAGGTAACTCTGACTCCGAAGTCAGATCAATGTATGTGATGTCAAATATTTATTTCCTGTGCTGTGTTTTGCTGCGTGAGTGAGGGTACTGGAGGCCCAATCCGGGGAAAAGGGGAGTTTAAAGGTTGGCAGCGCAGCAGTTAATTTCACTCGACTGGTGTCGCGGGTGTCTATGGGCGGCGATAATCGCTTACCATTAGGTGATCCGTCTGCTCGTCTGCCAACTATCACACAAAAAAATATATATTGGTTGATCTATAAAAGACTTGTCGCATTGTGACAAGTTAAGATTTACGAGTATGTGTTTGTTTGTTTATAGCACTGACTTTATAAGAGTTATCAATCAATTACAACACACAATACTATAAACGTGTTAGTCTCATAGGTCATAAACATAAACCTAAATGCAAATGTGGAAATAAAATAAGAAAGGCAGCCTATGGTATGTCTATGGTATAAACCTAAACCTATTTTCTAAATTACTCAATTTAGTTTTAACTAAATTGAGTAATTTAGAAAATAGGTTTTTTTAACACTCAAGAATCAGGGCTGGCTATAAATAAAATAATTTTATTTCGACCAACTTAGACCATAGTTTATCATCATCATCATCAGCCTATCGCAGTCCACTGCTGGACGTAGGCCTCTCCAATTGTTCGCCACTGTGATCTATCCATGGCTTCTCGCATCCAGCTCTTGCCAGCCATCCTGCGCAAATCGTCCCCCCATCTAGCCAGAGGGCGCCCTACATTACGTTTGCCAAGACGCGGTCTCCACTCTAGAACTCGTTTACCCCATCGGTTGTCGGTTCTGCGGCTAATATGGCCAGCCCACTGCCACTTAAGCTTGCTAATCCGGTGAGCAATGTCGATGACTTTGGTTCTCTGCCGGATCACCATAGGCCGGAGACCATAGTTACAACAAATGAAATTAATCACATTACATACATTTTACTACATTACAATTTATAATAGACGTACATTAAATTGAAATAAATAATGAAAAATACCTAAATGGCACACAAAATTATACAGCCACTACATGGATCATGTTGTTTGTATTCTTTCTTTGTATAATTTGGGGCTGCTAAAAAAATGAGAACCGTCAAATTTTAAAAAGGTATTTTTAGTGTCTCATTATTTTGCCAAAAATGAGACACTAAAAAGCTTTAAAAAAATCTGCGAAATAAAACCGTCTTCAAATACCACGAAATAAAAAGTGTAAAATATTTTTTTTATCACTTTATACACTTAAAAGGCGGTTTTTTTCGCAGATTTTTTTTTTCTTAAGTCAACGTGAGCAAAGGCGTCATTAATAAAATTAGTCATGTTGAGCTGTGACGTCACACGGGGATTTTTACATTTTATTTAATTTCTCCTTAAATATCTTTTGAAAAATTCTAAAACAATTTTGCTTAGAATCCTATACGGCTAATCTAGAAAACGATATTTTTCATTTTGGAAAAAAATTTTTGTTGTATTGTCCATTGTGCCGGCAACAAAAGTGGATCTTTTTCCTGTAGAATGATTAAAGTAATCTATAAACCTTGACTGTCCATTCGGAGTTAAGGCTGGAAACGAGCTGAAGTCCCGGCCAGGTCATTACCATGAACGCTTGTGAGCTGACGGCAGTGGCGGCTACGTACCAGGCGCCTAGGGAGACCTGCACTGCCAGGATGGTACCATAGCGCATCCGTCACCAGCTGATGACGCATGCGTCACTGCCAAAGGTCACCATCAAACCTCGTACGTATGACATGCTCAACAAAGTAATCTATAAACCTTGACAGTCCATTCGGAATTGAGGCTGGAGACGAGCTCGAGTCCCGGCCAGGTCATCACCATGACCGCTTGCGAGCCGACCGCGGTGGCAGCCACGTACCGGGCGTCTGGGGACACCCGCACCACCAGGATGGCCCCATAGTGCACTCGTCGCCAGCTGATGACGCGAGCATCGCGATCGAAGGTCACCATCATGCCTCGGACGCAGCCACTATAAAATAAATTAGCGAGTTAAATATCATAGGGACATTAGAATATTTATTTAATGGATTTCTACCATGTAGGTACATTTTTGAGTTTCCAATATTTCGGCACTGTTGCAAGCGCCATGTAATGGAGTAACCGAAATTTTTGCGGGTAAGTTGTTACTGATCTACTCGCCTTCGAGGTCTTTTACTACGCGCACCTGCGGTACCACTGTTAACTAACTCACTATTTTCTCGCACCTGTTCTCAACACACAACACTCACAGTATCTAGCCGCGGAATGACTTTTTGTTTATATTATGATTAGTTACATTTTCGTATCAAAATCGGTTGCGAATTTTTAAAGATATATGTATGCATACATAGGACATAGGGATAGACAGCAAAAGCGACTTAGTTTTATACTACCATGTAGTGATAGTGATTTAATAATAAGATTCAACCGAAGGATTCAACCTAAAATATCATATTATTTAAAAAAAAAAATACAAAAACAATATTACCATAAGAACTGTGTGAGGGTGAGTCGAGGGATTATTATTACTATTTATAATTAGGTATATCAACAACTATCGTTATATGTATATATACGTTTATGAGTCAGTGAATTGCCTGAGAATAAGTTTGTTCTGATATACTAATTAGTGATTAAACAATTAAGTATTTTTAAAATGTATTCACAAACAACACAGTACTTACAGTTAACCAAGATAAACCTGTTATTGGCCTTATGTTATGTAACTTGCACGAAACCTATATTTATTGTAAACGTTGTTGGTTTTTTAAATAAATAAAATAAATCATCGCGCTGGCCTTACATGCCTGGAGCCCAATCCTCGTCCTCGTGATATTTATTTTCATTTATACGACATTTATCACTAAAACATAGTTTTTTTATGGTTTTCAGGTTAGCTCAAACACGCCATTGCACCACCGAAGTCGTCAAAATACTAAATAATTCGCCCTACTGTAAAACCTGCTGATTGCATATTATTATTGTTAGTATGTTCTGTCCCATTACAGTGCAAAGACCTTCCTACCCAGCTTCCAACGTTTTCGGTCACGAGTCACGGTCGTCAAACTCTTTAGAGTCTTCGAATTCGTCTCTCTAGCGCTTTCTCGACCTGGCCCGGGGTTTCTTCTTACAGGGCTCATGCTGATGATATTGCAGAAAAATCTTACGTCACAAAAGAATTTCCCGTAGGACTCCAGTCAATCGCAGTGATGGAGCAGTACTCGTTGTCCTTGGTGAGGCATCGGCAGCAGTTCTCCGTAACCCACTTGCTCAGCAGGTTATTGTGGATCTCCACCATTTTCATTGCGGTGCCCAGCTGAAACAAAACTCATGTTGGAACAACATCGTCGTACGCGCGGGAGGAGCGGTGCGCGAGGCAGTGCACCGGTGACGTCACGGCGGCCGCCGCGGATGACACCCGCGACGAATCATCACTCTGCCCGGGACCCCCACCGTCGACACTAGGCCTTCGCGTCTTAATATAATTTTGTAACTAAACTGGCAGAATTACAGCACCTTCAAGTTTACAGTCCGCTTTTATATATATCTTCATCCACAATCGTTAGGACACTAACACTGATTCTTCAATGATGATTCAATTATTTTCCTACTAATGCCAAATTTCCGTTTGCAAAGGATTTCGGATTTTCGGTCAGGACTTTTGAATTCTATGAGAAAGTAGACGGATCACCTGATGGTAAGTGAATCATAATCATCAAATCTTTATTGTGAATCACAGGTATACAGTTAAAAAATGCAGTCGTTACTATTAAAATACAAAAGCTTCACTGTGTTCCGCCTAATTGGCATACAATATTACAGGTTTGGTGAAGTTAATATACATTATAATATATGTGATATAGTCTACACATATGGTCTACAAAAGGTTTTAATTTAAAGACTGATCAGATAAAGAGTCGCTGTTAGCATAATTGTATTTCTGAACCAGGAATTCATGCAGTTTAAATTTGAATGGCATTAATTTGGTAATGTGGCGGATATAACCAGGGAGTTTGTTGAATATCCGAGGCGCGCTGCAGAGGATGCTCTTGTTCATCAATGCTGACTTACAAGGTTTTATACATAGTTTATTTTTGTGACATTTACTGGTTTTATATTGAAATAATGTCGTATTGGCTTTGACAAAAACTACGACCTCGAATATATACAAACATGGAACCGTCAATAAATAATAAATAATAATAAATAAAGATTTCACAACATCACATACATTGATCTGCCTCCGAGATAGGCAGCTCATCCACCTGTATTACGGTTATCAAAATCAACAGTGGGATTATACATATAATACTTTTCTTTTTGTAAATACATACTTATAATACTTAGATGACACCCAGACCAATACAAACAGATATGTTCATGCACACAAATGTTTGCGCTGTGCGGGGATCGAACCCGCAACCCTTGCGCCAGAGGCAGCGTTCACTACCACTGTTCTAAACGGGTCGTCAATCATTATACTTTTATAAAGAGGTCTTTACAAGAGTCCGTTTGCTATAAGTTAAACATAGCTATCTAGAATGCAGCTGCAGGTGGACCGCATCAACCACAATCACAAGTGCGCTGCCAACCTCTTCCTCGAAGATGGCCTCCAGTACACTCGCTCATTGGAACATTTAGGGCAGGTGCTACTGTTTTCTGTAAGGTATGGTATGGTATAATGGTATCACAAAGGGCAACTCATTCATTTTTTGTTTTCTTTTTTTTGCTAAATGCGATTTACGAACAAGCGGGTCACCTGATGGTAAGTGAACAACGCTGTAAAAAACATCCGGGAAATTATAGTGATTGCTAATGCCAAATTCGTGCTTTAGCCTGGCTCTCCCGTGGTTAAGATGTTTTTTTATGTGATAGGTGGTAGACGAGCCACGACGGATTGCCTGATGGTAAGCGATTGTCGCCGCTTAAAGACACCTGCGATACCGGTGTAGGTCTAGTGCGCTGCCAACCTTTAAACCTCCCTTTCCCCCGGATTGGGCCTACGGTACCCTCACTCACGCAGCGAAACACAGCACAGTGCTGCTTCACGCCAGATATATGTAAGATATATGTGGGTACATGACCGCCGACGTCCAGACTCGGGCTGACACTAAGAATTTCTGACCAAAAACTTAGGTACAAATTTTGGCCCAACCCAGGGATCGAACTTGGGATAGCGCAGCCGTCGCTTTATAGTACGACCCACTAATCACTACGCCACCGAGGTAGTCAAATAAACCAACCGAGCCAAATAAACTTGCGCAAAAGGTCATTCACACCCTCCCACCAATGCACTCTAAAAAAACCGCCTTCAAAAACTACGAACCAAAATATGTAAAATATTATTTTAAATATTCCGACGCTCTCTCCTTCTTCCGTGACTTAGCTAAGCGTCTAGTCGAAGTCACGGGAGAGCCAAAAGCTGGCAGCTACCTCGCCCAGCGAATTTCCATCGCGATCCAGCGGGGTAATGCTGCCAGCATTTTGGGGGCATTGCCACGGGACCTACTTTGTTTTAACTTTCCTTTTTATTTACTTTTAGTTTAATTTTATTTCCTAGTTATAGTCTTAATTATCTTGTGTTTTTGTTCCATATATAAAATGTAATATTTAAGGCAATAAACATATATTTTCAGCATTTTAAATTAATCTTCAATTATTTATTACTCAACAGGGATTAGGCGCCGACTTCGGTAAAAATCTTTTCTCGAGTGTACTTTTCTGTGAGCCCGTGATATCACTCCGGTCGAGCCAGCCCATTCATGCCGAAGCGTGGTTCTCTCCCCTGGGAGACGTGGATTACGATACTTACAATCAGCATTTCTCCACGAGGGTCAAACTTGCAGCACTGGATCTCAAACTGCGCGTAGCCCTGGCTGATGAGGCTCTGGGTCCGCCAGCTCCATTTGTGATAGTTCCTCCCCAAGGCTGCCACAAGAATGTTGTCGTTGCTCCAGTCTAGTAGTTCTGGAACTAAATGAAGAAATATGTTGGAAATTTAGTTCTTTGCATGAGAACCAAGGTCAAAGACATAGCCTAAAGAATTGCATGCCTCAAGTGGCAATGGGCAGGGCACATAGCGAGGAGATTACACGCCCGATGGGGCAGAAAGGTTCTCGAGTGGAGGCCGCGTATGTGGTCGAAGCCGTGGCAGGCCCCCCACAAGGTGGACCTGGGATCTGGGTCGCGGGAATCCCTTAGATGCGGGTGGCACACCGATAAGTGTGGAGATCATTGGGGGATTGGCATCTATATTATCTATGACACATGTACTGTACCTACTCTATGGAAATAAATGCTTTGAATCTTTTGATGCCTCCCAGCAGTGGACGTTTATTGGCTAAAATGATGATGATGATGATTTAGTTCTTTAATTAACCTGATGGCAGGAGACAAAAAGTGAATAAAATGCGCACACCTTCACAGAAAACCGGCGTGAAGCAGCACTGTGCTGTGTTTGACTGCGTGAGTGAGGCTACCGGAGAGTACTCGGTGAAGCAGTGGTTAGTGGGTCGCACTTTAAAGGGACGGCTGCGCAAGAGGTCTCAGGGTCGATCCCCGGGTCAGGCCAAGAATTAGTACCTAAGATATCGGTAAGGAATTCTTAGTGTCAGCCCGAGTCATGTACCCCAGTGCCTCGGAAAGCACGTTAAACCGTTCGTCCTGCGCCCAAACCCTCCCCGGTCGTATCACACTGGTGTCCCATCGGAATATAAGTATAAGGGAATAGAGAGTGCACTTGTGTTTGCGCACACACTTGAGCACTATAATATAGCCCGTGTACGTGGCTGATCCTTGAGATTGGCCGCCGTAGCCGTAATAGTTGGAGGATATTATTGTAATCGTAACTAAAAAAGAGAAAATGTCATAAAATTATATCTATCTGTTTTTTTTTACTTCATGGGATCAAAAAGAATGGTATACAGAAACACAAAACGCGGCGGCTTTTCAAAGAAGTTGTCAATATCATTATTGTCTCTAAAACCCCTGTTAAAACGGCACATAATTACGTTGCGTGTCATGGACAAAACTACAAGCCGAACACTAGCTAACCATATGGTCGGGTGCCCTTTATGAATAAAATAAATCTACCTCTTAACCCATAAATACTGGGTATTATTAAATATAGGTATCATTTTTTAACCTATGATACGTATTCGTACTTACCCTCCTCATATTAACGTGTAATTAACAGTTGCATTATTTTATATTATTATTACCCGGCTGAGTAAAATAGGCCACCCTCACTCTTACCGAGGTGTCGTAAAAGGCGACTAAGGTAAAGCTGCTGGCATGATCATCAGCACCCAGAGAAGGAAAACTCTGCATTTATATCAAAACCCTCACCAACCCGTCTGCCAAGCGTGATGAGTATGGCAATTACCCCTCATCTGATTGAGGGAGGCCCGTGCCCCAGCAGTGGGGACTTAAATGGGCTGATGATGAACAGTTGCATTCAAAACTGTCGCTTTGCAGCCTGGGCAATCATTATTCAGTATAAGTAAAGTCTGGTGATTACAATGAAGCGACTGCCTTCGCAATCCTTATACAGACCAAATCGATCACGGTAACACTCTCTCAAATTTTGTAGGTGTTTACCATTTTCGTCAAAAGTCAAAGCTTTTGCTTTTGTTCCCGAATTGGACCCTCACGGGTACCGGAGGCCATGTGTTTTTTTATTTTTTTATAGTGGCACAGTATGTTGGCTCTCCTTAGCCTGATGGTACGAGGGTGACACTGAAAGTTTTTAGAACTGGCCACTTATAAGACGATGCTTAAAATAATAAGTTTAAATTTTGAAAATGGAACTCTTTGCCAATATTATTGTCTATGCATTTAATTCGATTCTCTTTTTTTCCGATTTGGCGGCAAATTGAAAATAACCTTTAACAAGTGAGCATGGATTTAACGCGAGAAAATTTCGGTGCAATGATTTTCTATGACTTTCGATGTCAAATAAGTCAAAAAGAAAGTTATGATAGACTTTGATTGGCATTTCACGATGAAGCTTCATCTCGTGCCACTGTTTACAACTGGTTTAATGAGTTTAATATCGCAACAGTTTGTTGAGAGGATCGAAAAACAGTTACCGCAGAGTGGTACACTAACAACTGTTTGCCACTTGTCTTGGAAAAAGTTCGGGAAAAACGACCTCGCAGTAGGATCCTCCTTCACCACGACAACGCCTCGCCGTACACCGCCAAGCAAGCACTTGAAAGAATTACTGGGTTAATTTATTTCCAAAAATAAAAGGAAAACGTTTCACGGACGCCGAAGAAACAGTGGCTGCGTATCAAAAGGCCGTCGAAGAGACCCCTAAAGAAAAGTGGGCCAAGTGCTTTTCTCAGTGGTTTCATCCAATGCAGCGATGTATTGATGTGAAGGGACACTATTTTGAAAAGATATAATAAAAGTAACAACTTGCTAAATTGTTCAGTTTTTGATTTTCTAAGAACTTTCAGTGTCGCCCTCGTAAGCAAGAGGAGATCCCACATTGTAATTACATCGGAAGTGATGTCAAGGCATGTGATGTGTACCGCCGAGTGAGTAATAATTGATCACTTGGCGAAAAGCAACGAGCTGCTTCACGCCAGTTTTCTGTGAGGTAGTGGTATCATTCGATAGTCATATAACACCAGAAATAAACATAGTCTTAACACCAGAAATAAACATAAACATTGCCGTCCCTGTCCTCAGACTTCATAAAATCGGTAATTAACTTACCGATTTTATGAATGAATGAGATATATATATCTTAATACATTCATAAATATTTTATGAATGTATTAAGATATTCAATAAGCTCCCACAAAATGTCATTAACCTATCATTGGATAAGTTTTAGCCTCATATTAAAACCTGCCTGATGAAAAAGGTGCCGTGTGGTCCCCGGCAGAGTAGAATAGGCCACCCTCACTCTTACCGAGGTGTCGTAAAAGGCGACTAAGGTAAAGCTGCTGGCATGATTATCAGCTCCCAGAGAAGGAAAACTCTGCATTTATATCAAAACCCTCGCCAACCCGTCTGCCAAGCGTGGTGAATATGGCAATTGCCCCTCATGTGATTGAGGGAGGCCCGTGCCCCAGCAGTGAGGACTTGAATGGGCTGATGATGATGATGATGAAAAAGGTTACTACGAGTATAGTGTACAAGAGTATTTAAATAATAAGGATTCTAGGTCATGTTAATCGATTTGTCTTGTGAGTTGTTATTCATAGTAGTCTGTTGATTTTGACAGTTGTATTTTTTTTCTTCTCAATGGAAACTCTGTAACATCATCAATATTTGAAAAGTGTAACTACTGAGTTTCTTGCTGGTGTCTTCTTAGTAGAAATCGACATTCCGAACCAGCGGTAGATCATAATATGTGTGTATATTGACATTCATAAGTGTTCTGTATGGACCCTAATTGAATAAAGATTTTTTTATCTTATCTTTATCTTTATTCCGATCCAACCAGTCCAATCAAGCCGAAGCGTGGCTCTTTATATTCGCAATTATTATCTCAATTAACGATTTATATATGTGGGAGAATACTAAGGGTTGAATGTGTGTACTTTCGTAACTAAGTAAACAGCGAGTCTTTGTCTCAAGTGGTTCAAAAACCGCCTATTAGGAGCGCGGCGGCGGGTAGCCGAACATTCCTTATCGTGACAAGATTATCTGATAACACGCGTGTAAGTGCGAAACCCGATGTCGGCTCGTATACTTTATCGGACAAGCGAGTATCGAAGCGTGGTCTTGTTCGGCTGATTTTAGAAGGGATGTGAAAAATAATCGATTCTATAAATTAACAATTTTTCATCGATTTCGGTGACGATGAATGAGACGCCTAGTTGGTCTAGTGGTTTGAGTACCGAGCCATGATCTCGGGGCCTAGGTTCGAGCAAAAATAATGTTTTGAGTTTTTCTAACATAGTTCGGGTGTGTGATCACCAATCCGTATCAGGTAAGCGTGGTGATTAGCCTACTATGATTAGTAGCGATGACTTGAATTCTATGATGGAGGCCTTTGCCCTGCAGTGGGACAGTTTATAAGCTGATAGGTACTTTTACTTTTAAATAAGATGCATTATCAAGAGTCAATTTTGATTACACGCGTACGTGTCAAACCCGATGTCAGCCTGTTTGCTTTATGGGATAAGCGAGTATCAGCGCGTGGCCTGTGCGACTGATTTTAGAAGGGATGCGAAGATGTCGGCAGAATCGTTTTTATCGTCATTAATATTAGAGATCTCAATCAAATTTCATGTTAGTTTGTCTGAATGAACATTCCTTATCGTGACAAGATTATCTGATAACACGCGTGTAAGTGCGAAACCCGATGTCGGCTCGTATACTTTATCGGACAAGCGAGTATCGGAGCGTGGTCTTGTTCGGCTGATTTTAGAAAGGATGTGAAAAATAATCGATTCTATAAATTAAAAATTTTTCATCGATTTCGGTTACGATGAATAAGACGCCTAGTTGGTCTAGTGGTTTAAGTACCAGGCCATGTTTTTTATATGAGACCAAGGTGGTAGACGAGCAGAAGGATCGCCTGATGGTAAGCGATTGCCACTGCTCATAGACACCGGTGGGCATGGCGCATGTATCATACATTTCTAAATCGCATCGTTTATCGGAATCGTTTTAAATCGCATGTATGTTACTTTTTCCTCTTCCGGTGACTCTTCAACTTGTGAAGGTTGGCAGTCAGCTCCGCATCTCTCACTCATGTATGTTACGATTATCATGATATCGATTTTTGCACCTCAAATGCCACATCCCTAATTGTTAGTTGTCGCTTGTTGGCCAATAGATGAAAGGTTTGTGCAATAGGTTGTTGTATTGGGCTAACAGGGTGGCCGATGAGATAAGGGCCCCTCCTAGAATTTTGGTGCATACTTCGATAATCAGACCACTGTATCAGGAGGTTGAGGCTGTGCCCTCTGGCGAGATACACAAACCGACATTATCTTGCTCGGAATTATCCGTAAAGGTGAGTTGTTCGGCATTCACTACACTTGTACATACAAGTGTAGTTAATTGCTTAGATACGCGCCTTACTTTGGGGCCATGTGCATTAAGAGCTATTATAGAATAGTAAAAACTTAAGATCGTTTCAAAAATTAAAGAACCAAACTTAGTATTACCAACTTTTTTTGGCAGAATAAGAAAGATGAACGTCGTATGTTGAATAATAATATACTCCAACCGATTACGGCTACGGCGGCTAATCTCAACGAACAGCCACGTACGCAGGATATATTATAGTGCTCAAGTGTGTGCGCAAACACTAGTGCACTCTCCATTCCCTTGCCCTCATAATCCGATGGAACACTCAACTGACACGACCGGAGAGGGATCGGGGGTACAAGACCGCCAACTTCCAGACTCCGGGCTGCCACTAAAAAAATCTTGCCGAAAACTTAGGTACTAATTTTTGGCCCGACCCAGGGACCTCTTGCGCAGCCGTCGCTTTAAAGTGCGACCTCCTAATCACTGCGCCACCAAGGCAGTCATGTATATGTATATGTATGTAGGTATGTTGAATAGTGATCTAACCGTACCCTGGGCTTCAAAGCGACAGCTTTGGCTGCAACTCTATTGTACGGAGTACCAGCATTCCTCGTCCTGTTCTTGTTTTAGTTTCCTTACTCAAATAACTGCATACGCCCAAAGCACAAAAGTGCCAAGTATCGAAGGTTATTTTTATAGCATACTCACAAGCGGCGTAACTATAAGTCCACTCTGGCCATGAGGGACCGTCGCTGGGGTTTAGTCAGTATGCCTCTGGCCGGCTTCTCGCTAGGAGAAGCCCCCGCCAGAGGAGAGCCCGACATAACCCGCCTGCCCCCCGGCAAGAGGGTATGCATAAGGAGGCATACCCCAGCGTCAAAAAAAAAAAAGGCTAGTCTAGTGTGCTATCAGCTGAGGACAGCCCATTTCGGTGTAGGCCATAGTGTTGACAAAAAAATTAAGTAGGTTTCATACTCACAGGCAGCGTAGCTTAAGTGGGCATGTCTAGTAAGCTATCAGCTGAGGACAACTATCCCTTCTTTCTGGCTACACAGGGACAACTCTAAACATCCTCCTTCTCGGTCAAGACTGCTCTCTTGCATCCACAACGATTCCTGGACAAAAGCTTCGTCAAGGGCTTTGTCAAGGCTAGGCCAAAGGCCTCATTAAGACCAGGCTAAAGATAATTCGGTCCTGAACTCCGCTTAGTTGTAAGCCATAAAGCTGACAAAAAACTTTTTTAATTCCATTTTATACTCACAAGCAGCGTAGCTATAAGTGGGCAAGTCTAGTATACTGTCGGCTGAAGAGAGGTATCCCTTCTTCCTGGGCACGCAAGGCCAGCTCTGCACATCCTCTTGCCGGTCCAGCCTGCTCTCCGGCGTCCACAGCGGCTCGAGACCAAAGGCCTCGTCTAGGTAGCTAGTGTACTTCTTCTTTTGGCGATATTTTATATTCTGGAATAAGAAACATTCTATCTCATATTATCGTTGCCTTTCTTCTACTCGTAGATTAAGGTTTTTAAAGGGTCGGCAACACGTATGCAAGTCCTCTGGATTTGCAAGCGTCCATAGGTTACGGTAGTCACTTACCATCAGGCGAGGCACGCTTGTTTGCCACCGACGTGGTATAAAAATATAGACTGCTTTTGTGGCATAATGGTTAGTGGGTTGCACTATAAAGCGACGGCTGCGCAAGGCGTCCCGGGTTCGATCCCCCGGTCGGGCCTAACTTTTGAACTTAAGTTTTCGGTAAGAAATTCGTATTCGCCCAGTCTGGATTTGGGCGGTCTTGCACCCCGCGCGTCGGAAAGCACGTTAAGCCGTGCGGAGGTCAAATTGGATGGTGTCGCTTTGTCTAGAACACGTCGTTTTTCAGATACGAATGTCCAGATTAGGAATCAAACCTACTAAGTAAGTCGCAATTGGAGCATTTTTCATTTGTTTTTTTATTTTTATTTCGAATAATAGGCAGACGAGCATGCGGCCCATCTGATGGTAAATGGTAACCGCCGCTCATAGACATCAACAATGCCGGAGAACAGTCATGCCGCTGCCTACCACGAATATTATAAAGATATGAAAGGTAAAGATATAAAAATCTTTATTAAATTTAGGTCTATACACAACACTTATGAATGTCAAAAGATTTACATATAATTTTATCTACCGCTGGTTCGGAATGTCGATTTCCACTGAGAAGACACTAGCTTCAAATATTGGTGATGTTACAGAGTTTCAATTGATAAAAAAAAAAAAACAGACTACTTTGAATAACAACTCAAAAGACTAATAGATTAACATAACCAAGAATCCTTATCATTTAAATAGTCTTGTACACTTTAGTAACCTTTCTTCATCAGGCAGGTTTTTATATAAGACTTAAACTTGTCCAGTGATTGGGTAATGACTTTTTGAGGTAGCTTATTAAATATTTATCTTAATAGCTAAGCCAACAACTGAATTTCCGATTTTATGAAGTCTGAGGACCGGGGCAGCAAGTCTATGTTTATTTCTGGTGTTAAGACTATGATGACACCAAGGCTTGAAGGTGCAAATGTCACTCAAGATTACTGATTTATAAATGTTAAATATTGTAATAATATTGCAAAATCTTAATGCTATCTCTTATGTCAAAGTATAGTTTTTTAAAAGTTGTGAAACTTTTGCATGTCTATATGACATTACATGCTGATCAATGATTTATGTAACAACTATTATCCACAATGTTTTATGCAATTATATGAATTATTTTTATTATTTGTTAGTCTTTCCACAACCAGAGGAAATTATGTTCCAGACTTTTGGAAGGTGTGCATGGGACTGAAGCCAACACGCAGAGGCTCGTTCAATGGACAACACGACATTTTTTTCCAAAATGAAAAATACTGTTTTCTAGATTAGCCTTTTAGGATTGTTAGAAAAATTGTTTTAGAATTTTTTAAAAGATATATAAGGAGAAATTAAATAAAATATAAGAATCCCCGAGTGACATCACAGCTCGGCATGACAAATTAATGACGTCTTTGCTAACGTTGACTTAAGAATAAGAAAAAAGAAAATGGCTGACAATGACAGTAGTGAACTATGACGGGAGAGTCAACTTTTTTTTATTGTATAGCAAAGACATCACCTACGTAGAGCCTGAGGACTACGTCACTTCCTGCATTTTTATCTTTGATGAATATTAAATGTCGTCGGCGACTCTCCCTGTATACAGGTAATAATAATAATTCTCACAACATCTCATACGTTGACCCGATTCCGTACTAAGTAGCTTAAGCACTTGTGTTACAGATATCAGACAACAGAGGAACACAAATATATACTTAAATACATATATTACACCCAGACACTGAACAAACACAAGTGTTCATCGCACGAATGTTTGTCCAGGGTGGGGATCGAACCCACGACCTTTGGCGTAAGAGGCAGGGTCACTACCAATTGCGCCATCCGGTCAGTCAGGTGCGATTGTGGTCAAGCGTTAGCCTATAGCTAATTTAAAAAGTTAGTTCACGGATGCTCACAGAAATGTCGACAGGCTGGTGATCCTGGCTCGCTGTCCAGGAGTGGCGCCTGCGCATCTCCTCGAACGCGCCGCGAGGGGCCACGAATCTGTCCACACGTTGCCCGTTACACTGAAATTATAAACAAGCCACGTAAGTATATAATAACTGTGCCTACAATTCCCTAATTTTTCTTAAATATTCTTGATAGATCCGAGTCGCCAGAAAGCTATGGTCGATTTGTCTCCAGATTTCACCGTGGATACAGATTTGACTGTGGAAGAGCCACGCTTCGGCATGAATGGGCCGGCTCTACCGGAGTGATACCACGGCCTCACAGAAAACCGTGAAGCGTGAGCGTGAAGGAAAGCGTGCTGTGTTTCGCTGCGGGAGTGAGGGTACCGGAGGCCCATTCCGGGGAAACGGGGGGTTTAAAGGTTAGCAGCGCATTTTGGACTCCACTAGTGTCGCGGGTATGGGCGGTAGAAATCGCTTCCCATCAGGTGACCCGTCTGCTCGTCTGCCAGCTATCACATGAAAAAAAAATTGCTGACACAAGCATTTTTGCTAAGCGCAGTCTCTGTATTGTATCTCATTATTATTCCATACAAATATCATAAATGTGAAATTATGTGTGTCTGTCTGTCTGTCCCTCTTTCAAAGGCAAAATGGAGCAACGAATTTATGTGTTTCTTAAAGCGAAGATAGTTAAAGGGATGAAGATGACATAGGTCACTTTGTGGCAAACCAAATTCTAGACGAGCGATCGTTCGTCCATTTTATAACTCACTTCTGGCAATTAATAATATTTAATTTAAAAAATACCTACGCATTCGTGCCATGCAAGCTAGTCGATGTCATAGTTAAAAATATCAAAAGAAAAATATTCGTCCTTAAAAATATAAATATAAATTTGTATGAAAATTTAATACACCTTTGATACCCTTTTGTTTTTTTTGCGGTGTGCCTAAAGCAACCGATCTGTTAATTTCATAATAATTACACCCTGTGTATTCAATTTTCCAATATTAAAAACCCATCTGTTTCAATTTATTTCAGTTACAACAGTTGTCCATAATGATGATAATCGCTAATCGATGTAACTGCTAAAGAGCTAAATGATTCACGCCGTTTAAAAAACAATAATTACCAACAAAAACAAAAAGTATTTCGTAGCGAAACGAAACGTAATATGTCATACCGATGATTGAATTAAACATGGCGACGTAATTTCAATGATGCTTTAGTCAAACAATTGATCCAAAAAAGTAGCCCCAACAAAACAAAGTGTTGTACTTGCGATTCAACGACGTCCATTTCGCGGAAATTTAGTTCATTATCTAGGAATACTGGTCTAGGAATATAAATGATTCGATGCTTAGGGTAAATTAGTAATTAGGGATAATGCCCGCATGTTTGATGCGAGGTGTTTGTCATACTACTTAGGGTTGCGTGGTGGAGGAATGATTGGGACTGGGTAATTTTGTATTGGAACTCAGATTTAATTTTTCATTTAATTTGGATACCTATTTTTAATTTCTGACGCAAAAACGACGGGTGATGTTATAAGTTTGACATGTTTATGTGTGCGTTTGTGCCTGTCTTCCGCATCTGTCATGGTGTCTCCCAAACGGAGAACTGATTTTTTTTTTGTTTGAACGGTGATTTTGAACTTTAAATATTAAATTATGTAATTTTTCTTATTTAAATATTAAATTATGTAATTTCATTTTGCATTGGTATATGTACTGATGCATTTTTTTTTACTTAATATGGATTTTCATGAAGACATTTGAAAATAAAAATAATCTTATTTTGATTATACTAAATAAATAAATTATTTCTGCATATGCACACAATCTGAATATTAACAATTTTAATTTGTAAAGCATAATTTACTGTTTTTTTAAATAAAACTAAGAATGTAGGTATATAAGTATTATGTAAATCAAGAAAAAACAAATTACATGAATCCTATCGTCTCTAACTTGAGTATTCGCTGTCCTTTGAGTACAAGATTAAATTGCCTTTAAAGTATCAGCCTATAAACTGTCCCACTGCAGGGCAAACGCCTCCATCATAGAAATCAAGTTATCGCTACTATGATGGGATTAGGCTTAATCACCACGCTTGCCAAATGCGTATTGGTGATCACAAACCCGAGCTATGTTCGAAAAATTCGAAACATACATTTCCCTCGACCCGCGAATTGAACCCAGGACCCCGAGATCACAGCCCGGTACTTAAACCACTAGACCAACGGGGCGTGATCCGTCTTGTCTGCAAATTGCCTTTATTATACCTAAAATACAGTGTACCATTGAAAATAAAATAATAAAATATATTGTCAGAGGCCGTGTGGTCCCCGGCAGAGTAGAATAGGTCACTGTTACCGAGGTGTCGTAAAAGGCGACTAAGGTAAAGCTGCTGGCATGATCATCAGCACCCAGAGAAGGAAAACTCTGCATTTATATCGAAACCCTCGCCAACCCGTCTGCCAAGCGTGGTGAGTATGGCAATTACCCCTCATGTGATTGAGGGAAGCCCGTTCTCCAGCAGTGGGGACTTTAATGGGCTGAAGATGATGATGATTGTCAGAGGGCATGATCAACTTCAGATCGTTGAGCCAAATTATTATGTAAAATCTAGTATGCAAACTTTCAAATTTCACACCTATAACGTACCCTACAGAACCCGCGCTACCACCCGCTTCGCCCTTCCCTCTAACAAGGCCCATTAGAGTCGCGGTTCCATATTAATGACGTACAAATATAACAAGCGCGGGAGCTTCTTCCAAGAATTGAGCCTGGTCGAGTGGCCAAGTTCTGAGAATCCAAACGGTGGTAGCTAGAACCCACGCTAGTTTACTACTTACTTCAGTGCTTGGTTTCCGAGAATTAGGCTCCCTGTTAGGGCGAATGTGGAGTGTTATTCGTGGTATTAAGTTAATTAAGCACAGACGGCATGGGGGGACAAAAAGTGTTAGTATGGGCTGGGGGAAAGACGGTTTGCCTTAATTGGTGAAAAAATCAAATTTGTAAATGTGTATAAGTATTTTTCGTAAAATGTCAGTTCAATGATTGATTGCTAACTTGAAGGAATTGTGAAAAAAAAACTTTCGAAACGAAAATTCATCATCGATATTTAGTGGTGTAGTACCTATCGATGGTAATGGAAATATTATTATGTGTAAATAAGAAAATCCATTCGTTTATAATTCCCCATATTTTTTTTTTAAATCGCTTTCCATCATGTGCATTAACGATCACCTAATGGATAAACGATTGCTGCCGATATATCTACCTACTTTCTTTCAATAGTGGAAGAGCCACGCTTCGGCATGAATGGGCCGGCTCGACCGGAGAGATACCACGACCTCATAGAAAACCGGCGTGAAGCAGCACTGTGCTGTGTTTCGCTGCGTGAGTGAGGGTACCGGAGGTCTAATCCGATGGAAAGGGGGCTTAGAGGTTGGCAGCGCACTTGTGACTTCGCTGGTGTCGCAGGTGTCTATCGGCGACGGCAATCGCTTACCATCAGGCGATCCATCTGCTCGTCTGCCACCGATCACATAAAAAAAATATAGTTCCTGTAACGTATGATCTACGCATATTAATACTGTGCATTGGGTTCCTTCACCAGCAGAAATAAAACCATCAACATTTTAAACTGTTGAGCTACCTATTATTTTATTCATCATTTCAGCCAATAGACGCCCGCTGCTGGACATAGGCCTTCCCCTATGATCTCCACACAGATCGGTCCTGTGCCGCCCGCATCCAAAGGATTCCTGCGACCTTCACCAGATCGTTGGTCCGCCTTGTGGGGGGCCTGCCACGGCTTCGGCTTCCTGTACGCGGCCTCCACTCGAGGACCTTTCTGCTCCATCAGCCGTCTGATCTCCTCGCAATGTGCCCTGCCCATTGCCGTTTGAGGCATGCAATTCTTCGGGCTATGTCTATGTTTGGTACATTATTTTATTACCTACCATTTAATATCGTTAAGTAATTCATTGAAATTATGTTTCTGTAATCATGTTTTTTTTAATAATGTACTGATTTTCTTAACTAAATAACTCAGCTATTAACAAGTGTAACATAATAAATCCTGATTAGCTTAGGTTTGTCTCGGTGTGCGCGTAGGCAGGTACACGCACCTAAATCAGCTAAATTAATTTATTCTGCGCGTGTGTGGGATTCGCATCAAAGGACGATTTGCACCTGAAAACCTCATTACTATCGTGAGTTTGACTTGACTGTGGGAGAGCCACGCTTCAGCATGAATGGGCCGGCTCGACGGATCAGAGTCTGCCCACCTATCACATTTAAAAAAGAGTTTTTCTCGATGAAAATCTACCATCGAGAGTTCAAAACTAGATCGACTGGTCTATACAGGACAGCCACATATCAGGTTACAAAATCTGTCAAGATTCCCCAATAGATATTGAAAACTGAACGTGCGTTGAAATTAAGTGAAAATCGATGAAGAAAAGGAGAGCCAATTTTGTACATATTTGGTTAAAATCTGGAAGTGAGAGAGTTAGGACTTGTCCACCCAGGCGGTTCAAATGTCTCGACATTTGAACACCAGGTGTTCAAATCACCCCACAATGACACCCCCTGGTGTCCAAATCTTGGATTTGGCATAGCAAAAGTAAAGTAGTAAAAGTATCAGCCTATACAGGGTGTATCTGGGAACATTTACATCCCTTAACCACGTGTTCTACCAACAATTCAAACAACATTGTTCACGTCTTTTCGAAATTCATCACCAAATATTGTCGATCCCCATACAAAATTACCAAGTCACGTGACCGAATTGTACGAAAAGTTGAAATTTTTTCATGCTAATTTCCCAAAAGCGATAGTAGAACAAAATGTCTGTCATAATGGTTAGCTTAGAACCCGTGGTTAAAGGGATGTAAATGTTTACTAGATACAACCTGAAGTATCACTACAGGGAAAATGCTCCACATCACAGAAAATCAGTTATCTACTACTATGAGGAATTAGCGCATTAAATCATCACGCTTGCCTAATGCGGATTGGTGATCACAAACACGAGCAAGTGTTCGGACAAATCGAAACATACTTTTTACTCGAACCGGGAATAGAAAACCCCGGACCCCGATCGATCAAAAGACCCGGTACTGAAACCACTAGACCAACGGGGCGTGATCCGTCTTGTCTGCGATTGCCTTTATTATACTAATATACAAATATTGAAAATAAAATAAGATAATATATTGTCAGAAGGCGTGTGGTCCCGGCAGAGTAGAATAGGCCACCCTCAATTACGAGGTGTCGTAAAAAGGAAAACTAAGGTAAAGCTGCTGGAATGATCATCAGCACCTAGAGAAGGAAAACTCGATAGCGGCCGCCAAATCGCAGTACCATCAGGTGATCCGTCTGCCACCTTGACATAAAAAAACTTTATTGTAGGTACCTTCAGTCACAGGCAGACTGCAAAATAATATATTCTTAAACATTATTGTCGGTATTATTTCTTTATCTCTTTAAAACATTTATCTTCATAAATTACTTATAAAATACATGAAAAAACATACAAGATACAATTCTAAACTAAAGTCAACGCAAAGATTCGCGGCAGTCAGAAGAGTAGGTATTTCATTAATTAATTATGAATGAAATACGAACTACTGCCCAACGGAGTCTTTGGCTTAAGTATAAAACTTACTTCCCTTAAAAACTACTGAATATTTTAAACAACTTTACTGTCATATTATATCATTCATTATGAATGATTGAAATACCTATGATCGTCTGCGCGAGCTTTGGTCCCTCGAGTACTAAAACCTCACTCTGAGTCATACAGCGTTTATTTCCTGTTACGAACCAATGATGTCGCTTTCTGAGCCGGAGTTGATAATTTTTAGCAATGAAGGGACTGACCTCTTCCCTTACTCAACCATCGCTAAAGCAACAAACGCGAATGTTCACTAATTTAATTTTTTAGCTCTCCTCAAACTCGGTTGAAAATAAAAAACGTTATTAAAAAAAATACTACGATACGTCGTGTAGTTTCCACGATATTGCTTTCAAAAATAAACGTGTTGCAACGATGTCAGCGCCGTCGCCACTTCGACAAAACTAGCTCAGTCCACTCGCGTACATCATACATCGCCGTATCTTCATCAACTGGTTGAAAAATAAAACAAACATGACCGAAAATATATTACGATACGTCGTGTATTTCACGAGTACTCATTTAAACAAAATAGTTTTTACCCCCCGTGTGACGTCACAATACTAACCGCGCCTGCGATATTTTAAATTTCGTAAACTCAATTCCCTTTATTACAAAAAATGCTTGTGATATTGCTTTTAATCCTAAATACAAGTTCATGATTATTATGGAATAATATTAGTTTTAAAATGTTATTACAAATTCTCTAATAACCATCAGGCAACTTAGTACGCAGGATAGTGTCAAAATTGATCGAATCATCAATCATTCGTTCGGTGACCTTTCATTTTACAAACCTTATTTTTTGTCTGAAGTAAAAATTCTAAAGATTGGTTATTAAGCATCAATAATTTAAATTATTGACCTAAGTAACGGTTCCCAAGTAATATGCATAGAATTTCTTATATTTTTGAGATTAAATTGCCCAAAAAAGAAATTAACTAACTCCTGCACAAATAACTTTAGCGTTTTAAACGGGAATGACTGTCACGAGGTTAAGTTGTTTTCAGGGTACCGAATCGAAATGTTTGGAGGTTGTTATCTTAGTTCTCACTTTAAACTAGGGTCCGGGTGGTTTAACTCCATTATTATAGTTGATATACTAATAACGTTTAACACTTAGTTTTGTAATAAGAGGGATTAATACTTGGTCTTTTTTTATGAAACAAAAACCATCGATTTCTCCATTACACGTTGAGAGAAGGATGAAAAGATTTCAATATAAATAAAGCTAAATATCACTCAATGACCCTTCACACTGTAATGATTTTTTATTTTATTTTTAAAACTATGTAGGTATGTACAGCGTCTGCAATGAAATGTAATGACGCCTTGATTCTTAATGCGGAAAAATAAGGTTCATATTTGAATGAAGTTGTATACTTATTAGTGCACGTGACTGTACGTACACGCACTATAATACGTGTGCACAAGATTTTTGTGTAGCAACGGGCGTGGGATATAATTAGTTCAACTCACAAACTTAAAGTCTAAACCTAGTCATAGTTCTTAGATCTGAATCAATAAATTATTCGTTACAAAATCTGAATAAATAAATCGTCCCCGCCTCGTTTTGGTCCAGATCGAAAATGATTGCTTAACTAATGCCGAATGAATTGGTAGCGATTTACTGCGAGTATCAATTTAGCCAATCGATATAATCGAACAATTTGTATCGATAAACCTAACTTCGTGTCTGTTATTGTCCGTTTAAATTATTATATGGATATACGACAGATTGGTATATTTGGCTTTGTATTCAAATTGGCAGATCTTTTTTGGATAAACAATATAGCAAGGTCATTATTTAAAATCAGCATATTCGCTCGTCGACGGATCGACTATACATGCATAATCATCAGCGACCCACACTCGTCCACTGCTGCACATAGGTCTCCCCCAATGCACGCCACTGCTCCCGATTTTCGGCCACTCTCATCTAGCCCACACCAGCCTTCGAATGTCATCATCCCATCTTGTCGCAGGGCGTCCTACACTACGCTTACCAAGTCGCGGTCTCCACTCCACGGTGACTTTACGGCTCCAACGGCTGTCAGTTCTGCGGCTAATATGACCAGCCCACTGCCACTTCAGTTTGCTAATTCTGTGGGCTATGTCGGTGACTCTGGTTCTCTGTCGGATTACATCATTTCTGATGCGGTCCTTCAGAGATATTCCGAGCATAGCCCTTTCCATAGCTCTTTAACCGGTGGACTAGTCCAGCCATGAGTGTCCACGTCTCGGCACCGTAAATCATGACCGGAAGGACGCACTGGTCGAAGACTTTCGACTTAAGACTTTGAGGGATGGGTGACGAGAAGACTTGACGAAGTTTACCAAATGCTGCCCAGCCTAGCTGAATTTTTTTATTGGCTTCTCTCTCGAAGTTGTTTCTGGCTAATTGGAGCGTTTGTCCTAGATAGACATATTCCTGAACAACTTCGAGAGGTACTCCATTAACAGCGACCGGTCCCGGAAACATGCATAATAATACTATCTAAATAAAGAAATCGAACAGAGGCTATCGATATCTGTGCAATTACGAATCCTCAAATATTTTGGCCACGCTGTTCGCAACGTACACTCCATGGAGCGACTCATTGTCCAGGGACAGGTGGAAGGCAAGCGGTCGCGCGGTAGCTCACCGACGTTGGACAGACCTCTTTAGGTCTTAAGTAAATGACACACAGCAATGGCAGCCGTTGGAGCCGTAAAGTCCTTGAGTGGAGACCGCGACTCGGTAAGCGTAGTGTAGGACGCCCTGCGACAAGATGGGATGATGACATTCGAAGGCTGGCTGGTGTGGGCTGGATGAGAGTGGCCGAAATCGGGAGCAGTGGTGTGCATTAGGGGAGACCTTATGTCCAGCAGTGGACGAGTGTGGGTTGCTGATGATGATAATGAAATGACACACTTAAAAATTTCATCTCGTGTTCAGGCGTCTCATCTTAACTGGTGGTCAAATATTTGTAATAATATTTCCACTGGATATTGTAAATATACCTACAATACTGATGAGATTATCGACAGCTCATGTCGAATTAAGCATTTACAAATTTCGTCGGCTTATTAACGCGTTCAGTGGTCTAATTGGTAGAACATTCACCCGGATTGTGGAAGGTGTGGGTTCGAGTCCCGCCTGAACACGAGATGAAATTTTTAAGTGTGTTATTTATTCGTCATTTCAAATAATTAAATTTATATCTGACAATGCCTACTATACACCAATAAACATGTCAAATGTTTATTGGTGTATAGTTGGCATTGTCATTGTATTGATTTGTAATGTTTAATTAATTGTTCAAATTAAATTAAATGTTAAACTGTATGCATGGACAGCCACTCATCATTGTACTCGTAAATAAATCTGTCATATTTCTTCAACCTTAAGGTGTCGGGTAGGGCACACTAGCGACGCCAATCGATTTTAATTTTTAGCTACTAAACCGGATCTGTTTTAAGCAATTTCGGAGTTACAACCTCTCGGCAAACACTTATACTATTTATTAAATAACCATGCACAAATGTTGGGTCCGCGAAAAATTGATTCACGCCAAAAGCGGCCACTTTGGCGGTAATCCAAAATTCGAGTGCAAAAGCAGACCAAACAGTTAACTATAAGTATTAAAGAAAAGTATAGGCGTTGACCGAGAGATTGTTACCCCGAAATTGTTTAAAATAGATCCGGTTCAGTAGCTAAAAATTAAAATTCGATTGGCTTCGCTAGTGTGCCCTACCCGTCACCTTAATGTCTAGCACATTTGGTTTAAAGCGACGGGTAGGGCACACTAGCGACGCCAATAGATTTGAATTGTTAGCTACAAAAAACAAATATATTTTAAATAATTACGGGTCTTTAGTCTCTCGGCAAACACTTATACTATTTACTAAATAACCATGCACAAATGTTGGTTCTGTTTTTGTACTAAAAAAATGATTCTCGCCAAAAATGGCCGCTTTTGTCGATAATTCAAAATTCGAGTGCAAAACCAGATCAAATAGCTAACTATCCTACCTATTAAATAAATAGTATAGGTGTTTACCGAGAGACTGAAGCCCCGAAGTTGTTTAAAATTGATCTGGTTTAGTAGCTGACACTTAAAATCAATTGGCGTCGTTAGTGGGGTATACCCTTCACCTTAATATCAATTGAGGATTTGTATTATTGCAGTAAGCTAATGTGTGACTGTCCATAAATTCGTCCGTGGATAAATACAATAGAATATTTCGTCATCATTTCGTATTTCAGAACGATATTTCTTATGTTACTGTTTATTGAAACTTATAGAAATGGGACTTCAATGAACGGAATTTAACAGAAATTAAGATAATTAAAATATCTGAAAAAATTACATTAGTTTAAACACGTTAAAATAAAATTCAAAAAACATAATCTGTTAGATAAATACATACAAACATATTTGTCTAATGAATTTAGACATTCTGTTGATTACAAATATAAAAATTAGTACAATAAAATACACCATTTTGTGACAATAATTTTCATAACACAAAAACGTAAGAATTTACTTACAGCTTTCCTCCTAAACACCGTTCTTTCCATTATTTAAAAGAAATAAATGACACAGATATCTAAATATAAATATTATTTTACTATTAGTGATCACATCAAAATATATTTATTTTAAACTGTAAAATTTTGGATTCTAAGTTACTGTTACATTAACATTTGTCATAAAAAAGTGAATTTACCCACCGAAATTTGATATTTGTATTTATTTTATCTTTATGTTGGCAATTAAGTTAGTTCTGCCAGTGCCAAGCAGATATTAGTAATAGCAAAAATATTTTTAACAATGGACTCGAAAAGCAGTGTTTTAAAAACAACAAATGTTTTTAAATTAATAATAAATATGAATCTCCTTTCTATTAGCGTTTGGTCTATGTATGGGTATGTTTTATTAGTTGTAGGTGGTGTTTAAGCAAAAATAAACTCTATTCGTAAACAGATACTTTTTATTTTATACATGATTGCTTTTGGGTTCGAAGCCAAAAATTTGCAATATTAAAAATGTTGAGAACTATACTTTTGGCAAAACGTAACCCAGCCCAATTTCCAACCTTCTTAGTTACTGGACTAAATATTCTTAGTGCCTGTAATTTCCTATTTACCCTCTGCTCAGAAAACAAAAAAAGCACACTCATTCATTGCCACAAAAACTACTCCTACATTTTGGCTCGATCAGGAGATTGAACCTGGGACTGGGTACGATAACCCAGTTAAATGCCGCCGCGTGTAGATATTTTTTATGTTGCAACTGATAGATATTACTATTATTAGCATTATTCAACAATTAAAATTTATATATTTGAATTAATTCAATTCATCGATAGTGTTAAGAATATTTTTTTTTGTAATCGATACTTGACAGATTTCCGAACGGAACTCTCGGGTGATTTTGAGCGTAACGAGACTGGGTGAATAATACAATTTTGGAGAAAAAGGCTGTGGATATTGTATTTATCGTAATAAAAGTTCTGTAATACCTAAACCATCTGTTATTTGTAAGCATAAGTTTACAAATTCAGAAGTGGGATGGGTATTCGCAATTCATTGCGATACCTACGTAGTTAGCCGCAAAGTACATCCTGATTTTCGAAGTAAGCCGAATTTTCGTCCAGCCTTGAAGCTGCAAAGGAAGGTGACTATAATTGGAGCCGAGGTCAGTAATTAATCTAGCTATTTATTGTGAAAATTGTGATATGTTGTCACTGTGAAGTGAAGTGTTTAGAATGAAACTAAGTGAAAATAAGTATAAATTACAAGATTTATTGATTAAAATAGCGTGTGAATAATTTCAAACGTGTGAATAATTTCAAAAAGAGAATTACATATGAATGTATTTAGATAAAGAGAGATTAATGTTGTAGATTGTTAGTGTTTCAAGTAACAAAAAAGAAAGTTTATAGGTAATTTGCTGGTTTCTCTTTCCTTTGATTAGCATACTTACGTATTTTGTTTTTATTATATCATAGAATTTACTTAAACAGTAAGTTATAGTTGTTGAATCATAGATAACATGGGATCTAATCGTAGGTCCCGTTCTTTAATTAGGCATACATCCACGAAACGTAGACGTCGTCGTCGCAGTGATTCGAAGTCAACGACGTCTACTTATTCGTCATATAGCTCGAGTAGTGTTGATCGTAGACGAAGAAGTAGGCGAAAGAACAGGCGCTTAAGGAGGTACCGCACTCGTTCACGTTCTCCTTATAGGACGAATCGCGACGATGATGACCGCTCCCGACAACCTCGGAGCCGTGAGAGGCGCGAGCATAAAGACCATTCTAGGGTTAGGATGCGGAAAAAGAGTAGCTCGCCAAGGACGCCCCCTTTAAATGAAAGACTTTTAGACTCAACAAAGACGCCGATTATACCGAGTCATACATCTACCTCCAATGTTCTGTCTGGTTCTCGTCACATACCAAATACTCCTATACAGTCAACACTTTTATCGTCACCTCATGTGGTGGGTCCATCGATTAACAGAGAAATACGGCTTCCGCCATATACGTCTAATGTATCAGCGCCTGCTCACATATGGCCTCATAGTCTATTGGCAAACCTTAATGTTGTCCCTGAGTTTGACCCCACGGATGACAATCAAAGTGTTGACTGGTGGATTCATAAAGTAAGTGAATGTGCAAAGATTTATTCATGGGATGATAAACAAACGTGCCACTATGCTTTGCCCAAATTGGCGGGCTTAGCAAAGAAGTGGTACCAGGGTCTACCATCACTATTGTTTACCTGGGATGAATGGATTTGTAAATTAAAAGCAGCTTTTCCCTCTAACGAAAACTATGGGGACTTATTGACTAAAATGTTAAAAATTCGTTGCAAATTTGGGCAATCATTTGATACCTATTATTACGATAAGCTTTCATTACTTAATAAATGCGAGATATATGGGATAAAAGCTGTTGGGTGCCTTATACATGGAATTGATGACAAATTTGTGCGTATGGGGGCCAGTGCATGCATGTTTGAACAACCTGAGAAACTTTTTAGCTATTTAAGAACCATTTCTCAAAACGAAACGCAGTCAAGGCCTAGACCTTCACAGTTTAATGTAACACGTAATAGTAGGGTATCAAATTTTTCAGATCAATCAACTAAAACTGGATCAGATCAAATCCGTTGTTTTAACTGTGGTGAGAGTGGCCACATCAGTGTAAAATGTACCAAACCTATTAAAAAATGTTCGTTTTGCCATCGTCTAGGTCATCTCACTAAAGATTGTCGCAAAAGATCTGCGACCACGTTAAGCTCTAGTGTAGAGAGCAGAAACGATGTCACTGACGAATTGGAACCAAGTAACAAGGTTTTATGTATTACACATGCAAAAGACGATCCAAATGACAAATATTATAAAACTATTAAAATAAATAACCAGGAAATATTAGCATACATCGATTTAGGTAGTAGTTGTTCGCTCATACGCGAAACAGATGCCAAAAAAATATTGCATGATTGGAGTCGTCCTGTAAATATGCCTAATTTACGTGGTTTTGGGAATTCAATCGTTCAAGCGATAGGAACTAAACATACAATGATCGAAGTGGATGGTATTGAAGCTATGGTAGAGATTGTAGTTGTGTCAGATCAGTATATGCATGTACCGGTTATAATTGGGCAATCGTTTACAGAAAAGCCAAACATAATGATTCATAAATCTAGCAATCAACTATTATTTTTTAGTGCGCCATTTGTTGATTGTTGTGACGATATTATAAAATTTAAAATTTTTGTTAATAAAGATACAGTTATTGAACCTAATTATACGTCACCAGTTTCTGTTCATGTCGATTCAAAACACGCGGGTAGCTTATTTGTATCAGGAGGACACAGAAAATTGGACAATCAAGAATTTATTGTTATTCCGGGTTTATACGCATTTGACAATGGAACAGGCTACATTATGACAAGTAACATAAATAAAACTAAGATTACAATAAAGCAGAAATCGGTAATTGCTCGAGGGCATTTTTATAAAGAAGCGAATGACTTGTATGTGGGTATAACAAATTTTGCTGAAATGCCCGAACCGTTACCATTAGAACAAGTTAAATTAGGTGTTGCATTAAACGAAACCGAGCTAAAGAGTTTTCATAATTTGCTTGTGAAATATAGGGACTGTTTTGCTCTAAACTTGGCAGAGTTAGGCGAAACTACCTTAACTAAGATGCATATTACTTTGTCTGATGAAACACCAGTTGTTTACAATCCCTACCGAATGTCGTATAAGGAGAGGGAACAATTATCTACAATAGTTGAGGACTTACTAAGCCATGGTATAATTAGGGAAAGTACATCATCTTATGCCAGTCCTGTCATCTTAGTCAATAAGAAAAACGGTGAGAAGCGACTCTGCATAGATTATCGTGCCCTCAACCGCAAAACATTGAAGGATAAATACCCTCTACCTAGAATAGAGGACCAGTTAGATAGCCTTGGGGGTAATAGTTTCTTTACCAGCCTAGACCTAGCATCAGGCTATTACCAAGTACCTATGGATGACAGCAGTAAACACATTACCGCGTTTGTCACGCCAGACGGTTTGTATGAATATAATAGAATGCCGTTTGGTCTCGCAAACGCACCTAGTGTTTTCCAGAGAACTATAAACACAATGCTTCGCGGGTCTGGAAAGCGTTTAGCACTTGCGTATATGGATGACCTTCTAGTTGCTTCTAAAACAATACAAGAAGGAATGGAAAAATTAGAACAAGTTTTTCAACTGTTACGTAGCGCTAGACTCACCTTAAAACTTCAAAAGTGTTATTTCTTTCAGACTCAAGTTGATTATTTAGGGTATGAAATTTCTGCTGAGGGCATTCGTCCGGGTAGTTTAAAAATCGAAGCGGTGAAAAACTTTCCAGAACCAAGCAATGTCCACGAAGTGCGGCAATTTATCGGTCTAGCAAGTTACTTCCGCAGATTTGTAAGGGATTTTTCTATTATAGCTAGACCCCTTACGAGTCTGACAAAGAAAGATGTACAATGGGCATTTGGCGATAAACAAAAGGCGGCGTTCAAAACTCTAAAGGAGAGGCTTGTGAGTCGTCCGCTGCTGGCACTGTATAACCAAGAAGCTAGCATAGAGGTTCATACAGATGCTAGCAAGTTAGGAATCGGCGCGATACTACTGCAGAAAGTAGAAGACAAGTTGCAGCCCGTGGCTTACTATAGTCGGCAAACGTCCCCAGAGGAACAGAAATTTCATTCTTATGAACTCGAAACTCTTGCTTTGGTGACAGCATTGCAAAAATTTCGAGTTTATCTGCTGGGTACCACATTCAAGGCCGTAACGGATTGCAATGCCATACGCAACACGATGAATAAACGGGATCTGGTTCCTCGAGTAGCAAGGTGGTGGATCATGATGCAGGAATATGATTTTTCGATCGAATATCGGCCAGGGTTCCGAATGGCTCATGTAGATGCCTTAAGCCGTAACCCGGTCAATAATGAAGATCGCGAAATCCCTGACATATTGGATGTATTCGCCATAGACAATGACACTGCATGGTTGGAAACTGTACAGTCTGCAGATCCTGAACTGCAACGTATGATGCAAATATTACAGGATCCGGAAAGCGTTAAAGTAGCAGAAATCAAAAATAATTTCAGCCATAAAAAATGGGAAATTATACAGGGTACACAAACATAATGATGATGTCGCATTATTGTGGGTAGTACCTAAATCGGTTCGATGGCAGATCCTGCAAATGAATCATGACAATAATAGTCATGTTGGATTTGAGAAGACTTATGATCGGATTAAAAAGGTTTATTGGTTTAAAGGGATGCGTAAATTTATTAAAAAATATTGCAAGGCGTGCCTTCAGTGCGCTCATAATAAAGTTCCATCAGGGCCAAAAGAAGGCATGCTTCATCCGATTGAAAAGGTGAGTAAACCATTTGATACATTGCACGCAGATCATTGCGGTCCCTTTCCAATAAGTAAGAAAAAGAATCAATATGTGCTAGCCATAATTGATTCTTTCACTAAATACATTTATTTAAAAGCTGTAAAGGACTGCAGAAGTAAAACTACTATTCAAGTATTTGAAGATTACTTTGCTTTGTTTGGGGTGCCGCGACGGTTGATAACAGATCGAGGTACAAGCTTCACAAGTCACGAGTTTAACAATTATGTTCTGGAAAAAGGAATGAAACACGTGTTAAATGCCGTCGCTACTCCTCGAGCAAACGGCCAGATAGAGCGCTATAATAGGACTTTTCTTAGCTCCCTTAGTGCAGCAAATCATGGCAAGCCTGAAAATGAATGGGATGTTAATATTCCTAAAATACAGTGGTCATTGAATAATACACTCAACAAGGGAACAGGTAAAACTCCAGCGGAAACTTTATTTGGCGTTGCTCCTACGGGAATTTGCGATAGTTATATGAATTCGCTAGTTGCAGACGCACATCAACCTCAAAACTTAGATAATATCCGTAACGAGGTTGAAGAACACATAGCCGGCGATCAAAACAAACAAAAAGCCCGATTCGATAGGACTAGAAAAGTCGCTAGAGTTTACAAAGTAGGCGACCTTGTCCGTGTCGAAAAGGACGTGTATACAGCCCCAGGTCAAAGTCGTAAATTGGTTCCAAAATGTTCCGGACCATATCGTGTGACCAAGGTCTTTGACAATGATCGTTATGAAGTGCAGGATACGCCAATAACCCGAAAAGAAGGTAAACCAAAATATACAGGTGTTTACCCCGTTGATAAAATACACCCATGGTTGGTGTTCTCCAATGATCCTATTTCAAGTGATTCAGAAAAAGATTAAAAGCAATAAAATAATTAGTAAGATGAGGTATTATAATAAAAGCAGGTAAAATAAAACACAATAAATGATCAGTATTTTAAAATGTACAAGGTATATATTATATAAAAAAAAAGCATTGTAAGTCTTGTTTATATTGCATAGATATAATTTTATAATTCAAGGGTGGGAGATACCAGCAATGAAACCATAAGATAGTTAGATACTTAGGTACTTGAGGTCAGAATAATAGTGATTTTATTATTGTCAATAAACTTAATATTGTAACTTGAATAACTAATTAACCTAATTAAACTATTTTGTCACATTATATTATGCAAAATGTTAATACATAGTGACCAAGTTAAATGTCATAAAGGTTATATTATACATAAAGCGAGCCTTATAAAAGAGGAGTTATATTATGAAAATGTTACTACTACCAGTGAACTATTACATTAGAGTAACAGTGTGGACCGTCTTATATGACGGCATTCGTTAGGTTAATTGAGTGAGCTGTTTCCGAATGGTAACAGTGTGGACCGCTTTGCACAGCGGCATTAGATTAAGACATAGTGAGCTGTCACCGAAGGGTGGCAGTGTGGACCATCTTGCAGGGTGGCAATAGACTAAGATAAAGTGAGCTGTTACCGAATGGTAGCAGTGTGAATAACCTTGCAAGGTGAAACTATGCTAAGAGACAGTGAGCTGTCACCCTATGGTGGCATTGTGAATCACCTATATGGTGCTATTAGATTAAAAGACAGTGAGCTGTCACCGAAGGGTGGCAGTGTGGACCATCTTGCACGGTGGCATTAGAATTAGATAAAGTGAGCTGTTACCAAATGGTAGCAGTGTGGACCATCATGCACGGTGGCAATAGAATAAGGTAAAGTGAGCTGTTACCAAATGGTAGCAGTGTGGACCATCTTGCACGGTGGCAATAGAATAAGGTAAAGTGAGCTGTTACCAAATGGTAGCAGTGTGGACCATCTTGCACGGTGGCAATAGAATAAGGTAAAGTGAGCTGTTACCAAATGGTAGCAGTGTGGACCATCTTGCACGGTGGCAATAGAATAAGGTAAAGTGAGCTGTTACCAAATGGTAGCAGTGTGGACCATCTTGCACGGTGGCAATAGAATAAGGTAAAGTGAGCTGTTACCAAATGGTAGCAGTGTAGACCATCTTGCACGATGGCAATAGAAAATCGAGCTATTACCAAATAGTGACAGTGTGGATCATATTGAATGGTAGCTAGAGCACATATTATTAGAGCGAACTACTATGAATATGAGGAATGTGATATTGTATTGTAACTTAGAATTTTATATGAATGTCAGTAAATTAAAGCTAATTTCAGATAATGATGAAAAGACCAAAAATGAAATAAGTACCTAATTATTACCAATTATTTTTTATTTTCGCAGTTATGTTAGTTGTTATAATAAATATAAAGTAATAGATAGAACAAAATAATCTTATTATTATTATAATAAGCAATAAAATGAGTTAAAATAATGTCTACAAGTTATATTTCAGAGTTATGTTATGTTACATTTATGTTACTATTTTTTTTTATTTGATAGCTCTACAATCGTATTACGCGGGGACGCGTCAGTTGTCAGGATTGGTCGAGTGATAGATATTACTATTATTAGCATTATTCAACAATTAAAATTTATATATTTGAATTAATTCAATTCATCGATAGTGTTAAGAATATTTTTTTTTGTAATCGATACTTGACAGATTTCCGAACGGAACTCTCGGGTGATTTTGAGCGTAACGAGACTGGGTGAATAATACAATTTTGGAGAAAAAGGCTGTGGATATTGTATTTATCGTAATAAAAGTTCTGTAATACCTAAACCATCTGTTATTTGTAAGCATAAGTTTACACAACCATCTGCATCAAGGATAGTATTTCTGTAGAATTATATAAGTAAGCAACAAATTCAACCTCTTTTTTAATAAATAGGGGGCAGACGAGCAGGCGCATCACGTGTTGTTAAGTGATTATGACCGGCCAAGAACACCTGCAACACCAGAGGAGTCACAAGTGCGCTGCCGACCTTTTAAAAAGGAATACAATCTTTACTTGAAGGTTTGCAGGTCGTATCGGTCTGGATATACCATAGTTTTTCATAGTTTTCCAATTTGAATTCCCTTCCAATTTTTTTATATTATGGGTGGCAGACGAGCAAACGGATCACCCGACAGCAAGCGACTGGCGCCGCCCATGGACACCCGCGATACCAGTGGAATTTGTTCAAAAACTCAGTCATCTTGTAAATGAATCTTATTAAAAACTGTTTTTGTACGAGAAAAATTTATACACGCCAAAAGCGTGAATTTTAGCGTGAATGAAATTTTCGCGTACGCGTTGAACCTTTTTCCATGGTTATTTAATAAATAGTATAAGTGTTTGACGAGAGGTTGTAACCCCGAAATTGTTTAAAATGGATCCGGTTTAGTAGCTAACAATTTAAATCAATTGGTGTCGCTAGTTAGGGCTATCCGTCACTTTAAGTAAATAATATTGTACTTTCATATAAAACCCTGATCATTCAATCACGTTTTTGTACGGAAACTACGACATGAGCGGTTATATCTGGGTGAATGTCTAAAAAATGTTCATTGAGTTTAGGTTCATTCAGAACACTTATACTTAAATGATTACCATAATTTTTATTATTATGGTTGGCCTAAAGTCACTTTTACCAATGACATAAATTATGGTTACTTGTAGGAAAAAATTACACTAGTCAACAAATTTTTAACTTTTTTTCGTAACAAATAACAGAGGTCCATAATTTTACTAAATGGCACTCTCTGATAATGAATCTGTTTTCAAAATTTTGATACCTCGTCTAGTATCTGATTTATAGAGAGTCAAATAGCTCAAAATTTAGTTTTAGGTTCTTTTTCATTGGCAATTTCAAAACAAGTACAAGCACTTTAAAAAAATGTTTTCGGCATATCAGTAAAGCTCATTTTCTCAATTATATATATCAATAAGATTTATTTTGTAATCTTTAATCTATATTGAGTAATATCCATATCAACATCCGTGTACTTATAGCGCATACAAATCATCACTTAATTCTTGTAAAGGAAAAAACATAAGATAGCTTAATTGGCTGTAGCGTTGCAGGGAAATCAGGTAAAATTATAAATTAAAAAGCATTTCATAATTTGGGGTTTTTATTTTCAAAATATCTATTGAAATTTGCTACATCCCAATTGATACATATTTAAATAGATCCCAAAAAAAACACTAAGTGCCACTTTTCAGATTTTCAACCCTCTGTAACTTAATAACTTGACGTGATATGAAAATTCTGATAACAGGTCTAGATTCAGCATATTATGCTCTTCATATTTATCATATTTTTATTCAGGTTGTGTTTTCTTGTTGACTTGTGTTATGAATGAATGAATGATAACTTTATTTGGCACAATACAAAACAAGGAAACTTAATAAGAAACATAACCTAGACATAAATAATGACGAAAAGTAGGACAACATTATCCCTGTATGTATTATGACAATTTTGTCTCAAACAATTCATAATATGGATTACCCGTTGTACTTTATTAAAAATGTCTCATAATCGCCACAATAGGGTAAATGACTAAGCTCAAGATTTTACAAAATATAAATATTTTATCAAAAGTATAGGTCAATATGTGCCAATAGCAAAAATTCTCAATTAAAAATTTAACGTCTAGCCGGTATTATGGTCATTCAAAGATTCATGGGCAAGTCCATTTCAAAATTATCAAATTATTAAAAAATAATTATACCATTGAATAACCCATTCAATTTGCATTAATTATTATAATAGCACCATTGACATAAACGAAACATTTTATATAGCTACCATACAAAATTCAAATGAAATGCATACAAAATACTTAGGTGTGACGTCACATCTAGTAGCCATTTGTATGGAGCGTTTTGGGTTGCCCAAAATAATGTGATTTTAAAGTTGTGATATCTCAGGTAGTTTAAATGAGAATCAAGTGATTCTTTCAACGATATTTCTATCATTGAGAGGTCTTTTGATTGCAAAAATAAAAAAATAGTCATATAGGTACCGTATTAGAGTCCGCGCCACCTAAAAAGGCCCGTGGAAAGCGCGCTTGAGTCGTCATCAACATTCAAATTTGAACTTTATAGTTATAGCATAGACACTATACTCTTTTCACTTTAGCATGATATTTGAGATTTTGACATCTGTCACCCAAGATGTCAAAATCTATACATTTTTCACGTTAGTCTCTTTCTAACTCTTTATAACTCTGTCCTGCCGCAGTAAGATAAAGCGAAGGGAGTATAGGATCTCAAATTTTAATTCCGTGTTTTATCGTGAGACTTCTTTCGTGGCGCGGATTGTAATACAAATTTATGGGCGGCGCTTTGTAAGCCTCATTAAGTTTGTGAAATCTAAAAACAATGTGGAAAATGAATTTTTCATGTTTTCGATGCGTGTAACCGTGCAATTAAGCATGCTTCAATACCTAATCGTGTTAATATGTAAAGAATGCATAAGAGGAGGATGAAGCCTAGTCCCCCAGTGTCTGAGAGACTAGTATTTTAGTCGTAAGTTTGAGAACGTATCTTTTTAATCTAATCTTTATTTTTAGTTGGAAAAGGTAGATTTTCGTTTGTTTCGTACATCAATTGTATTTTTTATCAATTGAAAATGTGAAAGCCTTTATTTCGTTTACCAACATGTTTCTGAGTTCCAATGTTTTTGTATCTTGGCATGTAAAAAAATGTTAACGGCGACGGGTATGGCACACTAGCGACGCCAGTTGATTTCAATTGTTAGCAACTAAACCGGATATCTTTTTAACAATTTCGTAACTGCAGCCTCTCGGAAAACACGTATTCTATTTATTTAATACTTATACTTAACTTTTGAATTGGGAGACGATCGTGCGGTAAAGCGAGCGTATCAGGGACGTCCTAATGGCAAAAGGCCAGTCGGCCGTCCGAGATATCGCTGATACGCAGACCCTGCCGCCGGGGGGCGACAGGGTACTGTGGGACTCACCCTCCGGGCCGCTTCTTCTAACAAGAAGCGGCCTGAGGGCATACCCACTAAAACTCCCGGGGCTCAACCACCCGTGGGTATAGAATGGGGTCACGGGAACTGCACTAGGCTATTCCCCGCAACATCACTATGGGTCGCTGCGCCAACCTAGTTAAGTTAGTTAACTTTTGAATTACCGCCAATAACGGCCACTTATGGCTTTATTCCAAATTTCGAGTTCAAACACAGATAAAAAAAACACAATTATTGAATAAATAGTAAATTTAAATGTTTGCTTAGATTGTTACCTTATGTTAGAGTGCATTAGTGGGAGGGTGTGAATGACCTTTTGTGCAAGTTTATTTGACTGCCTCGGTGGTGTAGTGATTAGTGGGTCGTACTTTAAAGCGACGACTGCGCAGGATATCCCTGGGTTGGGCCAAAAATTTGTACCTAAGATCTCGGTAAGAAATTCTTAGTGTCAGCCCGGAGTCTGGAAGTTGGCAGTCTTGTACCCCGTGCCTCGGAAAGCGCGTTAAGCCGTTGGTCCTGCGCCCGATTCCTCTCCGGTCGTGTCACGCTGGTGTCCCATCGGAAAGTGAGGGTAAGGGAATAGAGAGTGCACTTGTGTTTGCGCACACACTTGAGTATTATAATATTTACAGCGTAATCAGCCGTAATCAGTTTGAGGATTATTTTACACGGATTTAGAGAGGTCTATTATCGTGCTAATACGCAAAGAATGCGTAAAGAGGAGGAGTTTAGCACTTGAGTGACTGGCGAGGAGGCGGCGCGAAGCTTACGTGATTTATCGTCTTTCTCTGCGCGTACGCATAACCACATGCGCTGACGTTAGAGAATGGTTCGGAATTTAAAAAACAGACGCGTTGATTGAAGAACCACCTCCGTTTGTTTGCGTTGGTTAAAAATCTAACGCGCCTTATTGTTATACTTACTGGCTCAGCAACCCGAAGTGGATCTTGGTCTCCGATGCGAATATTCGCCATTCAGTTCCTACTTTAAAAAGTACCCAGTAGCCAGTACTCTTTTTAAAAAGGCCGGCAACACATTAGCGATCTCTCCGATTTCGCGGATGTTCATGGGCGGCGATGATTACTTTCCACCAGGTGACTCGCTCGCTCGTTTATCCGCCTCTAGCATAAAAAAAAATTAAAAAAAAATCTCAGTCTCATGTTGCCAATCTGGCCTTTGTAGGTGACCAAGATCATTCTCGACCTGATTTCTCCAGCGATATCTATTTTTTTATGTGATAGATGGCAAACGAGCAGACGGAGCCTGATGGTAAGCGATTGCTGCCGCCCATAGACACACGCGCCACCAATGGAGTAACTAGTGCGCTGCCAATCTTTATATCCCCATTTTGGCCTTACTGTTTTGCCTTTTTTATGTCTGAAATACAGGTGCTATTAGTAGTTATAATACAACATAAAAAAATAAAAAACAATTTCACGATAGAAAGTTAAAAAAAACTTTGTCGAGTTAAGGTCCATTTTACTTACCCTTTCCAACTAACACCCAGCTGAAATGTTAATCAAAAATCTTAATGTTGTCATAAAACCTTAAAATCGTTAATAACCACCATTACAACTTTAAAGATACTATGGCGTTAAATGCACTATTTACCGTAGATACGGCAACACCACTATGCACTCGCATTTAATAGCAACACTGAACTAACACGCGTAACGAATAATGATGGACGCGAATGGGTGAGCAGAACGTTTAACAAACTGTTTACAATATTCAATTTTGTAGAACCTCTTTGCGTTAATAGCCCATGATGGTTGGAAAATTTGCCTTTTAAGGCACTCATTATGGAAAAGATGGTTTAAAAAAGCCGACTTTCCATGAAGCAGAGTAATAGCCGCCATGATACCTGATCAGATTTCGTAAGGAGTTTTAAATGTCAATGTCATCATTGACACTTTAATTGTGATAATAATGTAAAATTTATAGGGTGGTAAGCGATTCTTAACATAAATTAAGTAGTCTGAAGAAAAACAGGCATGCGTTTAAATTCCATACAATGTAGGAAAATTGACGGTAAGACAAAAAAGGCCTACCAATCTTTCTTGCAGAATAAATCTATCAAAGGTATCACGCTACGAGTTGTATGGACAGCGTTATGCAATTGACTATTTGCTTTGATTGGTCGAATCTATTGGTCCTCGAATGAATCGAGTCGAATTGGTAGATTTTATGATCCCTAGTTTTTTTATTATTAAATGACTGCTATTGTGTCTACTTTTTCTTCTTATTTTTATTTGTGGCAATTCACTCCTCATTATTGTGTCTTGCGACACATCTATAATTCTGCCAATGTCGAGTGATTAAAGAGGCACGTTAATTAAAAGATTGACCGGTGTGACCTTCTGGTTAAATTATCTCTAGTTTATTGTCTAACCATTGGTCAAAGTGACAGCGTCAAAGGGACGTGATTCCTTGTAATATAACTATTGGTTAAGCTAACTATTGTTCAAAAAGCACATTTTGGCTAAGTATATTTGACCATTGGTTACTTTTTAAACCATTATCTAATAATCGGCCCTACCCCGTGTTATGTGTAACTAACAGCTTCCGATGACACGGTGCAGAATGGAAACAATCATATTTTGCTTTGGACAAAATACCTGTGAAAAGACTTAAGGTGACGGGTAGGGCACACTAGCGACGCCAATCGATTTTAATTTTTAGCTGATAAAACGGATCTACTTTAAACAATTTCGGGGTTACAACCTCTTGGCAAACACTTATACTACTTATTAAATAATCATGCACAAATTTTGTGTCCGTCTTTGTACGCGAAAAATTTATTCATTTTTCGCGGACGCGTTGGTTCCACCATTTGTGCATGGTTATTTAATAAATAGTATAAGTATTTGCCGAGAGGTTGTAACCCCGAAATTGTTTAAAATACTTAGATTCGGTTTAGTAGCTAAAAATTAAAATCGACTGGCGTCGCTAGTGTGCCCTACCCATCACCTTAAGGTGAAGGTAACCTGCATTAGCGTGCTAATTAATTTATATATTTAACCTCTAAACCGGATATATTTTTACCCGACTTAAAGCAAAGCCAAAAAGGAAGAGTCATAATTTTAGCAATGTATGTATGTAAATATATAAATATGTTTGTATGTTCCAGCCGATTTTCATGAATGAGGTATCAATCGATTCCTTAGTACTGTCCAGGTGACCAAGGTTTATACATATATTACCTATTGGAAAATAATAGCACAGTGGGTGCTATACGAAAAAACCGAAAGATTTTTTAATAATTATATTAAGACTCGAACCCGCCAAATTAATAAAAAGTTCAGTTGCTTGGTAAAACGCCCGTAACTGAACTTTGAATCCAGCACTGAGGCTGAGAAAAAGTACAGGAAGATAATAATAATAATAATTCTCCCAACATCTCATAGGTTGACCTTATTCCGTACTAAGTAGCGTAAGCACTTGTGTTACAGATATCAGACAACAGAGGAACACAAATATATACTTAAATACATATATTACACCCAGACACCGAACAAACACTAGTGTTCAATCACAATTGTGGACTTAGCATCTGTATAACTACTATTTATTTAATAATTGGAAAATACTAGCCATTATTGAAATAAAAATTCCAATCACCTGAACGGAATTCTTAGATTAGTAGGAATTGTGTTTTTCTAGAATTGTATACTTTCAGGGTAACTCAAGACCATGGAACATCAAGAGAAACTACCTTAAGTCCTTAAGTTAGCACTTTGTATCTACTCAAAGGAAACATTCCTTTAATTTTAAAAGAGTCAAAAACTACATTAACAATTTGTAGTAAATGTATTGTGCTTTAATTTGAGCCCGAATGTCTATAATAAATAATAAATTAATTAAAATTTATTTCGGACCAATTTAAAATCCATAGAGGGTTAGTAACAAATGACTTATTATCTATTGTTAGTATTATACATAAGTGTGCATACAAAATGTTTAATAAGCGGAGAGTTACAATTCTCCGCTAAAGTTTTCAGGATACTGTTGTAGCTACCCCTCACCCTTTTGAGAAGAGACGCCGTTTTCTTCCGTATTATAGCGTGAAAACCGTCCGTTCGGGCTTGTGCAAACATTTCCGACGCGGAACAATACCGAGGCAATCCCAACAGCATCCTAAAACAATTATTATATTGGACTCGTAGGACATCCAGCGACTTTTTCGTGTAGTTGACCCAGAGATTGCCCGTGTACAGACTTTGGCAGTACGCCTTAAACAGGGTGATTTTGACTTCGTCCGTACATCGTGCAAATCTCCGTATCAACATATTGCTCCTGACTGCCAGAGCCCTACTATCAAACTGTTAATTAACTTAAATTCGCAAATAATCAAAATGAAGGTATAATGGGTCACACAGGCAAAAGACAGGGTTTTTAGAAATAAGACCGGAATCTGATATGAAGTGATAGGGCAGGGAAAATATTGATCCAAATATTGTTATGAAAGAGTGATTCATTTTCAAGAAATTAAAAAAAACAAATATTTTGAATAAAAACTCATTATTTTAAAAACTAATTATCATATAATTAAAAAATGAATTGATTTTTTCAAATATTTAGAGGGGTACGATTACATGATTAACAATACAATAATTATCTTATTCTTTACTCATACGGAAATAAAAGCAAAAGTTTTAGAAAACCAATTATGATTTTGTGAAATTTCCAACGAAAATTCCAATTAAAAAAACCTGCCTAATTTCGTAAATGATTAATTTGGGTAAGATCTAACAACTGTTCTATCCAAAAATTAAAAATAATTGGTCTTAGTAGTAACTAAGACCAAATGTATTCTACTATGGAGTACCATTGTAGAATAAAAGCCATAAAGGATAAGAAGGTAGCACTTTCTGAAAAACTGCGAAATTTTAGAAAAGTTTGCTATCCAGAGAGCTAGTTTTAACTATGTAAATTGTATTAGATTACCTACAATTTGATTTCAAACGAAGCGTGAAGAAGCATCACAGGGGCCAGTATGGCGGTGCCAATGGAGGTGATGCCTTGACATCGCTTCCGTTGTAAACTTGGGCTCTTACCTTGCTCACCATCAGGTTGAGGAGAGCCAATTTAATATACTGTGCGTCAATACAAAAGAAAAATGTTTTAGAGTCAAATAAAAGGTAATTAAATTTACTACAAAGTTTACACATTCTTAGTAGCTTACGGGTTTTGCTTCGCGAAATAAGTTCGTAAAACTCGAAAATTTCAATATTTGTAAAAATAAGATCATATTAGAAGAGCCAAAGCTTATCTTTTATGATGTTAATAGAGTTAAAACTGAGCTGGAATTGTAGGTTATTTAACACAGTGTATTAGCATAGAAAACATTATTCGCAAAAAATGCTTAGTTTTGGCCCTGGAGAGATTTTCTCATTTTCCACAACTTTTTTGAAGTTGCGAATTGAAATTCACACTCCTCTAATAAACCCAAACCAAAAATGCAAAAACTACATCACTATTTGGAAATTTAGCCTCTTCTTTTGGCTAATTTTACTGAGATAGGTATATCTATTTAATTAAGTAAGAAAGAGAGAGAGAGAGCTTCAAGAGCAGAGCGTACTCTTTTTTAAAAAACCCGGCAACACAGTAGCGATCTCTCTGATTTCGCGGATTTTCATGGGCGGCGTTGATTAATTTCCATCAGGTGATTCGCTTGCTGGTTTATCCGCTCTAGCATAAAAAAAGCTAAATGAAATTCGCCGGGGGCCACTAGTTATAAATTTACAGCAACGATAATGTCTATATCTGTTGATTTTATACTTTATAATCTACTCATTGCTGTTTTTACTGGTGCTATTTACTTCAAAGGTAATGATGCAAAGAAACTGTTAATGCGGCTCGAGCCATAACTAAACGCATACGATGCGTATGCGCAAATCAACTGACGCAGTGAATCATAGTAAATAGGTACTAAACATTACAATAGACAATGATATAGATGAACAAAATAGATATGTCATGTCATAAATATCGCGTTTTGACATACAAAATCCTTGACCAAAAGTACTTACCCTGGGCGTACCTAGAGCAATGGTAGATCAGTGCATATGAACGTGTGCCTTTCTAACGGGAGATCGAATCCGATCATGATGCACTTCTTGATTTTTGAAACTTTTTGATCTGCAGCTACATCCTTACGTCGATTGTCATTCCATCCCCATCATCTCGATGGATGGCGGTCTAATACGGTGCGTTCCTCGCGGATCTTTCTACCACGTTCAGTTCATTTATAGGATTGAGCATAAAAATGTTTAATAAGTTACCTCAGAATATTATTGACTTGCCCACACATAAGTTTAAATTGTATATACAAAACTGTTTAATGAAGAAAGGCTATTATAAAATAGACGATTTTTTGAATGACAATTATTTAGGGACATATTAGTAACACAAAAATTGTGCTACTAACTATATTTTTAAGTTAATGGTGACATTTTGTACAACATTTTTTTTTAAAAGAGTAACTGCTGAGGTTCCTTCTTGCTGATGTCTTCTTGGCAGAAAACTACATTCCGAACCAGTGGTAAACATGTTGACATTCATAAGTGTTCTGTATGGACCTAAATTGAATAAACAATTTTCATTTCATTTCATTACATTTCATTTCCACGTACTTTAGTTCTGTGGAACGGTTTGGCTGCAGGAGTATTTCCCGACGGCTTTCAAGAGAAGAGCGTACTCTTTTTTTAAAAAGGCCGGCAAAAGATGTCTATGGGCGGCGTTGATTACTTTCCATGAGGTGACTCGCTTGCTCGTTTGTCCGCCTCTAGTATAAAAAAAAAATCGCTCGGCGACGAGGGAATACATCGTGAAGAAACGGACACGTTTCGAATAGTTTCTCAATTGTTGACAAAGTTTTTGAGCTGAACTCAACGTGTAATCATAATTCATTTAGCTATCGCTCCATTGTAGTAACAAGACTTCTCAAATCCTGAGTTGGAAATTGAACTCACGGACCTTATGGTTTAAGTATAAATAGTTCCTTCAATCTAGGTACGAGTATGCTTTTTTTTTTTTTTTTTTTTTTTTTTTTTTTTCCCGGTGGAAAATGCCACCTTAAGCACACCCGACCGCTGGGAGACGGCCGGGTAGTGTGGGGCTCTCCCTTGGGGTGCTCCCAGGGGCCTACCCACTAAAAACCACCGGGGCATTTCCTGCTACGTCCGTGTGGGGTGGGCTACGGTGACGGGTAGAAACCAAGTCCGCGGCCCACCCTCGAAGGACGAGAGGCTCGCCAGCACGGCCTCTTGAAAAACGGGCCTCGCCGAAAAGCGAGGCCTAGGGCCACTCCCATGGCCCTCCATTCCACCCTCTCCGGAATCGTCCACGTTGCTGGATTGCAACGCAGGCGCTCCGGAAGGGACGACTGCAGACCCCTCCCCCAACCCATACCCTGCTGGCTGCAGGGCAGAGAGAGGAGAGAGCACCCACAGACTTTCGGCTATACCCGAAAACCCTCCCGTTCGAGCATCCCCGCTGGGTTGCGGAGACAATCGAGGGGACGGGAAAAGCGGGGGTGGCGAGTCGTAGCTGCATCCTACTGGCTGCGGGACTCAACACAGACCCGCCAACAAAGCCCCCACCATAAAGGCGGGGAGAGCGCTCCCGAGAATCGGGGCGCAACAGGCTGTTGGGAGGAATTCCACCACCGTGGAACTCCCCAACATTCGAACGGGCCCGAAGGCGCGACAGTTCAAGGCCCGAGAACAAAATGGCCCCCATACGGCACCATCACACCAGGAACACCGGCCCACCGCACGCCAAAGCGCCCGACAGTGGGTGCCACCACACCCCAACGCCAACCCACGGCAGAAGGGGGGGCTGGATAAAGAAGGCAGCCTCCGTGCCCGGCCCTATTGTGTTCAGGTCCGTCAAGAGAGGCCGGTCCTCTAAGCCCTCAGCGGACAATGAAAGCCCCCGAGTGGTGTGCGCTGCACGCGATCCACTGCGTCGGGGCTGGTCCGCCGGAAATCTGTGCATCCTTTGGCCGTCGGGTAGCAATCCACGAATGAATTACTACCCGCCGTTGCCCGGGGAAAACCGTGCCCCACGGTAACCGTTTCTGCCTAATACCAACCGAAGCTGTAATCAGGACAGAACTGATTACCAGCGGGGCCACTCTAGGAGGTAGATACACCTGAGTCCCCAGGTACGAGTATGCTTAAGGCAACACCAACAAGCTCATGTACCTGAATAAAGCAGGTACACTAAGCATCAAATAGAAAGTGACAATGAACAGTTCTAAATTTTCCGCACGTCTAAAATAACCATTAATACCGGTTCGCCCAGCGTGATCAAATTCTTCAGGCCATCTGTCGAGTGCACTATCTATTTGATACTGACTGTATAAAAGTGTGTTCGACGGTGATTTTAAAATAAGAATACAACCTCGTGTGAAGTGTCTTGTGGTAGTTTGCTTTGCTCCATACTAAAGATTTTGTATTGAAATATGGTCGGCCTACTGTTATTGGCACGTGGCAAAAGTCGGAATTAATGCTGTTTTGACATTTTCCTATAGAAATAATGTTATACAACGCCCCCTGTCAATGTCACTGTAGTGCCTTCTGATCGTGGTTGCACTGTAACGGCCATAAACAGATTTTTTTCTTATTTATAAATTCAGCCAGGTAAAAAAACCGGCCATATGCGAGTTCGACTTGCCCATGAAAGGTTCCGTAGCAGCAAGTAAGATATAACTTTTGTAAAACAATTATTTAACTGAATAGTTTTACAAAAGGTATATCTTACTTGCTGCTACGTAATGCGGTTAATAAAATATATATATTTACCAAGTTTCAATAGTATAGTTCTTATAGTTTCGGAAAAAGTGGCTGTGACATACGGACGGACAGACAGACATACAGACAGTCAAGACGAATCTATAAGGGTTCCATTTTTTACCATTTGGCTACGGAACCCTAAAAAACCCAACGGGATGCACTAACATTGTCTACAAGTATTAGTTAACAAATAAAAACCGTGTCTCCTTGTCATTTATAAGGAGTACAAGGTTAATATGAGGTTGTCGCCGGTGACTTTTAACACATACTTACATACTGATAGATAAATGTCTCAGTCAATCAATCAACCCGTTTCATACAATTAACACATCTAGTTTTACAAAATCATTGTACTTAGGTGGGTACACGTCACGCGCCATTGCCTGAGTGGTGGGTTGGCTCCTCCTCCTTGCCACCTCTTAGCCACCTCCTCGAGTTGCATGAGTAATGTTGCGTGTAAGTAAACTGCTATGCTTATGGAAAATAATGCGAAAGCTGCGTTGTGTGCGTTAATGGCTGCCTATGAAAATGGATGGATTCTTTGATTGCTTGTTGAGTGTGAGTAAAATTGGGTTTGTAAATAACGGAAAATGGAAAATGTTGTGGGTTCCATATTCGTCTTTGTGGTTTATCGATCTGTGGCGCAGTGTTTGGTGGGTCGCAGTTTAAAGCGACGGCTGCGCAAGAGGTCTCGGGTTCGATCCCCGGGTCGGGCCAAAATGTGTACCTGAGTTTTTCTGTTGAGAAATTCTTAGCGTCAGCCCGGAGTCTGGATGTTGGCGGTCTTGTACCCCCGTGCCTCGGAAAGCTTGGTAAGCCGTTGGTCCTGCGCCCAATCCCTCTCCGGTCGTGTCATGCTGGAATGTGTCTGTCCCATCGGATATGAGTGTTTTTGATATTGTCTATGTTTGATATTTCTTTACTTTTGATAGGTTAAATCTTCTATATTGTCTATTAAAAAAACAGTTGTGGTTGTGGTTTGATTATATGTGTCGTGTAAATAATTACTAAAAAGTGTGTTTTCTTTCATTGGCGTGCTTTAGGGACACTAAGCTAGGGACATTAGGCGTGATCAACAATGAGGGTAAGATAATAGAGAGTGCACTTGTATTTGCGCACACACTTGAGTACTATAATGTATCTTGCGTACGTGACTGATCGTTGAGGATGACCGCGCCGTAGCCGTAATAGGTTGGAGGATATTATTATTATTATTGTGATTTATCAGAGATTCAGTCATAATTCATAATTCCACTGTTGATTGTAATATCCGTAACACAGGTGCTTGAGCTACCTATCTCGGAGTAAGATCAATGTATGTGATGTAGTGAAATATTTATATATATTTATTTAATTTGGGAGAGTGTCTTTTAAAACATATATTACGCTTGAGATTTTAACGCACCATATCTATTAGTAAAATTCAAGTGAGGCATAGCCTTTTGTTTTTAAAAGCCCATGGTTCCTACGATTGGCCTATGATCCAGGATTTGATAGGCATTCGCCATAGTACCTACCTAAATTATCATTATTGTAAAATAATAATAAAAAAGTTTTTTAGATTTTCGCGTTGCATTATAACTATAATGTATCAATACGGGGATAAACACGATATTTATTAAGTGATACAACATTGTGTCCGCTAGTCTGCTCGTGACCACGGCTGCTGTAACGTAGCCGAAACGTCGAGCCAAATATGTGAGTACACAATGTTGTTCATCACATAATAAATATCGTGTTAATCCCCGTATTGATACACTATAATAATAAATAAGTACTTACAAGCACTGTCTTACGATAACACTGAACATTTACCTATATGTAGTTTGTAAATAAAAAAAATGATTTTTTATTTTTTACTTAAATTGTTTTTTGCTTATATTTATTTATGCTAGAGGCAACAAACGAGCAAGCAAGTCACCTGGTGGAAAGTGATCTTCGCCGTCACCTGATGGAAAGTAAACCATGCAAAAATGTTGGGTCCAACGCGTACGCGAAAAATTGATCCGAAAGCGGCTACTTTTGGCGTGAATCAATTTTTCGCGTACAAAAACGGACCCAACATTTGTGCATGTTTATTTAATAAATAGCATAAGTGTTTGCCGAGAGGTTGTAATCCCGAAGTTGTTTAAAATAAAAAAATAAAATCGATTGGCGTCGCTAGTGTGGCCGTCAGCTTAATAAAGTCTCAGTGCTACGTATAAACTTAATATATTTTTTGTATCGCAGTAGGCCGAGGAGGCCATAGTAGCTCAGTGTGGTTCAGAATTCGCCTTCCATACCTCTGGATTTATCAAATCTATGTGCGTATTTTTACTATTGACTCGGTGAAGGAAAACATCGCGAGGAAACCTGCACGTTCCGGATAGCTTCTAAAACGTGTCACTATGATTCAGTTAAAATAAAGGGCTGCGAAAGTCAGATGGTAGTCACTTCATTGTAATTACCAGACTTCCAAAATCAAGAATCATGTTCTATGCGTCTCCCTGGCGTACCTGGGCCAGAGCGATAGCATAGGATGTTACTGGAACACACGTTAAGATGAGGAGATCGAGAAATTGATGGCGGGGTGAGCCTCAAGTGGACCACAGTCGCCCAAAATCGAGAAATATGGAGAAACGTTAGGGAGGGCTTTGCCTAGTAGATAATGATAGGCTCCTAATAATATTAATATATATTCTACAAATTATACTATAAAAAATAATAAATAAAAAAATAATGGTTTATTCAGTAAAAATAGGGACACATAACATAAGATTACATAAAAACTTAATAAAATACTAGACCTAGATTATTTTTTGCCTGAACTAGGATAAACCTGTGCATCAGCAAATAAAAGAACACTCAAATAATATTAAATTTAAATTTTAAAAAACCCCCGACACAATTAATGCTCTTTCATTTGATACCTATATCGAGGCAGTTGGAACAACAAATAGGTTATTCGTCATTTTCTGACGGCAGCCATCTTGGATTTGAAATTTTTCACAATTAATATATTCTGCTACTCAAGCCATTTTATATGATATCCATACTGTGGGAGTTGTGTTAAAACATAAAATCCAAATCTTTGTGACGGCGGCCATCTTGGATCGATTTTAATCCAACATAGCTAAGAACACTCACTTCATCTTTCAAACAAAAAAAACAAAATCAAAATCGGTTCATTTGTTCGGGAGCTACGATTCCATAGACAGACACACAGACACACAGACACGTCAAACTTATAACACTCCGTCGTTTTTGCGTCGGGGGTTAAAAACTAATTGCTTACGTTAATTAACAATTATTCATTACATAAAAGAAGGATTCAAGAGACGAGCGTACTCCTATTTAAAAAGGCCGTCGACACATTAGCGATCTCTCTGATTTCGCAGATGTTCATGGGCGAAAAATCTTTTGCGTACGCATTGGACCCAACATTTTTGCATGGCTATTTAATAAATAGTAAAAGTATTTGACGAGAGGTTGAGGTAATCCCGAAATTGTTTAAAATACATCCGGTTTAGTAGCTAAAAATTAAAATCGATTGACGTCGCTAGTGTGCCCTACCCGTCACCTTAACCAAAAAACTCAGATGCTTTAGGGCATCAAACCCGGGACCCCAAACGAAGACGTCGCTTAAAAGTGCGACCCACTAGCCACTCTAAGTATCTACTGGATGTAATAGACCGCACGTACGGCAAGCCGCTTAACAAATAGGCCTGACAAGTGGGTTGTACCACCCGTGCGTACGTTTGGTCAGTGTTGCCAGCTAATCCTCAAGAATTCGTGCTGGGAGAATGAATTAATGGCTATATCTACTTTTATTGCACACTAGGCAATATCGCCGTAATTACTGTTCATGGCGCTCTTTCAGAGCAATTTTTGGGCAAAGAATATTTGACTGTTGTATAAGGGTGTCATGTCAAAAGTTGCTAGATTTTAATTTGTTGAAAATGTTGGGTTAACTACATATTTAGTGACCATTTACTTAACAAGTAACAGATAACTAAAAATATTACACTATTTGATGCAAAGGAGTATAGTTTTTTGCTAAAAATTTTAGGCTACAATTCTTGGCAAAGTTACAACGTTGCGTTTATTTGATGGTACAGTCTGATTGTCCCACAGTCACAGTGCCTAAAGACGAAAGTCTTCAATCAGTGCGTCCTACCCGTCATGACACACGGAGCCGAAACGTGGACACTTACGGTACGGCTGGTCCACAAGTTAAAGGTCGCTCAGCGGGCCATGGAACGAGCAATGCTCGGCGTCTCTCTCCGTTATCCGTAAAGTTATCGACATTGCTCACCGGATTAGCAAGCTTAAGTGGCAGTGGGCTGGCCATATTAGCCGCAGAACCGACAACCGATGGGGTAAACGGGTTCTGGAGTGGAGACCGCGTCTTGGCAAACGTAATGTAGGGCGCCCTCTGGCTAGGTGGGGGGACGAACTGCGCAGGATGGCTGGCAAGAGCTGGATGCGAGAAGCCATGGATAGATCACAGTGGCGAACAATTGGAGAGGCCTACGTCCAGCAGTGGACTGTGATAGGCTGATGATGATGATGATGACAGTCTGATTACGGTTATTTGGCACGTGGCAAAAAAAGGAACTAACGCTGGATCCTGCACAAGTGTCAGTGCTTTTGACATTTTCCCATAGAAAAAATACTGTACAGCGCCTCTATGTCGATGTTACTGAAGTGCCTTCTGATCTTGGTCGGTCTGTGATAAATGAGTCTTTAAATGAGTTATTTTCAAATGTCACTCAAGCTGTCGCCTATCTGCGCAGTCACTTGTGCACTATTTAATATGTCCTGTATCGGTGGTTGATCATTTAGATTGTGGTGCCACAGCCAAAATATCGTTTAGAAGGACATTATTATACCTAGCTGATACTTTTTTTATAGCAATCTTTTGCAATTTTATTTTTAAGTAGGTATATAAAACACTTAAAAGTTTTTCGTGTTCAGGCGGGACTCGAACCCACACCTTCCACAATCCGGGTGAATGTTCTACCAATTAGACCACTGAACGCGTTAGTAAGCCGACGAAATTTGTAGGTGCTTGATTCGACATGACATGATGACATTATTATACCTACTACCTACGCTTTGGGTCGCTGCGCTAATCTAGTAAATCAGGCTCGAAGGACCAATTTTTTTTTCGGCTCTGGTGGAGGCGTGTGTGGAGTGGTTCTCAGAAATAAAACGCGCGGTCTTCTGGTTCAATTTTTACTTTACAATAACATTTGTTGGGACAACATCGTCGCACGCGCGGGAGGAGCGGTCGAGAGGCAGTGCACACCGGTGACGTCAAAGCGGCCGGCGCGGAAAACCCCCCCCCGACGAAACATCACTCTGTGCCTAGGAACTGCCAACCTTCTTTAAATTTTCTTTACATCAAAAGGAATCACCGTTGCTACAAGCAAATCTGTACTTTTTGATCTAACAGTTAAGCATAATTTTTGCGCAATAGGTTTTAATTTACAAAAGGCAATAAGTGCTCATAGCATATCAAAAGAATCATTTTGAAAACTGACGAACCTTTTCGTTCTTTGACTGTACATTATGGTTTTGCAATACACGATTGAGTATTGAGTATTATAAGCTATGGTTGTTGTTGTACTAACACATCAGAGACATATAAGTCAATCTAATTAATCGCCATCGATACGATAAGAAAGTGCAGGCAAATGCGAAGCTGGCAACACTGCGTTTGGCATTTGGCCGGTGCGGTCGCCATTCAACGCGCCGTCCACGCCAATTACTGGCGAGGTGAGGTCCGCCGTATTAGGGGGACATGATGACGTCCATCACTGCACCTGTTTTACATCAAAAAACTATGCGCAGCGGTGATAAGGTGAATCGGTAAACACATCCCTTTAGCTGATATTGGGTTTTGTTTATAAATGTTTGTCAAACCTATTTTTCTTATTTTTATGTAAAGATAAGATAAAAATTCTTTATTCAATTCAGGTCTACACAGATCACTTATGAATGTCAAAATAGGTAGGTACACAAATCGACCGCTGGTTTGGAATGTCGATTTCTACTGAGAAAACACCAGCAAGAAACTAAGCAGGTAGTTACTCTTTTCAAATATTAATGATGTTACAGAGTTTCAATTGAGAAGAGAAAAAAATACAATTATGAAAGTTAATACTACTAAAAATAACAACTCAAAAGATGAATCAATTAACATGACCAAGAATCCTTATCATTTAAATAGTCTTGTACACTATAGTAACTAATCTTCATTAGGCAGGTTTTAATAACTTATCCAGTGATAGGTTAATGACATTTTGTGGTAGCTTATTAAATATCTTAATACTTAAGCCAACAAATGAATTACCGATTTTATGAAGTCTGAGGACCGGGACGGCAAGCCTATGTTTATTTCTGGTGTTAAGACTATGACTATCGGACTTTTTTTGAAATTGTGCAAGTTCTTACGTAAATATTTAATGCAGTCGAGGATAAATTGGGAAGTCATGGTTAAAATATTTATTTCTTTAAATATTTCCCGAAATGAGTCACGTGATCTAAGGCTGTATGGCCCTTTTCTGTAATACCAAAATAGTTTGTATAGTCAGCAGCAGACCCCCGCAACAGTAGACCTTATTACATCACACTGTGGAAATAGCTGAAATAAACCAGTCTTGCCGTCTCGATACCAGTCAGATGCCTAATTTTTCTTACTGCATATTCAGCGGAACTTAGTCTTCCTGCCAAAGCAGCAATATGGGGACCCCACTGCAATTTTGCATCTATAGTTATACCGAGAAAAACTGTGGAATCAATGATTTGAACAGATTCATTATTCATCTTAATACTAGTATTAACCTGCCTTACATTTAGTTTTCTTTGAGTTAAGAAGTTAATTGTTAGTCGTAAACCAGGGCAATACCTGTAAGAGAGTATCATTTACGTCGTCAATTGATTCTTTACATCTATCAACCTTAAAAATCAAGGAAGTGTTGTCAGCAAATAACACTATCTCACATATCTTTCGTAAAGTATGAAAGGTCATATCTATACGTATACATTATATATTAAGAACAACAAAATCCCCAATTTTCAGCCCTGGGGCACTCCCATTAATAGAGGAGCGCAAGAAAAGTCGATTCCATCAACATTAACCGTTTGAATTCTATCAGACAAATAAGATTGAATCATATCTTTTTAAATGAATAAAATTATTCGATGTTTCATTTATGTGCATGTTAGTTTAGACAAGTTAAATTTGAAGAGAAGTTTATTTAAAGAGTTGTATTTAACGTTCCCTCAAAAAAGAGAAATTGCTAACCTAACCTAACCTCTTTGCACGCCAATAAATACTAATACAACAACAATACGACAAAAACCATCTTCCGAAATGAAATATACTATTTTTTGATTAGACTCATACAAATTTAAGAAAAATAATTACAGAATTTTTAAACAAATATTCAAGGAAAATTAAAAAAATAAAATTTAAAAATCCTCCTGTGAAGTCATCACTCGGCATGACAAATTAATAAGGCTCACGCTTGCATGCTTTCATCAAGAAAAAAAACATTGACATTTGACAGTAAATAACCTATTAAACTTTTTTTATTGGACATATAGCACCGACATCACAATACGTTGAGCCACAGGATTACGTCAATTCGGCATTTTAATTATTAATTAAAAAAATAAATATTTAGATTATAATGATAACTAAAAATATGGGTCATCTTTTTTTCTTTTTTATTCTAAAAACGTATAAAATGCTAAAATACCTATATTTTTTTGTCGTATTGCCTATTGCACATTAAAATCATAGTACCTATGATGTGCATGTAGATTTTTTGTTATGCAAATAGGTAATTTTTGGAGAGTTGGTTGAATATATTCCTTTTTTAAATAATCATAGACTCAGATTTTATCGTGGGAGAGACACGTTTCGGCATAAATGGGCTGGCTCGACAGGAGTGATACCACGACCTCACAGAAAACCGGCGTGAAGCAGCACTGTGCTGTTTCGCTGCGTGAGTAAGGGTACCGGAAGGCAAAATACGGGGGAAAAGAGGGGTTAGGGGGTTAAATGTTGGCAGTGCACTTGTGACTCTACTGGTGTCGCGGGTGTCCATGGGCAGCGGCAATTGCTTACCATCAAGTGATCAGTCCACCTATTACAAAAAAAAATGGTTGCTACAAATTCAAAAGCCTTACCATAATTGAGTGCCTTAATTTGTGTATTATACAAGTAATTAAAACAAGTTTAAGTATGCAAAGATACCTAAAATAAAATAGGCCTACGATAACTGCTACTGAAAAATTATGTACCCAAGTGACTAAAGAGCAAACATAACATAACATAATCAATCGTAAATTCGTCTAACACTCCCTTCTCCCTACGTGTCAGTCCCACCTACAAGATTTTATCACCCAAAACAAATTATCATTGGTTTACGTGTTTCCCACAATTCCACACGGTAACCACATTCTGGCGGAGATTATAGACCTTTTTGGTGAAATAATAAAGTTGGTTTTAGCTTGGTAATGCATCGTAATGTTTGTAGACAGAGTAGGTGCGCGTGCGATGGGAGTGTCACATCCGCTAGATTGTTGTATGTGTGTGTGCGTGACGTAATGTAAGGCGTAAAGCACTTAGCGCTTTAATAATATTTTAAAGTATGAATTTATAAGAAAGAGCGTGGAATCGTTTTTTAATTACCACTGTAGGGGCAAAAACTTTACGAGTAATTTAAGGGTTATAATGTGAGTTGCATACCGATCAGATTGACTGGAATGTTGATTATATCACTAGTTACTAGCTATTTTGTATAAAAGTTTTGTTACTATGTTAACTTTTACACAGTTGCAGAAACGTTAATTGAAAAGGAAATCATTACTTAAGACGACGGGTAGCCTAATCGATTACCGAAAAACAAAACACTAAAAAGCATGAAAAAAAAATCTAGGAAAAAAAACCGCTTTCAAAACGAACTAAGAAGTGTAAAATAATATTTTAACACTTAATACACTCTTAATAGCCGTGTGGTCCCCGCCAGAGTAGAATAGGCCACTCCCTCCACACCCTCACTCTTACCGAGGTGTCGTAAAAGGCGACTAAGGTAAAGCTGCTGGCATGATCATCAGCACCCAGAGAAGGAAAACTCTGCATTTATATCAAAACCCTCGCCAACCCGTCTGCCAAGCGTGGTGAGTATGGCAATTACCCCTCATGTGATTGAGGGAGGCCCGTGCCCCAGCAGTGGGGACTTAAATGGGCTGACGATGACGATGACACTCTTAATAAAATTTTATTACAGTACACTTTTAGTTCGTTTCTGAAAGCGATTTTTTTTTTCGTATAAATTTTTCCGAAGATTCATTAGAACTCCATACTCAATGTCATCACTGAACTTTCTGCAATCATGGTTAATGGTCATTTCAGAAACTATCTGAAACGTGCAAGTTTAAGATTATTCCCGAGGTTGTCTGTAATCTCAACTCGACATAAAATATGTCTAAATTAATTTCTTTGAGAAAAAACCGCCACTATTTTTTTTTATGCTAGAGGTGGACAGACGAGCAAGCGAGTCACCTGATGGAAAGTAATCAACGCCGCCCATGAACATCCGCGAAATCAAAGCGATCGCTATTGTGTTGCCGGCCTTTTTAAAAAAGAGTACGCTCTTCTCTTGAAGGTCCCTAAGTCGTAGCCGTCCGGAGATACTCCTGTAGGCAAACCGTTCTACAGAAGTTCCGCGGTAGGTACGTGGAAGAAAGTTCCGCGAGAAACGCACAGTATTAGACCGCCATTAAACGAGATGATGAGGATGGAATGACAATTGCTTGCTATTTTAATGACAATGTACTATCAAAATTACTATACAAGGTCTAGTGAAGAAGGAGAAGTCCTTCTTCTTATGGTGCTGTCTCCTTCCAAAGGTTGGCCATCATTACTTGACTATACAACCGCCGCGTACGGAAGAGCGATCTAGTAGGAAGGAAAAAAAATCTTCTACTAGAGGGCCTATTCTCGAGCTCTCGACATTGCAGTTGAGTTCTAAATCTCTAAATTCGATTTCAGTATCGAGCGCACGAGAGACTCCTGCCCAGAGGGCCTATCCTCGAGCACTGAAGTCGAGTGCACGAGTGAAGAGATTTGCTCCTCTGAATTTTTCTTTGTATAAATTAGGTAAGGTAGAAATAATTGGATAATAATATGCTTTAGGGGACTTTAGGGGTCCCCGGCAGAGTAGAATAGGCCACCCTCACTCTTACCGAGGTGTCGTAAAAGGCGACTAAGGTAAAGCTGCTGGCATGATCATCAGCACCCAGAGAAGGAAAACTCTGCATTTATATCAAAACCCTCGCCAACCCGTCTGCCAAGCGTGGTAAGTATGGCAATTACCCCTCATGTGATTGAGGGAGGCCCGTGCCCCAGCAGTGGGGACTTAAATGGGCTGATGATGATGATGATGATGCTTTTGGAGAATATATTGTTATTGAAGATGGCGGTTTTATTGCTCATAGAAATTCTATCAGACAATTTAGTTTATTAAAGTTTGTTATAATTTGCCTGTATTAAATACAAAATACCATTTCATTTTTTATGTCTGGTATATACTTTAGATAAGCGGCAAATTAGCGTAACTAAAAGTACACAGGATATTTTTATACCTAAGATGTCAGATAAAATAAATTGTATCTTCAAAGGTTAAACAGTCGTAAAAATTAACAGAAATTCGGTCAAACGGCTTTTAACTTTAACTCCGTATTACTACCTAATTATTACTACCACAAAAACGTTAATGGCCGGTATGGTTAGTAGTTTTATAGGTAAAAGTAAGTTATTAAAAACTTAGTTCAAACAAGTTGTTATCTTGCTATTTGATTATAATAGCCTTACAAAGTTGGTCTCATCTGTTATAAAAACATCACCTATTATAAAAACTTAACAGTCCCAACAAGAAATTTAACGAGTCTTTACTGAACTCGAGGTAAAATTTCACGACTTGATAACAATCTGATCGAAAACTTAGATGCGTATCTATGCTGTTTATCGAAATTATTCGATAATGATAGTACGCTATAGCTCCAATAGGTTATTAGGAGCATTTTTTGAAATGTCAAGGGAGTAAAAACTGGCCGGGCGTGCGCATGCGATGCGCGGTATTGTAGGAATGTAACCGAGAAACAAACATGGCAGGAATTATGTTTATTTAGTAGTTCTTGGAAGTTTTTCGGTTTTAGATTAAATTAATACCTGTTTTGTAAAGCACCTTCAGAGCTTACAGTTGCGGGTGCTTTGGTCTACTAGCGTCACAATAGGATATTTGACAGTAGTGAAAAATAAGCATTGATAAAAATAATGGCTATGTAGCCAAACACGTAAAAAAGTAATGTATCAGCCTTTAAACTGTCCCACTGCAGGGCAAAGGCGTCCATCATAGAAATCAAGTTATCGCTACTATGATGGGATTAGGCTTAATCACCACGCTTGCCAAATGCGGATGGGTGATCATAAACCCAAGCTATGTTCGAAAAATTCGAAACATACTTTTCGCTCAACCCGGGAATTGAACCGAGAATCCCGAAATCACGGCCCGGTACTTAACCCACTAGACCATCAGGGCGTTAACACGTAGATTAAAAAAAATAATATGAAAATTTAAAAAACCCCCGACACAACTAAAGCTCTTTCAATTGATACCTATATTGAGGCAGTTGGAACAACAAATAGGTTATTCGTCATTTTCTGACGGCGGCCATCTTGGATCTGAATATATTCTGCTACTCAAGCCCTTTTATATGATATTGTGGGAGTAGTGTTAAAACATAAAATCCAAATCTTTGTGATGGCGGCCATCTTGGATCGATTTTTATCCAACATAGCTACGAACACTCCCTCCTTATTCAACTTTTAAACGAAAAAAACAAAATCAAAATCGGTTCATTTGTTCGGGACACAGACACGTCAAACTTATAACACCCCGTCATTTATGCGTCGGGGGTTAGTTAAAAACAAATAGGTTTAACATTATGAATATGGTATACTGCTCTTATTTCCGGGTTGGAGCGCCTCAGTATCAAAATCTTCCTTTTGACCGAGTTCAACGTAGGGCTGCTGGTATTGTCGGCTACTTGACTCTTTCTAGTCGGCTTGATCCTCTAGTACTAAGGCGGAATAGCTTCTCTTAGCATCCTATACCGCATTTATCACGGGGAGTGATCTAAGGAACTGATTGATCAACTCCCTGTAGCTAAATTCTTATCGATTGTCTTTCCATCGTGATCATCTCAATGGATGGCGGTCTAGTATTGTGCGTTTCTCGGGGAACTTTTTATATCGTACCGCAGTTCTGCGGAACGGTTTGACTGCAGGAGTATTTCCCGAGGGCTACTACTTAGGGACTTTTAAAAGAAAAGCGTATTTCTTTATAAAAGGCCGGCAACGCATTAGTGATTACGCAGATGTTCATGGGCGGGTATTGATTACTTACCATCAGGTGACCAGCTTGCTTGTTTGTTGCGTTTAAATAATATATCTTGGTAGCGTAATGATATATATGGAAGCCATAATAATTTTTTTTTTAGATTAATCTCGTGTATTTGCTTTATACGAGTATTTGAAATTATTAAAGTTTTGAGCGCCATGGGGGACACCGGTGACCGACAGACAATAAATGTTTATTTGTGGTTTGATGGCAGTCAATGTGTTAAAAGTGACTATTTTTAACAATAATCCCGGTGATGGTGTAACGTATAGTTGAAAACCATCTAATTCTCAAAAGTATGAATATTTTTCTCATACGTGATCCGTCTGCTCGTCTGCCAACTATCACATAAAAAATAAAATTTTAGTAGGTACTAAGCTACTTATTTTGGAGTCAGATCGATGGATACTCTTTATTAGACATAATTTTACAGTCTTAATGCTATCATCATCATCATCATTTCAGTCAATAGACGTCCACTGCTGGACATAGGCCTCCCCCAATGTTCTCCACACAGATCGGTCATGTGCCGCCCGCATCCAATGGATTCCCGCGATCTTCACCAGATCGTCGGTCCACCTTGTAGGAGGCCTGCCACGGCTGCGACTTCCTGTACGTGGCCTCCACTCGAGGACCTTTCCGCCCCAACAGCCGTCTGTTCTCCTCGCTATGTGCCCTGCCCATTGCCACTTGAGGCATGCAATCCTTTGGGCTATGTCTGTCCTTAGTTCTCCTGCGGATCTCATCATTTCTGATACCATCACGCAGGGAGACTCCGAGCATAGCCCTCTCCATTGCTCTCTGGGTGACTTTGAGCCTCTTTAATCGGCACATTGTAAGCGGCCACGTTTCGGTTCCCTATGTCATCACTAGCAACACTCACGCATTGAAGACTTTCGTCTTGAGACACTGCGGTAGATGGGCCGAAATATGCTGCGTAGCTTCCCGAACGCTGCCCAGCCGAGTTGGATTCGTCGATCGACCTCTTTCTGGAAGTTGGACTTACTTACTTAATGCTATGGTCACTGGTAAGTACAATCTCGGAAATAAAACCGATGTATGTGTTGTTGTCTGATAGCTTACTCAACCGCACCAATAGATGGCGCTGCTTGTCAATTACTTTGAAAGAAAAAAAATACATAAAGAAATATTTAAAAAACAAAATACCTAAAAAGACAGTAAGCTTTGTTATAGTCCATTATATTTATTTCTTCATAAATAGTTTACACGAGTAGAAATCAAACGGCGGTGCTAGTGAATAAAATAAGCCTCCTTAACCTGGAAAGTATTTACTTAGTAGGTATCTGTAATTGGCCGTCTTCATTAGAGAGCATAATTTAATTGTTTATCATTGTAAGTAGGCTGTTGGTCATTATTTATATAAACAAAGGGATGATAACCACAAAACAAGGTGTTCAGTAATTGGTATAATGAGTCATAATGCCATATAGGTAAAGAGATAGTATAGTCAAATTACTTTTATTTACACTAAAATTACACTAAAGGTGACGATCAATCGATTTTAATTTTTAGCTACTAAACCGGATCTATTTTAAACATTTTCGGGGTTACAGTTCCTCGGCAAACACTTATATTATTTATTAAATAACCATGCACAAATGTTGGGTCCGTTTTTGTGCCCGCCAAAAGTGCCCGCTTTTGGAATGAATCAATTTTTCGCGTACAACAACGATTGGCGTCGCTAGTGTGCTCTACCCGTCACCTTAAATATTTATTTTATTTTTCATTTTTCAGTATTTTTTTTATTTTTCAGTTCATCATCATTATTTCAGCCAATAGACGTCCACTGCTGGACATAGGCCTCCCCCAATGTAAATGTACTCAAAAAATTGATTCACTCCAAAAGCGGGCACTTTTGGCGTGAATCAATTTTTCGCGTACAACAACGATTGGAGTCGCTAGTGTGCTCTACCCGTCACCTTAAATAAATCATGGAGAATGCTCTGAGGATTGTTCGGACTGATTTCTGCCCTGCCGCTTCATTTTATACTGCCACCTTTCCATTTGACTACAGTTCTACTGCCTTCTTGATACTGCCAGCCAACCAAATGGGGGGGATGAATGTTTGGCAGTGTTCAACTGTACGATTTTCAAGCCATATACCTCCTACGACCAAACTATAAAATGAACTGGGCTGTGTTTCGCTGCGTGAGTGTGGGTACCGGAGGCCCAACCCGGGGGAAAGGGAAAATCCCCCTTTTCCCCGGCAAACCCAAAGGTTGGCAGCGCACTTGTGACTCCACTAGTGTCACGGGTGTCCATGGGCGGCGGCGGATCCGTCTGCTCGTCTGCCGCGTATCACATAAAAAGAAATGGAATTTCACCTGCGGGATTTCCGGTAATACTACAAATTCTAGTAATTAAAAATAAGAGTGTAGGTATTACGTCGATATGAACTTTTTTCTCTAAGAAATATAAGGTGAAATCATAAATAAAATTTCGTCTTCTCATACAATAGTGATCAGTTCATTGGTGCAATTTGTATGGAGATGCCTTTTCATATTTCACCCCATGATTCTTACAGAAAAAGTATTACCATTCAAGTATTTAAACTACCCTTAATATATTTTACTAATTTAATAATAAGGGTGTGTAAATAAGTAGTCGATTTATAATAGTCAGACTGCAATTTATTGGTTACTAAGGGTGGACTAATTAATTAGTTCATGTTAGTGGCTATCACTTCGTTCCGGGATATTAGTTCCACTTTATACCAATAGATGGCGCTAGGTGTCGATTACATCGCTCAAGCGTTTCGTGTTTTCGAATTACCTATAAGCGTTGCCGCTGTGTGTAGGTTTTTTTATGTGTTAAGTGGCAGACGAGCAGACGGAACACCTGATGATAAGCGATTGCCACCACCCATGGACACCAGTAGTCACAAGTGCGCTGCCAACCCTTAAATTCCTTTCCCCTGTATTGGGCCTCCAGTACCCTCACTCAACCAGCGAAACACAGCACAGTGCTGTTTTACGCCAGTTTGTCTGTGAGACCGTGGTATCACTCCGGTCGAGCCGGTCCATTCATGCCGAAGCGGTGGCACTTCCACGGAAAAAAAAGTCTAGTCATAGTTTTGCTTTAGACACGGAACTATTAGGTGCCTACATCCTGGATAGAATTTCTGACAGTAGATATATTTTATCTCTCGTTTCGAAGGTCGTGCGGGTGAGTGACCCCTCCCTGCTGGCTTCATAGCCGTTGCGAATCGTTCGGAAGCGTTTATTCAAAGAAGTGTTTGACAGTTTTGTCAACCCTAAAATCAGAAAAGTGTTCTATGTACCTACACGCCCCCTCCACCTCTTTGGTTTTGTACGTAACTTCATTTGACGCCGTGTGCTCGTATACATTCCTACTTATTTATTTTAAATTTATATACTACTTACAACCAATATACTATATATAATTTATATACTATATACAACATATAATTTGACTGACCGGATGGCGCAATTGGTAGTGAACCTGCCTCTTACGCCAAAGGTCGTGGGTTCCATCCCCACCCTGGACAAACATTCGTGCGGTGAACACTTGTGTTTGTTCAGTGTCTGGGCGTAATATATGTATTTAAGTATATATTTGTGTTCCTCTGTTGTTTGATATCTGTAACATAAGTGCTTAAGCTACTTGGTACGGAATCAGGTCAATGAATGAGATGTTGTGAGAATTATTATTATTGTTAATAACAGATTTTAAATACAATATTGACAAACTTATATAAATACAACAGCCAAGGGCCAATACTTAACACTTTTCGACGCTTTCGCGGAGTTTACTCGGTTCCTCCTCGCCTCTTTTGCACTGGCGTGTGCATTGCTGGCCTCTGTATTGACATCAGTCATCATAATATAAAATATGATGAAATGAAACTTTATTTAGTTGATTGCTTAAGCAGTCTACGGCAGTAATGCTATCAGCCGACAATTTTTTGCACCATAAAATTCAGTTTTATAAAAACATTTGTGTTGTAACGAACATTTCGGAATGTTGGTAGTATTACGGCACAAATATCCTCCGACCGATTATCAGCCACGTGCGCAGGATATATTATGGTGCTCATATGTGTGCGCAAGCACAACTGCACTCTCTATTCCCCTACTCTCATATTTCGATGGGACACTACAGTGACACGACCGGAGACCAACGGTTTAACGTGCTTTCCAAGGCACGGGGGTACAAGACCGCCCACTTCCAGACTCCGGGCTACCACTAAGAATTTTTAACCGAAAACTTAGGTACAATTTTTTTATCCGGCCCGGGTATCGAACCCGGGACCTCTTATGGCACTGGTAGGTAGACCAAAGGCAAAAGACTGTTTGATCTACTCCCTGCAACTAAATTCTTCAAACGACATGCAAGCTATTGTTTTCTAACCTCATCATCTCGATGATGGCTGTCCAGTACTGTGAAGTGCTGTACTTTCTCGAAGATGTTTCTACATCGTACCGCAGTTCTGAGGACCTCTAAGACAAAAACGTCAACGCATCAGCAACTTCTCTGATCTCGCAGATATTTGTGGGCGGCGGTGATTACTTACCATTCCGATCGTGGGAGAGCTAGGCTTCGGCATGAATAAGCTGGCTCGACTGGAGTGATACCACAGCCTGACAGAAAACCAGCGTCAAGCAGCACTGTGCTGTGTTTCGCTACGTGAGTGAGGGTATCGGAGGCCCAATCCGGGGGAAAGGGGGGTTCGAAGGCTGGCAGCACACTTGTGACTCCACTGATGTCATGAGTGTCCATGGGCGGCGGAAATCGCTTACCATCAAGGTGATCCGTCTGCTCGTCTGCCACCCATCACATTAAAAAATACTATCAGAGGATCCGTTAGCTCGTTTGTTCCCTCTAGCATAGAAAACATGTTTTTATTTCTTCAAATTTGGGCTTCAATGTATGTATTGCGACCTCGAATGGAACAGTGGCTTAGTGTATCCTAGTGCAGGAGGTTCCAGATTCAATTAGCGGTACGGATTCATTTTATTAATTTTATTTAGAAATATATTTTTTTAACTGTCCCAGGAGCAATGTGCTTCCATAGCTCCGACTATCGTCCTCCTCATCTTAGTGTGTAATTCTCAGTTGCGTCTAAAGCTGTCACATTAGAGCCTGGGGTACGTTTGGACCCTCAGATTCAGGATCCTGGATTCAGGATTCAGGAAGCCTGGTAATTACGATGAAAAGACTGCCGTCTGACCTTCGCAATCCTTAAAAAGGGGACCAGCCCAATCGGATCACGGTTACACGTTCAAAATAATTACCTCAGATATTACATGTACCTTTGTATGCACATAGATAATACAATATGACGACCCGTTTGGAACAGTGGTAGTGAACGCTGCCTTTGGTCCAAGGGTTGCGGTTTCGATCCCCGCACAGTACAATCATTTTGTGTGCATGAACATACGTCTGGGTGTGTTTTTATGTATTATAAGTATATATTTACAAAAGAAAAGTATTACGTGTATTTACTTAATCAATGTTCATAATCAAAAGGATTGCACCACCCTCCCCTCTTCTATCTAATGTCCTTTACCTGAAGGTTGTCTGGTAGAGATCGCTCCCAGTGATAAGACCGCCTAATTTGTACATTGTATCTCTGTATACCTAGCTTTTAAGTTTTGTATGTTTTGTAATAAACAGTATCTATCTATCTATATGTATATATTTGTAGTCCCACTGTTGAGTCTGATATCCGTAACACAGGTGCTTGAGCTATCTGTCTCGGAGTCAGAGTAATGTATATCGTCGTCAGCCCATTTAAGTCCCCACTGCTGGAGCACGGGCCTCCCTCCATCACATGAGGGGTAATTGCCATACTCACCACGCTTGGCAGACGGGTTGATGAGGGTTTTGATATAAATAGCAGAGTTTTCCTTCTCTGGGTGCTGATGATCATGCCAGCAGCTTTAATCTTAGTCGCCTTTTACGACACCTCGGTAAGAGTGAGGGTGGCCTATTCTACTCTGCCGGGGACCACACGGCCACGACGGTCAATTTATGTGACGTTGTGAAATATTTAATATTTGAGCATGCGCTCGGATTCAAAACACGCGTGGAAGGCGCGTTCTTATCCACTGAGCTTTCATCGCTCCAAGCCTTGACTCCCTCCTTGTCGGTCCTCAGTGCTGAGGGTCGTGATCTCGATGAGTAATTTTTTCCCGGACAATCTTCCGCCCGCACACTCTATCGTCGGCTGCGTGGATCGCATCACGGACTGTGGTGTTTAAGGTTGAGCTGATTTGCCAGCGCCATGGAGCGAAGCGCATGGAGCTTTCTGCCTGTATGCCTTCTTCCGCTCACCTTTCCCGTCAGAAGTAGCTTCTCCATATTGTCATTTCTCTTTCTGGCGATGTTACCAAAGAACTCAAAGCTCCTCCGTAAGCATGTGGTGCGGAGTCTCATTGGAATCTTGACTTTACGTCATCTAATACTAATTCCACAAGGTACCTATATGTGTACCTATACCTATAGCTATGTGTCAATGTTACCTATGTTTTCTAATAAGTGTTCATTGTAAAATTATTTATTGTGATGGTCAATATAATGTTTCTTTCTTTCTATATAATAGAAGATTAGTGTAAATTGTCTTCCGCATTGTTTTTTATGAGATGGATCACCTGTTAGTAAGCGATTGCCGCCTCCCAAAACATCGCCGATTGACTCTTAGTAAATATGTGAATAAGCTGTTATAAATATTTTACTAAGACAGTAACAATCATAATATGCTTTTCACCTAAACACCCTGTACAATCAGCCATCATAAAATAAACACACTATCTATCACAGCAATAATGGCGAATCTCGATAACCCCACTTCCGCACACTTACACTTGTCACGCACACTTGCGCGCCCGCAGGAAAGGATTAGAGAAAAGATGTTTGAAATAGTTCTATGGCTCCTCATTCGTTGGCGAGAGCGCGCGCCGAGCGGACCGCCTCACTGTACAAAGAATATCAACGCGCTACCGGAACGGTCTTAGTACTAAATGCACGCGACGAAAAGACACCAACGCGAAAAGGACGACCCACTAAAAAAATCACCGATCGTCTTTTTAAAAGGACAAAAAATCCGCACGTGTGATCGCGCCGCGACTTTTTTCGGGGCAACGACCTCTGTTATGTAATTCGATCATCTTTTTTTGGAACGTCCTTGCGCTCAGCTGTTTTCGAGTGTGTACTGAGTTGAGTGGAGTGGTTTCATTTCTTTTTGTAATGTGTCTGTGTGTTGTGAGAGTGTGGCGGCGAGTTTAGTGGACGGGGTGAGTGATTGAATTTCTTTTTAATCGGCTTAGCATACGAGTACATAATTATTATCGCGGTGTTTCACCTTATAAAAGGTTCTGATAGGTTGTCTGTTGTATACGGTTATTTGGTACATTTAAATAAATTCTTTACAGATGTACCTATTCAAGTAAAAGTGAAACGTAAACGAACGCTTTTCATTTTCTTCTTTTAATTAGAGAAAATATTTGCTCTAAACTAAACCATTGTGGATTGTATGAATGTCGGCATTACACATAAGATATTTGGTCTAAAAATTTCTTTGTATTCTCATGTGTGTGAAAATAATATCGGATAAACTATGAAGTTAGAAATCAAATTAACGTTCGTAAAAACGTAGTTAATTAGTGTTAATAATAATATTGTAGATGTTTTTTGCTCCCGCACATGCCGATAAAATAGTAAAGGTAGGTATAAATAAAAAGTATTAGTAAATATTTTTTGATATACATTTGAATTAAGTTGATGAATTTAATGTAAACAAAATAATAAGAAAACATTGACAAAGAGCGCTGTTCTGTAATTTTTTTCCATTGAAATGCCATATTCCGTGTCTTTTGTAAAAAAAATCTTTGGAAAAAAACCTATTAAATTGAAAAAATAAGCACTAACAAGTTAACTTAAGGCGACGGGTGGGGCACACTAGTGACGCCAATTGATTCCAATGTTCAGCTACTAAACTAGATCTATTTTAAACAATTTTGGGGCTGCACTCTCTCAGCAAACATCTATACTATTTATTTAATAACCATTCTGAAACGTTGGGTCCGCTTCTGTACTCGAAAAATTGATTCACGCCAAAAGTAGGCCGCTTTTAGCGGTAATCCAAAATTCGAATGAAAAAGCAGCCCAAATAGTCAACTATAAGTATTAAATTCGAATTTTTCGAACATAGCTCGGGTTTGTGATCGCCAATCCGCATTTGGCAAGCGTGATGATTAAGCCTAATCCCCTCATAGTAGCGATGACTTGATTTCTATGATGGAGACCTTTGCCCTGCAGTGGGGCAGTTATAGGATGATATAAAACTGCTTCTGTCGACAAACTGTTGCAACGTTTGGCAGAATCACATTTTTGTAAATGTATATGCATTGCTTGATAAATAAATAAAAAAGTATTAAATAAATAGTAAAGGTGCCTGTCGAGAGACTAGAACCCCGAAGTTGTTTAAAATAGATCCGGCCCAATAGCTAACAATTAAAATCAATTGGTGTCGCTTGTTGGGTATACCCTTCACCTTAAAGAAGTCGATCAATGGTGTAAACATAAGTTCAATAAAAAGTATAAAATAATAAAAAAAACAAAGGATGACCTGCAGCCGCCGTGAGTTTCTCGACTTAAAACATCTTGTTAGGTTTAGTAGTTATGAATACGTGGTCCATTTTGAAACATTTTCTTTTAATAGGTACTTACTACACTGGCTTTGCGATCCGAAATTGATCTTAGACCTCCAACGTCATATCTGAGGTTACATGAGTTGCCATTTTATTTGGTCCTGTGGCAACGACTAATCAACGACCAGGAGCCTATTATATCGTCAAAACGTAGTCTTTTTATGGTTTTCATGCAATATTCGCCAGGTTTTTTCATATCGAAAATCCCGAGAATGGGCTCCTGGAGCCCAATTTTCGTGCTCGTGCCATTTTGAAAACATGGCGGATATCACTTGAAAACCATACAAAAAAACATGTTTTAGTGATATATGTCGTATGATAAATAAATGTCACGAGCCTGAGAATTGGCTCCTGGAGCCCAATTCTCGTGCTATGTATATGTCGTATGAAAATAAATATCACGAGCACGAGAATTGGGCTCCTTGTATGGTTTTCAGGTGATATCCGTCTATGTTTTCAAAATATCACGAGCACGAGAATTGGGCTCCAGGAGCCCATTCTCGGGATTATCGATATGAAAAACCTAGCGGATATCGCATGAAAACCATAAAAAGACTACGTTTTGACGATATAATAGATTTTAAATAAATATAAGCACGAAGACTGGACTCTTGTGCGCCTAATAGTGTTTATTATTTTTTTTATTTTAATGTATTTATTATTAAACTTACAAATTTAGTTTACAAATCATACTTGTCCTGCAAAACTGTTTACACAGTTTGTCTGCAGGATCGGTTGAGTCTTAACACAATAAGAATTGTTGCAAACTTTTTTAGCTTAAAACATTTGTGAGATACTTAACGTACATCTTCATAATATTTATGTTAAAGTTCTTTAATAGGTAACGTGAAAGTCCTACGATATTAGAAATTTGGTTCTACAATAGTAACGAATAAAAATCTGTTATTCCATAGATAATTGCCGAGTGAGCTGAGTATGGAATCAATTTATATGGAACAGCACAACTTAATTGCTCATAATGTTGATCTATTTGTATTTCACAAAAGACATGTGTAAAATTTTTATCCGTTTGCTAGGAAATCGATAAGTATCTTCGATGAAGATATAATACCTAACGGTACTTAAAGGTGGACAAGACCATGAATGTAACAATTAGAGGAGATCGGTCATTACAGATCATAATAAAATTCATTGTACCTCATATTATTTTAATTTTGTGGATGTCTTTAAGTAAAGTGAAACTAATTACATGTTGCCACATTTCATAAACGTTAGTTCATAAAGTGGAGGCCTGTAGGCTACCAATACCGATAGTTTAGAAAAAGTGTCTTCGTTTTTATTTAATTGTATTTTATTCTGTTGAACATTTAAAAAACTCCCGAGGGCGGCCATCTTATATTTGAAATTTGTCACAATTAATATATTCTAAAAGCCACCCATATTGTAAGAGTTATGTTAAAACCTACAATCCATATATTTGTGACGGCGGCCATCTTGGATCGATTTTTATCTTCCTTATTCATCTTTCAAACAAAAAAAACAAAATCAAAATCGGTTCATTTGTTCGGGAGCTACGATGCCATAGAGAGACACACACAGGCACGTCAAACTTACAACACCCCGTCGTTTTTGCGTCGGGGGTTAAAAATAAAACCAACAAAACATTGTTTATAACTCTTATAATATTAGTTGCATACAATTTACCGCATTGATAAAGTAACACTAAATAATTCGGATCTGAAAGGGCTGATTATCTGGTATCAAAAAAAAAATGCGATTGAAGTTATTCGGGGGGCACTTTTAAAAAGGAATATATTGCAGTCTTACTTGCTAAAATGTCTTCATTCATAATGACGAGAGTCTCAGCATCCTTAAACAACATGGTACTATCAATTATTTTGTTTGGCGACAATATTTAATTTGACGACCCGTTTGGAACAGTGGTAGTGAACGCTGCCTCTAATACAAGGGTTGCGGGTTCGATCCCCGCACAGTACAAGCATTTGTGTGCATGAACATGTTTGTTTGTATTGGTCTGGGTGTTTGCTATGTATTATAAGTATGTATTTACAAAAGAAAAGTATTATATGTATATATTTGTAATTCCACTGTTGATTCTGATATCCGTAACACAGGTGCTTGAGCTACCTATCTCGGAGTCAGATCAATGTATGTGATGTTGTGAAATTATTGTTTAAAATGGAAGATCTTCACACTAAAACCTAAGTCACTGCTATATGGTTCATAAAAAAATTACTAGCAAATTTTCTATGAACCATTTAGCACTATTCGTATCAAATAAAATAACCACTTATTGCAACTTTTGATATGCGTAAGACTGATCGCTGGTATATTATGAGCGATTTCGCCGATCCAAATGTAAAAATACCGATCCCGAAAACGTGAATCGAATTTGGTTATTGCTTACAATTCACGCCCTGTTGGTCTGTGGTTTAAGTACCGGGCCATACCCGAATCAAACAAAAGGTATGTTTCGAGTTCTGCGAAGATAGGTTGGGTTTTTGATCAATAATCCGCATTAGACAAGCGTTGTGATTAAGGTGACGGGTAGGGCACACTAGCGACGCCAATCGATTTTAATTTTTAGCTACTATACCGGATCTGAGCAGTGTGGTCCCCGGCAGAATAGAATAGGCCACCCTCGCGCTTACCGAGGTGTCGTAAAAGGCGACTAAGGTAAAACTGCTGGCATGATCATCAGCACCCAGAGAAGGAAAACTCTGCATTTATATCAAAACCCTCGCCAACCCGTCTGCCAAGCGTGGTGAGTATGGCAATTACCCCTCATGTGATTGAGGGAGGCCCCTGCCCCAGCAGTGGGGACTTAAATGGGCTGATGATGATGATACCGGATCTATTTAAAACTATTTCGGGGTCAAAACCTCTTGGCGAACACTTATACCATTTATTAAATAACCATGCACAAATATCAGGTCCGTTTTTGTACGCGAATAATTGATTCACGCTAAAAGTTGCCGCTTTTGGCGGTAATCAATTTTTCACGTACGCGTTGGACCCAACATTTGTGCAATGGTTATTTAATAAATAGTATAAGTGTTTGCCGAGAGGTTGTAATCCCGAAATTGTTTGAAATAGATCCGGTTTAGTAGCTTAAAATAAAATCGATTGACGTCGCTAGTGTGCCCTACCCGACACCTTAAGCCTAATCCCATCATAGTAGCGATAACTTGATTTCTATGATGGAGGCCTTTGCCCTGCAGTGGGACAGTTTATAGGCTGATACTTTACTTTTTTACATTTACAATTCACGTCCGATATCCTATTGCATTATTTCATTGTTCTTACTATAGCGTTACCCTATTACTAAAACTCTGCTTTTTTTTTGCGAAAAAAAAACTTGCCTTCAAAACCGCGAACTAAAAAGTGTAAAATAATATTTTTAGCACTTCATACACTTCACATAACCTTCGAATCTCCGGCGCCTTTAAATTATGTCTATGCCTGATTTATTGAATGTTGTACAAGATAGTATTGGGCGCCGACGTCCATAACACCTTTTCTCGAGTGTACTGTTATAAAATGTTATCTGAAGTGTATAAAGTGTTAAAAATATTATTTTTCACTTTTTAGTTCGTGGTTTTGATGGCGGTTTTTTTTTCATGCTTTTTAGTGTCTAGTTTTTTCAGCAGCAGCCCCCCACCCTCCATCTCTTCGCCAAATAACTAACAGCCTAAATGTAAGTACAGTATCGAAAGAATTATCCTTGAACTCCTAACCGTTGAGGAGTTGACATTCTATCATCTGCTGAGCCACAAAAATAATGCAATCAGGCTTAAGTACTGGTGCAGCTTTGAAAAAAATACCAATACATTACATGTGCCTATAAAATTTGAGGGTTGCCCTCGATTTCTCTCAAATTCCATCATCAAATCCTGACATGGTGAAAATGGGACCAACTTGGGAGTGTGTTCTTTCAAATAAAAAAATAATTGTGCTAATCGGTCAATAATTAGCGGAGAAATCGGTGAACATACATAAAAAACCAAGTAGGCCCAATCAGCAGAAAGGGGGGTTTAAAAGTTGGCAGCGCACTTGTGACCCCAATGGTGTCGCGGGTGTCTATGGGCGGCAATCGCTTACCATCAGGCGATCGCGATCCGTCTGCTCGTCTGCCACCTATCACATAAAAAAACATACAGTCTAAAATAGAACCTCCTCCCTTTTTGAAGTCGATAAAAATAGGCAGATGGGCATGCGGCATCTGATGGTAAATGGTAACCGCCGCTCATAGACATCAACAATGCCGGAGCACAGTCATGCCGCTGCCTACCGTGAAACAAGAACTATTTTCAAACTATGTTTTAAAAGTACGTAAAATTTGTCTAGAAGAAATTACTAGCTATAAGGCTGCTGTAAATGATCTGTTGAGTCGTTCTCTTCTTGTTTTATTTTGTAACCTTGCACATTAAACAAACTATTTGGCTAGATGCCTAATAGAGATTCAGTAGGTATACAATTTAGGCGATTTTATCGCTGGGAACGATCTATTATATACGAGGCAACCTTCTGGTAAAGAAAATTGAATAAGAGAGGTGATGGTAAGGAATAAGTATATTTGATTCAAATCCAAGCAATTCAGATGCTAACATTCAATCAATATTCGTTATATTATGAAGAGCTTTTGTAGATATCTTCTGAAAATAATAGGTAACAAATGGGTTCAGTAGATTTTGAATTTATTGGTTATAAAAATACAATACTAATCTATACTACCATCTATACTAATAATTAATAGATAAATTCTGCAGACAGCGACGAGGCTTTAGGTAATCGAAAAAGCAAAACATGCGCGATGTAACCGACGCCTAGCGCCATCTATTTGTACAAATTGAAAGTCTCCCGGAACGAAGTGAGCAACTTAACTAACACTTAACTAGTGGTAGTGGTGAAGAAGTTGATTCTCAAAACTCCCTACCGAGCTCACGATCGTGGCACGCGCTTTTGATACAATTCAGCATGGTCATAAATTATAACGTCACATTTAGTTCCATCCGAAGCCCATAAAATAACCATTATCTTAGCTCATACTGAGATGCGTGAAATTGAACGCTTATACACTTGCTACCGCCCGTGGCTTTACCTGCTTGGAATTACACTTGTTAATAGAAAATATAGAAAAAAAACCGTTTTTTTTTAATATTTATTGTGCGTTATAGAGTTATTATGCTCATAAAATCATGCATTTAATTACTAATGATAATGTATACAAGTATTAAGTATTTTACACGGCGGGTCAATAGTTATTGGTAGTTTGGTCGACTATGCCACCATTTTATTTTCATAAACTATGATGACGGAAAAATATCTACGTATTGAAGTTTTTTTTTACGGTTCTGAACTTAAAGGATAAGAAACACGACCTTATTACTAAGATCCCTGTTTGTCCATTTGTCATGGGCTAAATATCATGGACCGTAATAGCTAGCTAGATAGAGTGACATTTTTACAGATGACATATTTTTTATAAGTGGCCGCTATAAAAACAAATACCTACTAAAAAAAATCAGAGGGGCTCCTATACAAATAACATAATATTTTGGCCGTGTTTGGCTCAATAACAGATAGAAGTTTGAAAAATATAATCATCATCATCATCATCAGCAACCCACACTCGTTCACTGCTGGCATAGGTCTCCCCTAATGCACGCCTACTGCTCCCGATTTTCGGCCACTCTCATCCAGCCCACACCAGCCAGCCTTCGAATGTCATCATCCCATCTTGTCGCAGGGCGTCCTACACTACGCTTACCGAGTCGCGGTCTCCACTCAAGGACTTTACGGCTCCTACGGCTGTCAGTTCTGCGGCTAATATGACCAGCCCACTGCCACTTCAGTTTGCTAATTCGGTGGGCTTTGTCGGTGACTCTGGTTCTCTGTCGGATTACATCATTTCTGATGCGGTCCTAATCTAATAATTTTAATCAAAAAGAAAAATATAATAATTATAATCAAATGTGGGCTTTCATACAACTTTTCCATACAGAGAGGTTTAGATAGATAGATATACATACTTTATTGCACAAAATACACCACTTAAGTACGAGGCATTACAGAAATTTTGTGTATAATTTCAGCGGTCTTATCGCTGAAAGCGATTACTACCAGACAACCTTCTGTTAAAGGACATTTATAGTTGTGCGTCAACTTAATATTAATAAGGAAAAAAAATTAACTGTAAATAATGTTGAAATTGTGTTTTTTACATTATAGCGGACAAACGAGCAGACGGCACACCTAATGGAAAGTGATCATTGCCGCCCATGGACATCTGCAACACCTGAGGTATCACATATGTGTTGCCGGCCCGCATATTGTATTGACAATAGTAGGTACGAGACCCATAGTACGCAAGTTAAACTAACCTTGGCTGGTTTTAGTATTTTGTTATTTTATTTAACATTATGGCAGACGAACGAGTAAACGGCACACCTGATGGTAAGTGATCACCGATGCCCGTAGAGATCTACGAGATCGGAGGGCCTAATTTAAAGCAGACAAACCGAATCGGAATTTCCCTCTCTTTCACACGCGCTGTGTATCTCCTTTGTTTGTATGGGACAGGTCTATTCATTCTCGTTTGTTAGGGGATGGCTTTAAATTAAGCCACCTGATGTATACGATAATGAACGACAGTAGATAAACCGAAAAGGCAAAACACTCTTTTGCGATGTAATCCATCTATTGGTACAATTTGGAACTAATGTCCTGAAACGAAGTGAGAGAGAGAGAGAGAGAGAGCCAATTGAATAAAGAGCCACGAAAGAGTGAGAGGGATCATAGAAATGTGTATCTTTTTAGAGTTCTAGGCATAGCATACACTTGCAGTGACGGCTTTAGCCCAAGAAGCGCCTGGGTGTAATCAATAACCTAGCGGCCTCTTGTTTCAAAATGCGTAAACTAAACGAAATACTTACAACATGTACAGTCAAAGAACGAAAAGGTTCGTCAGTTTTCAAATTGATTCGTTTGATATGCTATCAGCACTAATTACCTTTCGTAAATTTGCCAGAGTAATGCACAGAAAATTATGCTTAACTGTTAGATCACAAAGTTCAGATTTGCTTGTAGCAACATTGATTCCTTTTGATATAAAGAAAATTTAAAGAAGGTTGGCAGATTTTTTTAAAACGGTTATTTATTTATTTATTTATTTATTATTTGGAAGACTAACAGCTAAATAATACAGTAAACTTATATCAATAAGAAAAATCAGTGCCAATAATAAGTCTCCGCCTATGGTTGTAACAATAGCTTCGGGAAACTAAATATGATTTAAATATTCTGGTGTTCCAGGAAACAGTAAACAAGTGTTGGTATAACTTATTTTTGCCGTGCAAGCGAAAATTTACTTGACAAACCATTTTATTCTCTGTACCGTACCTATGGGCAGTACCTATGGTTATTGTAGTTATCAAATATGCCGAATCCTGTATCATGGTCTAAGCGTACCCGGGCTTCGTAGCGACAGCATTGTACGCAACTGGGACTCACACGCTAAGATGAGGAGAACGATCAGTACTTGCTTCCTACGGAGCTTCACAGTGTTGGCTCTATGTGAATCAAGGGGCTCTCGGCGCCCTCTAACTTCCGGCGCCCGGGTGCATTTTTTTATGTAATAGGTAGGCAGACGAACAGACGGATCACCTGAGGGTAAGCAATTGCCGCCGCCCATGGACACCCGCGACACCAGTGGAGTCACAAGTGCGCTGCCAACCTTCAAACCCCCCCTATCCCCCGGATTGGGTCTCCGGTACCCTCACTCACGCAGCGAAACACAGCACAGTGCTGCTTCACGCCGGTTTTCTGTGAGGCCGTGGTATCACTCCACATCCTATAGTGCAGGACTATAGTTAAAGACGCTCCTGTACACTTATAACCTTTTGAGTATATGGCAGTGTCGATTCGATAGACATCTGCAAATTTTTCGAAGTAATAGTTCGGTATTATATCTGAATTCCTCCAGCCTCCTGGAATCGGCCAAGATAAAATATCAAGATGAAAAGAATGTACAGTCAGACATTCAATTCTTATTATTTGTTAACTTAGTATGTAAAAACACAGTGTAATTACAAACAGTGGCTCGATACATAAATAAATTTATATAATATTTTACATTGAGCTGTAAGTAATCATGGACTTGATTACTTACTTAGGAATCACAAATAGGTAATATAATAATGACTATAATTAATTAAGATGGACATTAACGTGACATTTATATTGAGTTTCTAAGTTGCTTGACGTGGTCACAAGCAAGCAATGAAATTAAAATTATTATAGGTATAGTATAACGCGAAAAAACAATCTACTTAAGTTTAATAATACTTAAATAAATATATAACACCCAGGCACTGTACACACATTAACGTTTATCATAGAGTTCATCACACAAAAATAATATGTATAATGAGGATTATTTAGCACACGATTTTTTTTGTCTTTGTCTCTCAGACGATGCAAAATCGACTTAAAAAAATAACTTATCAGCCAATTAGACACAAGAATCTAGAAAATAAGAGTAATCAATACATATATAAAGTCGTTCCTAGGAACATTTTTTTCGCCTGAAACACAATGTCAAAAATAAGCACTAATATATAAGATTATGATCATAAGTTTGTACAAGATATAAAAACTCACTCAATATTTTTTCGACAGTCTTCGAGTGAGACTCGAACCCACAATCCTTTGCCAACCGGGCAACCGCTTCAACGACTAAGCCACTGTGGATCTTGGTATGTCGACGAATTTTGTAACTGCCGCCGCCGATAGTTTCATCAATATTTGTATGTACCTAGAAATATTCAGTGGAAATATTGTTACAAATTTTACTACCAGTCAACATAAAACTGCTTAATTAAATATGATTTTTTTGGGTATAGCAATCTATGGCGTTTTATTCTTAAGTACCTAAATAATGCACTCAAAAATTTTGAAAATTCATGTTAGATATAAGTTATTTGCAATAAACGTTAATTTATTTATTATTATTATTTCAAATAGAAATATAATAGATAGTCTAGCTACTGGCTATGTTTGAACTGAACCAGCTCTTTGTATTAGGCTATTAATTATGGCGTACAGATGGTCGGCTAACGAGTTCTTTTTTCCAAAAGCTATCTTCGCACGAACGTCCGAACTCGATAAGTGTGAATAATTCGAGATATTACAGCAGATAATATCGAACTATTGATAGGCATGTCGATGGGTGGTTCCTGGGATCACGTCTTTACGATCCATTTTTCATGGCATTTTAAGATGTAGATATTTTTAACACATTCGGTTTCATTTTAAAGGCGCTCAGCGTTTTTGAATGAGTTAGTTCTAAAATGTAATAAAGATGGCGCTAGGTGTCGATTGAATCGCGCAAATATTTCAACTTTTGTATAAAAGTTGCAGCTTCTGTATAAAATGGTTTTGTAGGTTTACGTCAAAAAAAAACAGGATAAACTTCGCTCCATTCTGGTTTTTTTTGCTTTTTTCGATGTTTTTATTTATTTATTTATTTATTTAATTTATACTCCTGTTTATTGTACTCCTGTTTGTTCCTGTTTATCCTGTGTATTTCAAATGATTGCATGCCTCAAGTGGCAATGGGCAGGGCACATAGCGAGGAGAACAGACGGCCGTTGGGGCAGAAAGGTCCTGGAGTGGAGGCCACGCACAGAAAGTCGCAGCCGTGGCAGGCCCCTCACAGGGTGGACCGACGATCTGGTGAAGATCGCGGGAATCCATTGGATGAGGGCGGCACAGGACCGATCTGTGTGGAGAACATTGGGGGAGGCCTATGTCCAGCAGTGGACGTCTATTGGCTGAAATGATGATGATGATGATGACTCCTGTTTAGGGTTCAAAAAAATCCAGCTTATCAAAAATAATTACAATCTGACCAGAGTAATACTTGACTTTTTTATGCAACTCGACTTGGATACTAAAAATTATTTGCTTTTTTAAATGTATAATGTCGTTCATTCAAATCATACTAGCTGCAGTTAATAAAATATCTCCTATTATAGATAAAGTTATCTTATGATACGCCCTGTTGGTCTAGTGGTTTAAGTACCGAGCCGTAATCTCGGGGTCCTGGGTTCGATTCCTCGGTCGAGCTAAAAGCGTGTTTCAAAGTTTTCGAACATAGCTCGGGTTTGTGATCACCAATCCGCATTTGGCAAGCGTGGTGATCACTAGACCAACGGGGCGTTCTTAGGTTAGGTTAGGTTCAAAGTAGGTTCTTAGATGAATGAATGAATATAATTTTATTGCACTATTGATGTGGGGTATTTAAACAACGTACAGTTATTACAACAGTTAAATAAATGAAACAAATCAAGTCAAGTCTAGTCAAGTCAAAAAAAATCTTTATTTAATAGGCTTGTACACAGCACTTACAAATCGACACACATTTAATTAAGTACTTAATTTAAAACGATACATAAGTACTTATGTATAATTTACATGTAAATACATATAAATATATGTTGACACATGAAATAAAACCCTGTTGGTCTAGTGGTTTCAGTACCGGGCCGTGATCTCGGGGTCCTGGGTTCGATTCCCGGGTCGAGCGAGAAGTAGTTTCGAATTTTTCGAACATAGCTCGGGTTTGTGATCACCAAACCGCATTTGGCAAGCGTGGTGTTTAAGCCTAATCCCATCATAGCAGCGATAACTTGATTTCTATGATGGAGGCCTTTGACCTGAAGCGATAACTACATAAAATATAATAAGAAAATAAATAAACATAATGCGATTACATCACCGGCTCGAAAAGTTTTTGGTCGATAAGATCCGGCAAGAAACTCACCAGAATCGCCAAACTTTCGTACAATGTTGTATCATCGTCATACCAAGCCATATAGTTTAATTTAATACGAAATAAAAGGAATAATATAGTTAATATTATGAAGTAAACTGAAACAGACCAGTCCCCAGAGCTGGCGCCTGTTCTTAAGTATGACGTATGTGTCAGCCATCGTTTCACTCAACCATATTAGAGGGAATGTCATGACCCGCCACATAGCGCCACCACCTCAGATACATTTGAGTGAGCATGACTACTTGGGTTCCCCTGAAATATGATTAAGGGCCTACATTTGGTGATAAATATTTATTTTACACGTAACCGATTACTAAAAATCGTATAGGTACTTTTGGAGAAAAAGAAGTAGGTATAACTTTTCAGATGACAAATTTCTATTTGAATTTGTGTCCCTACACCATATAACTACGATCCAAATTCCAACAAGGGTAACTCCATATACGTGTGCGCATGAAGCCTAGGCCTAACCAATAATCGGAGTAGGTAGAGTTATTTGGATTCATTGACCTCAAACATAGATGTTAATATGGACATGCCCCGGGATTCTGACTATGATCCCAGGATTAAAATAAATAAAATATTATTTTAGAGTTAAATATTTAACGCATTTTAATCATGAAAGGGCTTATTCATAAACGTTTGATACAACCATATTTACTACAGTTTGTTCCTTTTTATCTAATGTATGCATCTTGAATTTCGGAAGAACAAATAAAACTTTTTTAATTAACATGATATCACAAAGCGTTTATGACTAAGTTCGTAAGGCTGATGTTAATGCTAATATGTATAAACGAAAATAACTGTTAATAGTATAAAGTATATATTTAATCCCGGGATTTTAGGTCATCATCATCATCATCATCAGCAACCCACACTCGTCCACTGCTGGACATAGGTCTACCCTAATGCACGCCACTGCTCCCGATTTTCGGCCACTCTCATCCAGCCCACACCAGCCAGCCTTCGAATGTCATCATCCCATCTTGTCGCAGGGCGTCCTACACTACGCTTACCGAGTCGCGGTCTCCACTCAAGGACTTTACGGCTCCAACGGCTGTCAGTTCTGCGGCTAATATGACCAGCCCACTGCCACTACAATTTGCTAATTCGGTGGGCTTTGTTGGTGACTCTGCCTCTCAGAAAAAATAGCTGTACCTACCCCGATCATTGCTAATTACTCATTTTTATAGTCCGGAACCTCAAAATAGAAAAATAGATTCAGAAGGGAAAATTTTATTATGCGTCTGTCTGTGTGTCAAGACCTTTTAACGTATGTAAAGATGAACGGTATTTTAAAATTGTAAGAAAATCAAAACCTCTAAGTTGAGTAAAAAATACAGCCGTCTGTTTACCAAGGAAATCAAAACCTATAGGATACTTCCAATTGACCTAAAACTATGGAATTTGGCAAACAACATCGTTATTAATCACACTATCAGTTTGAAAAGTATAATTTGTCAATTTTTAAAACTTAATCTATGTTTTTATATGGAGGCGAAACTTCAAATTACATAAAGCGAGTACTTCAAATGGGGTACTAACACACGTGACGATCACATTATAAAATATATTTTATGTTTTTTTTACAACGTCGTATACGTTCAAATACTGAAAAATATTAAAAAGGACAACTGTGCGATAGTTGAACTATTTTTATAAGTTTTTTTATTTATGAACTGTAGGCTAACGCTTGAACACAATCTCACCTGATGGAAAGTGAGGATGAGGTCTAGGATGTAACGCGTTTGCCTAGAAGATGCCTGTTCACTCTTGCCTTAAAGATGTCCAGATTGTAGTGGTACGTAGGTACTATTTAATATATTCTTCATCATCATTATCATCATTTTAGCCAATAGACGTCCACTTCTGGACAAAGGCCTCCTCGAGTGATCTCCACACAGATCGGTACTGCGCCGCCCGCATCCAATGGATTCCCGCGACCTTCACCAGATCGTCGGTCCACCTTATGGGGGGCCTGCCACAGCTGCAACTTCCTGTAACTCCACTCGAGGACCTTTCCACCCCAACGGCCGTCTGTTCTCCTCGCTATGTGCCCTGCCTATTGCCACTTGAGGCATGCAATCCTTTGGGCCAATATGTTCTAATGTCATATAAAAATATAGATATATATATATAGAGTGGCTATATTTAACATCGCAGTAAAATTATCAAAGATAAATTTTGTTTATCAATGTAACCGCCTTATAATAAAGTTTATATAATTTAAGCTAATTGTTACATTTGTAACTCGACAAAGAGTATTGTGCACATAATTAAGATAAAACTGACATTAAACTAAGTGCTATACGGCATAAAATGCTCGAGTATATTTCGTCAATGGGAAAAGAATCCAGTATTCCTAAGGCCAAGTAAGTGACCTTTGTAATTTATCTGTAATTTATCAATTTATGTATCTTAATAGATAAAATGAAGATAATTCATGAGCTCCCTTTAGGTATTAGTACCTCCAATATGCATAATTATCAATATTGTCATAACTGTTGACTTGCTAATTTGTAGGCTGTAATTTTTATTCTAAACATAATTTATACAGTGTTTTTGCTACAATAAAAAACATTTATAAACATGACATGTCATATGTGACATGTAGTTAATGCTGTCAATATTTTTATGCCTAAGTATGTAAACTGTGATACAGAAATATATATACACGAAGACTTTAATTCGGTGATCAGGACCTACTGATTCCGACTAGGTGGATGATGGCCATTGCTATAGTAATAGTAGTTACATGTTTTCTTTTTGTTTAGGTTTTATTTTTAATTTTATTAGATATCTAAATTTAATTGGAATTTATGGTCCTCCTACATTTTTATGAAGTGTAGAAAGCTATTTTAATTTTCTTTAATTTGTTTTATTTGACGTTGTCTGCCATTGGACAGTTTTCTACCAATAACATGAAAAACTTTAAATCTCTAATGAGGTTTGTTATCATCACTGTACCTGTACTTATGAAGAGGTTTTATTTGTAACAAGGAGGAGTAGGATGACCATATTCATAGTTATTAACTTAAAGTCCCAGACAAGAAAAAAAAATGGAACGCTGACATGTAACTACTATTACTATAGCAATGGCCATCATCCACCTAGTCGGAATCAGTAGGTCCTGATCACCGATTAAAAGTCTACGTGTATAAATTGATCATAAAAAATGGGTCTATATTTTGGCTTTAAGGTGGCGGGTAAAGCATACTAGCGACGCCAATTGATTTTAATTTTTAGCTACTAAACCGGATCTATTTCTAACAATTCCGGGGTTACAATCTCTCGACAAACCCTTATACATTTATTAAATAACAATGCACAAATGTTGGGGCCGTTTTTGTAAGCGAAAAATTGATTCACGCCAAAAGCGGCTACTTTTGGCGGTAATCCAAAATTCGAGTGCAAAAGCAGACCAAACAGTTAACTGCAAGTATTAAGTAAATAGTATAGGTGTTTGCCAAGAGGTTGTTACCCCGAAATTGTTTGAAATAGATCCGGTTCAGTAGCTAAAAATTAAAATCAATTGGCGTCGCTAGTGTGCCCTACCCGTCACCTTAAGCTACAAATTCAAATGGGGTATCATATGAAAGGGCTTGATGTAAACAATGTAAAATATTAGTATTTTATCGGTTTTTTCTATGTAAGTATTACTTCTTATTTGAGCCGTGGCAGGCCTCCTACAAGGTGGACCGACGATCTGGTGAAGATCGTGGGAATCCACTGGATGCGGGAGGCACAGGACCGATCCGTGTGGAGAACATTGGGGGAGGCCTATAGGAAGAAAAAAAGGTTGACATCGCACTTGTGACTCCACTAGTGTTGCGGGTGTCCATGGGCGGCGGAATTGCTTACCACCAGGTGATCCGCCTGCTCGTCTGCCACCTCTCATATAAAAATAACGGTGGCGGTTTTTTGTTGGGACTGAAAGAATGTTAAGCCACGATAGATACAAGTTGTTGCAACTTGTTATGATGATTCGGCGAGTAGGGCTAAAATAAACCGCGTGGGCTAGTGCAATTCAAAGCTTATAATTAGTGTCTAGTGGTTTTGGTGTACAAATTTGGTGTTTATTTGTGCAGTGAAGTGCCGCAAAGTGATTCTAATAATAAGAATCGTTAGATTGTATCGTTTTTAACACTGCTATTGAGTTGTTTCGTGACAACTTGCTTGGACCTTTTGGAGTCTTAAACCCGCGATTGCTTTTAGAGTGATATCATCGGAATCCATAGGTCGATAAAACGTAAAACACCGGTATTTTATTGACTGATTTGACTGTTGACTACCTACTTATTCTCAATAAGTTACATGATATTAGCGAATTATCTTCCAGAAGAGCCAAATTAAAAGAAAAGGGAAAGTAAGATAAGAGGCGGTAAGAGGCGTGTGGGTCGGAGGAAAAAATCATGGCTGCGTAACATCCGGGAGTGGACGGGGATCGCGAGCGCCGCCGAGCTGTTTTGCCTCGCTAGAGACCGAGAAGGTACGAGTATGCTCGTCGGAGAGGCACTTTAAGAAGAAGAAAGACTGATAATTTATCTAGATTTCCTAGATAGCGCTACTTTTGGTTAGATATTTTCCGCTTAGATCATTTTATTTTCTCTTCAAGTCAGCCATAAATAAGAGAGTAATACCAGGCTTGATAACAGCGTTTTCTCCGAGGAACATTTAATAAAAGATCATTCCTTGCGGCCATTTGTTTACTTAAACAATTTTCTACAAAGTTTTATACGAAATTAATTTATAATTACCTTATCATAAGTTCAAGCTTATTTGTAGCGAGGTATAACTGAATATCTTTAAATTATCTATCAAGTGGATCATTATAATTTCTCTTTGTATATTTTATAGTTGCTAAGCAGGTTCTTCGTAATTATATGGTTGTTGCATTGCTGTGTTTATGTAAAAAGGCGATAGTTTAATGATCGTAATAATCGTTAAGTTTTGTCTAATACTTAATGGTGCAAACCCTTCTTTCCCTGTAAGGGTCGATTGGACGAATCTTTATCCTTGGATAAATCTTTGTATAGAATGACAGCGCTATACCATAGATTTAATATTGGAATAAGATTCATCATCATCGTCAGCCCATTTAAGTCCCCACTGCTGGGGCACGGGCCTCCCTCAATCACATGAGGGGTAATTGCCATACTCACTACGCTTGGCAGACGGGTTGGCGAGGGTTTTGATATAAATACAGAGTTTTCCTTCTCTGGGTGCTGATGATCATGCTAGCAGCTTTACCTTAGTCGCCTTTTACGACACCTCGGTAAGAGTGAGGGTGGCCTATTCTACTCTGGCGGGACCACACGGCCCTTACCTAATAATAATAACTTCCAACCGATTTCGTCTAAGGCGGCTAATCTCAATCTACGATCAGCCACTTACGCAGGATATATTATAGCTCAAGTGTGTGCGCAGACACAAGTGCACTCTATATTCCCTTGCCCTCATATTTCGATGGAACACATGTGTGACGCGACCAGAGAGGGATCGGGACCAACGGCTTAACGTGCTTTACGAGGCATGGGAGTACAAGACCATTACGCTCCGGTCTGACACTGAGAATTTCTTCACAGAAGAACTCAGGGGATCGAACCCAGGACCCCAAGCGCAGCCGAATAGTGCTGTAAGGTAACCACGAGGTTTTATTCGAATCATTAGCGTACACACCATCACGATTGCCATTTGTTTGGACCTTAATCACTGTTTTTTTGATGTAGCAATCGTAGGTAGCTATGAGTACCACTTTTTTTGGTAACTCGGGTAAAATGCCTCTAGCCCGAGATACAATAAGACTTCTTTTTTTATGCTAAAGGCAAAATACGAGGAACCGGGTCACCTGATGTTAAGTAATCAACGCCGCCCATAAACATCTGTGAAATCAGATATGAAAATGAAAAATGAAAAATATTTATTCTGTTCAGATACACATGTACATTACTGCTCTATTACATTTGGTAAATTCAAAAACTACAGATTCATAAAGGCAGTTATCCTGGACTCCACACTAGGATTCCCTGTGTCGTGGAGGCCAGTCTTCCCATATAAAGATAGATCGCTTATGCGTTGCCGGAATTTTAAAAAGGAATACGCTCTCCTCTCATGGCTGTCGAGAAATACTGACTTACTTAAGGTGACGGGTGGGGCACACTAGCGACGTCAATCGATTTTAATTTTTAGCTACTAAACCGGATCTATTTTAAACACTTTCGGGGTTACGATCTCTCGGCAAACACTTATTCTATTTATTAAATAACCATACACAAATGCTGGGTCCGTTTTTGTATGCGAAAAATTAATTCACGCCAAAAGCGGCCACTTTTGGCGGTAATTCAAAATTCGAGAGCAAAAGTAGACCAAACAGTTAACTATAAGTATTAAATAAATATAATAATATTAATAATAGGTGTTTGCCGAGATATTGTAACCCGGAAATGGTTTAAAATAGATCCGGTTTAGTAGCTAAAAATTAAAATCGATTGGCATTGCTAGTGTGCCCTACCCCTCACCTTAAGTAAGGGATACGTAGTACCCTGCGAGCGATGGGTGTTAAGCCCATAACCTTACCTCTTTTTTTATTTCGAAAAATAGGCATTCGAGCATGCGGCCCATCTGATGGTAATAGAAATTAAGATGGCCTCACTATTCATTTCTTTATTGAGCACTAGAGACCCCACTCGGCTTCGCACGAGTGAAATTATACTTTATACCGAAACATGCCTTTTTTTTTAATACAAAAAATGTCTATGAAAGAATTTGCCATGGCAAACGCAATGGTAAGCGGGCTGCACTTTATTGCGACGGCTGCACTGAAGGTCAAAATTTACCCGACTTTTTCTTTCTTCGCTACAGCTCGAGGTTTGGAAGTTGGCCCTAAAGCCGTTGGATTTGTCACTTTTGTGTCTCCTATAAATAGTAGGGTCTACCTGTCTGTCCTGTTTCTCATTAAAAAACACAGAGAAGCCCTTTTTTATGTGATAGATGAATAGATGCATCACCTGATGGTAAGCCATTGCCGCCCCCCGTAGACGGGCAACACCAGTGGAGTCACAAATGCGCTGCCTATATTTTCACTTTCTTCCCGAATCCGTTTTTAACCGTGGGAGAGCCACGCTTCGGCATGAATGGGCCGGCTCGACCGGAGTGAAACCACGGCCTTACAGAAAACCGGCGTGAAGCAGCATTGTGCTGTGTTTCGCTGCGTGAGTGAGGGTACCGGAGGCCCAATCCAGGGGAAAGGGGTGTTTAAAGGTCGGCAGCGCACTTGTGACTCCAATGGTGTCGCGGGTGTCCATGGGTGGTGGCAATCGCTTAACGTCAGGTGGTCCGTCTGCTCGTCTGCCACCTATCCCATATAAAAAAAAACACTCAGCGAAATGCAGCCCAGGCTGCTTCACCTTGGTTTGCTGAGAACTCATGGCAGCACTGCGTTCGAGTCGGCGGCCTCATTCATGCCCACGGTTCAAATTTGCTTACATTTCATCATCATCATCATCAGCCCATTTAAGACCCCACTGCTGGGGCACGGGCCTCCCTCAATCACATAAGGGGTAATTGCCATACTCACCACGCTTGGCAGACGGGTTGGCGAGGGTTTTGATATAAATGCAGAGTTTTCCTTATCTGGGTGCTGATGATCATGCCAGCAGCTTTACCTTAGTAACGCCTTTTACGACACCTCGGTAAGAGTGAGGGTGGCCTATTCTACTCTGCCTGGGACCAAACGGCTTACATTTAGCTAGGCTTTTTAAGATCATCCGAGTTCAGAATACTGGTCAGCGGCAACAGATGCTGAATGACTGGAACAGGAACGAGAAAGGACCAGTATACCATCAAGAGATGGTCAACTCTGCAGAAGGTTGAACATTAGGAAGAAGTTTGATTGATGTGGAACTGCCCGAGCGCAAGTCGCTTGTGTTGTGGTGTTTCACGCCCCATTTGGGGAGAAGTGACATTGAGATGGGACACAGACACAGACTTTGTAGGGAGTGAAGAAACGCACCGGGGAAAGAGCCCTTAGCAAGTACGTGGTGAGCGTCTCCCAAGATTCGGTCCGTATGCCGAGATGGTAGGAGTTGGAGCGAATGGTCAGCAGCAAATTGAAGCTATGTGCTGTCATGGGTCTTTTTATTCGTGTCAGGGTGGTTTTAATTTTTTTAATTGGCGCCTTTTTATATTGTTCAAAAGCTTAGTGACAGTTTAATGAGCGGCCGCGTTCTTGGCAAGGCACGTTTATCAGTTGGTTTAAGTTATAATTATTTAGTCGGCAAGTCTAGTTAGAGGGATGGCCTGGCCAATTGGTAGTGTGTCACCGAAGGTTGCACATGGCGCCAGTGCTTATCTTGTCAGGAGTTTTTGCCTTACGTTATTGTTTCTTGTCCCTCAAAGCTTGGGATATCAGACACAATTTTTTAGGGTTCCGTAGCCGAATGGCAAAAAACGGAACCCTTATAGATTCGTCATGTCTGTCCGTCCGTCCGTCCGTCCGTATGTCACAGCCACTTTTCTCCGAAACTATAAGAACTATACTATTGAAACTTGGTAAATAGATGTATCTTGTTAACCGCATTACGATTTTTACACAAAAATTGGGAAAATTATTGGGAGGGTCTCCTTACTTGAAACTGAAACTCAATTTTTTCTTTCATCATACCTATACGTATGGGGTAGGTATCTATGGATAGGTCTTTAAAAATGATGTTGAGGACGTATGGATGAAACCCCTCGCCGCGCCTTGTTGTCCGGTGGTGGAAAGTCCTTTTTTAAATATCGTGTCCATAGTAGTTTTGTATCTCGAAAGGAATAAATAACTAATTGAGAACTCACAAACATTGTCCTGGTTCCTTATTTCTATCATCTAAAAGAAATATTTTAATTTTATCTAATTTACTATAAATAACACATCAAATAAAAAAAGGTAAAATACAATATGCATATGTTTAAATAATTTAAGTAATTTAATTAAACTTCATTACAATAAAATATACTATACAATAAAATAAAAGAAAAAAAAGTCTAATACAAGTAAAATAAATTAAATTATGTCAAATTAGCCGTGTGGTCCCCGGCAGAGTAGAATAGGCCACCCTCACTCTTACCGAGGTGTCGTAAAAGGCGACTAAGGTAAAGCTGCTGGCATGATCATTAGCACCCAGAGAAGGAAAACTCTGCATTTCAAAACCCTCGACAACCCGTCTGCCAAGCGTGGTGAGTATGGCAATTACCCCTCATGTGATTGAGGGAGGCCCGTGCCCCAGCAGTGGGGACTTAAATGGGCTGATGATGATGATGATATCAAATTAAACATGAAATTACTCTAACTATAAACTATCTATTTATTATATATTTATATATTATTATCTATTTATCATATATGATCTATAAATTATCTATTTATTATTAAGTATGTATGTATTGTTTATTATTATTTATGTTATGTAATATTATTACTATACAGGTTGTAAAAAGACCCTTAACGAAGCCGGCGTCTACGCACTCAGACCATTAAAACAAGTCTTAGAACAAAAAAATATTGATGGGAAACTAAGTTGATTTTTTGGTGTCAATTTTAATTCTATAAACTGTATATGTATTTATATTTCTGTCATTTTCAATTTCATTTACTAAAGTGCTTTGCACCCCCTTTACGAATACGTGATTTCTTTCCTGTACCCTAAGGTTGTCTGGAAGAAATCGCTACAAGCTAGAACGCATTATTCTACTGTCTGTTTTTGTTGTAACATGCTTGTATTTTGTTGTAACTTGCTTGTATTTTGTTGTTGTGCAATAAAGAATCTATCTATCTATCTAGTACTCATAGTACAGGATATGTTATACCTTGAGACTAGATAGTCGATATGGATTACATAAGGGTACAAAAAGAAATGAACTGATGTTAGTCTTGTAACGAGTCTCTATTCATCATCATCCTCCTGCCCTTTCCCAGGTTATGTGGGGTCGGCGCAGTATGTTTTCCTTTTCCATACGTCCCTGTCATTCGTCATCGAATCATCCACCTCTTTTTCCATCATGTCATTCTTCACACAATCCATCCATCTCTTTTTCGGCCAGCCTCTGTTCCTGTAACGATTCGCTATTAATCGCTATAAAATTAAATCACATTTATTTGACTTACTTCATTCGACACTTTTGTTTGATCTTAACTATAAATATGAAAAATCTAATCTGTCACCTTCTTGTGCAATAAAGTCGCATATCATAGCATTTTGTTACACATTCTGATTGGTTAATCAGCCTATCTTAGGTATCATTCTAGCCAGTAGCATAAAAGGGTACGAAAGAGTGACTGTGGCCTGGGGCCACGAGCCAAGCCATGTAAAAATAAAATTAACGTTATATCATATCAGGAACTCTACATAGCTCCCCCCCTATCCTGTTAAAGCAAACTGCTACGCAACATTGTATAAAGGTCATATTCTACCGGTCGGCTATTATACAAAACATTGATAAAAATAAGTTCAGACGGGCTGAACTTAAAGTGATTTTATTTGATAATGCATGAATCGCACTCGTGGGGTGCGAGTATAGACGCAAATAGTGTGCGAGCGAGAGGTGAATAGATGCGCCGGCATTTCTGATCCCATTCTTTATACGCACAGGTTGTAGTGACATGTACCGAAACAACGCCGAACCATCTGCTGGATTGCTTTTTAAAGCTACATCTGCTTTTTACAAGGTCCATCTAACGAAAACAGCTGAACTATTTTTCCCATATTAAGGAAAAAAGATCTAAGTGAAATGACACTGACGAACACCTGTTGGTCACCTTTGCTCTGCGTAAGTCTTACCATCTACCCGAAGCCTAAGAGTAAATAATTTATACCAGTTCAGGGGTTGATCATTCCCCGCCCCTCGTATTTCACTCCAATCGATTTAGTCTGATAACAATGTATGTAGCGATAGTTTGCCAATTGCCCCAAAATCATCATTATAATTTTTGAAACCATAATTTTCTTAAAAAATACATCGCGTTGATTCCCGTGATTTTTTATCGGATAGGTGGCAGACGAGAAGACTAATCACCGTACACCGTACGGCACACCGTATCCGCGACACCAGTGGAGACACAAGTGCGCTGCCAACCTTTAAACCCCCTTTCCGGGCCTCCAGTACTCTCAATCACGCAGTGAAACACAGCACAGTGTTGCTTCACGCCGGTTTTCTGAGAGACCGTGGTATCACTCCTGGCCGAGCCGGCCCATTCATGCCGAAGCGTGTCATGCATGCTTGTAATCAATAATAGTTATAATGCAACACGAAAATCAATAAATAATTAAGTACCTACTTTATGGACAATGATTAACGGACGCAGACTGCAATGACAATTCATTTTACCTTTGTCATTGAGATAATGTTCAAACTAACGTAAAATTCAACATAATTGCAATCTAATAACTAGAAATAGTAAATAGTTTAATTAATAAGGCTAGAAATGATTATGAATTATTTATTCTTGTAGATTAAAGTAGACTTTCTTTGTTAATTGTTTGTATACTCAGTTACATGAATGTTGATTAAAATCAAATGTTATCGGAATAAATTTTCAGAACATTAATTTAAAGGCGCCCGAACCTTGGAATTTTTATCTGCAAGTGAAATATAGTCTTTACAGACATGCTATGGCTAGATTTAGGAAAATCAAGTGGATCTATCAAATTGATAAGTGCCGTATAAGCCAAACATGAAAGGTGCTATCATCTTTATGCCTTATGAAAATGAATATCTCAAAAATGTTTATCCACGACTAATTATTCAGATGAATTTCTAATCGTATAAATGGTTATACGATTAGAAATTCATCTGGAATCATGTGTTCATGGGAACACGTTATCTGGTTCTCCCGTTTAAAGATTTTTATTTAAAAAGCGCATTTTTCGTCTGACTTCAATACAGTGAACGGGCTCTTTAAATAATTACCTACTAGATTTTCCAAATTGCTTCTTTGTGTGAGCCGCTGGGTCCCTTTCTCAAGGCACAGATATTCTAATAGATACTTTTTTTTTGGTTGCGCAGGGGGTATGCCGCCGGCTCAAGAGATGAGCCGACTACTTTATGCATACCAGACCACCGGGGGGCGGCCGGGTTATTTGGGTCTCTCCTTTGGCGGGGGGCTTCTACCAAATAGAAGCCAGGCAAAGGCATACCCACTAAACCTCCTGCGGTCACCTTCACCCCTTCACCCCCTGCCGAAGCCTTCCTCCACGATATTCCCCGGGCGGATGTCCACCTATACGGTGAATGGCCGCCTATACGGCGGATGTCCGCCTATAAGGCGGACTAGGCGGAGATATTATAATACTAGGTCAAGGGAAGCCTTTCACAGCACTCCAAGATTTGGAAATTTGATTCATGATCTAAGCGCACTACTATAAAAACGGTATTAAGCTTAGAGATATGAAGAAGAGGAAATAAAATCATCGGTGGGCTAGGGTTGCCAGGGATCTTGGAATAAAGTGTAAAATTGGTAAATGGAAATGGAAAAAAAAAATTAATGGAAATGGAAATAAAATGTAAATGGTGTAAACTGTAAATGGAAGTGCACATAGTCTATTTTCTTAAATTGTGTATAATATTCTAAACAAGTATTATGTAGCTTTAGTTGGTTAACCAATAAAATAAATAAATAAAAAATAAAATCTGGAAAAAATCGGACATAGTAAAACTTTTTATTGCATCTCCGACCAGATTGTTTTATGTGGCAATTAAAATTAGGAATGCAAATATAGAGAAATACAATTGCCTTTATGTCCCTCCTCTCTTATTTTATTTCATTAGGGAACAGTTCAATTTTCAAATGTGTAAGATAGTATTCAACTTTATGCTAATTTTATTTAGGTACGTTTTCTACATCTAAAACATGCATGTCAATATTTTTTTTATATGTGTACGTCATTTTTATCCAAATATCCGGTTTAGTTTGATTTAGCTCGGATGGTCCGGTTTTTTGACTTAAAGACTTGACAACCCTGGGTTGGCCATTGAGTCCTACGCCTTGAGGGTTAGTGTTTTAAATTAATTAGGTTCATTGTCTCCAAATTGCTTTAAATTAACGTACCTGAATGGTTTATCAAAAGAACTTGAATCGTTGGTCTTATCGTAGAAATGTCAAGCATTTGCCCTTTAACAGCTTACGACTTCATTCTGTCCCTTTTCTGAACGAGATGGCGTCCAATTACTTGGAATAATTATAAAGTACATATTAATTAAACCATTCCTCAAGGACCGTAAAATTTTTACTTTAATGTGCCGGTTTTAAGTGTTTTTCAAAATAAGTAGGAGACTTCACGGTGTGTGTTTTACATTTTATGTCGGCACAAGCATAAAAATTCGCAGGAGTACAGTCAACAAGACACATAATTCGCAGTTTATGGCTCACATTTCGAGAGGCGTAAGAGTCAACAGGCTGGTAAAATTGTGCATTAACTTTTGCTGTTGACTGTACCTACAATTATAATTTCACTACGAAACCCTTTAGCATTTGCCGTTTTTCTATCTGATAAAGAAAAGAAAAGAAGACGGATAATCTGATGAGTAAGCGGTTGCCACACTTAGACACCCACAGCGCAAAACTAGTTGATTCACAAATTCTGTCAGCAAATATATATAGTTACTTACGCTTTTTTGGTTGTAAGTAGGGTTGCTAAATAATAATTTGATAAACAAATATTTCACAACCTTAAATACATTGATCTAAATCCGTGATAGGTAGCTCAAGCACCTGTGTTACTGATATCAAAATCAACATCGGAATATATTTTCTTTTGAAAATAAATACATACTTAATATGTATAATACATATATCGGTCTCCTTGGGCGGCGGCAATCGCTTACCACGAGGTGATTCGACTGCTCGTCTGCCACCTATAACAAAAAAAAGATCAAGGAAAAAAAAACCGCCTTCAGGAACCACGAACTAAAGTGTGTAAAATATTATTTTTAGCACTTCAAAAAACATTTTATAACAGTACACTCGAGAAAAGGTGTTACCGAAGTCGGCGGCTAATACTATCTTGTTATTGTACGTAGTATACATTCAATTAATCAAGGGGATTAGGCGCCGACTTCAGTAACACCTTTTCTCGTGTGTACTGTTATAAAATGTTTTTTAAAGTGTTAAAAATATTATTTTACACTTTATAGTTCGTGGTTTTTGAAGTCAGTTTTTTTTCCTAGGATTTTTTTTTCACAATTTTTGTGTCTCTTTTTTGGCAGCACCCCCTCCCCCCTCCTCCCCACCTACGCCAAATAACTTACAAACTGATTGCGAGTGATTGAGTAAGAATTGGAGATTATTAGCGCACGGTAAGACTAAACATATATATAGGTGTCGTAAAAGGCGAATAAGGTAAAGCTGCTAGCATTATCATCAGCACCCAGAGAAGGAAAACTCTGCATTTATATCAAAACCCTCGCCAACCCGTCTGCCAAGCGTGGTGAGTATGGCAATTACCCCTCATGTGATTGAGGGAGGCCCGTGCCCCAGCAGTGGGGACAAAGGAGGACGTCTTCTGCTTTTGTACACCATCTGGGAACACTTGTTGGAAGGCATGTTGAAGGCAGGCGAAAGCTCATTCCACAATGTTGTCTTGTAAGGCCGAAAAACCTTGAGAAAAAGGCGAATGTTTTTGCGATTAGACCCAAATATATATTTTTCACCAGTACCTAAGTATAATGCCCTCGACCTGACTACTTCGTTGGTGCAGTGGGTAGTGCGTTGCAGTTTAAAGCGAGCTGCAATTGGAGTCCCGGGTTCGATCCCCGGGTCGGGTCAAAAATTGTACCTGAGTTTTTCTGTAAAGAAACTTTCAGTGTCAGCCCGGAGTCTAGAAGTTGGCGGTCTTGTACCCCTGTACCTCGGAAAGTACGCTAAGCCGTTGGTCCTGCGCCCAATCCCTCTCCGGTCGTGTCACGCTGGTGTTCCATTGGATTATGAGCGTAAGGGAATAACGAGTGCACTTGTGTTTGCACACACACTTGAGTACTATAATATATCCTGCGTATGCGTACCTACCTCTTACCATACCCTAACAGGGTACATGTATTTGTATTTGTTATGATGATGTTGTTTGTATAGCTTTAATGTTATATGTATGGTGCAAGACTAAATAAATAAATAAGTGGCTGATTGTTGAGATTGGCCGCCGTAGCCGAAATCGGCTGGAGGATATTATTATAATGCCCTCGAGAAGTTCTAAGACGCTTCAAATTTATGACGTTGCAAAAGTCTTACATTATTGTATGTATATATATATATATTATGGCTTGCTGTTGCTCTTACGAGACAACACTGCCAATCTCTAGTGATTAAAGAGACACGTTCCTTAGAAAATTTGTTGAGAAATGAGCTGGTTCTCTTCAGATATTTGAGTTTGGGTTATTATTAAACATCACCTAAAACAAACAAAACGTACACTGACATACATATTTAGACAACACAAACTTTGTTAATTGGGAGATTCATAGCATTATTGTATAAGTCCAGATAAACTTTGCATGAAGGGGGGCTGACATTTGATTAAAGTGTAAGGCGGGGAAAGTGAGAGAGAAAAAAAATGATTGCTGATATCTATATCTTTATAACACTATTATCACTGTCTTAATTTAAAGATAATTATAATAGAAAACAATTGACGTACGTTAATGCTTATTGATAGCATACACAGTCCGTTAAAATAAACTTGACCTGGCATCAAAAAAGGCCATACGCGCGTATCTAATAACAAACTTTATTTAAATGAAGTGACAATTAAATAGATAGGTACTGACACTAATTGGTCGCTTTACCCTAACAATAAGGCAAAGTGGCTCCAGTGTGGAATAACTAATATTTCTTTACCTAGGAACTAATGAAGATGTGAATATAGTTATGACTTGTGAATTAATTCTCTCATCCTCCATTGTACTGTCACTTGTAAAGGACAAGCACCCCTCAAGACCTACAGGTGTTGTTTATGAATGCAAGTGTACTTAAAGAAATATTGTTACTGTTTGTATCGTTCCCTTTTAGAAAGGTGGCTATCTAAGATAAGAATGAAGGTAACTTCATCATCATCATCAGCCCATTTAAGTCCCCACTGCTGGGGCACGGGCCTCCCTCAATCACAGTGAGGGGTAATTGCCATACTCACCACGCTTGGCAGACGGGTTGGCGAGGGTTTTGATATAAATGCAGAGTTTTCCTTCTCTGGGTGCTGATGATCATGCCAGCAGCTTTACCTTAGTCGCCTTTTACGACACCTCGGTAAGAGTGAGGGTGGCCTACTCTACTCTGCCGGGGACCATACGGCCAAGGTACGGGGAAGGTAACTTATATAGAAAAAAATAAAAATATATAAACGATAGAATTTATTAAGGAATCCTCAGGGAGCGGGTAACAATCTTGCAACCAGTAAAATTACCAGCGATTACTATCAAAAACCACTGTTCTCGTATTCTCCAGTAGTTGCGGCGTAGTGGGGTAGCTCAGCGGTGCAGGACGGGCAGTTAGGGCAGGTAGGGCATTTGGAGGCTCAGTCGGAATGTAGAAGATCAATTTACCAGACCAGCCAGAAAAGATCAGCTTATTGAAATTCCCGGAACCGAGACCCTAGAAGCGAGAACCGGACATTTATAGAAAAGTCTAATTTATTCTGTATGACTGCAACATCCCGCCGGAAGTGGAGTAAGTGGAACAGATGGTAGTTGATTTATTGGAAAAAATAGTGATTAATGATGAGGCAGTCATATAAAATCGTGTTTACCTAGGACTAAATAAAAAGACTAGTCAACTACCCGTGCTACGAAGGATGTAGGTTATTATAACTAATTATTTATTTTCTAATTACTTAATTTTACTACAATTATGTTGTAACTACAATGCCCTGTTGTCCTAGTGGCGTACCAAGTCGTGATCTCGGGGTCCTGAGTTCGATTCCCAGGTCAAGCGATAAGCATGTTTCGAATTTTTCGGACATAGCTCGGGTTTGTGATCACCAATTTACTATGCACTATACACTAAAAATATGATTATTATATGATTTCTACTTGCTTAATATCTGCAGTACTGGTAATTGTTAAGTAATCGATTATGCATACAGCAACAGTTTTGCGATTAAGGAGGCTCAGAGTCACCCAGAGAGCAATGGAGAGGGCTATGCTCGGAGTCTCTTTGCGTGATCGTATCAGAAATGGTGAGATCCGCAGGAGAATTAAGATCACAAATATAGCCCTAAGGAATGCATGTCTCAAGTGCCAATGGGCAGGGCACATAGCGAGGAGAACCAAGGGCTCGAGTGTAGGCCACGTACAGAAAATCGCAGCCGTGGCAGGTGCATCCCCCCACAAGGTGGACCGACGATCTGGTGTAGGTTGCGGGAATCCATTGGATGCGGGCGGCACAGGACCGATCTGTGTGGAGAACATTGGGGGAGGCCTATGTCTAGCAGTGGACGTCTATTGGCTGAAATGATGAACAGTTTTTATGTACATATATACTAAGCGGGTAATTTCTAATTACCTATGGGTCCCTAACTATAATTAACAATGTATTTTCAATACTCACAAGATACCGGGGTAACACAATTAAAGGTTATCACTAATCATTGAATAAGTCACTTGTTAAGGTGACGGGTAGGGCACACTAACGACGCCAATCTATTTCAACTTTTAGCTACTAAACCGGATATATTTTATTTCGAGGTTACAACCTCTCGGCAAACACCTATACTGTTTATTTAATACTTATAGTTAACTGTTTGGCCTGCTTTTGCACTCAAATTTTGGATTGCCGCAAAAAGTGGCCGCTTATGGCGTGAATCAATTTTTCGCATACAAAAACGGACCCAACATTTGTGCATTGTTATTTAATAAATAGTATAAGTGTTTGCCGAGAGGTTGTAACCCTGGAATTGTATAAAATAGATCCAGTTTAGTAGCTAAAAATTAAGATCAATTGGCGTCGCTAGTGTGCCCTACCCGTCACCTTAAATTAAAGAATACTGAAATGTGAGTAGTAGCTGTGTCCTTGCAACAGAAGCGGTGCCTAAGGAATGTGGGAGGACATTCATACGTAGTCGCACAGTTGATTTGGTTTGGTTTGGTTAGATTTGGTTTAAATATTTGTTTTGCTATGTTTACGTTAAAAGTGTTTTATAGTTTGGTTTTATTATTGATATATTATGTAAATATTCAAAATTTTGTAATTATTAGTTAAATGTTAGTTATAATAAAGTAATTTAAGTTTATTTCGTATTTATTTGTATACAGGGTATATCTGTGAAAATTCACATCACTTTAACCACGTGTTCTACCAACCATTCTGAACAATATTTGTTCAACGACTTTTCGAAATTCATCGAAAATTTTTTCGACTCTATACAAAATGCCCAAGTCACGTGACCGACTTTGTATGAAAAGTTGAAATTTTTTCATGCGAATTTCCAAAAGTGATAGAACACATGTTGTTCATAATGGTTAGTAGATCACGAGGTTAAAGGGATGTAAATGTTCATAAATAACTAGGGCTTTATAGGTTTCTAGGTATAAAGCCCTAGTTAGTTTAAGAGTTAGAAACCGTTACAAAATCCACAGTGTAACAAATATACGTATTTGACTTCATTTTAAATAGAATTAAGTGCAGAAGGAAAGGTTGACACGGTTTAAGTAATCGTAGTTACACGCAGCCCATGAGTGAATAAAATAGAGAGTCAATTCTAGCGTCCTATACCACACTATCAAAATATTTGTACGCCTTGATAGAACTTTGGGACCCTCATCAAAATAACACAATTTACTTGCACTGCAATAATAAATAATAATATAATAAATTCATATGACAATCCGTTTCCAACAGTGGCAGTGAAGTCTGCCTTTGGTCCAAGGGTTGCGGGTTCGATACCCGCACAGTACAAACATTTGTGTGCATGAACATGTTTGTTTGTATTGGTCTGGGTGTTTTCTATGTATTATAAGTATATATTTACAAAAAAAGTAAGTAAGTAAACTTATACTACTAAGCACAGTCATTTCATCTGGAGATATTTAAATAAATCATTAAAAAGAGAGGGCATGCGAACGCATGCCCTCAATATCATAATATTTTAACACATTGACCAGACACAAATAAACCAGACACGGATAAACATTTATTGTTTGTCGGTAACCGGTGTCCCCCATGTCGCTCAAAACCTAAAATAATTTTGCAAAACACGATTCCATTTTCTGTATAAATTAGGTCCAAACTGCAGGTATAGATGGAGCTAGGTGTCGATTACATCGCACAAGTGTTTAACTGGAGTTTATAAGCCTAGTCAATGTTCATAGCAATAACCTCTTTATAAAAGCATTAAGTACAGTCACGTGCACTAATAAGTATACTGGAATATGAACCTTATTGTTCGGCATTAAGAGTCGAGGTGTTTACATTGCTTTGCAGGTGACTGTACGTATGCGAGCCACTAAGTCGTTGAGTTTATTACACCCTGCTGTTTTAATACAAATATCGCGTCCAATTCTCCAGCACACGTCACCACAGAACTCGAAATGCTACACAGTAATTACAGCACCGTTTTTGTGCCACGCGACAATTACAGGACACAGGTGCAGCGGCGCCGCGCGCTGCGTACGCGCAGACAAACAGACACCTTTGTGGTAGTTGTTTTATTTATTTATTGCCAGTACTGTGGACTGCTCAAACCGCATACAAATTCGTTGCTAACGGAGCCTGTTCTTTCAAGTGAAGCAGTAAAAGGCTTTTTGTGTTCAGTCAATAAATAATATTATCTGCATTTTTATGTATCTTAATGCATCTGTGGTGTGGTAAAATGAACAGTAAATTGTAGTAGGAGCTAGTATTGTACGCTGCTATTTTTGTGTATAGCATTTAAGAAAATAGCGTACTCCAGTTTTTTTTTTTACTGTAGATAGGTAAGCGTTTGACCATATTTCACCTGATGGTAAGTGATAATATGGTCTAAGATGTAGCACGATTACCTAGAACATACCTATTTACTCGCGCTTTGAAAACTCCCAAATTGTAGCCTCTAGGGAACACCTCCTCAGGCAACTGATTCCACTGTTTCGCAGTATGAATAAGGAAACAGGATTCAAACTTCTTTGTGCGGATTTTTGGTATTTCTACCATGTACCGGTGTCGATTGAGGGTCTGCCTGGTGGAGTAGAGGAAGAACGGAGATGCTCCAATGGCATTGTACAGTTCCGTGGCGCACTCTCCAAAATGTATCCATTATAAAAGGCCGGCAGTGCGTGTGACTCATTTGATGTTGCGGCCTTGGCCGGCGATAATAAACAAATAAATTAAATAAAGTGTCATGGGCGGTGGTAAACGCTTATCATCAGGTGATCAATTTTCTTGTTTATGCCGCATCATCAAATCAGCCACAGAATGTCTACTGCTAAAATAATCATCATCATCATCATCATCAGCCCATTTAAGTCCCCACTGCTGGGGCACGGGCCTCCCTCAATCACATGAGGGGTAACTGCCATACTCACCACGCTTGGCAGACGGGTTGGCGAGGGTTTTGATATAAATGCAGAGTTTTCCTTCTCTGGAAAATAAGGCCTCCCCCAATAACTTCGGTCAGATGCGGTTTGCATTTAGCGAATGTCTGCAATGTCTATAAAGAGGTCTGCCTCGCTTGTATCTTGGCCTTTCTAAACCTATATTTTAACAATAATTCGTGTACACAGGACAAAACGCGCGGTTATTTTTATATGTAAGTACATACTCGTAGTAGCACATACTCACAGCTTGACGTTTCGACCGCGTTACAACGGTCGTGGTCACAAGGGGACTGGAGGTGCACGGCGTGGTCTGCTACTCCTGGCTTGTGAATCTTAGGATAGCCTCTCATTTTCGTTATTTACACTGCCACTAAATAAAATATCAGTGGTGTCACACCGACACACTACACTCACAGTATCCGGATTGGAAGTAATTTGAAGCGGCAAATTGCGAGGTTTACATTTGTCAATCATTGGTTTGGTCCCGTGTACATTAATTATAACGCGAAAGTTTAAAATCCTATATTTTATTCTACTATTTTTTATCAAATGACGTTGTAGACAGGAATAAGTGATTTAGGCTGATTTCGAATAGCGTGTTTTCAAATACGGGCGTTTCAACACACACGCGCTAGATTACGAGCTTAAAAATACCTGACGCCCGTCGTACACGACGAGCAAATTTGGGCGCGTTCACTCGAACGGATAGTGGTGTCATGTCAGTATCAAGGTGTATTCTAACGGCTCGCGCGTATACGTGCTTAGATGCGTGTCATCGCCCGTACGAGTTGTACGTGTGTCAAAAGCTCGCACAAACGCACCTAAACCTGTTTCCAAAAACGAGCTTATACACGCTTATAAAACGCTAAAACCATCGCAACATCTGGTGTATAAACTAAGAAAATCTGCTGCTGTCACTGACAGACTTGTCAAATACTAGTATACAATACTAACTATACTGCCCGGTATCAGCTGGATGCTTTGGACTCAATAGAGCAAACCTTGCAAAGAGCCTTATCGGTGATGACGTACTCGCAGAGCCTCCCTTACAGAGGTTTGACCAGCGCAGCCGTGAGGCAAGTCTCTCAGTCTTCTACCGGATTCATTTTGGGGAGTGTGCGGAGGTTCTGCATAATATGACCCCCCCTAGCCCATTCTATCACCGGACAACAAGGCACGGCGAGGGGTTTCATCCATTCGTTGTTGACTTACTCCTTACGCTTCCACATTCACAATGCGGACAGCTAAGGAATGAAACTCCTTGCCAAGGTCTGTTTTTCCGGATCAATACAATCTGGACATCTTTAAGCCAAGACTGAACAGGCATCTTTTAGGCGAACGCGTCAAATCCTAGACCTCATCGTCACTGTCCATCATGTGAGATTGTGGTCAAGCGGCACACGCTTAGCGCTTGAAAAAAAATACAAAGTAAGTAAACATTTGTCAACCACAGACACAAAATACGTTTTTTTTTTATACCAGAACAATCTCGAAATCAGAGCGATCGCTAATGTGTTGCCGGCCTTTTTAAAAAAGAGTACGTTACGCTTCTCTTGAGCCTTTAAGTCGTAGCCGTCCGGAAATACTCCTGCAGCCATCCCGTTCCACGGAACTGAGGTACGTTTCAATACAACATTTACAGTTGCAACAAGAGGTAGGATACAGACATTTCACAGTGAGACAAAGCGGGTCCCTCTGAAGCAAAGCTATTCCTAGAATTTATCTAATCAGGCATGAGTGCTTAAGCAGCTCTTCGTTTGCGTGTTAAGATACCCGTATTATCCAGCTTTAGTTATCCCAGCTGGAGCCAACAAATGCCATAATTGAGCTGTTGAAATGGTAATTGATTGTGGCGATTATGCTAAGTAGGATCGCGGTCATGTCGCCGGTGGGAAGCCTTGGGTTGCTGTAAAATATAGGACGTCTTCTACAAATTATTCTCTTTTTGCGCACACGCTAAAGTTGTATTAATTAGCGGTCATATTTCGTGCAATAAAAAAAAATCAAAAAATTACTAATTAATTTAGGTTATTTTTATGACATAAGACGAGCAGACGGCTTACCTGATGGTAAGCGATTGCCGCCGCCCACGAACACCCGTAACACAGTGGAGTCACAAGTGCGCTGCCAACCTTTAAACTCGCCTTCCCCCCTAGATTGGGCCTCCGGTACCCTCACGCACGCAGCGAAACACAACACAATGCTGTATTTTTGGTGGGTTAGGTTAGGTTATATTATTGGAAAATACCTGGTCGTGCACATGCCAAGCATATCATATTTACTTAGCTAGCTGACCCGACAGACTTCGTCCTGTCAAAAAAAATTGTAATGTGGCAACAAATATGAACTTTATATAATAGCAATAAAACTCAAATTGATTCTACGTTTTAGTTAGAAAACGTTTGTATGTGAAAAAGAAAAGGACTGTTTTTAGGGTTTTCCCGACAATTATTCGATTTTTTCTCGCCGTAAGAACCATCCTTGGACTTCAACGAACATTTTAAAAAAAGATTTGGCTAAATTAGTCCAGGCGTTGTTGAGTTATGCGCTTACCAACACATTTTGCGATTCATTTTTATATTATAGATAATATTGTGTTTATTTATGTATTAGCATTATAAATATTTTAATGTATATATACAGTTAACTTTCATTTCCCTTTTTCAATATTGCACCACCTACCCCTCCTCTACTATCAAATGTCCTTTGCCTGAAGGTTGTCTGGTAGAAATCGCTTCCAGCGATAAGACCGCCGAAATTGTACAATTAAGTTTCTGTAATGCCTAGTTTTTTAAGTTGTGTTTTTTTGTGCAATAAAGTATATCTATCTATCTATCTATGGCTTCGTGCCCCTCACCACGACCCCCCACTGTGGACGACGAGAGGCCCAGGAGTTTTAGTCCGTAGACGCCCGCTGTTTCCGAGGGACAACAAAATAAACCTATTGATAGTGGTTCCCACAGATTTCAAGCGTGAGTGCACAATGACAACAAATCACGGAAAGCGTTTTTATTTTGTATTATTTTTCTTTTTTTATTGTTTATTCATGCGATGTGCTTTTCTATTCAATAAAAAAATCTGCGAAAAAAAAACCGCAAACTAAAATGTGAAAAATAATATTTTTAACACTTTATACATTTCATATAACGTCCTGTTGGTCTAGTGGTTTAAATACCGGGCCGTGATCTCGGGGTCCTGGGTACGATTCCCGGGTCGAGCGAAAAGTATGTTTCAAATTTTTCGGACATAGCTCGGCTTTGTGATCACCAATCCGCATTTAGCAAGCGTGGTGGTAGCGATAACTTGATTTATATGATGGAGGCCTTTGCCCTGCAGTGGGACAGTTTGTTGGCTGATTAAAAAAAAATACACTTCAAATAACATTTTATAACAGTACAGTCGAGAAAAGGTATTACCGAAGTTATATTTTAAGCGAAGTCATCAGATCCTAATATTCTTATTATGGTACCATTTCGGGACTATCTACTTTCCAACTAAAAAATAATCATCTAAAACTGTTCATAAATGGCAAAATAATCGGCGAACAAACATAAAAAAAAAACAAATATACTCGTACATGTCGAATTGAGAACCTCCTACTTTTTTTGAAGTCAGTTAAAAATATATCTACCTAGGCACTTAGACAAGTCCGGAGGTATAATAGGCTCATATAAAATGAACACTTGTTGTCACCTGCTCGTACATCAAGAACTGAGACTGACGGTACGACGTTACTACTAAGAGACATTCAAGGGAAGAGTGTACTTTTTCCAAAAGGCAAGCAACGCATATAAGTGATCACTCTGACCTTGTAGATGTTCATGGGCGGTGGTGATCACTTACCATTAGATAGTTTGTTTCCTCGTTCGTCGCCATTAGCATAAAAAGTCGTGCTCGAACTCAGAAGTATTTAATTTCGGTTAATTTTGTAAAGGCAATTGGATGGAACTTTTGACTGCCTCCTAGGCGTAGTGGGTTGTGTTCGATCTCCGGGTCGGGCCAAAATTTCTACCTGAGTTTTTCTGTTAAGCTGACGGGTAGGGCACACTAGCGACGCCAATCGATTTTGATTTTCACCTACTAAACCGGATCTATTTCGAACAGTTTTGGGGTTACAACCTCTTGGCAAACACTTACACTATTTATTAAATAACTATGCACAAATGTTCGCTCCGTTTTTGGACGCGAACATTTGATTACCGCCAAAAGCGGCCGCTTTTAGCGTGAATCAATTTTTCGCGTACAAAAACGGATCCAATATATGTGCATGGTTATTTAATAAATAGTATAAGTTTTTGCCGAGAGGTTGTAAACCCGAAATTGGTTTAAATAGACCCGGTTAAGGAGCTAAAAATTAAAATCGATTGGCATCGCTAGTGTGCCCTACCCGTCACCTTAAGTAATTCTCTTGTCAACCGGAGTTGTGCCCTCGTGTCTTTGAAAGTACGTTAAGCACTGGTCCTGTGCCCGATCCATCTCCGGTCGTAACACACTGGTGTCCCATTGGAATATGGGAGAAGAGAATAAAAATATCCTGGGTAAGTGGCTGATTTTTGGCCGTCTTAGCTGAAATCGCTTCTGAAGATATTTTTATGTGGTGTTGTGCTGCCGCGCCTCAGAAAGCATAATATTTGATGGTTGTAGGTACCTTCTGTGCCTGAACTAACTCCAGTCATGTCACACTGGTCTCCCACCTGAATAAAACACTTGTGCACCTTTTAATAGTAATGCGTTGTCACATATCTGTCAACTCGGACCTAAAACATATTGTTAATGTATAAAAAGTGTTAATATCACCAAACCAATAAAAAAAATACATCCTATTTTTGTGTTGGAATTGTAAGACAGCTGACTTTGAAATCAATTTGTGCCAATTGCATGCTTACTTTAGTTAATAAAAAATAATTATTTTCCGATTACTGTTTTTGCCCTTACATGGAGGAGCGTTTAAACGAGGTGAAGATGTTTCTAGTAAACTTAGAAAAAAATGTAGCGACAACACATGCATAGTAACGTGCTAGCACAGTGTAACAATATCAGCAGTATAGAAAAGATCATGCGTGCAGAAATACTTTGTTGGTTTATTTGGGCAGTACTCATTCCTGCGTATAAATAAAGTGACAGTCAGTATCAAAATGGTCTTAGCAAAATCTGTTAGCACATAACTTTAATTTGTTTTTTTTTATGTGATAAGTGAAACGAGCTGACGGATTGCCTGATGGTAAGCGATTGCCACCGCCCATAGACAACCGCGACGCCAGTGGTCACAAGTGCTCTGCCAACCTTTTAACCCCCATTTCCCCGGATCGGGCTTCCGGTAACCTCACTTACGCAGCGAAACACAGCACAGTGCTGCTTCACGACGGTTTTTTGTGAGGCCGTGGTATCACTCCGGTCGAGCCAGGCCTATTCATGTCGAAGCTGTGGCTCTGCCACGGTCAACGGATGTTACGAACAACTAATGAAAAAGTACCTTGGCATATTCTGACGTACACTTGTCTTTTGTCAAATGCTATTATTTTTGGTAGGTTTGACTGATTAGATTATTTTGACGCTGATTGTATCTTGTGGGTTAATTTCGGTAGTATAACCAAGGTTTTTCCACTACTGCCATGACAGAATTGAAATAAGCATTCTATTCTGAATTATTTTTATTTATTTCGAAATAAGTGAGTCAGAGTTAAAGATTTTTTTTATGTGATAGGTGGCAGACGAGCTGACGGATCACCTGATTGCCACCACACATGGACACCCATGACACCAGTGGAGTCACAAGTGCGCTGCTAATATTTAAACTCCCCTTTCCCCCGGATTGGGCCATTCGAGTTAAATTATTTTTTGTTTGGTCACGAAACTAAATCGGAAGTTACTCACTGCTCACTATCACACTGTGTTATCACTTAAAAGACGTCCTGACATGGATACTATCAAAACAGACACGCTGTAACAATTTCTAGTTAAATTATATAGCGTAGAAACATTTCTTACAAACAGAACCGCCGCGTGCGGAATATTAAATGGTAAAAAAGCGTAATATTTCACGGAAATGCTTACTTAGTACATATGTTGACGCCAATTATGGGCCCTTCCCAAGCCACAAGGTGGTGTCTTACTAAGCTGCTGGATTTTACCCGACTACGACGAAGCAAAAAGTAGGTTTATGATTTTGACCTGTATGTATGTATGCCTTGTTCATCTGTCCCCTCATAACTACTAAAATAGTTATCATATTTGAACAAATGAGGTGTCGTCAGAAACGTCTTGATTGTCTTCTGGTTATAAGCGACATAACGTCACGTTGAATTAACTACAGCGCCCTCTAGGGGACTTAGAGTAAGGATCTTAAAAACAATTTTGTTTGATGGCACTGGAAAATCAAATGAAAGGGCTTTTTTAGCACATTTAAAATATGTAATTTAATTTACATGACTAAAAATATGTTCAATAAAAATAAAGATTAAAAACTCAAACCCGACTATCAAAAAACACGCTCTAAAAAGTAAGTATTGCCGTTTTATACTTTTTAGAGCGTGTTTTTTTGGTAGTCAGGTTTTAGTTTTTATATCGAGTATTGAGATAGCCAAGACGGTTGGCAGCTAGCTCAGGCCAGTCATCTTCTCAACGACACAAACCTACACACCACACAAACTTGTCAGCGCCAAGCCATATAGATATGCCAATATGAGTACCACGACAATTTGATTAACACAAACTTTTTTTACTATGTTTCAAAATATTTTTTACCCTATATAAGAGGATTTTTACGGCGGCTGAATTAACTGGAGGGAAAGCATCGCTTCAGAGAGGAAGAAGAGAGAGTAAGAGTACCGGAGGTACAATTCAAGGGAAAGGTATAGTTCAAAGATTAGCAGCGCATTTGTCACTACTGGTGTTGGACATAGACATGGAACACCCAATTGGCAGCGGCAAACGCTTACCGACCATTATCCTATTTATTTATTAATCGCTTACCATCAGTTCCGTCTGCTCGTTTGCCACCTATCACATAAAAAGACACATGATTCGTCAGCTCATCTATCACCTCCTCATCTTAGCGTATAATTACCGGTTGCGTCCTTAGTCGCTCTGGAGCTTAGACCATGATGTAGGATTTGGGGAGTCTGGTAATTACAATGAAGCGACTGCCGTCTGACCTTCGCAACCCTTTACAGGGGACCCTGAAACTGAATCATGGTTACACATTTCAGAAACTTTCCGAAACGTGCAGGTTTCCTCACGATTTTATTCCCTCACCGTTGAGCTTATGGTAGAAATACGCACACAGATTTGCAAAATCTAGAGGTGCATGCTCGGATTCGAACCACGATCCCCCGTATGGAAGGCGAGTTTTTTTTTTATTTAATAGGTAGGCAGACGAACAGACGGATCACCTGATGGCAAGCAATTGCCACGTCGCCCATGGACACCCGCGACACCAGTGGAGTCACAAGTACACTGCCAACCTTTAAACCCCCCCCTATCCCCCGGATTGGGCCTCCGGTACCCTCACTCAAGCATCGAAACACAGCACAGTGCTGCTTCACGCCGGTTTTCTGTGAGGCCGTGGTATCACTCCAGTCGAGCCGGCCCATTCATGCCGAAGCTTGGCTCTCCCACGGTAAAACGTTCTTAACCACTGAGCTTTCATCGCTCACTCCGTCTAACACCTATGCCATAAAAAAGTACCACTTTAGTCGCATCACTAGATCCTTGAGCACGTCTCTCTGTCGACACGGGTGCACGTGAGTGCAATTAGATGCATTTTTGCAACCTGTTTGCATTGTCGAACATACTAAAACCAACCTGCCGACAAAGGGCAGACACAAAACTATATATATGTATATTTTTTTGTTTCTTTCATTATCATGGGGGGCTGACGGATCACCGGACTTGGACCGGACATCACATAGCGTTGTGTTGTGTTGATTTACTTAAGAATAAATTGCAAAAGATTGCTTTAAAAAATATCAACTAATAATAGCATTATCTTAAAATTTTTGGCGAATTAAAAAGAGTAACTGACGAGTTTCTTGCCGGATCTTCTCGTCAGAATCAACTTTCCGATTCCGGTGGTAGAATCACATTATGTTTATTCATTTCCTAGTATATTTTATGTATCAACATAATGTGTAATTATATATTTATTTTATACTTACAAATAAAGAGTTTTAATTTTTAATGTATGACGATTTGAAAGTGCTGTATGTATACAAGCCTATGCAAATAAAATATTTTGAATTTGAATTACACGTACTGGCAATATCCAGAAGTGCATGCTAAGATTCGAAACTACAACGTCCCCTTAAGAAGGCTCTTTTTTATCCACTGAGCTACAAAACTGGCTACAATCGCTCTATAGGGTGAATACTACACTCGTATATCTACGGCAGATCAGAATCTTTAGTATAAGATTCCAGTAATCCTACAAGTTCTCTAACTAAGTGCAAACGTACCGCTTTAACACCGAGTTAGTAGCCGATACGGGTTTAAAAAGCACTGTTCAATAGTGTTGAACTAAGATATTCAACTTGTGGTACAGTAATAATAAGAAGAGTGAAGTAATCGAAGTTAAAAAGACAAGGGTTAGTATTTTTTACATATGGTATGTGGAAGACAGAAATCGTCTTTCTTGGTATGGCCATGTAATGAGAAGAGGGTAATAACATGTAGGTAACCAAAATACTGATGAGTAATTGAGTATAAATATAAGAGGGTGGAGGAACCGAAGACACCCGAAAAAGAGATGGATGGATTGTGTGAAGAATGACATGGTGGGGAAAGGGGTAGATAATTCGATGACAAATTACAGGGACCTATAGAAAAGGAAGACATACTTCCTTTTATATACGTACCCCAGATAACCTAGGAAAAGGACAAGAGGATGATGATGATGTGGCAGACAGATCATTTAAGCTAATGCCGCCACGCAAGGACACCCGCAGTACAAGCGGGGTCACAATTTCTCTGATAACCTTTTAACCTTCCCCCCGAATTGGGCTCTGATATTCTCTCCCACTCGGCGAGACATAATGCAGGTGCACGATTCAGGCAAGGACTTTTGAATCCAAAACGATTTGGATCACGGATATTCAGTAGAACCGTAGGTATGCGTTAGCTTTTTAGGAATATGTAAACTTGTTTCTTACAGATATAATTGTTTCCAAGTAACCTAGGTGAAAAACTTATTTAGGTATTTCAATGTAATGTATAATTATCTAGATACTATAAAATTATCCCCCCTCGCATGTTTTATAATTTATAGGCATAGCTATATAATACGCTATCATCGTCAGCCCATTTAAGTCCCCACTGCTGAGGCACGGGCCTCACTCAATCACATGAGGGGTAATTGCCATACTCACCACGCTTGGCAGACGGGTTGGCGAATGTTGTGATATAAATGCAGAGTTTTCCTTCTCTGGGTGCTGATGATCATGCCAGCAGCTTTACCTTAGTCGCCTTTTACGACACCTCGATAAGAGTGAGGGTGGCCTATTCTACTCTGCCGGGGACCACACGGCGTATAATACGCTATACCCCAGGCTTATCCGGTGAGCTTTGTCAATGACTTTGACCATCTCACTTCACTGCTCTCGTCAATTCTGCGCCCGTGGCACATATGTAACGGACTACCCACACGAGCGAGATAAAAATCTTAAGCCAACCAGTCTAATCCATCCAGCTTGATCTAGGCCCAGCTATTTACATATTTGCGGGATCTGCTGCTATTTTAATCGGTCCAGTCTGAACTTGGTGCCGATATGAATTAATTTAAACTGGATTACTTTGTCTTCAATTTAACTATTTAACTTGTACGACAAAACTGTGGAATGAACTATCACCTTCAAGAAAAGAGCGTATTCCTTTTTATAAGGTCGGCAGCGCACTTGTAACTATGGATAATATTTGCATGAAAGTTTTGAATTTGGAGCCTGAGTCAAGATCTTTTTTTTATGGAGGCTTTTTTTTATATTGGCTCTCCTCAGCCTGATGGTAAGCAAGAGAAGAGCCCAAGTTGCAATTACAACGGAAGCGATGTCAAGGCATCACCTCCGTTGGTACCGCCATACTGGCCTGCGAGATGCTTCTTCGGGCTTCGTTTGAAGGAATCCATATTGTTTATTGTAGGATTTCTTCAGTTCTTGCAATAAGTTGACTTTAAATTACAATAACTTGGAGTCTATCCAAGTTATTTTAATTACAAGTCTTAATTTTATTCAAGTCTTATCTTCAAAATCGTTATTCCTATTGAATTGACGTACGTATTTCATTTCTTATACAATAAATAATATATTCAAATAAACACATTATCGGTATTTTGCGATGATTATGTGTTTATTTTTTTTTAATTTTCAATATTTTTCTCTCTCCGAAAGAATCGTTTGATTCATACATTTTCACTAGTCTATAAAATCAAGTAACTTATATTACTTAATCTTAGGATCATGGTCCGTTCTAAAATTTTATGCGCACCAATCTACAATTAAAATGAATGCCGTATGTCTGTTGCTTCATTTGGGATTTCTAAAAAGATACAATTAAAACATTTGTCTTTTTTCTATGCGTAAATTTCCTTATAAAGCACACTTAAAGCGCTAAAAAGGCAAAACACAGTGAGCCAAAGCAGCTAAAGTGAACAATAGGTGTTTTTTTTTGTATTATTAAGTGTTTATAAAGTAAGGGCTAATAATTAAAATGTAATTATTCTCACCATATTACGTACCACCCGCGTATCTAATAAATTTATTACACCTACAGATGTGAGTACTGCAAATGTCCCAATAAATATTTTGTATCTTTTTAGAGACGAAGGTGCTGTTGACTCATGCCTTATTTTCGAATAGCCAGAGATTTGGGCGCCATCTTGCTATGAACGCCGGATCTGGTGCAAGGGTTGCGGGTTCGATTCCCGCATAGCACAAACATTTGTGTGCATGAACATGTTTGTTTGTTTGGTCTGGGTACTAGTATTATAACATCTGTGGTCTGGGTATTTTCTATGTATTATATGTAAGTATGTATTTACAATGCATTTTTTTATGTGATAGGTGGCAGACGAGCAGACGGATCATCTGATGGTAAGCGACTGCCGCCGCCCATGGACATCCGCGACACAAGTGGAGTCACAAGTGCGCTATCAACCTTTAATGTCCCCTTTCCTCCGGATTAGGCCTCCGGTACCCTCACTCACGCAGCGTAACACAGCACAGTGCTGCATCACGCCGGTTTTCTGTGAGGCCGTGGCCGCCCATTTATGTCGAAGCGTGGCTCTCCAACGGTCTCCCACATATTTTGTAATACCGCTGTTGATTCTGATATCCGTAACACAGGTGCTTGAGCTACCTATCTCGGAGTCAGATCAATGTATGTGATGTTGTGAAATATTCATTTATTATTAATTTATTTATGGCCGTGTCCCTGGCAGAGTAGAATAGGCCACCCTCACTCTTACCGAGGTGTCGTAAAAGGCGTCTAAGGTAAAGCTGCGTGCATGATCATCAGCACCCAGAGAAGGAAAACTCTGCATTTATATCAAAACCCTCGCCAACCCGTCTGCCAAGCGTAGTGAGTATGGCAATTACCCCTCATGTGATTGAGGGAGGCCCGTGCCCCAGCAGTGGGGACTTAAATGGGCTGATGATGATGATTATAATTTATTTATTGTTATAAATCTCACCTCCTGATAAGTGGAATGCTTTTTAAAAGGCTGGCAGCGCACTTGTGCCTCGTCTGGTGTTGCAGGTGTCCATTGGCGGCGGTAATCGCGTACCATCGGGTGATCCCTTTGCTCATTTGCCACCTATTAGGTGTATAAAATCGTTTCAGAAATAAATTCAGTGGCTATAAATTTTTTGGGCTATTGTATTTAATAGTCACCCCGTTGGTGTAGTGGCTTAAGTACAAGGCCATGATCTTGGGGTCCGATCTTTGGGTCGAACAAAGGTATGTTTCGACTTTTTCGAACATAGCCCGGGATTGTGATCACCAATCCTGCATTAGGTAAGCGTGGTGATTAAGCCTAATCTCATCATAGTAGCGATGACTTGATTTCTACGATGGGCCTTTGCCCTGCAGTGGGACAGTATATAGGCTGGTGCTTTACTTACATTTAATAAACTCGTCCAATTTATCAAAACCTTTACGATTTCGAGGTAGGGTCTAGTTCATTATAATATTCAGATTATCTTACTATGGCCGTATCCACATTCCCGTCAAAGTTATGACAGTAATAGGTCCAAATTGAGCCCCAGCGTGTTCCTGTCAGACATAATAGATGCTTTGGTCAAAAGGGGACAGGTTAAGCAATTTATACGAGCGAAAATATTAGTTTGTTTGACAACGCGTACGACCTAATGATCTAGTGTTTCAGTCTGTTATACTAATTTGTATATCCAAATATATTATCTATAACACAGTGAAATCATTTATTACATTATAATCAATTGTTACCCAAAGCGGATCAATATAGGGTTCCTAAATTTTCCTTAGCATAGTTGATCTTTCAAATGAAAATTTAGGACAGACACCCTTTATTTATCCGGATCACGGAAATGATCATGCAAACGAAAATTTAGGAAACCCTTTATTTATCTAGATCACAGAAATTTTTATGGTTTTCGTGATCATTCAAATGAAAATTTAGGAAACCCTTTATTTATCTGGATCAAGGTTTTTTTTATGATTTCCGTGATCATGCAAATAAAAATTTAGAAAACCCTTTGATATCACGGAATTCATAAAGATTTCCGTAATATATGCAAATTAAATTTTAGGAAACTTTTTAGTTATCTGTTTAAAATAAAAACATTACTTCGAGTTTTAGGTGACTATTTGCTGTATAAAACTTGTCAAGTCTGTTTTTTATTCGCCGGAAAAACGTACGTATTGCTTGATTGGCAACAACTCAAAGACAATAAAATTAGTGTAAGAATTTAATGCAGTTCAATAAATAGGCTTTTTTATTTTCAATTTGTTTGTTGGTTTTAATGAAGGACTGTAGCCTCTTTTTGTGTGAGTAGCTTTACCAATATCAAGTGAAAGTAAAAAAAATAGTCAGCGGTTTTTATAGCGTTTATCGATTTTCAGTTAGTTGAATTCATAAGTTTGATGACTCCATTAAGTCCAAAGTAGATCAGTAATTTATGTGATGTGAAAATGTATTCGACACGCAATAAAAAAGATACAATTCAATTATTATTTTGCTTTTTATGCCACTTCGCCGGTACCGCAATGCACAAAAGATCCCAAAAATGTCTACTAATTTAAAACCTTTGAATTGCATCAGTCGACACGATTCGATAAGTTGACAGAAAAATCATGAGTTATTAAACTGAATGATCAATTTGACAAGGTTTTTATGTTGAGTTTTAAATACCGAACTTTAACAAACTTATACCTTCCTAAAAGGCCGACAACGCATCTCCACTCCCTCTGGTGTGGCTGATGTCCATGGGCGGCGGTGAACACTTACCATCAGGTGACTCGCTTGCTCGTTTGCCTCCCTTTCTCATAAAAAAAAATCATAATATGTCACTTGTTTATGTGGTAGGTGTATCTGTCGCCCATGAACTGAACAAAACTGGAGTCACAAGTACGCTGCCAACCTTTTCCCCAGGATTGGCCCTGAGGTACACTCACTCACTCGGCAAAACATAGCACAGCCGCTACTGCATCCCAGTATCTGTGTGGCCGTGATATAACTCTAGTCGCCAACCAGAGTCTAGAGCCGAACCATTCATTCCGAAACGTCGCTCTTCAATCAAAATTGAGTAACCCTATGTTTATTATATGCGTCTATTCGTTCATTCATTCACTCCCACCCCGCATCCAATGGATTCCGCGACCTTCACCAGATTTCGTCGTTCCACCTTGTGTGGTGCCTCCACGGCTGGACCTTCCTGTACGGTGGCCGTCCCACTCGAGGACCTTTCCGCCCCAACGGCGCGTCCTGTTCTCCTCGCTATGTTCCTGCCCATTGCCACTGTGAGGCATGCATCCTTTGGGCTATGTCTGTACCTTAGTTCTCCTGCGGATCTCATCATTTCTGATACGATCACGCAAGGAGACCCGACGCCATAGCCCTCTCCATTGCTCTCTGAGTGACTTTGAGCCTCCTTAATCGGCACATTGTAAGCGGCCACGTTTTTCGGTTCCGTATGTCATCACTGGCAACACACACGCATCTGAAGACTTTCGTCTTGAGACACCTGCGGTAGGGGGCCGAAAATAGGCTGCGTAGCTTCCCGAACGCTGCCCAGCCGAGTTGGACAGATACTCATGCAGAATACTAAATGTCTCGTTCGCGCCATGTGAGAGATAGATAGATAGATAGATACTCTTTATTGCACAAACAAAACTTAAAAGCTAGGTATACAGAGATACAATGTACAATTTAGGCGGTCTTATCGCAGAATACGAGCCATCGGCGAGAGAAGACGTGTTGGCAGTACGAGCCAATTGTGATACATTCCCTGTGTAGAACTGGTTTCCGACACTATGCGTGATAATACTAAAATTTTGACAGATGCTCTATTTTACTGAACAGGCCTTGACCTCGCTTACTTGCTACTAATCAAAATCACATCTAAGATTCTCGTCTTTCGATATCTAACCATCCCGTCCGTGGACCGATGTCAAAGACACGGCCATTCGTGCGTGACAGCGCGCTTTTTGCGATGCCATCGACTTTTTGTCGATCTCGATTCATAGAATCGAGACTGCCGATTCTTTTTCGATAATGCAGTCGAGCTTACTAGGCTTTATTGCATAGTTCATGTTGGTGACTGCCTCAGTGGCTAGTCGCTCGTTTCGCCGTGGGAGAGCTGTGCTTCGGCATGTATGGGTTGGTTCAACCGGAGTGATACCATTAATATTACGTCTGCACCTGAACTAGGGTAACAAGTAGCCTGTATTTCAGGTGTCAGTGCTCATCCTTGAGTACCATTATCATTGTGTTAACAAATTGAAATAAGTAATGCTAATTAAACAAGCATTTTTTTACAAAAAAAAACAAAAGCTACCTAAGTTTACCTTTACCTCTAAATAAATACATAGTATAGATTAATAGTTAATATATTTTATAGCAATCTCTTGTAATTTATTCTTAAGTAAGTCCCACCTGAACACGAGATGAAATTTTTAAGTGTGTTATTTACTTATAGTATAGATTGATTAACTATATTCTACTTACAACCAGGCCATTATAGTGGTTACTATACAGCCACTATTAAGCCGTCCGGAATCGACAGCTTAACGTTTCATTTCGATTGACATTCAAATGTTATCTAAAGCTTGTCCGATATGTAAAATAGATTCATGACGTGCGTTTAACTTTTCCCAGTAGTCCCGGGGCAATTGAGAATGGTTTATTCGATCAAATTACAGCATCCTGTACATCTCGATTCACTTCTGAGGTACGAGCTATATCCGCTGTACAATGGTCAAATAATAATAGCCGCATTTAGTGTTTATTCCGTCGCATTAGAGTTAAGAACGCAATGGTTGATTCTTTATTGGACTGTACTTGGGGCAAGTGTAAACGTTCTTTGTAAGATCAGAATTGTCTATGTGGAAAATGTCGTTATAATTTGGTTTCTATCCAGTTCCACTCGGCAACAGTTCCATCGACATCATCTGGATGGTTGGCAGTCTTCAACTGTGCGTTTCTCAAGAAATTTTCTGCCTCGTACCACAAAACTATGAAAACTATCGCCTGCGGTATTTTCGGACAAATACGACCTGCAAACCTTCAAGAAAAGAGCGTATTCCTTTTTGAAAAGTCGGCAGCGCACTTGTGACTCCTCTGCTCGTCTGCCCCCTATTCTATAAAAAAAAGTTATGGCATTCTCTTAAGGCGAAGAGTCGGTACTCTTTGCGGTCTTGAACGCTCTTGTGCAGTCACAAAGCGACGCTTATTGCGATTTAATTCTTTAACTACTAAACTCGATCTAATTTTACCAATTGTAGACCCACGACAAACCTGTATACTATTCATTGAATAATCATACACGCTACAATGTTTGGTCCGTTTTTGTACTGGCAACTTTCATTCATGACAAAAGTGGCCGCTTTTGGTGTTAACCAATTTTGCGAGTGCAAAACAAACCAAAAGGTACACAATTATTAAATAAGTATATACAGGTGTGCTGAGTCTCCAAGCAACGGTCAGCAATTAAAAACAGCCAAAAATTCAAATCAAATGGCGTCCCTCGTCTCCAGTGCAGGGTACCTTTCACCTTATTAACCGAACTAGTGGTTGTAGGTACTGTTTTAAGCACCAAGCTAAAGATATAGGTAATGGGGAATTTAACTACACTGAAAATATCAATTAAATTGTTATTAACCTAAAAGGAAATACTTTTTAATGTAATTTAACCCAAATACTATACTCAAATATATTTGAAGAATATCATTAGTAAAATTATTAAATCTCCATGTTAGACCACGTGACTAAAAACACAAGAAAAATGAAATAACGTCACCAGCCATGTCCAAATAGAAAAATCCGAGGCCGTGAGACCATTTTTTATTTTTTTATTTTTTATTAGTCTCACGGCCACGGAAGGTAATGTCAACGAATCTATTTTACGTTGTTCCGTTTCAAGTTTTGCTAATACAAACCTGTAAACACAAAAGCATTAATAACTCAAAAAAAAACGTGCATAAGTTACATTTCGATGATTTTAAATACTTTTTTTTTATAGTTAATTTTGTACAATTTTAATAAATAAATTATATATTTTTTTAAACTCGCCGAGATTCACTGCTAATTGAAACTTATTATACGATTTTTATAGAAAATATAGAAGTTTATAAGGATATACTCAAAATGTAGATACGCAGTGCAATAATGAAAAATATGAGATATTTTCTTAAAATGAGTCAAATGCTCTAATATGCTCATAGATTTGAAAAACCCGGCGATGCATGCTGATCAAACATGAAACCCCGACCGCCAGGCGCATTCTTGTCCGCTGAGCTACCATAGCTCTAATTGCAAAACCTCTGGACCCGCAATTCCACGTCCCACCCGAGTCCAATTACCAGCAATTAACGCTATTTATCCGATTGCCTCGTCCACATTGACCTTCCAACCGTACATCACTGATAGGTATTTAGCCGTTTCCCGGCGCTTAGCATTAGGGATGTTACGATGTCAATGTCGATAGGTTGGCTTTAGAACGACTGCGATTTTGTAGTGACTCTGCCTCGTACCCCATAGGTCGCAGATTTGATCTCCACCCTGGAAAACCTTTATTTATTTAAAACTTTATTGCACAAATTTTTACAACATAGACGAACTTAATTCCAAGAGGTATTATTCCCTACAACTCAACCAATGGGGTCATACAAAAAAATATCGTGTAAGTGTGCGTGTGTGTTGTGGAGCGTTTGTCCCGGTGAGAATCTATAAATTATCTTATGTCAAATAGCAACTTTATAGTGATATGCGCCTTAAGCGTACAAAAAAGGTCAATAAAACGGTTCGTTTTATTAATTGTCTCGAAATTGAACTTGAAATCTTTGCATGAACAACCCGCTCGGGCGTCACACTCTCATCTAAGTTATGTTACCTCCATGTGACTATAAGTATCTGCCTACATGCTATGTTTAAAACATCGACAATCATCATCCTCCTGCCCTTTTCCCAGGTTATCTGGGGTCGGCGCAGTATGTTTTCCTTTTCCATACGTCCCTGCCATTCTTCATCGAATCATCCACCTCTTTTTCCATCATGTCATTCTTTACACAATCCATCCATCTCTTTTTCGTCCTCTGTTCCTCCACCCACTTACGTTTAAACTCATCACTTTTTTGGCAACATGTTCTTCCCCTCTTCTCCTTACATGGCCATACCAGGAAAGACGATTTGCCTTCAATTTATCAAAGATGGGGGCCACTTTCATACTTAAAACATCGACAGTATCGGTAGAAATTTAACCGTTAGTGACAGCAACACTAGCAAATGCGCGTTTATCTTAGCTTCTGTCGATAGAGCGTGCTTAGATACTTATTAGTTGAGCGGTAACTAACTTTTAAGCCGCTTCTAATGAAGATTTTAAGTACGTTATTAAAAAGAGGATAGGTATACAGTGCCTAGTTGTAGAGTGGCAGAGAACATACGCCTTCTAAACAGGAAGTTATACGTTCGAACTCAATTAAATTAAATTATTATTTTTTCTTTTTTATGCTAGAGGTGGACAAACGAGCAAGCGAGTCACCTGATGGAAAGTAATCAACGCCGCCCATGAACATCTGCGAGTACGCGCTACTCTTGAAGGTCCCTAAGTCGTAGCCGTCCAGAAATACTCCGAATTCATTGCACATGTTGATTTACATAGGTCTTATTAATACCAGAGTTCCATAACATGGCCCTGGTAGGGTGTTGCAAAAGCATGCATTTTAATTACATTTTAAGATTCAACAGTCCCAATCTGAGACCTTAAGATTAAGCCTTAAAACTTGCCACGTATCAGAATTTGCACCTTTGTATTTTTCAAATCTCTATGTTTATTTCTAACATTCACTCAGTTTCTATGGAAACACCGATTCAATCTTAAAAGCTAAAACTCATAGAATTATAACAAGACAAGAATGATAGTTTCCTTACTGCTGACACCTCAAATTTGAAGCACAAATTTGGTTTTTCAAGTTGGTACTGCGTACGTAGTATCAACATAAAAATCCTAATTAATGTTATCAGTCACAACATATTTCCCTAAAACATGGGAAATGGTTATTGTAGTAACTGTGCTGTTTTAATAGTAGGCTAATTCTAAGCTAAAACTTGAAAGTAAAAGGTATTTATATTTTTAAGTTAAATGATTATAAAATCATACTACCTTTAACAGAAATTACAATAGGTAGAAATACAAAAAAAAACATGATATACCCAGATATAGGCTATAAAATTAACAATTAATATTCATTTATGAGATTTGAAAAATCCAGAAGTTTGCTAAATTTGTGCTCAAATATTTAAATTCCTTCAGGAAACATTCGGCCTTATCCACGCAATACTGACCCACTCAAATTCGTCCATTTTTTTAATGAAATATGGGGCAGACGAGCAGACATATCAACTGATAGTAAGCGATTACCGCCGCCCATGGACACCTGCCACATCAAAGGAGCCCGCCCGCCCGCTGCTGGCCTTTTTGAATGGGAGTAAACTCTTTTCTTGAAGGTTTGCAGGTCGTATCGGTCCGAAAACACCGCATACGATATTTTATATTGTATTACCTTATTAAATTGTAGTTACATTTAAGCTTTAAATTAAAATCTTAAATAATAAACTTGTGGATGAAGAGCGAGGTATTCCCATCACAAGTATCTTTGATTACTTACCGGGAAGCCTCGTTAACTAATTGTTACGGATGTTTCTGAATAAAGCATATTTTATTTTATTTTTTATTATTATTCATTCCACAGTTTCGCCGTGTAGTCCCCGGCAGAGTAGAATAGGCCACCCTCACTCTTACCGAGGTGTCGTAAAAGGCGACTAAGGTAAAGCTGCTGGCATGATCATCAGCACCCAGAGAAGGAAAACTCTGCATTTATATCAAAACCCTCGCCAACCCGTCTGCCAAGCGTGGCGAGTATGGCAATTACCCCTCATGTGATTGAGGGAGGCCCGTGCCCCAGCAGTGGGGACTTAAATGAGCTGATGATGATGATGATGATTCCACAGTTTTGTCATACGAGGTAGAAAGTTTAGTTTCCATTCGAGTTGTTTAGGGATCCGTAAAGAAAATATCGAATTTACTCATTTAACTGATCTTGAGAGTGACTGTCAATTTGATAGGAATCTAGTTGACTAAATGATTCAAGATAATCAAATGTAAACAAAGTCATTAAAAATAATTGCTCAAATAAATGCAGATTTTATGCATTTTTGCCAAAGGTACTAAAGATATTTCTGTCATAAAATTTTACTGATATTACGACAAGGCCATAAAGTAAACGCCACAAGTGTTGTAAATGAGGACACAAGGTATTTTAATATAGATAAAAAATATTAATGTTTATATTGACACCTTTGAGATGATATAAAAATAATGTGGAAATAATCAATTTATCAAAAAGATAGAAACAGTAATAGTTCCAAACGAGGTTCAAATCAGTATGAAAAATAAACAAGAAGTCAGTACAGGGGTTTAATTTTCTGTCTCCCTGCGGATCTCAAGGGTGCCTTTCTACAAAAAACATCTATGGTCAGCGCAAGGACTCGCGGTAGATTTTTTTTATGTGATAGGTGGCAGACGAGCAGACGGATCACCTGATGGTACGCGATTTCCGCCGCCCATGAACACCCGCGACACCAGTGGAATCACAAGTGTACCGCCAACCTCTACATCCCCCTTCCCCCGTATTGTGCCTCCGGTACCTTCACTCACGCAGTGAAACACAACACAGAGCTGCTTCACGGCGGTTTTCTCTGAGGCAGTGGTATCACTAGGGTCGAGCCGGCCCATTCATGCCGAATCGTGGCTCTCCCACGGTTGGTTAGATAGTAGAGTATTTAAATTATGAATGAAATATGACATAGACTGACTTTCTTTGATTAGAGTATATCAGTTACTTCCCTAACCAAGAACAAAATAACTTTCATACATAATTTATTACTGATGAATGAAATACACTAACATCTACCGCGAGTCCTTGTGTGACTGACCATATCTATACTATTTAAAAAGAGGTAAATTCTATATAGACAGCGACAAGGTTTATAGGTAACCAAAAAGACAAAGCACGTGTGCGATGCATTCGACACTCAGGTCCATTTATTGGTACAATTTGGAACTGACATAGCACCGAAACATAGTGCGAGCGGGCCACATAATTATTCTGTCTGCTACTATAAGGATAGGAGCGTAATACAGCTGCAAATAAATATTATTTAACTGATTATGGCAACATCTTGTATGAACACCAGGTCAGAGATGAACATTGACCTGATTCCGTAGGTACTAAGTAGCTTAATCACTAAATCACACAACAGAGGAATTAAAAATATATACTTAAATACCCGGGGGACGCTAGACCATGATTCATACATTGGGGAGTCTGAAAATGTATAATTGTAATGTGACAAGGTACTATGTGTAAACATCTTTTTGCAGCTGACTATACTTGTTTGATTCTTAGAAAAGGATGACCACTGGATGGCTGTTTGGCCAGAACTCAGATTGCTTCTTTGGCCTTAGGTATAAAATTAGGCTATATTTTTTAGTTTGACTCTTCAAATGGGTTTGTACAAAATTTTATACAAATTTTAGAAAACCTTAAGGTGACGGGTAGGGCACACTAGCGACGCCAATCGATTTTAATTTTTAGCTACTAAACCAGATCTATTTTTAACAATTTCTAGGTTACAACCTCTAGGCAAATACTTATACTATTTATTAAATAACCATGCACAAATGTTGGGTCCGTTTTTGTACGCGAAAAATTGATTCACGCCAAAAGCGGTCACTTTTGGCGTGAATCAATTTTTCGCGTACGCGTTGAATCCAAAATTTGTGCATGGTTATTTAATAAATAGTATAAGTATTTGCCTAGAGGTTGTAACCTCGAAATTGTTAAAAATAGATCTGGTTTAGTAGCTAAAAATTAAAATCGATTGGCGTCGCTAGTGTGCCCTACCCGTCACCTTAAACAAACACAAGTGATCATCACAATAATGTTTGTCCAGGGTGTGGATCCAATCGACGAATTTTTGCGTATAAGCCAGAGTCACTATCAAATGCGCCATCTGGCCCGTCAAAATCTAATTTGTACGTAATGAGCAGTTTTCCGGTAGGTATTTACTAATTTTGAAGTTACTGGCTAGATGGTGTAAGCAGTCTCTATATATTTTAGGAGTTGGATGACATATCCTGTGCTCCCTAATTTAATGGGAAAATGTCCCAGTGCTAGGTTTTTCACGTTTACCTAATATTTCAAAGTAACCATATGGTTGGTTACATGCAAAATATCACTTCATACCAACGTTAGGTAGTAGACCTAAACTAATATAGTTTTTATAAAAAATGTCTACCAATGGCGTTTGGAGATGTTTTTGTTTGCTGCCCGTTTGGGCAAGTAGTCATTAAATATTTTTATTGAATTATAACTTTTTACAAGGAGTTCATGTTTGTTGTTTAATTATTCAAAATAAAAAAAAAACTTTTTGAATAAAACCTCTTTCATTCATGTGTAAATGAAAATGACATATGGCAACACTTTAAATGCCGCGACCAAACCGCTGTAATTTTTATGCGGGATAGCGCCATCTGTTATCACTTTAGAGAAACCGATTGACTAATGTCATTGGAAACTCCTCATTAGATATTAGAGTCCGCGCCACCAAAGGAGTCTGTGAAAAGCGTGCCTTAATCGCTATCTACATAGAAATTTGAGTTTTATACTCGTACTCATAGATACAATGAATCTCGAATTTAATTCCGTGTTTTTCCGCAGGACCTCTTTCGTGGCGCGGAATCTATATATCGCATTAGGGCGGCACGCTGCTTCGCGTTGCGGCAAAGTTGGCCGCGACGCGGCGCGACGTGATACTGTAGCACGGTCTTTACCTTAGGGTAATAAGGATGCTATAAACATCTTTACTTACTTCCTGTCATATTATTATTATCTTCAAAATAAAGATAAGGAGACTATAAAGTTTTAATAATCACAAAGATTTGTTTCGGAAATATGAGAATACGCAATGGGACTGGTTGGAAATAAACTTTAAGTACCATGTTATAAAAAGGGAACTTTCGTGGGAATGTTTTGTTCAAATCGTTCCACGACAAAGCTGGTTTTGCTGATGCCAAAATTGGAACTATATGCGGTTTTCTTAGAGAGCTATGAGAAGTTAAATAGTGACACATCAGTGATACTTTTGACATTTGCCTTTAGATGGCCTGTTGGTCCAGAGGTTTAAGTGTGATCTCGGGGTCTTGGGTTCGATTTCTGGGTCGAGCAAAAAGTATGTTACGAATTTTTCGAACATAGCCCGGGTTTGTGATCACTAATCTGCATTTGGCAAGTGTGGTGATTAAGCCTAATCCCACCTTTGCCCTGCAGTGAGACATATAATATATAGTATATAGGCTGATACTTTAGAGCGAGTGAAAATATTTTTTGTAGGACTTTGCTGAAAATAGCGATGACAAAATTCGTATCGGGGGTAACATCGCTGGACGCAGCTAGTTAAGCATATTTTTATGCGGCAAACTAGCACACAGATCACCTTAAGCGATTGCCGCCGCGCAACCAGGGGAGACACTAATGTGCTGCTTACCTTTAACTTGACTCCGGATGGTTCATCCAGTACTAATCAAGTTATTACTCATAGTAGCCACTTTTTAAAATCATGCTAGAGATGATTGTGACATGAATGGTGTAAGTAAAATAAGCTTGAAAAATCCATGGAACTAGGAAACGCGTGCTTTAAACGGAATGTGCAATTTTCGGAAAAAAACGTCACAGTGTGTGAAAGAGATCCAACCGACCCTGACGCAGCTTTAATGCATCTCTATACGGGTGCGGTAGAGAAAGAATGTCACCCAGCACGTCACCCACTGCTAACGACTTCACGCGGTTTTTTAAGTATGGCTTTCTATGAAAAGGCTCAGTCTGGTTAGGTTAGGAAAAATCACTAATCCTTTTTTATTTCAAATGTCTTTTATTTTTTTAATTATTGTCTTAATTTCATTAAAATCAACGAAAATTTGTTGGCAGCGCCACTGGACCGAAAAAAGGCCTTAAAATCTTTCCAGATTAAAAACTATAAAACTTTTTCACCTTTTCTTTTTTCCAAATGAATCTTCATTACTTAGCCTTTCACGCATTAAATAATCAGATGAAAATCGTAGTGTAGCGTGAAAAAATTGTGACTGCTTATAGTGAGGATATCGGAAAGGGAGGTTTAAAGTTTGGCAGCGTACTTGTCACTCCTCGGGCGGCGGCAATTGCTTACCATCAGGTGATCTGTCTAATCGTCTGCCACCTATTACTTAAAAAAATATGAGTATGTTCTCGTAGGTAACTTAACTAACTAGGTTGGCGCAGCGACCCAAAGTGAGCCATGGCCTCCGATAATAAGAGGCTCCATCTAGGTTGCTCCTGCGCCACCGCCTGCCAGTCATCGCGCATATCCTTTTCGACCTCGTCTCTCCAACGGTACCTTGGACGGCCAACTGGCATCGTATCTTCTCGTAAGTACAATTTATATTTTTACTTCCCCACGCGCTATCGTGCACCAGCGGCTAAAATGCGAAACGGGACGTTCTTTTGTTATTTTATTTATCAAAACTTGTTGAGGTCAACGGCTGTTCATTCACATCTTGCTTATTTTATTTGTTACACGTGTTTATGGACGATAAAGAATGTTTAAGATGTCATTGTATTCCGGCATAGTTTGAATGAGGGAACTGTAGTGATCTGTAGGTGGTTGGTTATTAAGCTATTATAATCAGTGTAACATTAAGTACCTGTCATTTAGATTATTTATCTTTCTGTTTTTTTTAACTTTAGCTAATTTTTTTAGTTTTAGCTTATTGTTCGAGTTCTTCTAACTGCCAAAAAACAAAAAAAGTGCTAACAATTTCAACTTGTTGTCCAATGTACAACAATGGACGAGAAATCGGAAAAAAAGGATACAAAGCTAGATAATTTAAAGGAGTAGTTAAAAAGTAATTGGTGTATACATAATAGTGGATGTTGTTAAGTGTGTGCGTGTGTGTGTGAGCGTGCGTGTTTCTGTGAGCATGTATTGTGTATTGTGAATTAGCATGTCAAGTATTAGGGAACAATTTCTTCTTTTATAAAAATGTCCCATAATCGACACAATTAATACAAATCTTAGAAAAGTTATTTACGGGATTTCTACCATGTACCTTATTTTTGAGTATCCGATATTTCGGCACTGTTGCAAGCGCCATGGTCACGGTGTGACTGAAGTTTTTGCGGGTCAGTTTTAAATGTAATAACCGTAAAACTAAACGAATTGTCATTTCGCGGCCAGATATTGTGAATATTGTGTGTCGATAACAGGTGCGGGAAAATAGTGAGTTAGTGAACAGTGGTACCGCAAGTGCGCGTAGTAAAAGACTGCGAAGGAGGGTAGACCGTTTTTTGTCTCTCACGAACAAAAACTTCAGTTACTCCGTGACCACGGCGCTAGCAACAGTGCCCAAATATCGTAAACTCAAAAATGAGGTACATGGTAGAAATCCCGTAAATAACTATTCAAATGTTAGTGACCATGAAAGCTTAGAATTTAGAATAGTTTATTTCGTAATCATAGGTACAACAATAAGGCGTTACATTTAAATAAATAGGTATCACTATGATTTACCATTTAGGCATACGGATACAGGTAGGTATTTAAAATTTACAATGTTTTTACTATTCCAATTACATCTCGTTCTTATTGCAAATACTAAATTATTAAATATATAAAATTGTTTCTAAATAATTAATTCTACAAACATATTTTAATATTTTTTATAGAAATTTATTTCACATGTCATGATCAAAATATTCGTCCAGTCTATAATAAGTAGTAAAAATATAATTAAGGAATTTCTTAATCTTTTTTCATCCAGGTCTAGTATAGATTTTGGTAGTTTATTAAATAATTGCGGTGCCATACAAATAAAGCTCTTTTTAATTAAAGCAGTTTTGCAAATTATTTTTTCTATTATAGGTTTGCGGGGACGGAGACCAGAAGTTGTTACTGGCTCCATCATTTAAAATTTATCTGGATTTTAAAACAATATAGTACAAATAACCTTCAAGAGAATAGCGTACTCCTTTGTAAGAATGGCCGGCAACACATTAGTGATCTCTCTGATTTCGTGGATGTTTACGGGCGGCGAAGATTACTTTCCATCAGGTGGCTCGCTTGCTAGTTTGTTGCCATCTAGCATAAAAGAAAGAAAATTATACCGCTGCGTCACCTTAACTACCCTGTTTGCGCAGTGGCTAGCGGGTTGATGACGATGTGATACTCGTAGTTGGCAGACGAGCAGACGGATCACCTGATGGTAAGCGATTGCCACTGCCCATGGACACTCGCGATACCAGTGGGGTCACAAGTGCGCTGTCAATCTTTAAACCTTCCTTTGATCCGGATTGGGCGCTCGGTTGACGTCATGCCAAGTTAGTCCACTTATGTATTCTATCGGCAGATAGGACATTAGAGTACAATTAGATAGTTACAACTTTTGTACTGTGATAATTCTCACAACGCAACAACATCTCATACGTTAACCTGATTCCGTACTAAGTAGCTTAAGCGCTTTTGTTACAGATATCATACATATATTACACCCAGACACCGAACAAACATAAGTGTTCATCGCACGAATGTTTGTCCAGGGTGGGAATCGAACCCACGACCTTTGGCGTAAGAGGCAGGGTCACTACCGATTGCGCCATCCGGTCAGTCAAAACGAAAATCAAAAAAAAATGTCATCATCATCATCATCATCAGCCCATTTAAGTCCCCACTGCTGGGGCACGAGCCTCCCTCAATCACATGAGGGGTAGTTGCCATACTCACCACGCTTGGCAGACGGGTTGGCGAGGGTTTTGATATGAATGCAGAGTTTTCCTTCTCTGGGTGCTGATGATTATGCCAGCAGCTTTACCTTAGTCGCCTTTTCCGACACCTCGGTAGGAGTGAGGGTGGCCTATTCTACTCTGCCGGGCACGGCCTAAAAAAATGTCCTGGTCTCCAACTAAGGTTTTCCCTTGTAGGTACCACATGAATAAATGATTCATGTAGCTTGTTCTACGAAAACCAGAAATAATGACGATACCACAAACATCCAGACCCAAATATGCTTCATCAACTAACATTTGTATTGGTGCGGGAATCGAACCGGCGGCCCTTGCGTCTCAACCGGCGCAGAAACCACTGCGCTAAACGGGTCGCCAAATACAATTGTGAACTTAGATTTTGAACCATAGGAGAGTCATGCTTCGGCATGAATGGGTCGGCTCGACCGAAGTGATATCACGGCCTCACAGGAAACCTGCGTGAAGCAGCACTGTGCTGTGTTTCGCTGCGTGAGAGAGTCCATGGGCAGTGGCAATCGCTTACCGTCAGGTTATCCGTCTGCTCGTCTGCCACAAAAAAAAATTGATAGTCGTTTTAAAATGCTTATCTAAACATTACATTCCTGTTGCGTACGGCTAAGGAATGGAACTCTCTGTCGGAAGATGTGTTCCCTGAACGATATGTTCTGGACACATTTAAAAGAAAAGATTGAATAGGCTGTTACTAGACAGACATGATCCATCGTCAGCCACGTCATCACTAACCATCAGGTGAGATTGTGGCCAAATGTCTGACAATTCGCAGTTACGCCGTGTGATCCCCGGCAGAGTAGAATAGGCCACCCTCACTCTTACCGAGGTGTCGTAAAAGGCGACTAAGGTAAAGCTGCTAGCATGATCATCAGCACCCAGAGAAGGAAACTCTGCATTTATATCAAAACCCTCGCCAACTCGTCTGCAAAGCGTGGTGAGTATGGCAATTACCCCTCATGTGATTGAGGGAGGCCCGTGCCCCAGCAGTGGGGACTTAAATGGCCTGATGATGATGATGATGATGTCTGACAATTCTAATTATTTTTTTTAAAGAAATCTTTATTTTAAGCCTTATATTGAATTCCTCTCATTGCGCCTGTACTGTCACGTTTTCTGGTTCATTCAAAAGAGATTTTACTCTATTGATTCCTCCGTTTTTATTTCGTCAAGTTTTTGAATCGCGGAATGCACGAAATATTTCGCCGTTTTTTATTAGTTTAAGATGCTCTAGATTGAGATACGTTTATAAAAACTTGTATAACGTTTAAATACGCTTCAGTGATTTAGAAATAGTTCAATTACGCATTTGGTAGTCACTGCCTCACGCTCCAAAGGTTTCCAATTCGATACCCACTCCAGAAAAGTGTAAAGATTAATAACTAACTCAACCAATAGAACCTCTATAGAAGATTCCCGGTTTTGAAAACCAATCGACATTTTTTCTGTTTCTAATACCCGGATACATAACTACATGACAAAATGTACATTTTATAACTAGATTTCTGCCGTCCGCTAAATATAACGATAAAAGAACGAACGATCGGCAGATTTATATAATTAACTTACAAAAGTTTATATTTAAGATACGTTTTAAAAGTTAAAGTAACCGAATTGAGAAACCATAAAGATTCTAAAACATATAATAATATCCACCAACCGATTACGGCTATGGCGGCCAATCTCAACGATCAGCCACGTACGCAGCATATATTATAGTGCTCGAGTGTGTGCGCAAACACAAGTGCACACTCTATTCTATTCCATTACACTCGTATTCCGATGGGACACCAGCATGACCGGAGAGGGATTGGGCGCAGGACCACCGGCTTAACGTGCTTTCCGAGGCACGGGGGTACAAGACCGCCAACTTCTTGACTCCGGGCTGACACTAAGAATTTCTTACCGAAAACTTAGGTATCTACAAATTTTTTGGCCCGACCCGGGGATCGAACCCGGGACCTCTTGCGCAGCCTTCGCTTCAAAGCGCGACCCATTAACCATTGCGCCAGCGAGGCAGCGAAAATATATATAAAGCGCAACGGAACGCTTCGCGTTCTTTTTTTTCTTCCTCAAAATGTCAAAAACCTGCTTTAATTGAAAAACTCCATCATCCCCAAAAATAGCCCTGATCAGTCAGTGAGTTAGTCAGTGTTCATTTAGCTTTATATATTATAGGTGGTAGACGAGCAGACGGATCACCTGATGGTAAGCGATTGCCGCCGCCCATGGAGACCCACGACACCTGTGGAGTGCGCTGCCAACATTTAAACCCTCCCTTCCCCCGGATTAAGCCTCCGGTACCCTCACTCACGCAACGAAACACAGCACAGTGCTGTTTCACGCCAGTTTTCTGTGATTAGATAACTGATTCAACTTCGTTCTTTAATCCATATGATTGATATAAGTGAAAAAATTACCATTTGCCAATCTATAGCCGGATTTCCCCAAATAACCTTAGCGGTTCTAGGAATCACAAGGCAATTTATGCGCCGAGAACCCAATTTAGCAGAATTCCCGTTCAAGTGGTAATTACAGGCCTATTGCCAACATTATTCGACTAAGCGAACTCCATTTTGATTTTAACCCTCACTTTATCGCGTGGGAATGCTCGCCGTTATCTGTAAATAAATGAATATTTATTGCAATTGGGTCGTTCCTCTTTTTGATCGACAATGAGCCTGTCCTCAGCAACTTGTGAAGTAATTAATTATATAAAAAAATATGCGTTACTCCATCAAGATATTCCTAATTTACCATAATAATGACATTGTTTTATCACCTCGTAAGAACTTTAGCATAGTAGTCTGTTAATTTTGATATATTTTTATGTGATATGTGGCAGACGAGCAGACGAATCACTTGATGGTAAGCGATTGCCGCCGTCCATGGACGGACACCCGCGACACCAGTTGCAGTAGAGTCACAAGTGCGCTTTGATAATTGTATTTTTTTCTTTTCCCAATTGAAACTCTGTAACATCATCAATACTTGAAAAGAGTAGGTAACTACTTACTGAGTTTCCTTGCTGGTGTCTTCTCAGTAGAAATCGACATTCCGAACAAGCGGTAAATGATAATGAGAACCACATTAAATCTGTGATATGTAACCTATTTTGACATTCATAAGTGTGATTCTACTAATATTAATTATGTAAAAAAATATATAAAGTGGCGCTAATTTCGGGGACATGATGGAGGTGTTCATTTCAATCAAAAAGTATTCTTTATCTATAATAGTCCACCTGTAAAATAGTACATTAACGAATATTTAGGACATACTATTTATCATTTGTAGTCTGTTCTATAAAAGCTAAATCTTGATTTGTAAGTTTGGCTCATTGTCGATTAAAAAAGATGAACGACCCAAATAATTTAAATCTATTACAAAAAAAATAGGCTTACATATTAGTACGTATATTTGACGATTTTCCTGATCTAGGATGACCTGTGTTCAGGCTTCAAAATAGGTCCTAAAATAATATTGGTAAAAACAATAAATTACATCATAAATTTATTACTACTCCACGCTATGAATTAGGTATTTTAAGTAATAGTTACTTTGGATCAAAAAGACTTAACTAACCATCAATTCCAGTTATAAATAAACATAGCATTTTAATACTATCTATTTTATTTTCATAAAGGAGTAAATTCTACAGACAGCGGCAACGCTTATCGGTAATCCGAAAACACGAGACGCTTGCGCGACGTAATCCACACCTAGCGCTATCTATTGGTTTAAAGTGGAACTATGGTCCCAAAACGCAGTGATTGATATAATTTTTTATTGTTGCAATAATTATGGCATTACAAAATATGCAGGTGTTAAATTTTATAAAGTTCTCACAATTACCTGTTTAGTCATACAATAGTCTTTTATTTTGTAAATATTACATACTATTCTTTGACATGCAATTCAAATGTACAAAATAAATAGGGTCTGGAGTCTTCCAGTGGGAAAAAATCATGCGCATTCGAAATACCCCGAACGAAATCATTAAATAGATACTCGTAATTGAAACTTTTTAATTTGCTGTATGAATAAAAGTTACTTCAGACTTGACTGGTACGACTTAAAATAGGCAGATGAGCGGACGTATCACCTGATGGTAAGTGATTACCACCACATATCAAAAGAGTCACAAGTGCGCTGCCGGCCTTTTTTAAAATGAGTATGCTCTTAGTTTTTTTAGATATACGCGTTGCATTATAACTATAATTAATCAAGACGGGAATTAACACGATATTTATTATGTGATACAACATTGTGTCCGCCAGTCTGCTCGTGACCACGGCTGCTGTAACGTAGCCAAAACATGGGCAAAATATGTGAGTACACAATGTTGTATCACAGAATAAATATCGTGTACACAAAATATATGAGTACACAATGTTGTATCACATAATAAAATTCCCGTCTTGATTAATTATGAGTATGCTCTTTTCTTGAAAGTTTGCAGGTCGTATCGATTCGGAAACACCGCAGGGGATAATTTTTAACTCGTCACCCGAAATCGGCTTCTAATGTGCATCGTAATTTTTGAAATTGTATTTAAAATGTATTCTAATGCCACTCATTTTAGAGCGCGTATTACTCGAGCGAGATTCTTACCTAGCCGTAACTCAGTCTCGACTAGCACGGTAGGTAAAGATTTAAGCGTTACTTGTATAACGCCAACTTAACTATTTCTTTCTTTCTTTGATGCTTCTGTTTGAATTATATTACTGGGTTGGCATAATATTTAAATCATACTTCTATTAAAATGTTGTATAATAATATTATTGTACAATTCCTACTAAAATACATGTTAAGTGATGTAATTAATATGTAAAGTGAATAATTTTAAGTAGTGGTAGCGTATAATATTTACTTTAGATATTATGGTATTCATATTGTTATTACTATTTTTGAGAAATAAATTCATTCATTCATTCATTGTAATGTGGGCTCACCTTTAGCCTACCATCAGGCTCAGCTGAGCCAATGTACTGTGCTACTATAAAAAAATAAAACGATTCCCATGGTCCCCGAGACCCCACGTGCGTTTACAGGTTGAAATCGTGTGTCCACCTAAATTTGTTCCGCACTACAAACATCAAGTCATCGTGGAATTCGACCAATAAGATGGCGTCGCTTTTTTTTTCTAACGTACAAAGCCAAGGCAACTCTTATAAAGAAGGCTTATTACAATTTCGATTAGATATAATTTAAAATAACTGGTTTTTAGAGAGGACAATGCAAGTTCGTATTTCTAATAGTGGGTTGGATGAAAAAACTCGGTCAAGTAAGAATCGGACTCACGCACGGGAGGTTCCGCATTATCATCATCATCTGAGCGTTTTGTACCAGGTTGCGTCCCAAGCTGTCGCTCCGCAGCTCGAGGTCCGCTTTCCTGCTTCTACTCCTCTACTTATCACGATATTGTGCATCCAATGTAGTTAATTTATTGGCACGCATGTTATCCCTTACGATATCAAGCCACACCTTTTTAGGATCTACCCCTTCTGCCAGGAGCCCGGGTGGTGCCATGGCCAGACATTTGTTTGCCACGTAGCTGTCTGATTTTCGCAGGACATGGCCGACCCAAAAACATCACATCATATACATCACATACTGATGTACAACATCACACATTGATCTGACTCCGAGACAGGTAACTCAAGCACCTGTGTTACGGATATCAGAATCAACAGTGGGATTACAAATATATACATATAATATACTTTTTTTTTGTAAATACATACTTATAATACATAGGAAACACCCAGACCTATACAAACAGACATGTTCATGCACACAAATGTTTGTACTGTGCGGGGATCGAACCCGCAACCCTTGGACCAAAGGCAACGTTCATTACCATTGTTCCAAACGGGTCGTCAAAAAACGTAAAAACGTAAAAAGACGACTCTACAGCAGTTTCTCTGCTATGTGACAGACATGAAGGCTTCCACGCATGCGAAAGGTTCCGCATCTATTAGTAGTTAATACCTACAAAAGAAACAGCTATTACATACTTAAATTTACATTTTTATTTGATATTTTTCATGGACCGCGAGTTTTCACTTCTTACCAAATTATGTGATTCAATAGTTTTTGCTAAAAAGAGTATAACTTTTTATTGCATTGACTTAGAAATTTCATTTTTTTCACCGATCCAGAGGATAGTTCAAAAAAATGATACAACGAATTCCTGAGAGAAATATCTTGACGAACGTACAGCAAAAATAAGGCAAGTATCCTTATACACTGCGATTTATTGAATACCGGAGAAACTTCTCAAAAGCATCATACTAATGAAAACAAATATGTTTATCCAAGGAACATAGGATCAAAACTTAAAAAAAATCGCCCTCCTATACAAATAGCATCAATTAGATGACCGCTTTAGTATGGAGAGGTGATTTTTTTTTGAGATTCGACCTTATGTTCCTGGGGAAAATTGTTTATTGTCAGTAGTATAATGCCTTCGAGAAGTTTCTCGGGTAGTCTAAGAGATGTAGGTGAGGGTCCCTTTTTATTCTTCTAATATGCGGAATCCTAAACATAGGGCAATTACTTACAACTTTGAATATTTGACTATTACCGTTTACCATGTGTTAGTAAATAGTACTATTAAGCGAATAAAAACTACTATTTTGATTAAGTAATTTTTAAATAGGTAGTTACGCTAAGTTAGTTATTGAATAAATAAATGAAACTTTTACAATTTTTTTAGGCTAATACCGGCAAGTAGGCTATCTTTATGGAGGCAAAAGTATACCTATTAAAACACTGTCATAGGCAGAGATAAATATTATTAAGCTAGAAAAGTCACAAAAAAACAAATTCAATATTCTTTTATCACACATACTTAGAATTAAATACAAATAAGGTGGGTGTTTTCTATGAATTATTAGCATGTAAGTATTTACAAAGATAAAGATAAAGATAAAGATATATTTATTTGTTCAAACATGTGTACAAAAGGATGTTACATACATAAAAGGTTTCAAAAGAAAAGTATAACATGTATACAAGTATACTCGTACCTATTCGTAATTTTGCTGTTGGTTCTGATATCCGTGATACAGGTGCTTGAGTTAGCTACATATCTCGGAGTCAGATCAATGTATGTGATGTTTTGAATATTATTAAAAAAAGAACTTAAAAATTCAGATTATAAAGATTATGTACAAAGTAGTGCTGTTATAGGACTGATCTGTGTGGAGAACATTGGGGGAGGCCTATGTCCATCAGTGGACATCTATTGGCTGAAATGATGATGATGATGATGATGAGTGCTGTTACTACATTCTCCTCATCTTAAAGTATGTTTCCCATTTGCATCCAAAGCTGTCGCCCTGGAGCTCGGAGTACGCTTAGACCATGATTCAGGATTTGGGGAGTCTTCTAATTACAATAAAGCGACTACCGTCTGACCTTCGCAACCCTTTTGACAGTGAAACCAGTCCAACTGAATCATGATTACACGTTTCAGAAACTATCCGAAACGTGCAGGTCCTCACGATGTTTTCCCTCACCGCCGGTTTTGTTAAAACATGTATTATTGTATTCTTACAAAAGGTTTTATTCAAATTTATCTACATTTGCTGAATAGTTTCAAAATGGCTAAAACAAAGTAATTAAAAATTTATAGGTTGATCAAATACTACAGAAAGTCGTTATACTTATAATTACATATCATTAATGGCTCATAATCTTTATTGCTATCTACTCGATTTTTTTACTTCTTTGAAAGTATCTTACTTTCAATAGTATGTTGTATCAATGAACAAGACTATTCTTTTATCAATAACATGTACTTTCTTAATTGGTTTATAATTGTTCTTTTATTGAATAATTTCACTTTATCTTTTTGTCTCTTGATTAAAAATTAAGGGCAAAATGTTTTTATAGCTTTTTTGTCGTATTTTTACTTCAGTATCATTTACTATTTTTTAGCCATTTTATTTTGGTGAACTGAGCAGTTTTCGCCTTCTCTATTAACGTTCTGAGGATATTCAAAATGAAGTATGGAAAATATTTTGAGTACCATTTTGTTATCTTGGATAAAACTAGCGGCACAGCATACAAATGAGACCTTAACAAGAGTTTGAAATATTATCCTCACTATACAAAACTATTGCTCTGTCTCTTTCACATGCACCACAATGAAAGGGATAAAGTTTTTCAAACTTATGGTAAGGGTACTGTTTCTTTTTTTATGGAAAAAGCAATAATTATACAACGTGTGTAAATGACCAATAATACTTAAGGGTGTGAAAATATACGTGTAAATCATCTGAGCAAAAAAAAATCAGCTGTTCCATACATTATTGGCGCGCTGATTCTATTTAGTATGGAACAGCTGTTTTTTTTTGCTCAGATGATGCTCATATTTTGGCAGTGAGGTCTTTACACGGTATATGTTCACACTATTAAATACATATTATTGCTAAATTTTTACACGTTGTGTACTGTGGTGGGAGAGCCACGATTCGGTATGAATGGGCCAGCTCGACCGGAGTGATACCACGGCCTCGCAGAAAAGCGGCGTAAAGCAACTTTGTTTGTTTTTTTTTTATATGAGAGGCGGCAGACGAGTAGACGGATCACCTGATGGTAAGCAATTCCGCCGCCCATTGACACCCGCAACACCAGTGGAGTCACAAGTGCGCTGCCAACCTTTTCCCCTTTTTGTGCTGTGTTTCGCTGCGTGAGTGAGGATACCGGAGGCCCTATCCTGGGGAAAGGGGGGCAGCGCACTTGTGACTCTACTGGTGACGCGGATGTGTATGGGCGGCGGTAATCGTTTACCATCATGGAGATCCGTCTGCTCGTCTGCCACCTATCACATAAAAAAAATGAGATGCAGAAATCAAAATATCCCACACTTCATCTGATGTGAACAGCGCTTTATCCCGTCAAACGCACTTTACGGCCTGAGAAATCAAAGAATGATGTCTCGCATCCAATGCTTAGTTTACGAGCTCTTTCCCTTTATCTCCCGAGGGACGAATGGCAATGGACGTGGGGAATTAAATTAATTTGAGCCAGTGTATGGAGAACGTTATGGGCGAATAATCGTTGTTTATTGGTGCGGGATCTGGCCTGACTTGGGAGGTAGGGCGCCATGTTGCTTAAGAGCGAATGTTTGATACATTTCATCTGAACGTTCTGTTAGGTCTATACTTAAATCAATAGTAGTTCTAATACCGTAATCTCACGGTCCTGGGTTAGATTCCCGGGTCGAGTAAAAAGTATTTTTTGAATTTTTCGAACATAGCTCAGGTTTGTAAACAACAATTCGTATTCCGTGATTAAGTCTCATCATCATCAGCCCATTTAAGTCCCCACTGCTGGGGCACGGGCCTCCCTCAATCACGTGAGGGGTAATTGCCCTACTCACCACGCTTGGCAGACTTGGCGAGGGTTTTGATATAAATGCAGAGTTTTCCTTCCCTGGGTGCTGATGATCATGCCAGCAGCTTTACCTTAGTCGCCTTTTACGACACTTCAGTAAGAGTGAGGGTGGCCTATTCTACTCTGCCGGGGACCACACGGCTAATTTTTATAAGTCTAATCCAATCTTAGTAGCAAACACATGACTTCTAACATAAACATAAAACACACATAACATGACACATGATGATGGCGTAGCATGATTTCTATGATGGAGGCCGTTGCCCTGCAGTGGGACAACCCACCACCTCCCATGGCCATACCAACACATGGTTAAACTGGCCTAATCGTGGGAGATGTGCGTGGATATCGCGTGTCCTTGGGACTCTTGCACTCCACCGCGCATAATTCTTGATTCCCTCATCATTCATCATCATTATTTCAGCCAATGGACGTCCACTGCTGGACATAGGCCTCCTCCAATGTTCTTCACATAGATCGGTCCTGTGCCTCCCGCATCCAATGGATTCCCGCGATCTTCACCAGATCGTCGGTCCACCTTGTTGTGTTGACTCCCTACAAATTATTTATTTATGTCCTTGTCACTAAGTGGGACTGTAACTAAGCTGATACTGATGTATTTAATACGTTTCCCAATTTATATTATGGTCGAGCGATGGTATAACTCATCGGACAAAAGCATGCGATGTCTGAACGGGATCGTAGGTTCGAATCCAAATGTACACATCTGGATTACTTTTTTTTATTTCACATCACATACATGTAATGAAATTCCAGTGTCCGCCTTTCATGTGATTTTTTCCGTAATTTTGAACGTACGAATATTGTACGTTGATGTCATTTGTACTAGGGCTTTTGCTATAAATATTGTACGTTGATGTCTTTTGCACTAGATTTTGTGCTACGATTATTGTACGTTGATGTCTTTTATACTAGGGCTTTGCTACGAGTATTGTACGTTGATGTCTTTTGTACTAGATTTTGTGCTACGATTATTGTACGTTGATGTCTTTTATACTAGGGCTTTTGCTACGAGTATTGTACGTTGATGTCTTTTGTACTAGATTTTGTGCTACGATTATTGTACGTTGATGTCTTTTATACTAGGGCTTTTGCTACGAGTATTGTACGTTGATGTCTTTTGTACTAGGGTTTGTGCTACGAATATTGTACGTTGATGTCTTTTGTACTAGATTTTGTGCTACGAATATTGTACGTTGATGTCTTTTGTATTCGATTTTGTGCTACGAATATTTTACGTTGATGTCTTTTGTATTAGATTTTGTGCTACGAATATCTTACGTTGATGTCTTTTGTACTAGATTTTGTGCTACAAATATTGTACGTTGATGTCTTTTATATTAGATTTTGTGCTACGATTATTGTACGTTGATGTCTTTGTACTAGATTTTGTGCTACGAATATTGTACGTTGATGTCTTTTGTACTAGAGTTTGTATTAGGTGCGCTGACGCCTCGCTTGCGCAAAGCTTAGTAGGTTGCACTTAAGCAGGTTCGATTCCCGGGTAAGAATGAAACAAAATTCGTAGTTACTTGTGTTCTTTCTTTAATAAGTTATCAGAGGTAGTTTTATTGTTCCTTTCTAATTATGTTACCCTAATCTCATTAAAATTTGAAAGTTAGCTAATAAAAAATGAACTAGTGTCTGCGCATACATCATCATCATCATCAGCCCATTTAAGTCCCCACTGCTCGGGCACGGGCCTCCCTCAATCACATGAGGGGTGATTGCCATACTCGCCACGCTTGGCAGACGGGTTGGCGAGGGTTTAGATATAAATGCAGAGTTTTCCTTCTCTGGGTGCTGATGATCATGCCAGCAGCTTTACCTTATTCGCCTTTTACGACACCTCGGTAAGAGCGAGGGTGGCCTATTCTACTCTGCCGGGGACCACACGGCCAATACACTTCTGCGCATACACTTGTGAACTATTTGATCACGTGGTTGCCGAAACCAATTTCGATGATTATAGAAATTGTTTTATATAACTGAAATCAGTAGGAATACACGCTATCAGTACTATGTTATTAGTATTCCCAAGATTATACTGTTGTACCCTCGCATTAAAAGCAATAAAGTTTGTTAGGAGTTTATGTCAACTCCCGCGCAATTGAAACGTCTGCGCCTGAGTTATTGTTTTATTTACCGGCGACGGGCGCTCGGCGTCTCAGCGACTGATCCAGCCTATGCCTGATTGATTTAATATGAACATTGAGTATTGATGGCCCATAAACATGGCTAGATTAAACAATGTAAATGATAGGTCATTATAAATAAATAGATAAATATTGCACAACATCACATACATTGTTCTGACTCCGAGATAGGTAGCTCAAGCACCTGTGTTACGGATATCAGAATCAACAGTGGGATTACAAATATATGAATATAATACTTTTCTTTTGTAAATACATATTTACAATACATAGCAAACACCCAGACCAATACAAACAAACATGTTCATGCACACAAATGTTTGTACTGTGCGTGGATCGAACCCGCAACCCTTGTATCAGAGGCAGCGTTCACTACCACTGTTCCAATCGGGTCGTCATTAATTGACTTATCATCATCAGAGGTCGGAGTTATATTCCATGCAGTGAAAGTATGAAGTGGATATGCCTCAAATCTCAAGATTAATATTAAAGAGCTGAAAAAAATTTCGTGATTAGTGGAATAATAATAATGTAGTTAGTTTTGATATAAAAATTATAAATATTTCCTAGACCATAGAAGGATCAGGCACAATTTCGAACATTACAAAGTGATATGGGGGAATGGGGAACGGTCTATACTCGCACTCCGAGTGCGAGTATAGACGCAAATAGTGTGCGAGCGAGAAGTGAATAGATGCGCCGCCATTTCTGATCCCATTCTTTATCCGCACAGGTTGTAACATCATTTTACTTACAAAAGCTATGTTGGCTGTCGCACAAAAACCTTATTAAGTAATTATGCATTTATAGAAAAATTATGCTTACGTCAAGTGTCGTATAAGTCAAAAACTGAGGTATTTTTACTGCATTAAATAAGCAGTTATTATCGATTCTGTCCTATAAGAAACAGGTTACTTTGCAATAAGTAATGTTTGTCACATCGTAAGTGCTCTTGTCGTCTTTGTGATAGATGCGATTGCGATAGCGAATGTTAAAGAAGCAATAATTTATTAATATAAGGATGTTTGTGAAGATATTGTCATACAAGTCTCTTGTTTTGCATGAAGATGGCTCGTAGCAAGACGCTTCGGTGACCATACTGTGGCGTTCACTGGCACCTGATCACATTTTTACGACAAAAAAATGACTTCAGCTTACCCGTACTTAGCAGGTAAAATATACTATTTATCTACGAATTGTGGAAAGCATTTTGTATGTAAATGTGATGGGCAGAGTAATTTTGCTTAATCAAAATAATAAACCATTTAAAAATAGAGTTTTTGACCATGTAAACCTGTTTTTTTTATAAAGTGACATAGTTTGTCATTCAACCCAAACCCAAAGGTTGTCTGGAAGAAATCGCTACAAGCGATAAGACCGCCTTATTGGGAAATAAACTCTTTTTGGGCAATAAAGATCTATCTATCTATCTATAGTATGTATTGGCTCTCCTCAGCCTGATGGTAACCAAGAGAAGAGCCCACGTTGCACGCGATGTCAAGGCATCATCCCCGTTGGGACTGCCATACTGGCCCGCGAGATGTTTCTTCACGCGTTGTTTGAAGGAATCTATATTGTACGAAGGAGGAAATACATGTGCCGGCAACGAGTTTCATTTCTTGATTGGTCTAATTTATATAATGCCGTGTGGTCCCGGCAGAGTAGAATAGGCCACCCTCACTCTTACCGAGGTGTCGTAAAAGGCGACTAAGGTAAAGCTGCTGGCATGATCATCAGCACCCAGAGAAGGAAAACTCTGCATTTATATCAAAACCCTCGCCAACCCGTCTGCCAAGCGTGGTGAGTATGGCAATTACCCCTCATGTGATTGAGGGAGGCCCGTGCCCCAGCAGTGGGGACTTAAATGGGCTGACGATTGGTCTAATTTAACATTTTGGCAGTTATATTTCGTTATATATCGATGCAGTTATGCCTAGGATAGAGATAGATAATGTGTAGATTACGTAGGCCTTTGTGTACAAAGACAAAGGCCTACGGACAGACTTTTACACCTAAAATATATTTTCCTTTGCTTCACCAGTAAACGACCAAACGTACATATAATTCTACAGACCCAGTGGCAATGGTCTTTTCACACACTCTTTAATCAACCGACATAATAATGTCCCGCCTACCACCTATTGCTAATGCTAACCATCACTCTTATAGACACCAGAAAACGGTCGCCAATCACTTATTTCATCGTCTGCCGCGTATTTTCATAATGCGATAATTATGAACTTGACTTCATAAGCATTATTTATTGTCTACTTATAATTCAGCTTACTCTGCATGACGTGGCAGCGCGCCTACGTTGACTTTTGACGTGGACGATCTATTTAAGCATTCATTATTATTTAATTGGCCACAACGTGCTCATTATGCTACTGGAACATATTTCAAATTGCAGTGCCTAACGGCTATGGTATTTTAAAGATCTGTAATATCTTCATTATTAGGTGATTGGAGATAAAAATGTCTATGCCTACCTACAGGCAAACCGCTAAGTAAACTTTGTCTTGTTTGAGGGATGCGGTTTGGAATAATTGGTTGATTGAGCAATTTTATCGTGTTTTTAATGGAATGGAATATGCGTAATTTAAAAACAAGCCAACTATGTAAATGGACATAAATGACAACATCCTTTCAAAGGTCTTTTAATTTCTTTACAACAATGTGACTGAATATACAACTTATAGGTTGAAGATATTCGATTACCAGATATTTTGATTGCTTATGTATGATGACATCGCTTTACGAATGTACGTGTAAAAGCATTTTTAAGAGGCCCAAATTTGGCACACCGAAATGGAATATGTATTCTGTGCTGCAAAAATGCTTGGATTTTTTTTTCATGTTTTTAATGAAATGTAACACGCGTAAATTAAAAACAATCCAACTATGTAAATGGACATAAATGACAACATCCTTTCAAAGGTCTTTAAATTTCTTGACAACAATTTAGTGGCTGAATATACAACTTATATGACATCGCGTAACAAATGTACGAGTAAAAGCATTTTTAAGAGATCCAAATTTAGCACACCGAAATGTAACATGTATTCTGTGCTGCAAAAATGCTTGGATTTTTTTTCAGGTTTTTAATTAAATGAAACACGCGTAAATTAAAAACAAGCCAACTATATAAATGGACACAATAGACAACACCCTTTCAAAGGTCTTTACAATATAATAATAGACAACTTATACATTGAAGATATATGACTACCAGATATTTTGATTGCTTTTTTATCCCATACTCGTAAAAATTTACGTTAGTTGATTTTTAAACAGGGCATTTTAACATTTTTGGCAGCGCCCTCTGTTGCTTTTGTATGAAATCAACAACTCTGTTACCGTAATTTAAAACTTAATTCTGAAAAGATCCGCATTGGTTTTCTAGTTTGTTACTGAAACAATGTTAATTGGTCTAACATCACATCAAAGTAATAAATAAATAAAAATACATAGGTATGATGGTTGCAATACGTAATGCCTGAATACTATATCACAACTAGTTGTAGTTATAGGTATGAATTGTGTTTAAATTTGTGTTCTGTGGCCAATAAAGAAATCTTTTTTTTTTTAATATATATTAAATGGGTTTGCACTTGACCTCATTTCACCTGATGGAAAGTGACAATAAGGTCTAAGATGTAGCGTGCTTACCCAGAAGAAGCCTATACACTCTCGACTTAAAGACACCCAAATTGTAGCTCTCTGGGAATACAGAAGCCGGCAAGTTGTTCCATTCCTTAGCAGTTCGTACCAAGAAAGAGGAAGCGAAACGCGTAGTACGAGCTGGTGGAACTTGCACAGTGTAAGGGTGGATTCCTGTCGTCTTCCGTAATGTCCGGTGGTAGAAAGGAGAAGGTGGTATCAGGTCGTGAAGCTCATTCGAACACTCTCCAAAATGCATCCTATAAAAAACCGATAGACAGGCCACTTTACTTCGGTGAGCGACGTCGGTTATCTTTAAATTTAGGCGAGCCCGAGTTATATTTTACCCGTGTAGCTCTAATCAGAATCATTATCTCAAATATTCTAGGTATGTACATTTTTTAGGAAACCAGCCAGTCTTGTAAATAGTAACTTCAAAAACACAGATGATTAATTTCCAATCAGAAACGAAAAACAAAATCAAATAGTACTTCTGTTCCGTTTATACATTCGACGTTTTACACCACTTTTTACTTAATTAATCACCACTTCAATCACGTTTTACTTCTAACTATATCTGTTCCTTTTTTTATTACAGGTACAGACAAGGATGGAGCTTATGCCGGTAACGTGCGATTACGATAATTATTTCGCGTAATTTTTTGTTGTTGAACAAATTGTAGCCATTTTGAAGTGAAGTATGCTCTCTTTAAATTTTTTTCCTGTTCTAGAGTTAAAAATAATACAGCATAGTGTTTGTTTATGGAGGAGTTTAAGTTAGGTACTTCTTGTAGGCAGTAATTTTACTGATTTATGATACTGGTTCTGAATTATGTTACTGTAATACTGCGGACTTTCCATAGCAACATTGGATTTCCCCGGGAATCTTTTACAAAATTGAACTTTATATGAAACATTTAAAGCTTTATTTTTATAAAATTTCGCGCCCCCCAAAAAAGTCCCGTGAAAAACGCGCTGCAGTCGCCATCAAAATTTAAATTTGAGCATTATGTGCGTACACATAAGGTATCTAAAATTATAGTTCCGTATTTTGCCGCGGGACTTATTCCGTGACACAGACTCTATGCGATAGCATAACATCACTTCCATTGGCAATGATGTCTGACCCTGAGATGCTTCTTCATGCTTCGTTTGAAGGATGCCCCATGGAAGAACTAAGAAAACACATACGCTGGCAAGAATTTTCACTTCTTTATTTGAAGTTATAAGAAACGAGCCTATACCTTCCTAAGGCCGGCAACTGTATCTCCACTCCCTCTGGTATGGCTGATGTCCATGGGCGGCGCTGATAACTTACCATCAGGTGACTCGCTTGCTCGTTTGCCTCCCTTTCTCATAAAAAAAGGTATTGGCCCGTCCTCACTTCGTTCCGGGGTTTTTCTCTCTTCAGTGAATTGAACCAATAGTTGACGCTGGGTTCATCTATTGATTCGATTCGATTACAAGCGTTTGGTGTTGTCGGATTACCTATAAACGTTGCCGCTGTTTGTGTCTGTCTCTTTATACGTGTAAATAATAATAATATCCTCCAACCGATTACGGCTACGGCGGCCAATCTCAACGATCAGCCACGTACGCGGAATATATTATAGTGCTCAAGTGTGTGCGCAAACACAAGTGCACTCTCTATTCCCTTACCCTCATATTCCGATGGGACACTACTGTGACACGGCTTAACGTGCTTGCCGAGGCACGGGGGTACAAGACCGCCAACTTCCAGACTCCGGGCTGCTACTAAGAATGTTTTACAGAAAACTTAGGTACAAATTTTGGCCCGACCCGGGGATTGAACCCGGGACCTCTTACGCAGGCGTCGCTTTTAAGTGCGACCCACTAACCACTGCGCTACAGAGGCAGTTATAAGTATATATGAGAGGAGATAGATTTAAGGATATGTGTTGCCAAACTTTCAAGCTCGCGATAGAATGAAGACGGAAGTAAACCTACGCCTTGTCTAGTTTCTTAGAGCTGTTATCCAACGCTTGGCATGAAGATAGCGTCAATTTATCATATAATATTCATAATAATTTATTCGCTTTAAGTACGTAAGTTACAGATATTTAACAGTTCTTGAGGCTATTTAGCCTTATTTTAAATCATGCGAATGTATCATTTTAATTTCATTAAAATTACTTAATAATAAATTCTTACATTTTAGGAAAAATATATACATTTAAGGATATGCCTACCTACCTATATAAACCCTAACCCTCTTATTCCAAACCGTGGTTAAAAATAAATATTGGGATTAATACTGGGAATAACTGAAGAACTACAATAAACATTATTACAAAACTAAGTTTAACGTTGATTAGCATATCAACTTTAATAATACTTAAGTTAAACCACCCGGACCCCTAGTTTAAAATGAAGACTAAAATAATAACCTCAAAATATCGATTCAGTAACCATGACAACCTATCCCTGTGACAGTTTATTCCGTTTTAGCATTAAAGTAATTTGTGAGAAAGTAGTTCATTTATTTTTTGGATTTAATCCCAAAAATATAAGCAATTCCTATGCATATTACTTGGAAACCTTACTTAGGTCAATATTTTAATTTATTGTGTAATCCGATAAGAGATCATTCTAAGCTATTAGTATAATGTAGATTATAAGTATTTATATTGTTCTCGTGGTTTTTCAATAAAAAACTTATTTATTTATTTATTATTGTGTATTCAATAGCCGATCAAAGTTTAGCTTTGTCAAAAATAACCAGTTTGTGGTAATGAGATGCCTGAACGAGATTTAATATACTTTAGCGTGTAATCAGCGATACCTTGTAATACGTTGAAAACTGCGAATTGATTTATTTCTATTGTGTATTTTGGAATTTAGATGGTGACGTCGTGGCTATGTAATTGTATGTACAGAGCGTTTTTGGAACGTCTATTTTGTGATTTTTCTAATTATTATTTATGGAGTGCTTTTTTGCAGCCTGAGTATTATTTTTACAAATATTGAAATCTTAACAGTCAAACCGAGGTCGTCTCATCAGGGATACCACGGCCTCGCAGAAAACCGGCGTGAAGCAGCGCCTACACTGTGGTTCACCGAATGTGTAAGGGTACCTGAGGCCCAATTTGTGCGGAAGGGGAAATTTCTGGCAATACAATTGTAACTCCATTGGTGTTGTTGATGACAATATTCGCTCATAGACGACTCAGCTCCCCTAAATTGTAGCTTATTGTAGTCGCAACTCTCCACCCTGAAGCCCGCCTCACGAAAGCCTTATTATATTGAAACCTGTAGCATTCCAGCATGGCTCGTATATTTAGCTAATGCACTGCAAACACAGATTTTCGAGTCACGGGCGAAATTATTGATCGCCGATAAGAATCGCTCGAGACAAGATACCATGTGTTATGTAGCAAACGGGATATTCTAGGAAACAAGATAGCCTAGAAAACAGAATAGGCTAGGAAATAGGATTGGCTAGAAAGCAAGTGATTCTCGTCCCATCCTCATTAGTGACTTTAAAAAAAAACGCATAATAATTATAGTATGCATACAAATTGTTTAAATCCGAAGGGAGTCAAAAAACCTAATTCCCGATATAGCTAAATCGACAGTCGTTAAAGATCTTGAACAATTCAATAAGTGGCTAAAATCATAAGTGATGATTTTTAGATGAGGGATGTTTTTATTGTATACAATAAAAACATTGTATACAATAAAAACATCCCAAGAATAACATTGTAAAGTTTTAACTTTTTGAGTTCTAAGCTTGTAAGGTAATAAGTTTGGTCTTTGGACTCTTGGTCCGTGCCTTCGGTTTGATTAATTATTTTTATTATATTATACTTCATTTACAAATTGCTTTGAGTTTAAGAGAAAGGGTTTCTTAGTGATAAACGAATGAATGAATAAATACATTTATTTCAGATTAAAACATCCTGTTAAAATTTGCTCCATGCTGTTAAAAATTAGCGCAGAAGTCCTATAATATTTAAGACTCGTGGCTTCTCTACAATGGTGTACGATCTATTGTGGGTGTGCGGTGTTGAAACATCTGTACCCTCGTACCGCGATACCGAGAGATAGGAGATATTGTTGCTCAATATTCATGAACACCTGATCAGTGTTGCTATTTCGACGCTAACTTTCTAGAAAGCATGTTGAAAAGATGCTAAAAGACAAAAGACAGTATTTTAGTGAGTCACTTGTTATTTAGCTTTATAAATAATAACCTCCAACCAATTACGGCTACGGCGGCCAACCTCAACGATCAGTTACATACGCCGGATATATTATAGTGTTCAAGTGTGTGCGCAAACACAAGTGCACTCTCTTTTCCCTTACCGTCATATTCTGATGGAACACCTGCGTGACACGACCGGAGAGGGATTGGGATCAACGGCTTAACGTGCTTTCCGGGGCACGGGGTTACATGACCGCCAACTTCCAGACTCCGGGCTGACACTAAGAATTTCTTACCGAAAACTTAGATACAATTTTTTTGGCCCAACCAGGGGATCGAACTCGAGACCTCATGCAGCCGTCGCTTTAAAGTGCGACCCACTAACCACCGAGGCAGATAGTATTTATCTATAACATTTATGAAGGGTTAAATTTGAAGAAAATGATAAGGCTTATAGGTAATCCGAAATACAAAACACTTGTGCGATCTGATCGACGCCCAGTGCCATCTATTAGTTCAATTTGGAACTAAGTCTCGAAATGAATGTAAGTCTCTAGTTTGTTGATATAAACAGTTAAGAAGGCAGGAGAACTCTAATTAATGATTGAGGATAGGTTTAGGTACTGTCCCTGATTTGTCATCCATTCTTCGTGTAGACTTATTATTTTAGCATGCCACATAAAGTAGGTCTTGTGAAAATAGTCAGACGACTAGTTTTTATAGTGAGAAAGCCACGCTTTGGTATGAATGGGCCGACTTGACCGTAGTGATACCACTGCCTCATAGTAATAGTGCTAGCACTGTGTATCGCCCACATGTGACTTCATAGGTATGTGTGTCTGCTACCTATCACATAAAAAAAGTACAAAATTTTTACCTTCCATGCGAGGGGTCGTGATTCAAATTGTAGGAAAACCTCGTGAGGAAACCTGCACGTCTAGGATAGTTTCTCAAAATTATGGATACGTACAATATTTGAAATAATGATCCTCAACAAGTAACCGTTATTATGTTGGTTTGGTTCCCCTATCAAAGGGTTGCGAAGGTCAGACAACAGTCGCTTCATTGTAATTACCAGAATTCCTCCTGGATCATGGTTTAAGCGTACCCTGGACTCCGAAACGACAGCTTTGGACGCAACTGGAAATTACATGCTATGTTGAGGGTCAATTCTGATTTTAAGGAAGCTTCTACAATTGGTGTAAAAGTCGTTAGATCCAGCTACAAAGTACTATCAACCCCGCACCTGTTCGTTCAATGTATTTATGCACGCGTTGAGTCTTGAGTTCAGCAGAAAAACCTATGTATGACATTCCCGTATACATATTAGGATTCGCGAACAATAATATGCATTTCAAATGACAATATAGCTTACAAGCATGCATTAATTGGCCCCCTGTTTCTCTTATCGAAAGATTGTGAGATGATAACGATTGGAACGATAAAATTGTCACGTTCGTGACTTTTTTTTAACAATTCTTGGTAAATTTTATTTGATGAGCAGAGCACACGTCATTGAATGTTTTGTTGCCACATGTCTAGACTGGATATGGTGTCCAACTATAATGTGTACTCATTACACGTTCATGTAATAATTATGACTAGGAGTACTCTTAATAGGTATTCTATCAAATTGCAAGTCTAATGGGCCGATTTTTTAACCGTAGTTACCTTTTAGGTTAAATCTTTTAAAACAAAATTCAAAATTATATTTATTAAACCTCCAACAAATTAAATAGCAGAGTAGCTGTGTACATTATCTCATCATCGTCATCGTCAGCCCATTTAAGTCCCCACTGCTGGGGCACTGGCCTCCCTCAATCACATGAGGGGTAATTGCCATACTCACCACGCTTGGCAGACGGGTTGGCGAGGGTTTTGATATAAATGCAGAGTTTTCCTTCTCTGGGTGCTGATGATCATGCCAGCAGCTTTACCTAAGTCGCCTTTTACGACACCTCGGTAAGAGTGAGGGTGGCCTATTCTACTCTGCCGGGGACCACACGGCCAGGTACATTATCTAACTGAAATTAACAAACACTATTATGTTATTATTATATGCTCTTAGTTTTTTCATATTTATTCATCCGTTTAAATGTTTACGTGGTCGACGTTAGCGCGCGCAGTGGCAACCACCCTTCCGGTATCCTCGGAAGACCAGCGTCGAGGAGTCCACCAGACACCTCGACAAATGCTGAGAGGAAACCTTTTTAGTGTTACTTATAGTCAATAGTATACTTAATTATAAACTTTTACCTTGTAATAGCTTGTAAGTTACTTTATTTTTATTGTAACCGTGTCATATTTTGTAACACTGAATAAATTCTTTTTTATTTTATTTTTTATAAATTAACTTTAGTTAACTGTCTAACCAATAGTCAAAGTGACGGTGTCAAAATGACGTAATTCCTTGTAATATAACTATTGGGTAAGCTAACTATTGTTCAAAAACACATTTTGGCGATATTTGACCATTGGTTACTTTTTTAAACCATTAGTTCAAAAAATCGGCCCTTAGTTGAACAAATACATAGGATAAACATAGGTAGTGGATATTTGTAAAGCAATTTTCACGCTTCGGCATGAATGGGCCGGCTCAACCGTAGTGATAACACGGCCTCACAGAAAACCAGCGTGAAGCAGCATTGTATTGCGTTTCGCTGCGTGATCACTCACCGTACCGAGTACCGGAGGCCCAATCCTGGAGGAAAGGGGGGCTTAAAGGTCGGCAGCGGACTTGTGACTCCACTGGTGTCCCGGGTGTCCATAAGCGGTGGTATGACGATGACACAACATTGTATGAAAGTTTGGCGATTAAAAAGAGTAACTGGCGAGTTTGCTTGCCGGATCTTCTCGACCAGAAACAACTTTCCGAGCCGGTGGTAGAATCGCATTATGTTTATTTATTTCTTTAGTATATTTTATGTACCAACATATATATGTATTAACATGTAAATTATACATAAGTACTTATAAATAGTTTTAAGTCATTCAAATGTATGACGATTTGTAAGTGCTGTGTACAAGCCTATGCAAATAAAGAATTATTTGATTGATTGATTATTGCTGCTCGTCTGCCACCTATCACATAATAAAACTTTTGCAATTTTTTCTAAAGTAAATAACGCACTTAAAAGTTTAATCTCGTGTTCAGGCAGGAATCGAATCCACATTTTCTACAATCCGGGTGGCTGTTCTTCCAATTACACCACCACGACCCCTCGTATGGAAGGTGCGTTCTTATCCTACTCACTACCATCGCTCTAGAAGTACTCAATACGTTAGTAAGTTAGTTTCTCAGGGGCACATATTTCAAAGTTTTCTCATAGCCATCGGACATAACGTTAATATCAATTGAAATGGTTAGATTGCTAGCCACATAAGGCACGGTGCGCGAGCGAAGCGTGCGAACGCCCCGGACGCGGCCAGTTTTTGCACTGTGGCGCTTGTCTGGGTCAAGACATAAGAATATAATATGTAATTTCAATCTATAATAAATACGAACATAGATTAACGCGACATCATTTGTAAATTACACGATTGCGTGTTTGATGACGAAGAAATGGAACTCGTTGCCGGCGCTTGTTATTTCCTCCTTCCTAAAATATGGATTCCTTCAAACGAAGCATCTCGCGGGTCTGTATGGCGGCTACGACACCTCGGTAAGAGTGAGGGTGGCCTATTCTACTCTGCCGGGACACACAGCCACCTAAAATTTATCTATTATTATTTTTATTATTAAGCAGCATTGACACTCCGCCATGTTGTTGAGTGATCCAGGGTTGTCTCTGTAATTTTCGTAAAATTGAATAATATATTGTTTGTTAACGCTCTATCTTTGCCTCAGCTTTAGTCAAACCTTTTTAGATAGCTAGCTACTTTTGATTTTAGCATTTGGGTTGTCACTATTTGATTATTGTTAAGATTTAAATCGTAGTGGCTGTATGATAAACGTCAATAACCTTAGTTTGGCTAACGGGTGTTAAATAGCTGTTTTTTGACGATTCCAACCAAAAACTTTTCATACAACATTGTTAAAATTATGAAAAAAACTGCTTAATGATAACCATTTTTGTTACCAAAGGTTTAACAAATATTTATGAAAAGACCTTGTAGGACGCGTGTTAGGAAAGTAAAACACAAATTAAAAGTAATTGACTTAAACGTTTTAGAAAATCAGCGTATGAGGGGGTAAATTAGGTGGATTAGACAGTAAAGAGGATAAGTTTAAATCTTAAATTGATGTTTGGGCACCGTTTTTGAATTCAAAAGTAACTTTTAAATTTTCAACCCCTAAGGGGTAGTAGCGCGGGTTTAAAGTTTGAATGAATACTTTTGTAATAAAGACTAAAACTGCGTGAGTAACGCCGTGGGCGCAGTCTAGTTTTAAAAAAAATATCACACGTAAAAATACTTCATTCTTATAGTTTGCAAACTATGAGTATTAACTAGTAGTAAAAAAATGGTGATATATTATTTAAGTTATTTTGAGACAATGATCTTTTTAACAGCAGTATTTTTTTCACAAAGAAATTAAATAAATTGTTTGTCATTTTCATTTATAAGAACTATGTCATTTTTAAACTACCCTCAGGCTACAGAAGCAGTTACACAAATCAATATTAATTCTCTCTTTTTCTATCACTTGCTACAGGCCATGACATTATATAAACTTGTCCAACAGAATGCAAGTACAAATGTCCAATTTAATTGTCGTAATTTAGACGCATTCCAAGAACATGCAAAAACGGGAGACCACTTTTTGTGGTAATCATTCACGAAAGACTAGCACTATGCCCTGGAATTCCTTGCGTGCCGGACATAGTAGAGATGTGCGCACTCGGGGTAAAGACAACTCAAATTGGAATTACGTAACTCGAGTTGCGAAATTATGTTTTCAAAGTAAAAAAAAAAAATTTGGCTTCGTACTTTGAAACCATTGTCACAAATTGATTAACAGACATAAAAAACACAAATAATAAGAAGCGATGAAAGTAGCTCACTGGATTTCAACGCGCGCATTCTTTAAGGAAACTCTTAGGTATATAAAATCGAGCATGTATGGATTATTCAAATCTATGTGCATTTTTCTACCTAAATGATCGGAGGTATAGAAAAACATCGCTGACGTTGCAGTGTCACCCGAACTCGATTTTTACCTATTGACTACGAAATACAAATACAAAAATACAAAATATTTATTCAGTTTCTTACAATATTTTTTATATAAGGTTTGGAGTCTCCTTTTAAGCAATGGCGTTACTTGTGTAAGGAGAAACCGCTCTTCTATAGCCGTTTCCAAAATTATTTTGTAAGAATGTACTGACTGAAATAACAACAGTTTTTACAGCAATTTTGGCTGTTTAAAAACAATTTAAAAAGAATGAAAAAGAACAATTTAATTATTGGAAATTTTGATACTATTCCAAACACTGACATAAATCTATGCGTGTGTGTGTTTGTGTGTGTGTGTGTGTGTGTGTGTGTGTGTGTGTGTGTTCGTGTGTGTGCCTGTGTGTGTGTGTGTGAAATCAAAATAGAATTTAGAAAATACCTATATATTAAAATCACAGAAAATTATAAAAATACAAGTAAAGAATTATTTGGCTACAAGCTTGTTTTTTGTCAACAAACACCTAGGAACGGGGCTACCAGATCTATCGCCAATACTACCATTAGCTCGGTGATGAGGGAAAACGTTTTTTTTTTATATGAGAGGTGGCAGACGAGCAGACGGATCACCTGATGATAAGCAATTTCGCCGCCCATCGACACAACACCGGGGGAGTCACAAGTGCGCTGCCAACCTTTTCCCCTTCCCCCCCATTGGGCCTCCGGTAACCTCACTCACACGGCGAAACACAGCGCAGGCGCTGCTTCACGCAGGTCTTCTGTGAGGCAGTGGTATCACTCCGGTCGAGCCAGCCCATTCATGCCTAAGCGTGGCTCTCCAACATTTCCCACATCATCCCACATAGTGAGAAACCCCAACTTTTTTGGGATATAGTTAATATTTTTATAGCAATCTTTTGCAATTTATTCTTAGATAGGTAGATAGATAAATTCACTTTATTGCACAAAATTTACATATTATCTTAGTCAAAGTTATTATACTAAAACAATGTAGGCGGTCTTATCGCTAGTAGCAATCTCTTCCAGACAACCTCAGGGTAGAGGAAAAGTATAGCGAATTAAGAAATGGGGTAAGGCAGTGCAAATCAGAAAAAGAGAAAAAAAAAGACATTGTATTAAATTACAAAACAAATAAACATATATACTGACAGTTTATTGGATTGATAGATACGTAACCAGGGAAGTAGGAGACAATGAAAGGAACTACAAAGGTTTAGGAAGATAAGAAATGATCTTTAACTCGGGACTTGAAAATGGAGAATGATTCTTAAGTAAATAACACACTTAAATATTCATTCCGTGTTTAGGCGGGACTCGAACCTACACCTTTCACAATCCGGGTGAATAATCTACCAATTAGACCTCCACTCCACCAGATCCACAACTGGATATTGTAAATATACCTACAATATTGATGAGACTATCGACAGCTCATGTCGAATCAAGCACTTACAAATTTCATCGGGTTAGTAACGCTTTCAGTGGTCTAATTGGTAGAACATTTGACTGACCGGATGGCGCAATTGGTAGTGACCCTGCCCCTTACGCCAAAGGTCGTGGGTTCGATCCCCACCCTGGACAAACATTCGTGCGATGAACACTTGTGTATGTTCGGTGTCTGGGTGTAATATATGTATTTAAGTATATATATATATGTGTTCCTCTGTTGTCTGATATCTGTAACACAAGTGCTTAAGCTACTTAGTACGGAATCAGGTCAATGTATGAGATGTTGTGAGAATTATTATTATTATTCACCCGGATTGTGAAAGGTGTGAGTTCGAGTCCCGCCTGAACACGAGATGAATTTTTTTGGGATAGTTTTTAAAACATGTAACCATGATTTAGTTGGTTTGGTTCCCTCATTAATGGGTTGCAAAGGGCAGACGGCAGGCTACGCTTTAATTATATTTAGGTACCAGACGTTTACAAATCCTAGAGCATGGTCCAAGCTTACCCCGGGCTCCAAATCTACACTCGACGTGTTACTTCCAGTATTGCAAGCAACTGGGAATAACATATCGAGATGATGGAGTATTTTAACTCAAGTCAGAGTGAATTGAACTCGAGCTAACCTCAAAAAGCCGATCCGCCGGAGTGATGACACGGTTAGGGACCAGCTTGCAAACAAAACTTAAAATATTTACATACCTGAAAACCCCCCCTCTGAGGCCCATAAACTAAATAAAAAATAAGCCCCTACCCTCAAAGACAATAAAAACCCTACTTTTAATTCCACTAAATTCAAATTCAACCTACTAACAATAATCATGCATGACTGCCTAAATTTAATTACTTGACCATTTGTAATTTTATTTTATTTAAATTTTATCGCGAAGAAATTTTTCAAATTTCGTGACCCTATAAAAAAAGAAGCACAAAAAAGGCACGAAACCAGTGTCCGTGAAATTAGTAGTATAATAAAAAAAAATCGAGCTACGTCACGTCACTATCCTACAGTAGATTCTCAACATTTCGCGGATGATTTTAATTTCTTATTCCACTAATTGAACTAGATATGAACTTGCAGAACTACATATTCTTTTTTGTACTAATAACTAACTATTAATAGTCATGGTAATATAATTTAACAAGTTATAATAGAACTGGAAGAAGATATTGAAGGCGATGTAAATATACAAATGTTTTGTGTCCTTGATGGTCCATAGCCACATGATAATTATTATTATAATAAATATAAATAAATATTTTACAACATCATATGCATTGATCTGACTCCAAGATAGGTAGCTCAAGCACCTGTGTTACGGATATCAGAATCTACAGTGGGATTACAAATATATACGTATTATAATACTTTTCTTTTGTAAATACATACTTATAATACATAGAAACCAATACTAACAAACATGTTCATGTACACAAATGTTAGTACTGTGCGGGGATCGAACCCGCAACCCTTGGACCAAAGGCAGCGTTCACTACCACTGTTCCAAACGGGTCGTCAACAATAATATCTATATAATATCTACACATATGTCTTGCCATCTGTTCGACTTCCACTGGATCGAGTGTACAAGTAATGACTATTCAGCAATACTTTATTAACACTGTTATATGACTGTACAAAATGTAGTTTAACGAAATTTTTGCGAATGTATTTATTTTCCGAAAACATAAAAAATGAATATTTGTTCATATTATTTTAACAGTTAATGCCCTGCGTATTTGTAATGGTCACCTGTCTTCACACCTGTACCGGAGATGTCATTCAAAAAGAGACTCAATTAGTTTATAGATAAGGTGCATAAATTGTGTCATGACTAACCTTTATAGTGTTAAATGTATTTACGAGAGCTCTTTGCGGAAAGGTAAGTAAGTAATGTGCAGTTCACTTAATTGAAGAGAGTGCATGCAGTTTTATTAATTTAATAAACTTACCTGTAACTCATATAGTTCAGTGGTTTATCTAGTTCTCTTGACTAGTGGTTCTTTGACTTAAGTAAAATATGATTTCAGTACCCACTGACTACTAGAGTGAGCATAAGAAACTATGAGTACCTAATGATACAATTGCGATAATTAGGTGATACAATTTCGTTTATCACCGGGTGTGCAGCTGGCTCTTTCTAACTAAGGTATAAAGAAACAAAATTAAGAAAAATAAGGACTTTTTGTCTTCACAGAACGACTATAAAATTATTCTGTATCTTTCCTCGATCTTCTTCATTATTATTATATTTTTATTAAACAATATCTTTACAAATAATCCATAAGCAAGTAATGTGCTTAACCGGCCTGAAGCACCGCCTGCGCTATGACTCGACATAGGCATGGCATAGGCATTACATAAAAAAGACAAAATTCTTCAATATTCAATTGAAGACATACCTTCAGTTGGGATCTGAATCTAATCCTAACCTGAAAGCTCATGGATTCAGATTCCAGCTGAAAACGTAACCACATATCACAGATACTTTTTTTTAATGGATAATTTGTCTATCATCAATAATAGCATTATATTATCATCATATTTGATTTGCCGTTTAAGTATTAACTAAACACGGGACAAAAAGTAAGTGAGTGAGTGACGAAAATAAGCATGATAAGTGAACTGGTAAATTTGAACTCACTCAAAAACTACACTGGTCTAGTTTGTGGAATTACTGGTAATTTTGATAAGCCCCTACGGTAAAGGGCCGCCTATTGTGCGGGGAGTAGTAACAAATAGACGTTATAAAGTTATAATAATGAATGGACGTGATCTCTGCCTACTCATGAATATGTACGAGTATCTATGTTATACAAATGCACGGGAGCGGGAATTATTTTGAATAAAATAGGGTTACGGTTCATAGAATACCAAAATAGTTGCAAAACTAAACTCGTTCTAGCTCCTTTTAACAAAAAGAACGGGACAAAAAGAAAGTGAGTGAGTGAGTGACAAAAGTGGACTGGATAAGTGAACTGATAAATTTGAACTCATTCAAGAACTACACAGCTCTACTTTGTGAAATTACTGGCTTATTTGATTGGCCCCTACGGTAAAGGGCCGCCTATTATGCGGGGAGTAGTAACAAATAGACGTAATAAAGTTATAATAATGGAAGGACGTGATCTCTGCCTACTCATGAATATGTACTAGTATCTATGTTATACATAGGTATAGTAAGGGGGCGGGAATTAATATGCATGAAATAGGGTTACGGTTCATAGAATATCAAAATAGTTACGAAACTAAACTCGTTCTAGCTCTTTTTAGCATTGCGCATTGGAACGGGATAGCATGAGCTATTATAGTACGGTAATAACTTTAAATCAATAGTAATAAGATGACATAGGATTCTTTCTACTAATTGGATTTTAGGCTACAGGAGCGTTGAATGGAACAAGCACAGGTATTGATTTTTTTTATGTCATAGGTGGCCGACGAGCAGACGGTTCACCTGGTAAGCGATTGCCGCCGCCCATGGACACTCGCAAAATAGGCAAAATGGCTTTTCTGGGCAAAATGGAAGATGTTCTTGGTTGATTGCTTGATTAACTATTTAAAGAATGGTACTGAACCTTTCTTGTAACCGAGTCGCACATGGTCGATTTTTAACTGTAGTGACCAATGGAATTAGATATCCCATAGATTGTGAAAAAGTATGATATTTAAATTGAAGGGAAATAATTTCATTACCATCTTGATTTTGATATATATCTTGGAATTGAATTGAATCAAATTAAGTGTATTATGAAATTGAATGTATCTAATGTTAAGTATCTAATGTTGTTGTTTTTGTAATCTAGGTTTAGGAGAATTTTATTGTTTTTGTTATTTATGTTCTAAGCCCTCGCATCCGTACCCTCGCACTCAACCTTAGAGGGGTAGGAGCGGCTGAAAATCAGCGCTGACCTATGTCAGCATTAGCGGAGCCACTGCCTTTTGCTTTCCTTAGATTATTGTTAATATTTTAAAAAACGAAGTATGTAAGGTAGATAGTTCTAGTGTTACGGAAATACCTATGTACCTCTTTTGTTTTATGAGAAAGCAATAAACGTATTTTTGTTTTTTTTTATTTATTTTTAAGGCAAAACAATGTATTACATCATAATGTATCATATGGGCTCTGTAATTTTTTTATTGCCTGAAATAAACGATTATTACTATTATTATGTTTGTCAGTTGTTCCATAACCAGGGGCAATTATGTCCCGGACTTTTGGAAGGCGTGCGTGGGGCCGAAGCCAACACGTAAAGGCCCGTTCAATTGACAGTTTTACTATAATGTGATGTGACACCAGCCAGCGACTATCCCTGTATACACTACAGAAGTGTAGCCAAGGACAGTCCCCGGTTGGCATAAGATTATTGAAAATAATGGAAAACAAAATGAACTGGGCTATTGGGTTGAGGTGTTAGTGGACCGGTTAACTGGTACTATGGAGAGACTTTGGCACCTGCCCGATCAATGATAAAAATCACAAAAAAAATATTATTATTACATTTCACAACCATCAATGCTGATGGTTGTCGTTGACATTGTAGCACCGGAAACGTGCAGGTTTAATCACCGTGGAGCTAATGGTAGAAATACGCACACAGATTTGAAAAATCCAGAGCTACATGCTCAAATTTAAACCTACGGCATCCCGCATTAAAGGCGCGTTCTGATCCACTAAGCAACTATTGCTCTATCGATTTTGGGTGACCCTGAAGCATCACCGATTTTTTGATCCGTAGTTACCTTTTGGTTAAATTTACTAAAGTTATCTGTCGAACCAATATCCAAAGTGATGGCCTATTCCTTGTACTATAACTATTGGTATTTTTTTATGCTAGAGGCGGACAAACGAGCAAGCGAGTCACCTGATGGAAAGTAATCATTTCCGCCCATGAACATCCGCGAAATCAGCTTTAGCTTAGATTAAGCTAAATAAATTAAAATGATCGTTTGAACATTCTATGTATAAATACATGTGTCTCAAAAACCACGTATGTAACCGATTTCAATTTTTTTTTTGCCATTTCAATGATACATTATCCTCTATATAGAAATTTGGTGGTTATTTCGGGAAAACGTTAATTTTGATTTAAAATCATCAATCATTACATAAGAGCCACGATATCAAGGGGTAATAATATTCAGGCCAAAAAAATTAAATACAAAGATTAAAAAGGTCTTTTTTTTTCAAATTTTATATTGTTTTTTTTTTAGTAGAGAGTAATGTTTAATTGTCATAGTAAAAAACAATTGAAATTGGTAACAAAATTTTTGAGTTATATATATTTCTACTTCATCGTCGGCCCATTTAAGTCTCCACTGCTGGGGCACGGGCCTCCCTCAATCACATGAGGGCTGATTGCCATACTCACCACGCTTGGCAGATGGGTTGGCGAGGGTTTTGGTATAAATGCAGAGTTTTCCTTCTCTCTACTTAGAATGCTAAAACTATCATTTTCGCAATATCCGTAGACAAAGTTGTGGTGTGTACATTGAAAGACATTCATATCTCGTAGCTCTATTTGCGTTTTGTGCTTCCGTACTATTGACATTTAAATTACAGTGTATGGTATCAAACAGAATATCAAAATATGTGTGGTAAATGTCAAGTAGCTTCGCACCAATCTCCAAGGAATATCCGTTATATATTTACGTAAATAGAAGTTACTTTTCCTTGTACTTTTATTATTTTTTAGAGGCCACTTCTTAACACAATTGACAATGAATTGCGAGTTTTCGGTGTCTGTCGTGATATTAATTATATTTTTCCTAGGACCTATGTGTTGTCTGGTGCTAATATGTGTATGAAGCCACACTTTTGTTTTTTTTTCTGAATTATTTTTTTTTGTTTTGTTTGTACTTCTGAAACTGATGTTGTATCGTGTTGTGATGTCCAAAATAATAAAATTTTCTTTCTTTCACTTACATTGTAATAAAACATTATACACCGTGACCTCTTAAATACATGAGAAACTTTATTTATTTTTTATTTATTTATTTCTTGCACCATATATACCAATACAATCTTCCCATAAAAAAAGTGATCAGCTAATTGATACAATTTGTACAGGAACGGGGTTTTTTTATAGATTAGATTCTATATTACTGTCAAGAAATTTCAAGAGCCAAATTCGCAGAATTTTCGATATGAAAACATGGCGGATGTCGTATTAAAATCATTCTAAAAAAAACGAAGTATGGGTCTTATTCATAAATGTTTGATAACTAAATCAGTGCTATTTTGTAAAACCTTTTCTTTTTCTTAAGATGACGGGTAGGGCACACTAGCGACGCCAATCGATTTTAATTTTTAGCTACTAAACCGGATCTATTTTAAACAACTTCAGTTTTACGCTTTTGGCGTGAATCAATTTTTCGCGTACGCGTTGTACCCAACATTTGTGCATGGTTATTTAATGAATAGTATGTTTGCTGAGAGGTTGTAACCCCTAAATTGTTTAAAATAGATCCGGTTTAGTAGCTAAAAATTAAAATTTAAAAAACCCCCGACACAACTAAAGCTCTTTCATTTGATACCTATATTGAGGCAGTTAGAACAACAAATAGGTTATTCGTCATTTTCCAAAATCCTAAATCTAAATGAAATGAAAGATTGGTGGTTATTTCGGGAAAACGTTAATTTCTACTTAAAAACATCAATCATCACATTAGAGCCACGATATCAAGGGGTAATGTTAAGGCCAAAAAAATTAAATAAAAAGATTAAAAAGGACGGCGGCCATCTTGGATCGATTTTTATCCAATATAACTAAAAACACTCCCTCCTTATTCATCTTTCAAACAAAAATCAAATTCGGTTCATTTGTTCGGAAGCTACAATGCCATAGACATACACACAGACTCACAAACACGTCAAACTTATTTTTCACCCCATCGTTTTTGCGTCGGGGGTTAAAAATCGATTGGTGTCGCTAGTGTGCTCTACCCGTCACCTTAAGTCTGAAACGTCTGTCACCGAGACGGGTGCTGGTGACTGCGACACAGTCTACGACTAATGCGGTCATTATCGCTACAATTTTTTGTTAAATATTTTTTTTGAAACCATTTTCAATAAAGAATTATTTATTATTTAATATTATAATAACAGTTTTCATTCTTTTTTAGAAATTTTTGTTCAATTGTTTTTTGTTAAAACTGCTGTATAACACCGCTTTAGCTAGGTTTTAGGTTTATTAAAAGTTTATGAATATGGTCGTTGGTCTGTACGACCCTTTATTCTTTCGAAATTGTCGATTTTATAAAATTATCTTAAGTGATTGTGACATTTATTTTCATACGACATATATCACTTAAACATGTTTTTTTGTATGGTTTTCAGGTGATATCCGCCATGTTGTTAAAATATCACGAGCACGAGAATTGGGCTCCTGGGGTATTCAAAAAGTCACAGTCCCTTATCTTCTATTAATAATTCACATTTACACACAAGTGTGAGCCTGTGTATTATTTAGTCCTACTGATATTGATGTACTATGAAGAAGAGCTTTAATGGTATTATAAATGACATTGATGTATGAAACGGTTCAAAAGGTTAAGTGGGTATATCTAGCCTCGTTCATCAGCCTGGCGCCGCTTATGACGTGTTTAGTATGATCTTGTCATGGCGTGGTCATAACCATTTTGATGTCTACATATAACATAACTTGTTAGGACAAATGGACGAATGTATTATTTTAATGAGACGCTTGTCTACTCTAGTAGATGAATGTTTTTCAACCATCGATGCAGAAATAAGAGTGTTAAAAGATTACGCACTAACCATTTGAAAAAGAATAATAAAAAATAAATGAATTCTTTCAATATTTTCCCATCTTCATCATTTCAGCCAATAGACGTCCACTGCTGGACATAGGCCTCCCCCAATGTTCTACACAAAGGTCGGTCCTGTGCCGCCTGCATCCAATGGATTCCCGCGACCTTCACCAGATCGTCGGTCTACCTTGTGGAGGGCCTGCCACGGCTGCAACTCCCTGTACGCGGCCTCCACTTAAGGACCTTTTCGCCCCAAAGGACGTCTGTTCTCCTCACTATGTGCCCTGTCCATTGCCACTTCAGGCATGCAATCTATTGGGACATCTCTGTGACCTTAGTTCTTCTGCGGATCTCATAATTTCCGTTACGATCACGCAAAGAGACTTCGAGCATAGACCTTCTCCATTGCTCTCTGGGTGGCATTTCATACATTGACCTGATTCCATTCTAAGTAGCTAAGAACTTGTATTACGGATATCAGACAATAGAGGATTTTTTGTAGGCACCTACAATATTGATGAGAGTATCGCACGGCTCACGGCAAGCATCCGCGGCAGCTCAATGGGTTCAGAGACCTTACCATGACTTTAATTTATTACTAAAAATAAATAGTTATAATTTTTAATGTATGACGATTTGAAAGTGCTGTATGTATACAAGCCTATGCAAATGAAGATATTTTGAATTTAGACTTTTTAAATTTTGAAATACTATCCTCGCTATCCAAAACTATTGCTCTGTCTCTTTCACATGCACCTCAGTGAAAGGGACAAAGCGATAGTTTTCGATAGCGAAAACAGTTTTTCAAACTCATGGTAAGAGTACAGAGCATATCTCCCGGTTTCAAAAGATCGTGGGCTTGTGTCCCATCCGAATGATGTCAAGGATTTTTTCAGTGCAATATTTACTTAAGGAAAAATGCTAAATAATAATAAAACGTATAAAGAGAGGAATTACACATTTAAAACTCAAATACATTATTACAAACAAAAGGAGAAACTTTATAATTCAACATTTAGTAAGTATGCTGTGTCTAAATGCACTGCCACAAGAGGACAAGATATTAATGAATTCCATTCCATCAGATCATGATAGTGTCATATTGCCAACGAAGGCGCTTAACACCTCATTTATCTGGCCGCTAGCTTTTAATGAGGGGTGAAATTAGATACACCATCGATTGTGTATCAGAAACCTGATATCTTCATTGGTGTGAAAAATTTGTAGCTTCAAACGAAGGCTTATCTTTTTTTAAACCAAATTCAAACTTTAATACTGTTCATATGCTTTGTGGCAGACGAGCAGACCGATCACCTGTTACTAAGCTATGGCCACCGCCCATAGACACCCGTAATACCAATGGAGACAAGTGTACTGTCAACTTTAACCCCTTTCTCCTCATTTATTTTCTCGTATCAGTATATTTTCTTCTCAATGGAAACTCTGTTATGAGAAAAGAGTTAGCAGACAGAAACACCCAGACCAATACTAACACATATTCATGCACATAAATGTTTGTACTGTCATCATCATCATCATCAGCCTATCGCAGGCCACTACTGGACGTAGGTCTCTCCAATTGTTCGCCACTGTGATCTATCCATGGCTTCTCGCATCCAGCTCTTGCCAGCCATCCCGCGCAGATCGTCCCCCCACCTAGCCAGAGGGCGCCTTACATTACGTTTGTACTGTGCGGGGATCGAACCCGCAACCCTTGGACCAAAGGCAGCGTTCACTACCACTGTTCCAAACGGGTGGTCTACGTCTATAAATATTGTTATACAGCTACTTATAATACCATGATGAGGACACAGTACGCGTGGCGGTTTTTTATCTGACTCGCGGCACCTTAACAAGCAGTTGCTGTTTCTATTAAAAGTGTTAAATATACATAATTACTTGTACTAAATGGTTTCATTGGCGTTCTATTTATGAAACAATTAAAAAAGCATGCATATTCCCTTTTAGTTTCAGTTTAAGCTCTTAGAACTAAAAACGCTCATAATTAAAAATATCTCAATACCACCTTTTCTAATTAGGTCCATATTTTCCGGTTTGCATTTTATATTAATTAACATACAAACAAGATTGATAAGCGCAATAGATAAGTCGGTTGCCACCCATCAGTAGAAATTATGAGGTGAATAAGATGTCGTAAATTGGCACAGGTAAAAAGAGATACCATCTACTCTTCTCTGGACTTTTATTTAGCCAATTAATGGTAGCCTCCTATCATTAAGGCATTATTGATTCTATTAACAGTTAACTGTTATTATGACACGGTATAGCGAGTGTTTTTAAAGTTACGTAACTCGAAAAGAAAATTTAAAAGATAATCATTTTGTCATTTATTAAATTAACAATCTAACTGACAAACTAATAGTCAAATTGACGGGCTATTTCTTTTTATATGACCTATTCCTTGTAACTATTGGTTAAGATAATTATTCCTTAAAAACACGTTTTAGCCATAATGACCATTGGTTACTCTTTAAACCATTAGTTTAGTTAAACATATGCGAAGTTTCAAGGTGACTGGTAAGGCACACTAGCGACGCCAATCGATTTTAATTTTTAGCTACAAAACCAGATGTATTTTAATCAATTTTGGGGTTACAACCTCGTTACAACGCGAAAAATTGATTACCGCCAATCGCGTTTAGCGTGAATTAATTTTTCGCGTACAAAAACGGACCCGACATTTGTGCATGGTTATTTAATAAATGGTATAAGTGTTTGCCAAGAGGTTGTAACCTCGAAATGGTTTAAAATAGATGCGGTATAGTAGCTAAAAATTAAAATCGATTGGCGTCGCTAGTGTGCCCTACCCGTCACCTTAACAGATGCGAAGTTTTAATGGAACTCTCGGTGCGTGAGTCCGAAACACACTTGACCAGTTATTTTTAATTATAAAATTTGTATGGGAACATGGAATTAGTTGCTAGTTATGCTGGTGGCTACATTTATTGATGCAGTGTTAATATTTATCAATTAAAGTATGTAGGCATTTTTTTTTATATAAGAGGTGGCAGAAGAGCAGACGGATCACCTGATGGTAAGCAATTCCGCCGTCCATGGACACCCGCAACAGCAGTGGAGTCACAAGTGCGCTGCCAACCTTTTCCCCTTCCCCCCCATTGGGCCTCCGGTAACCTCACTCACACGGCGAAACACAGCGCAGGCGCTGCTTCACGCCGGTCTTCTGTGAGGCAGTGGTATAACTCCGGTCGAGCCGGCCCATTCATGCCTAAGCGTGGCTCTCCCACATTTAAACATAACCGGCCCTAATAACTTAACTTAGTACTATATGTATTACAAAGGCTTCCGATGTTTAAGCAGAATACTGTACTAAACGTAAAAGATTTGCGGTAGAAACATGAATATTTCTCTTCTTTATCTTAGCGTATAATTCCCAGGGTACGCTTAGACCAGGATTCAGGATTGGGGGGGTCTGGTAATTACAATGGAGCGACTGCCGTCTGAACTTCGCAATCCTTTAACAGGGGAACCAGACCAACTGAATCATGGTTACACGTTTCAGAAACTTTTTCCGAAACGTGCTGGTTTCCTCACGATGTTTCCCTCACCGCCGAGCAGATGGTAATGGTAGAAATATGCACATAGATTTGAAAAAACCATGCACCAATGCTCAGATTCGAATGACCACCTGCGTGGAAGGCGCGTCTGTATCCATGGAGCTACCATCGCTCAAAGAAATGAATATTTCATTCATAATTAATAAATAATAAATAAATAAAATAAATTTTACCAGAAATATAGAATATGAGAAAAATCATCTCTTCTATACAAAGTAGAATATCCACACGGCAATAATGTATGGAACATCAGATTTTTTTTAGCTTATTTGGTTAATCTAACATGCTAAATTGAATTTATGAGGTTTTCGGGATGTAAACGACGAAAAAATTACGGCGTATATAAGCAAAAGCCAACTGACTGAATATGTAGTTTTTTAGATTTTCGCATTGCATTATAACTATAATGTATCAAGACGGGAATTAACACGGTATTTATTATGTGAAAAAGAAATTGTGTACTCACATATTTGGCTCGAGGTTTCGGCTATGTTACAGCAGCCGTGGTCACGAGCGGACTGAGTCAGTCCGCTTGTACATAATAAATATCGTGTTAATTCCCGTCTTGATACATTATAGCAACTGTCTGAATGACGCATGGTTTCAGACGGGTTAAAAATTTGAGCACAGGGGTCCCTTTTAAAAGTATAGGGGAACACTAGAAAGTATTTTTGTAAAATCACCTCGAAGATTTTCTAAGTCAATGTTCGGACCACGACGCCGTACTTATTATAAAAAAAAAAGAAAAAATAGTTTGGTCACCTGTGCAAAATGAAATCCCGAAATGAAGTGATGATGGCCACTAATGTAAATTTACCTACCCCTGAACTTCCCGCCGGGCCGCGGCTTTGGTGTGAAGACATCTTTACCAGACTGTTCTTAATTCTTGTAGTATCTTTTGTGGAATATTAGGCAAGTATCAGCCTATATACTGTCTCACTGCAGGGCAAAGACCTCCATCATAGAAATCAAGTCATCGCTACTATGATGGGATTAGGCTTAATCACCACGCTCGAATAATGCGGATTGGTGATCACAATCCCGAGCTATGTTTGAAAAATTCGAAACATACCTTTACTCGACATGGGAATCCCCCCCCCGAGATCACGGCCTGGTACTTAAACCACTAGACCAATACGACGGGCCGATCATATTAGGCAAACTTCATCCCATTTTGGTAGCATAACTCCGTTAATTTATTCTACTTGATAAAGAAAATTATAATGGCTTAATGTAAGCAAGCACGCTGTATAAGACAAGTATTTGTTGTTTTTTGTATACCATTAAGCGGTTAATATTCATTCATTTTATTTACATTGGAAAATAAACAGTAAGTGAGATAACTAGGGGAAAGTTGTCCATAAATAGCATATAAGACTACTAAGGTTAAAGGAATGTACTTAAATAAAAATTAGTTATTCCACAGTACAAATATAGTCAGTACCTATGAATTCTTTAGTTGATTCCCTTAGGGACCTTAAAGAGAAGAGCGTACTCTCTAAAAAGGCCGGCAAAACATTAGCGATCTCTCTGATTTCGCGGATGTTCATGGGTGGCGTTGATTACTATCAATCAGGTGACTTGCTTGCTTATTTGTCGCCTCTAGCATAAAAAAAAAATCAAAATCCTAGATCTCAAATTAAGTTGAAAAAGACGTGGATATTTGCTGAAATGCCTATCAGTTGCACATCACTGGTTTTTATTTTGTGATAGGTGGCAGGCGAGCAGACGGTTCACCTGATGGTAAGCGAATGATGATAAATGATGGTGCGTAATATGCGGCGCAGTGGAAACAATATCCTGCGTGAGATAGCCATCGAACTGGACTGAAGGTACATGATTAGCTGTTGCGCAACGGCCCAGCGGAGTGATACAGTGGTGCTTCATAGGTATGCTTACGCAAGTGTACCACACTGCGTGGTAAGAAAGTATGAAGTTTTATTTTTGTGTTTTCGTTTTTAAATAGACAGGCTTTCCCTGCCATTTGCTTTTTTTGCAATTGCTAAAGCAAGGAAGACTGCTGGCAGTGGCTCCACGAGTTCAGCTGAGAATATAATGTTGTAGCGTAACTTTACGTATCCATTATGTTGCACTAATGAGGATTTTCGCGTATGAAAAATCCTCTAGATGGCGTACTGTTGGACTGAGGTCCAACATCAACCGCATTGGTTGTTTATGATACATATGTGGGTATACCGAAAATAAGTATAGTTAAGTTACCGTTTGTAAATTGTGACCAGTCCTTGAATAGACACCGTGTGCCTCATACGTTCTTTTATTTCTCAGTGGCGACTGCGGGTGGATTTTTAAAAAGTAATTTCGAGAACGTTCGATCGCAAAATGGGGAAACTTAACGAATTTGATTTAAAGGACGGGAACTGGAAATCCTACTGTGACAGATTAGAAATGTACTTTTTAGTGAACAGTGTAAAAGATGAGTTGAAAGTGCCTACATTAATTACGCATATGGGTGAGGCAGCCTACGAACTATTGGTTAACCTGTGTAGCCCACAAAAACCGTCAACGTTATCTTTTAACGTGATAACTGAAATGATGAGTGAACATTTACAACCACGTCCATCAATTCTAGCAGAACGGTTTAAAAGTATAGCCCGGTCGTATGTGTGGTGGCCAGGCATCGACGAGGCGGTGGAGGCGATGTGCCGCGCGTGCGCCGTGTGCGCGGAGGTGGCCGAGGCGCCCCCGCAGCAAGCGCCGCAGCCGTGGCCGTGGCCCACTCGTCCGTGGTCTAGGATTCACGTAGATTTTTTAGGTCCAATTTTTGGTGAAAAATATCTGATTATGATCGACGCTTGTTCGAAATGGATAGAGGTATGTAAAATGCAATCTACGACGGCAAAAGCTGTGATAAGGAAAATTCGGGAAATATGGGCTCGCTTTGGTATTCCACGGCAACTCGTAAGCGATAACGGACCTCCGTTTAGTAGTGACGAAATGAATACTTTTTTAAATAACAATGGAGTTGAACATGTTTTTTCTGCCCCATATCACCCGGCTTCCAACGGGTTGGCAGAAAACGCAGTAAAAATTTGCAAGCGAGTTATTAAAAAAGCCGTAGCACAAAAATTAGATGTGGATATGGCCCTTCAGAGGTATTTATTAGTCTATAGAACCACCGAGCATAGTACAACTAAAGAGAGCCCGAGTCAAATATTGCAAGGTCGGACATTGAGAACCAGATTTGACCGGCTTAAGCCGGCGCGGGAGACTCAGGTGGCTGTTGCGCAGGAGCGGCAACGGCGCGCGGCCGGCGGCGCGAGCAGGGCGCTGCAGTGCGGCGATGCTGTCTGGTGCCGTATCTACCAGGGCCAACGTAAGTGGTTAGAAGGTACCGTGATAGAAAGGTTAGGTAATACTGATTATACAATTGAATTACTAGATGGCACAGTGGTACATCGACACATCGATCAATTAAAGTTAAAATCAAAGAAAGAACCTTCATTGCAATTAACGGATTCTATAGTTGGCACTAAAGGCATGCTAGGGTCAACGGGCTTATTGCGGGGACCGTTGGTTGTTCCAATGACGGACACATCGATGTGTCCTATTGGGAGTGAGGTGATGGGTTCCTCGGGGTTACGAGAAGACGGCAGCGGGGGCACGGGGCGCGATAACAATGCAACAATCGCTGAGCCTTGTCCGGAGACTCGCACACTCTCGCAGACCTCGCCAGCAACAGAGACCGACGCCGGTGACCACCCCCGCCCGACGAGAACACGAAGACCGCCAGACAGATTTTTTTGTCATTAGGGTTTAGTTTTAAGATTAATGTTAGTAAAATATGTTGTACCGATGTAAGTTTAAATAAAGTTTGTACCTATTGTAGATTAAGGGTGGAGGTGATACATATGTGGGTATACCGAAAATAAGTATAGTTAAGTTACCGTTTGTAAATTGTGACCAGTCCTTGAATAGACACCGTGTGCCTCATACGTTCTTTTATTTCTCAGTTTAGTTGGTCAAATTGACATTTTGACCGATCACGTTTGAAAATAACCAATCACATTGTAAACGGACCTCACTCCTATTGTACTTCATCTAGGGGATTTTTCACACGCGAAAACCCTTTTTTTTGTTTCCCGGGAGAAATGCATTACGCAGACCCTGCCGCCGGGGGGCGACAGGGTATTGTGGGACTCACCCTCCGGGCCGCTTCTTCAAACAAGAAGCGACCTGAGGGCATACCCACTAAAACTCCCGGGACTCAACCACCCGTGGGTATAGAATGGGGTCACGGGAACTGCACGAGGCTATTCCTCGCAACCCCACTCCCCCACAGGCCCCTAAACGGGGTGTGCGGCCACGCCCCTCCTCAGGCTAGGAGGAGGGGGGTTGGGGACAGCCGGAAGAGCTGAGCCGTCCCCAACGAGCGGTGGAGGTGCCAATGGCAGTGCCGACACAGGGACCACCGTCCCTGTTGCCAGCTGGCCACCTCCACGGAGAGGACGAAGAGTTCTCCGCCGAACTCGTCCTCTCCTTGCTCGAAGCGGGCCTGCGAGGGGGTTAGTCTCGCGCTCCCGCTTCGCCGCCTCCTTCTGCGCCACCACTTCTTCACAGAAGTGGGCGAAAGCCGACCAGGCTCTCTCATCATCCAGCATAGCTGCAACTATGCTGGACAAAGAGAGGTCATGTCCGACCTCCGCGACCAGTGCGGACCACTGTTGGTCGAAGGACGGGCACAAAATCAACGTGTGGTGCGCCGAGTCCTCCGCAGCGCCGCGCTGGTGGCACGAAGGAGTGTCCTCCCGCTGAATACGGTGCAGGTAGTTACCGAAGCAACCATGCCCGGTAAGTACCTGCACCATCCGGAAGGACAAAAACCCGTGTGGGCGCTCGAGCCACAGGTCCAAGACCGGGGCGAGCGCCGCGAGCGTGGGACGGCCATACCACTCCACCAGGAGAGAGGCCGTCCATGACACGAAAAAACCCTCATTCAATCATTCTAACCTCTTTACTAAACAACTAAACAGCACCGCTCAACTATTTTCCTGAAATATATACAGCCGCAGCGTTACAACATTTAACAAGCTAATGATGATGAAACGTGTCATATGAAATTTCTAGCTGTTTGATCAAATGATTTGATTCAATCTGGACTTAATTGAAATGCACGATTTAATCAAGAGGCTAGGCAGTTCAATGAATGTCTTATAAAAATAGCTGGCTGCAACACTTCTACCACAGTGTTGACCTTTGAGACCTTTGAAACGTCATGCCGAGCTACTGGCTTTGTTAACATTATGGTTATTCAGTTACGTCACAGTATCAAACCTGATGACAGTAACTTGATATCAAATTCTTATATTAACTGCGGCATTTATTCGCTTAAGATATACAATTTGTAGACATAATAATGCAGACATGCAATATTAAGAGAATGTTTTCGTTCATAAAAAACGTAGAATATCAGCATCGCATATCAAATTACGCTATGTGAGGTCTTCTATGAACATATGTTAAGACGGTCTGATATTTTCGTTTAAGGTGATGGGTAGGGCACAATCTCTCGGCAAACACCTATACTATTCACTTAATACTTATAGCTAACTGTTTGGTCTGCTTTTGCACTCAATTTTTGTGGCCGCTTTTGGCGTGAATCGTTTTTTCGCGTACAAAAACGGACCCAACATTTGTGCATGGTTATTTAATAAATAGTATAAGTGTTTGCTGAGAGACTGTAACCTCGTAATTGTAGAAAATAGATCCGGTTTAGTAGCTAAAAATTAAAATCAATTGGCGTCGCTAGTATGCCCTACCCGTCACCTAAAATTCACTTTAAGGCGATACTCCGACGATACTAGCGCCGCCAAATGATTTATATTGATAGTGGCGAATATGAGACCTTTTTTTAAAGTGAGCAACTAATACCTTAAGGGTAGTATTAACATTTTTTTGAGGCAAACTTATTGTTAGCGACGGACCTCCATTTTATGTGTTCTTTTTTATATATTTGAAATTGTTCGTTTTTTATAAGATTTTCTTTTTTTATTTCTTTCTTTGGTCAGTGTAATTCAGAGTACCACAAGAAAGGTTGTTTTTAATTAACATATTATTAAATTTGTGAATGTGTTATTGGTGTTTCACTGGCTGCCGCCAAAGGTGAGGCCCATTATCTCTGTTGTAGTGGCCGCTGCCACGGACGCCAAGTAGGCGCCTCATATTTCATCCTCAACACTTATGTAATAATTTCTTCTCGTAAATAAGATTAATAGTCATCATCATCATCGTCAGCCCATTTAAGTCCCCACTGCTGGGGCATGGGCCTCCCTCAATCACATGAGGGGTAATTGCCATACTCACCACGCTTTGGAGACGGGTTGGCGAGATTAATATTGATAATTGTTAAAGCCACTTTTAGCTATCATGGAGTTTTTTGTTACTTGTAGGAAGAAATTATTACATAGTTGGGTCGCAAAAAATGTAAATCATTTCCTTAAAGTATTTGTTACTCACTTTTAAACAAATGTCTCCTATTCACCATAATCAATATATATCACTTGGCGGCGCCCTTTAACTCCTACTCCAAATTTAAAGTTTCTGGATTCAGCAAATTGAGCTGTACGTCGATCGTCAGTCAGTAAATCACCTTGTCCTTTTATGTACATGGATAACAATCAACAATGTTCAGTTAATTGTTTGGCTGATAGAACTATTACCCACTGATTGATTGGTTCCATAACATTTTGATAATTTAATAAGTACCTACCGTTCGACTCGTTGACATTATTGCAAAAGATCGTCTTACCCCTTGATCCTTATTTACACACCGAATAAGTCTCTTTTTTGCGTGCACATAACAACAGCCGACGCCGGCTCATACTTCGACAAAATTAAGTATAGTTCACGATATATTATTTCCTCTATTAAAACGCATTTAGCTACACTCCGCCACGCTTCTATTTAATGTCACTCTTCGTAATTTAATGTCACATAATAACAGAATATGGTGATTCATTATTGTATGGTTATGAGTTACAATACTGAATTAATGTTTTAATTTGCGAAAGATCATACTGAATTATGAGCGTAACTGTGTTTACATTAATTTAAGGATTCCTTTTTAAAGTCCGGCAGTGCACTTATGACTCTACTAAGTATACATATGAACAGACAGGGAAAGCGACTTTATTTTATACTATGTGGTGATTATAAGCTAGGAATAACCGATTCGGCCTTCGTCTTTCGCCACTGCCAACTTCTTAACTGTAGTAGAAAAGGTCATCATTTGACGCTCAGCTATAACTCGGAGGTAGCAATTTAGCCTCATTACGTCATTAAGCCGTCGTAATCGAAAGCATATGCGCACGAAAGCTGAACAAATCGCCTATGGTAATTAATGCACGGAACATTAGCTTCGGACTTCGTGAATGGAGTATAAGCGCCACCAGTTTTGTACTCACTTATAGTAATAATATCCTCCAACCGTTTATGGGCTACGGCAGACAATCTCAACGATCAGCCACGTACGCAGGATATATTATAGTGCTCAAGAGTGTGCGTAAACACAAGTGACCTCTCTATTCCCTTCTCATATTCCGATGGGACACCAGCGTGACACGACCAGAGAGGGATCCGGGCTGACACTGAGAATTTCTCAACAGAAAAACTCGGGTACAAATTTTTTGGCCCGGCTCGGGGATCGAACCTGAGACTCCAAGCGCAGCCGTTATTTTAAAGTGTTTGCACTTCCCACTGCGCCATCAAGTGCTGAGCTATAGTGCTAGTGAGGCAGTGAGTATTTTCTGAGCGGATATTTTCGGAACTATGGTAGCTCAGTGATCCAAACACTCCTTCAATAGGGGAGATCGTGGTACAAATCCGATCATGCATCTCTGGATTTTTCAAATCTATGTGCATATTTCTACCATTAGCTCGGCGGTGAGAAAAGACATCGTGAGGAAACCTGCACATCTCTTTTTTATGTGATAGATAGCAGACGAGCAGACGGATGACTGATGGTAAGCCATTGCCACCGCCCATAGACATCCCTGAGACCAGTGCAGTCACAAGTGCGCTGCCAACCTTTCCCCGGATTGGGCCTCCGGTACCCTTACTTACGCAGCTAAACATAACACAGTGCTGCTGCTTCAAGCCGGTTTTGTGTGAGGCCGTGATATCTTTTGTTTTTATTCGAAGTTCTGGGGAGCGTGCGTGGCCGAGTGGTCTCTGCGACCATATTTGATCTATTGTGACCTCCGCTCCCACTTATAGATCGCCTCCGAGGCTCACGGTCAGCATAAACCGTATAACGGCCCTAGGAGCGATAGCCTTAACATCCTCCGGGCAGATGTGGTAGCTGCCCAGAGTTCGGCTTCTTGGGTGCCCGAGGGCATTGCATTGACAAAGGACGTGCATCGGTGTCTCGTCCTCTGCCTTACAGAACCTACAGGTGGGGTCTCCGGCCAGCCCGGTTCTGGTGCCGTGTTTGTTTAGCCGGCAGTGACCAGTAACGGTTCTTGTGAGGATTCTCAGCTGTCCGCGAGATAGCGCTAAGGCCTCTAGCGTATACTTGCTGGAGAATCCTGTGATATCACTCCGATCGATCCAGTCCATTTATGCCGAAGCGTGGCTCTCCCACGGTTGATCTCTGATGTTTTTTCCAAATTTGTGGATACCTATAATCCTCTGCCTAGCGAATGTAATTCCCGGTTGCGTCTAAAGCTGTTGAATTGGAGGCCGGGGTGTGGACACCTACAATATCTGAGGTACTGATTCTGAACGTGTAACCGTGATCCATTTGGTCTGGTTCCCCTGTCGTAGGGTTGCGAAGGTCAGATTGCAGAGTCCTATAGATCATGATCCAAGCGTTGCTCCGAAGCGACAGCTTTCAACGCAACTCACACATTGGAACCCAAATGGTCTCGCACAGTACGATCCCAGAGGAATTTCCTCCCACGAACGCTCCGGCTGTAGAACAAGCTGCCATCAGAGAATTTTCAGGGGGAATAGAGCATGACTGTCAACTATAATTGGAACTCGCATACTCAAGTTTTTCGGCCATGTCTGCAGAAGAGAAAATGAGTCCATAGAACGTCTAGTAGTACAGGGCAAGGTCGAGGGTACCAGACCACGCGGTAGATCACCTATGCGATGGACTGACCAGATAAAGTCTGCTGTTGGCGGCCCATTGCATGAGTGCACCAAACTGACGACCAACAGGGCGAAATGGCGAGAGATCGTTAGAAGAATAACTGCCAGGAATGTGACAACGTGACGGCCACCACCGCTCTGTCCAGAGCGTAACGATTCAGAAGAAGAAGAGAGAGCATGAGGTTCTTCAAAAAATGTGTTAAGGTTTTAAGGGGTCGGCAGCAATATGCAGGTCCTCTGGAGTTGCAAATGTCCATAGGCTGCGGTAATCGCTTACCATCAGACGAGCCGCACGTTTGTTTGCCACCGACGTAGTATAAAAAAAACTGGGAATTACACACGCTAGGATGAGGAAGACACGAGGTTTTCTGAGTGATGGTAACTCTTTGGTAAGGGTACACCTTCCTTCTTTTGTAAATACATACTTATATTACATAGAAAACACCCATACCAGGACAAACATTTGTGTGCATGAATATATCTGACGTCTGTTTTTGTATTATTTTTACTTTTTACACTTTATTTTTTATTTTACTTTTTGAATAAAAAAATATATATAATACAAACAGACATGTTCATGCACTCAAATATTTGTACTGAAACCCTTGGACCAAAGATAGCGTCCACTACCACTGTGCCAAACGGATCAGCATTGAATAATTATTCAATTAAGTTAATATCAGAATCTTCTCATTGCACTGTTTTCAGCTGTAATTGCGTGTCGTGTGAGTTATCATGACAAAAAGCAATAATTTAATTCCACCGTGTGGGCCCAAAGATAATGGCTATCGATACAAAATGTTCTGAACAAATTGATATTTTACAATAAAATAATTTTTGTCGATAACGCACACGAGAGTACGGTTAAAAAATAATTACCGAACTCATAATAGATAGAGATCATAAAGAAGGTTGAAAGTATAACTTTATGAAACGTACTATTATTCTTTTAAAATGAACGTTAACTGTAAGACTTAAGATGGGTAATTAATTGGATAGCAGCGGTGAAATAATTGCAAGCATTACAAACAAGAAACAATATATTTATAAAAGAACTAGAAAAAATGGTACTAAAAATGTTGTTGCCCATTCACCTGCCGGAAAACAAATTTCAGTTTTTTTTTGTTTAAAATATGCCGACAGCAAAAGTGTCTTTTGGAAAGCCGATAGGCTCTTTTCAACGTGTCGCTAAATATGGCACCTATGTGCAATCGATAATTTTAATTAGACTACAATCTACTCGCCTATCGTATAATCTTAGCAATTAACCACTAATTAAATGTTACCATTAGCATTAAAGAGTTTCGCCGACCGTCTCGTTTGAGAGTCATACTTTTTCAAGCTAAGGGCAGCTTACATTATTTGTAAATGTGAAAAGACAGTGGTAATATAAGCAGTGACTCACATGTACATGTGTCAGGTCAACACTGAGTTAGAAAGGTTTCGAATAAACGTTCAATCTGAGTCCAATTCGGATCTGTAAAGATAAGAATAAAAAAACATATTAAAAATTGCGGTCAACCATTTTCAGCCTCAGTATGTGGTATGGTATGTGCTACAACAACCTCTAAGGAGCTGGGTACGGCACTGGTTTTCAGGCTGAACCTTGAAAGCTTATTTCAAACAAGCCTATGCTTATATGAAATAAGTATCTAAGGTCTACATAAGCAAGGTTTGCCTATGCAATAGGCCTTTAATACAAAAAATAATAAAATCACAAAAAATGTTGTTTCGTCATTCTTGCTGCATTTCCAAAACGGAAAAGATAAAAAATCTGTAAAACACCGTGATCTTAACAGTCTTTAAACCTTCTCAAGGACAGTATACGGATGAAAACAATTATTTTTCCTAAAAAAAAAAATAGGGTCATATTTAAAAAAAACCTTGTAACAAAATGACTAGTAAGTTGATTCAAAATTGCAGGAAAAGGCAACTGTTTTCATCGTTTAACCCTGTCTTATTGTAAATTGCTTTTCATCCAAGTATACTCGAAAAGTTTTGAGCTTTGCAATTGCGAAAAGTTACGTTAGATAGATGGACAATACGTTTATATTGCCGCACAAAATGATCATCATCATCATCATCAGCCCATTTAAGTCCCCACTACTGGGGCACGGGCCTCCCTCAATCACATGAGGGGTAATTGCCATACTCACCACGCTTGGCAGACGGGTTGGCGAGGGTATTGATATAAATGCAGAGTTTTCCTTCTCTGGGTGCTGATGATCATGCCAGCAGCTTTACCTTAGTCGCCTTTTACGACACCTCGGTAAGAGTGAGGGTGACCTATTCTATTCTGCCGGGACCACACGGCAAATTTATACAGTTATCAAATTGTAAACACTAATAATAGTCAAAAAAATATAAGCAATTATAAAAGACAAAATTAATATAAGAATAATAATTAGTGAACAATGTTGCAGCATGAATGGTCCCCGTCTCAGCATATACTACCACAGCAAAGCCATGACGCTGATTTTCAGACGACGGCCTTAGAGTCTGTCCGCGCCAGGCGAGGTGTTACAAATTTAGATAAAAAAATAATTGTTAATTGTTTGCACCGAGCATCTAAGCGGCGCTCGTCGAATTACCCTTCATCTTTCTACTGGCTATATTTATATTATGGCATCTACAAGTAAAAGACATTCAAAGGCAATATCGTTATTTTGATCGGCTTCCATTGTTTATAGAGTGTAAATGTTTACATCGCATAATTGTGTTGTTCATTACAATAAACAGTAAAAGACATTGAGTAATTTATATACTCAAAGACGGATTTGAATTTCAAAATTTAATGCGAATTTTATACAGTACCTACGTACAGCTGCAGTGTACCTATTTCAATTGCTAAAGCTGTTGTCGACAGCACTTTGATCCTTGTTTTTTTTTTCAATTGTAATCAATCTTGATTCTTGCGGCTTTAAACATTCAGTTCTCATGATTGTAAGCATACTTTTTTTACTCTTTTAATCCATAACGCTGCTTGAATAGCGAACAAAATTGATCACGTTAATTTATTTAAAAATATGATTATACATTGCCAGTGATAACTTTAAGACAAATGATGATCAGATGTGGCGGCCATTTTTTTATTTGAACGCATTCCACATTTTTTATTTACATTTTAACAAACTGCGTTACTCAACTTACAATGCAGGAATTTTATAGATACAAGATGTTTTTTCAGGTAATAATTCATTTGATGTCTTTTTCGACGCACGCGGTCCTTGTTTTATTAGCATGTTTATTTCTGATAAATAAGCTTATATATCGCAAGGAATAAATGAATTATTATGACACCGACTGCCACAGTTCTTTACGTTTCTACTTCTTTAAGTCCCATCTTGCAACGAAGGTTGGTGATCCTAATAGCAATGTGAAACCCTTTACACAGCTGCTCTAAATAGAGAATTGGAGCTTTCATTATACCACTGGCTCTCTCGTGTGCCAACCTAGCTTTATTTCGTATGTTTTTATTACATTTTAAATTATATTTGATTTCTCAGATTTTCATGGGCGGCTTAAATTATTCACCATGAGCTGAACCGCTCGCTGATTTGTCGCCTCGCATTAAAAAAATGTTACTCTTTATATCACAGGTTTTACGACATAACAGTCTAAACGAATGATTGAGTTTATTGTTAAAGTCATTCATCAATAGTTCTTATTAAGACGATGTTTCCGAACTGGCCAACAAAAGATGTCACCACAGCCTGAGAGCGGCGCAGACGGCGGTCCAACCTCATCTATTAGTTGAACTATAAATATCCCCGTTTGCTCCCATAATTCTCGCAGAAGATATGTATGACTCTATCCGAACGACCCGCTTTGGGATTGATGTACACTCAGTTGCATTTTTGTGTTGCGATTACTGGGAAAATATGGCGTTAACTACCTTTAATAACAGTAGAAATATGCAGGTGGAAGAACACATTGGAACCTAGAGCGAGATTACTTTGAATCCCACGTTTCACTTAAAAAACTTCTTATTTATGTTAAGAATTTTATCTTTGCATTTTTTTTAATTTTGCTTGTATAAACCGGTTATCGTGCTGGTTTTTTTAATAATTTACCTACATTATTTTATGCCACCCATCGAACCAGTCTCTATTGGAGCCCAATAAACATTAGGTTATTCGCTTGAATGTATTTGTCGTGTAAGATATTCATAATTAAAAATATGTAGAAAACAACTTTAAAGAAGAAAAATGTGTATCACCACAAATCGAAACAATAAATTTGAAACATTAAGAAACTTAAGATTTTAGACTCGTCTGATGTATAAAATATAAACAATAACGAAAGTAATTGTGTCTTTAGTGGCACTGATGTTACGGGTGTCCTTGGGTGATGGCAATCGCTGATCATCTCACCTGTAGCCCATTTCCGCTGTTAGCAGAACAAAACAAAATGTTGTCATTATAATACATTTTATGAGCTAGAAGAGGCAATATCACCAGTATATTCATATTTATTTATTCGCTTAAATTTATAACATCACTGTAGATAATACAATAGGTATCTATAGTTAATTAGGCAGATGACAAAGATGAGAGAGTATACTTTATAGGGGACCAGCAGAAAGGCTAGCACGAAATTTTCGAAGAATTGTAGCGTATGAGTATCGTTAGCAATTTGTATGAAAACTGAAGAGCTCCCTCTGACGTACGTAAGCAAAACTATCTTCTTGAAATGAAAAGGTTTCAAAGTATACGTGGGCACGCGACGTATTACTAAAATGTTCTTAGTAACCCCTCTTAATGTGGTTCGCCATGCATTCCGCGGCGGAAGTGTGCTACGGGAGTCAGGTGGACCCGTCTACTTCTTTCTTACTTCTACTGATTTTACTAACATCGTGGTATCACGATAATCCAGTCAAAAAGTTTATTTTTATTTAAACTACGGGGCTGAGTGTACCAGCAGTGTTTTTTCCCGGCCGCATCCCGGTAACGAGTTGGGATGTAAATCAAAGCCGGGATCTGCATACGCCGCGTTCGTTACGGCGCGGGCGCACTCTAAAATACCTAAAACGTACTCGACATAAATATACTTGTCGCGACAACTGTACTATTTATAATGAATGCTATTGAGTTCTACAAAGTTAAACTTCCATCAAACTTGTTTAAATTGTTCTTAAAATAAGAATTCTTTAAAAAAAATCAAAACTTACAAAAAATCTTTTGAAGGAGATTTATTTAGCTAGCAGTTTTTAAATCTGCAAATTATTTCTAAACTCTATAAAAATTTAACTAAATTTTATGTTTGCTTCTAAAATGATACTGGTATTTATTTTGTCAACTATTTTGGTTTTAATTTGGTTAAAAACATGTTAAATAAAATAAATTATGAGTAAGTAAGCACCTATATAAGAGTCTAATGTAAGTATTTTTAATGTATCAGTGCAGAACGCAGCATGTATTACAAACCTAAGCGGTTTATCAAATTCTGCATACAGTTATAATATATATATAATTTTTTTTATGTTGGTAAAGAAAGTAAATAAAAAATTTGTCGTAATTTTTTCGAAAAAAAAAACAGGCTTTTAGATGATCAAATTAAATTGAAACTCGGCGCCATCTTTGCCCAAATTAAAATAAGTAAAGTGAGAGCGCATTTGTAATCACTTATGAGTTGGTGTCTACGGAACCCTCAGTCCGTGAGTCCGACGGCTTTGCCGGGTTTTTTTGCAAAAACATGACAAGATACTAGTAAGATAGGTTAGTAGCTAACATTACATACCATAAAAACGTATTGATTGAAATTTGACGTAAAGCCTGAAGATAATTCTTCGCCCCCTTGAAATGCGAGTGGTAATGTATTTTTACTCTGCCTTTTATAGAAAAAGAATGATGTTCCCCGCTGTTTTATAGCACATACCAACGTAATTTCAGTTACCTACCTACAACATTATTCAGTATTAAGAGGCTTTTTACTAAGCATATTACATTTAACTAATATGTTTTGTGAATTGGATCAAATAGGGTTGCATGATATTAAAAAAATCGTAAAAAAATATCTTCATTACATTTAGTGCTATGATCCCGTGTCTATCTGGTGACCTTCAAGAAAAGGGCTAATTCCTTCTTTAAGGTGACGGGTAGGGCACACTAGCGACGCCGATTTTAATTTAGAGTTACTAAAACGGATCTATTTTAAACAATTTCGGGACTACAACCTCTCGGCAAACACTTATACTATTTATTAAGTAACCATGCACAAATGTTGGGTCCGTTTTTGTACGCGAAAAATTGATTCACGCTAAAAGAAGCCGCTTTTGGCGGTAATAAATTTAAAAAAAAACGGACCCAACATTGGTGCATGGTTATTTAATAAATAGTATAAGTGTTTGCCGAGAGATTGTAACCTCGAAAGCATTTTAGGTACCGGAAGCCCAATCTGGGGGAAAGGGAGGTTTAAAGGTTAACAGCGGACTTGTGACTCCACTGGTGTCGCGGGTGTTCATCCGCGACAATCGCTTACCATTAGGTGATCCGTCTGCTCGTCTTCCACCTATCACATAAAAAAAAATGTGAAAAATTTACACGGGGCACGCGTGGACCAGGATCCAGAATTTGGCAAGTCTGGTAAAATTGAAGTAATTTCTCCATACTACACCACCAATTTCAAAACATTCAAAATCACTATTGATGAGATATTGTAATTATGATAGTTGAAAATTGGAAAGAGCCGTGTGGTCCCCGGCAGAGTAGAATAGGCCACCCTCACTCTTACCGAGGTGTCGTAAAAGGCGACTAATGTAAAGCTGCTGGCATGATCATCAGCACCCAGAGAAGGAAAACTCTGCATTTATTTCAAAACCCTTGCCAACCCGTCTGCCAAGCGTGGTGAGTATGGCAATTACCCCTCATGTGATTGAGGGAGGCCCGTGCCCCAGCAGTGGGGACTTATATGGGCTGACGACGATAGTTGAAAATATTCTAACCTTGACGGAAATTTTGACGGCAAGTTTTTATACAGAGTTTGTATGTTTAGTTAAGTAAAAGAGCGAGCAACACATTGGCTATCTCTCTGATTTCGCGGATGTTCATAGGCGGCGTTGATTACTTTCCATCGGGTGACTCACATGCTTGTTTGGTCGCCTCTGAGTTTCTAAAGTATTTTTATAAGGTCTCACCTCAAAAAATAAGTACCTATGTTATTTCCTTATACGAGTAGATGGAGCACGTGACTGCATAACGTTATCAAAGATATTTTTACAAGAGATACTTTTTTTATGTGATAGGTAACAGACGGGCAGACGCATCACCTGATGGTAAGCAATTGCCGCCGCCCATGGACACCCGCAATACCAGTGGAGTCATAAGTGCGCTGCCGACCCTTAAGCCCCCCTTTCCTCGGGATTGGGCCTTCGGTGCCCTCACTCACGCATCGAAGCACAGCACAATGCAGCTTTACACCGGTTTCCTGTGAGGCCGTGGTATCAGTCCGGGCGAGCGAGCCCAATATTTTTTTTGAAAATAGGTGGCACACGAGCATACGGATCACCTGATGGTAAGCGATTGCCGCCGCCCATGGACACCCGCAACACCACTGGAATTCATGCCGAAGCGTAGCTCTCTCACGGTCCATATATATAAAACTTGCTTTGTGTTGATTGAGCCAATTTTTTTCAGAATATGCGACATTATACAGATCGCAGCAAGATCTATTTTCAAAATATCTACTTACCTAAAAATAAACTATGTAATATCGATATTTTTATAAATAGAATGAAAGTTTGCATCCCTAGCAGCCAAAGTAATCGGTATTCATAATGGCCGCAGATCAATTGAATACTTTTTATCATACTTAATCGATTAAGTTACACTTAAGTTTTTGCCAACTCCGTGTACCGTTAAAGTCGCGGCCGTATTAGTATTCAAATCGTGCTTAACACTTCATAAATAGGCTTAAGATAAAATACCTTTTATGTTATCTACCGCGCGTGTTAATAAAGATTGCAATAATGTGTTTACGGGTTTATAGCCTACATCAGATAAAGCATCGGTTAAAAACATAATTAGCCTTTCGAGTTGTTATAAATTAAAATGATCTAATCGATCATATCATTTACTTTTTTTTTACACACTAAGACAAATGTTACATATTTAAAGTAGTTCAAAGGCAAGCCCTAATATCCAAAACATATGATGTAATATCTCTGTCTATACCTGTCAATTAAGGTGACGGGTTGCCGAACCCGTCACCTCCACAGGGCACACTAGCGACGCCGATTTTAATTTAGAGTTACTAAAACGGATCTATTTTAAACAATTTCGGGACTACAACCTCTCTTTCACCTTGTTTCCCCCTCCCCCTTAGGCACAACACTTATACTATTTATTAAGTAACCATGCACAAATGTTGGGTCCGTTTTTGTACGCGAAAAATTGATTCACGCTAAAAGAAGCCGCTTTTGGCGGTAATAAATTTAAAAAAAAAACGGACCCAACATTGGTGCATGGTTATTTAATAAATAGTATAAGTGTTTGCCGAGAGATTGTAACCTCGAAAGCATTTTAGGTACCGGAAGCCCAATCTGGGGGAAAGGGAGGTTTAAAGGTTAACAGCGGGACTTGTGACTCCACTGGTGTCGCGGGTGTTCATCCGCGACAATCGCTTACCATTAGGTGATCCGTCTGCTCGTCTTCCACCTATCACATAAAAAAAAATGTGAAAAATTTACACGGGGCACGCGTGGACCAGGATCCAGAATTTTGGCAAGTCTGGTAAAATTGAAGTAATTTCTCCATACTACACCACCAATTTCAAAACATTCAAAATCACTATTGATGAGATATTGTAATTATGATAGTTGAAAATTGGAAAGAGCCGTGTGGTCCCCGGCAGAGTAGAATAGGCCACCCTCACTCTTACCGAGGTGTCGTAAAAGGCGACTAATGTAAAGCTGCTGGCATGATCATCAGCACCCAGAGAAGGAAAAACTCTGCATTTATTTCAAAACCCTTGCCAACCCGTCTGCCAAGCGTGGTGAGTATGGCAATTACCCCTCATGTGATTGAGGGAGGCCCGTGCCCCAGCAGTGGGGACTTATATGGGCTGACGACGATAGTTGAAAATATTCTAACCTTGACGGAAATTTTGACGGCAAGTTTTTATACAGAGTTTGTATGTTTAGTTAAGTAAAAGAGCGAGTCAACACATTGGGCTATCTCTCTGATTTCGCGGATGTTCATAGGCGGCGTTGATTACTTTCCATCGGGTGACTCACATGCTTGTTTGGTCGCCTCTGAGTTTCTAAAGTATTTTTATAAGGTCTCACCTCAAAAAATAAGTACCTATGTTATTTCCTTATACGAGTAGATGGAGCACGTGACTGCATAACGTTATCAAAGATATTTTTACAAGAGATACTTTTTTTATGTGATAGGTAACAGACGGGCAGGACGCATCACCTGATGGTAAGCAATTGCCGCCGCCCATGGACACCCGCAATACCAGTGGAGTCATAAGTGCGCTGCCGACCCTTAAGCCCCCCTTTCCTCGGGATTGGGCCTTCGGTGCCCTCCACTCACGCATCGAAGCCACAGCACAATGCAGCTTTACACCGGTTTCCTGTGAGGCCGTTGGTATCAGTCCGGGCGAGCGAGCCCAATATTTTTTTTTTTGAAAATAGGTGGCACACGAGCATACGGATCACCTGATGGTAAGCGATTGCCGCCGCCCATGGACACCCGCAACACACTGGAATTCATGCCGAAGCGTAGCTCTCTCACGGTCCATATATATAAAACTTGCTTTGTGTTGATTGAGCCAATTTTTTTCAGAATATGCGACATTATACAGATCGCAGCAAGATCTATTTTCAAAATATCTACTTACCTAAAAATAAACTATGTAATATCGATATTTTTATAAATAGAATGAAAGTTTGCATCCCTAGCAGCCAAAGTAATCGGTATTTCATAATGGCCGCAGATCAATTGAATACTTTTTATCATACTTAATCGATTAAGTTACACTTAAGTTTTTGCCAACTCCGTGTACCGTTAAAGTCGCGGCCGTATTAGTATTCAAATCGTGCTTAACACTTCATAAATAGGCTTAAGATAAAATACCTTTTATGTTATCTACCGCGCGTGTTAATAAAGATTGCAATAATGTGTTTACGGGTTTATAGCCTACATCAGATAAAGCATCGGTTAAAAACATAATTAGCCTTTCGAGTTGTTATAAATTAAAATGATCTAATCGATCATATCATTTACTTTTTTTTTACACACTAAGACAAATGTTACATATTTAAAGTAGTTCAAAGGCAAGCCCTAATATCCAAAACATATGATGTAATATCTCTGTCTATACCTGTCAATTAAGGTGACGGGTTGCCGAACCCGTCACCTCCACAGGGCACACTAGCGACGCCAATCGGTTTTAATTTTTAGCTACTAAACCGAATCTATTTTAAACAATTTCGGGGTTACAAGTTCTCGACAAACACTTATACTATTTATTAAATAGCCATGCACAAACGTTGGGTCGGTTTTTGTACGCGAAATTGACTTCATTCCGCCTCGAGGCTGCAAAAATAGGACTCGACGCCTCAAGTCTTGTACATCACTAGTGGTGATAAAAGCCACGGCCTTTGGCATATGAGGCGATAGTCGTTAGATATTCTTCTTTCCCCTGATCTGTTCTTAGGTTATCTGGTGTGAGCTCAGTACCTATGTTTTCTTTTTCGATATGTCTTCTGTCTTTTGCGATCGATTCATCTAAGTATTTCTTTTTTAATCAGATCACACAATCCATTATTTTTTCAGCTGTTCCTACATCCCCAAACATCACAGGCATCATACTGCATCTACTAATATCAACTGATCACTTTTTTGGTTGATCTTATCAGCTCTCTCATAAGATTATTCATCATCATCATCATCATCAGCAACCCACACTCGTCCACTGCTGGACATAGGTATCCCCTAATGCACGCCACTGCTCCCGATTTTCGGCCACCAGCTAGCCTTCGAATGTCATCATCCCATCTTGTCGCAGTCTTCACTCAAGGACTTTACGGCTCCAACGGCTGTCAGTTCTGCGGCTAATATGACCAGCCCACTGCCACTTCAATTTGCTAATTCATTAGATTATTACCTATTGTAAATAATAAAATTTCCTACAAATTTTGCTCAGTATTTTTTCTAAAGTTTGAGTCGTTTTTGACGTAAGTAGAATGCAATAAGCTCACTATAAAAGCTCAGGAATGGGGTAGGACAAAATCAATTTTTTGCGACTGAGGGCACGTTATCTAATATCTATAAAATACGATAAACAATATAGATTGAGTAGGTTCAGAATAGACAAGTACCAGTTTTAATCTGCTGCTGTCTGAAACTCAATTTAAAAATGCTACTTGAATTATTACTTGAACTTTGCATTAGCTTGCTTGTGAGTCCGTTAAACCGGCGAGTGTAAATTTGATTAAGCCTGTATAAATAGGTACCACAAAAGTAAACATCATCGTCAGCCCTTTTTAGTCCCCACTGCTGGGGCACGGGCCTCCCTCAATCACATGAGGTGTAATTGCCATACTCACCACGCTTGGCAGACGGGTTGGCGAGGTTTTTAATATAAATGCAGAGTTTTCCTTCTCTGGGTGCTGATGATCATGCCAGCAACTTTACCTTAGTCGCCTTTTACGACACCTCAGTAAGAGTGAGGGTGGCCTGTTCTACTCTGCTGGGACCACACGGCAAAATTATACATGATAATACTGAATAGGAAACAAATGTCTTTGAATATTGTACTAAAGTAGGTAGGAACCTAATTATGAAGTTTTATTGAAACGAATAGTCTACTCCATAGTTAACTCACACACTTTTGGTTACCCAACATATCTATTTAAAATTAGCTTTTTATTTTCTCGAACAAAATTTTTAAACAGATTCTGAGTACAAGTATATATTTTTTTATTATTATGGCTGTACCCGAAGATAATTCGCCAATGTCAAGTAACTTATTGTGAATAAGTAGGCAAACAGTCGAAGTCAGTCACAGTCACTCAATAAACGGATTACGGACCTACGGATTTAGCGGATATCACTCTAAAAGCACGAGACAACGCACGAGACAACGCACTCGACACACAATAGCAGTGTTAAAAACGATACAATCCAACGATTCTTATTATTAGGATCACTTTGCGGTATTTCACTGCACAAATAAACACCACATTTGTACACTAAAATCCACTAGACACTAATTTAAAACCTTTGAATTGCATCAGCCCATGCAGCTTGTTTGCCAAGCCAACCCGTCTTCCAAGCGTGGTGAGTATGGCAATTACCCCTCATGTGATTGAGGGAGGCCCGTGCCCCAGCAGTGGGGACTTAAATGGGCTGATGATGATGATGATGCGGCTTGTTTTAACCCTACCCGCCGAATCCATACAGTATTAATTAGAATGCGACTTTAAATAATGACGTCATCAATTCACGTTCTGACAACCTCAACTCATATCTTGAAGTTGATAAAGTCTAAATGATTACCAAGGTGTTAAGCATGACAACTGAAATAGACAATTTTTTCCGCTCACCGGATCCTCGTTAGATTAAGACATTTGTTATGACGCGGAATAATTTACTAGGTGAAAAAATGACGTAGGAGTATTCACATGGTTTTTAATTATATAATCACTTGTGCCAGTTGAAATGACAAAATTGATCGTTGAATAAACATATTAACCTTTAAAACTGGCCAAGTTTTTAAACTGTTCTGACACGTGCATCTGGATGGAAAAAAGAAGACGCGCAGGTTTGCATACATATTTCGTTTATTATACCACTCAGTGTTCCGTACTTAGCTGAATTGATGTCTCTATAACTATAAGGTTCTATTAATAAAACAGTTTTGTATCTTTTCTTTAGTTACTTCAATAAACACATGTCTGTTTTTATGTCGTTAATTAAACAATTTGAAGAAAGACAACTTGGAAAAATTGAAATGTTTTAACATCAGTAAATTGTACTTGTAGAAAAAGTATCAGCTGATTCTTTGCAATTCGAAGTAGTTTTAGGCGACACATTTCTTGTTACGTGTGGAATAAAATGCCGGAAAAAGATTTTATTATGAACATACATTAGATTACATCGTTTTTGAAGCTAATGTTGCTTGTTCAATGAGTTTTCAAGTGAAAAATTGGCTCAGAGGTTTTAACTCTAATAAGTTAAAACCTCTGAATTTGTTAAGAGCGGTCTCAACAAAATCCGTAGATTGATAACACAATAAACACCAGTATTTGATTATTGATTGGATACCAAATTTATCAATTTCCAATAGACATTGGCGAAATTCCATCTCATTAAAAAGGAGGAAGATTTCATAATAAAATTTTAAAAATATTAAAAGCTACAATCATAAAAAATTGCAATGATTAACCATTAACATTCGATAAACTGGGAATAGGTTTTTACACATAAAATTACAAAAATGAAATTTGCACCATCATCTGATTTTTGAATCGAATCACGAAACCAAATTCAAAATAAGAATTAGAAGCAAATATTGACCTCAACACATTTTAACATAAAAACCATGACACAGAACATAGTTTTATCTTGCTATTGTTATTATTAGTGATTGTATTTTTAATTTCGTTTGATTTGATTTAATTTAAATTTCATTTAATTTCACAATTAATTTTCAATTTCAATATTATTATTACATAATTCCATTCATAAAACTTAAGAGTACTAACAACTTTAGGTTAAGCTGTACTAATACTAATATTATGGATCAAAGTTATGTGAAATAAAATAATTTTATTATAATTTTATTTATAAAAAGTTGTTATACTCAGAAGTACACTTAAAAGAACCCTAAAATGTTACGAGTGGCTTAAAGTACCGTAAAAGTTTATTGATATTACGCGACACTTGTCCTGATGAGGCCTTAAGTATTTTGTGCACCTTACGATCGTCGAAATAATGCTTTTTTTCGCCTTAAGCTTTGTTATTATCTAGGGATAATGCATTTGTATTTTTATTACTTTTTGAGCGATGGAAGTTCAGTGCCTGAAGTGGCAATGAGCAGGGCACGTAGCGACGGGAACAGACGGCCGTTGGGGCGGAAAGGTCCTCGAGTGGAGTGGCAGCCGTAGCCGGCCCCGCACAAGGTGGACCGACGATCTGGTGGAGATCAGGGGAATATATTGGATGCGGGTGGCACAGGACCGATTTGTGTGGAGAACATTGGAGGACGCCTATGTCCAGCAGTGGACGTCTGTTAGCTGAAATTTTGATGATAGAAGCTCAGCGGATATGAACGTACCTTTTTGGGAACGGGGGGTCATGGGTTCGAATCCGAGCATGCACCTTTGGTTTTTTTATTCAAATCTGTGTATATTTCTGTCACTCGCTCGAAAACATCGTGAGGGAAACGAATGAAACGTGCTGTACGTTTCATTTCATTTTTCATATTTCAATACGGAATCCGTAACAATAAGTACCTACAGCAGACACCTAATAGCGGTTGAGATTAATCACCTGTTTTTAGGGTTCCGTAGCAAAATGGAAAAAAATGGAACCCTTATAGATTCGTTATGCCTGTCTGTCTGTCCGTCTGTCCGTCCGTCCGTATGTCACAGCCACTTTTTTCCAAAACTATAATAATTAATCGATTCATCGTCAGCCCATTTAAGTCCCTACTGCTGGGTCACGGGCCTCCCTCAATAACATGAGGGGTAATTGCCATACTCACCACGCTTGGCAGACGGGTTGGCGAGGGTTTTGATATAAATGCAGAGTTTTCCTTCTCGGGTGCTGATGATCATGCCAGCAGCTTTACCTTAGTCGCCTTTTACGACACCTCGGTAAGAAAGAGGGTGGCCTATTCTATTTTTTTTTTCTTAACTTAATACTTTGCGCAAGAGACGCTCCCAAAGTAGTTAAATGTGTGCCCCCTCTAACTTATATAATAAAAGAATTATAAAACTAAAAAAAATATATGATATACATTAACATGAAAACTGACAACGAAAATTGGTTGAACTTGATCTAAAAAGTTTTTTTTTTAAAACGTTATAAACCGTAAACCGTAATTTACCTTCCATTTAGTCAACTCAATTGTTTTACAATTAAGTAATATCTTACTTGCTGCTACAGAACCCTTCATGGGCGAGTCCGACTCGCAATCGGCCGGTTTTTCATTTTAAAATCACCGTCGAAGATACACACACACTAATACAATATGCATACCTATTCTTATTATAGTAATATTATTTGTAATCCCACTGTTGATTCTGATATCCATAACACAAGGTGCTTAAGATCAATGTATGTGATGTTGTGCAAATATTATATATTATATCCTGAACAAACTTTAATCGCACGTTCATTTTTTCATAATACCAAGCCTTCTTAAGGCTGTAGTATTTACGGTTCTTAACTTAGGCGTCACGTCTCCACTTCGATTTTCTCGCTACATCAGGTGTAATTAAGGTCAAGTGCTTGTCAATTATTGAATTAAAAAATAATGATCCCACCCAAGACTTACCATACATTGTTCAAAAGAAATTCCATACATCGGTAAAGTTAAAACGTGACTATGACAAAAGTCCCCCACATACTTCTACTTAGAAATAACGATAAGCACTTTTTGTGTGCAAAAAGGTATTAACTTTATTTCCTTCTTTTATTACGATTTAGAGAAGGACAGGAATATTGCATAAACGTGTTTACGAGTATTCAAAGGGCAGGTGGTGACTCGGACTGAATTTAGACTACTTGGAATCTAAAGGCCTGTAATTATAATAATTTGCCGACGAATTACACAATGGCTAGATTTCGCGTAATTGAAGAAAAACGGCAATTAAGAGCTCATTTCACCAAAAGTGTAAAGTTAATGAATTTAATTGAGTGGTATTCAATTTCTATTACGTTTGGGCGTTTATGAAAAATGCAGTTTAGATGGGTACCTATAAAAAACGTTCTTTGCTTATGTGGAGGGCTGGTTGCTATTGCAAACGGGTGGTTTGGCGGTAGATAAGCTGAATAGCCGACCGTGTGAGAGTCACGCACTTTTGGCATGAATGGGCTGGCGGAAAACTGATATAAATACCAACGGTCATACATGAAAACCGTCGTGAAATCAGCGCTTGCACTGTTTCGTTGAGTGAATAGGGGTGCTGGAAGGGTCCAATTAACAAGGGGAACAATCTTGGCAACATATGAGGAAACAGAAAACCTTATTTTCAAAGTTGAATTATAAACACACCCACTTATTACACTTCCGTACAATAACAGACCACACACTCTCTCTCTCTCTCATCATCACTACATCATCATCTCTCGCATCATACCACACACACACACACCACACACACACAAACACACACACACACACACAACACACACACACACACCACACACACACACACACACACACACACACACACGCACACACACACACACATAGTTGAAAGTTATTAAGCTATAAACTGTCCCACTGCGGGGCAAAGGCCTCCATCATAGAAATCAAGTTATCGCTACTTTGATGGGGTTAGGCTTAATCACCACGCTTGCCAAATGCGGATTGGTGATGTTCGGAAAATTCGAAACATACTTTTCGCTCGACCCGGGAATCGAACCCAGGACCCCGAGATCACGGCCCGGTACTTAAAACCACAAGACCAACAGCTTGTGTTAACTTGTTAAATATTTTATTTTACTACTTTTATTGTAGCTCTAACCGAAATTCTAGTTCATTATTATTTATCGAAGCTTAGCTAGATACAATCTTCTTGAACCGAAGTAACACTTACTAACTCAAAACTCGTTTCACTTATAAAAAGCCACGGTCATTCATAACATAAAACCAGCCCTGCCTATGTCCCCGGTAGATTCTTCTTTTTCCTTCCTAACTTATGAATTTATACAATGTTAGAGATTTATTATTCCCTTGTAGAGGATAAAAAGCGGATCGGGTACACGACACATCCTCTGCAAGCATTTTGAGGTGAAAAAAAAAGGATAAGTACGAGCCGGTTTGCAAGTTGACGGTTCCGTACTGGAGCTTTCAAAATTAGGAGCTCATAATATCAAGCAAATAAAAAAAGATTCAAGAACTTTTTTTATTTTAAGTGCGTGTCATCCTAGACATCATCGTCTCTTTGTCATCAGGTGCGAATTGTAGTCAAGTGTTAGATAGAAATTTACACTACACTTTCTGATTCAAAGGTTGACTGGGAGAGAATGGCTCTTGGCATTAAGTTCACCTATTGTAACAAAATTTGTGCAATAACGTTTTAAATAAATAAATCATCATCATCATCATCATTTCAGCCAATAGGCGTCCACTGCTGGACATAGGCCTCCCCCAATGTTCTCCACACAGATTGGTCCTGTGCCGCCCGCATCCAATGGATTCCCGCGATCTTCACCAGATCGTTGGTCCACCTTGTGGGGGGCCTGCCACGGCTGCGACTTCCTGAACGTGGCCTCCACTCGAGGACCTTTCCGCCCCAACGGCCGTCTGTTCTCCTCGCTATGTGCCCTACCCATTGCCACTTGAGGCATGCAATCCTTTGGGCTATGTCTGTAACCTTAGTTCTCCTGCGGATCTCATCATTTCTGATACGATCACGCAGGGAGACTCCGAGCATAGCTCTCTCCATTATAAATAAATAAATAAATCTAATGTAAAATTTGCTTAAAGTCTGCAAAAAAGCTCTACTTAAACTATTTTCCTATTCGTTCGTCAAAAAAAAACTGTGAACCCTAACAATTATTCATAATTTAATGGATCCGGTTGAAATCAAGTAGTTGACATTCCAAAACAGACAACATTTAGCGTATTGACCTAAAATATATTGAAAAATTTTCATTTCTTTTTCTATATTCATTTTAGCGGCAGATTACAAATACATTCACAAATATTCTGTAAGGATCTAAACAGATTAGGAGTTCAGCAAATATCACACTTAAAAAATTTCATCTCATGTTCAGGCGGACTCGAACCCACATCTTTTACAATCCAGGTGGCTGTTCTACCAATTAGAATACTAAGCCGCTAATTTTTAAGCGCTTGATTCGACATGAGCTGTAGATAGTCTCATCAATATTGTAGGTATATTTAAAATATCCAGTGGAAATATTTGACCACCAGTTAAGATGAGACTGCTAAATCAATAGTTGTTATTTTTATAGCAATATTTTGCAATTTAATAGAATAGGAGTTATTTTATTTCTATTTCATCAAGGACCCCTAAAATATGATAGAACCAGGCCTGCATCCTATACTCTGTATCCATATGGATATATCCTCAATTAACGTTCAATAACGATTATCCTGATTGAGCTGGCGCAGCCACTAGCCGTGTTAATGCCTAGCCTAGCCTATTACCTAAGTGCACAGTAATAGCTTCTAAATAAAGTTCATCATAACTCGCTTATATCAAATCTAGACATAATGGGATTAAAATGACTAACATTTTTAAAATATCAATTTTTTTGGCCTGATGACCTTTATGTCGTAGAAATATTATTAAATTAAATTACATTTCCAAATTAAATTACATTTCCAAATTAAATTACATTTCCTTAACCTCTGAGACCACACTTCCTCTCCCCATCTCTTCCTGTCCTTTAATTAAAATCAATTCGCATACTTTCAGATCCATTGTTATTATTTGTAGTTGCAATATCCAATTATCTATATTTAATCAAACATATGTAAGTAGTTTATGATATTTTATGCAGATATGTATTAGTATATTTATATTTTATTTATGTATTAATATTTAAACTTTGTATGTAAGTATATAAATATTAATATTGCACTGCCCTACACGTCCATCAAGTGTCCTTTACCCAAAGGTTGCCTGGAAGAGATTGCTCATAGTAATAAGGCCGCCTTCGTTGTACATATCCTGTAATACCTAGTATTAAGTTTTCTTACTATACTTTGAGTGCAATAAAAGTATATTCATTCATTTATTCATTCAAATATCGGCAATTTGTACCAAACAGTTCATTATGTAGGTACATTCATTTTGCGTACGGTTAAGGAATGGAACTCTCTGCCGGAAGATGTGTTCCCTGAACGATACGATCTGAACATATTCAAGAAAAGACTGAATAGGCTGTTACTAGACAGTCATGATCCATCCTCGGCCGCATCATCACTTACCATCAGGTGAGATTGTGGCCAAATGTCTGGCTATTCTAATATAAAAAAAAATCTCACTCATCGGCTCACGATGGTGAGTTATGACGGCCGGCAATGGACATCTGCAACACATGAGGCATCACTGATGCGTTACCGGCTGTTAAGGAAGAAATAGTCTCTTTTTTTAGATAACCAGGTGGCATCTGTTCGGAAACATCATTGTTGGCAGCTGATTCCACAGTTTTAGTGAGCGCGTTAAGAAGTTGCATGGACCTGATTGAAGGTTTGAATCACCATCGCCTATGAACACCTGCGAGGTCAAATGAGTTGTAGATGTGTCGCAGATGTGTTGCAGGCCTTTAAGAAATGAGTGAGTGCACCTTCAACTCACTCAGTCGGTGAAACATAATACAGGTTTCTAGTAATCTTGTTTCTCAGTGATCAACGCTCAATATCTTCGTAATTTTAAGCAGTTGTTGTACCGGTGTATCCTCAATTAATGTCCAATAACGTTTACCCTGATTGAGCAGACGCTGCGGCGGCGGCGTGTTATTAGCCTTCGATCTTCTGGGATGTAAACAAGTTTGGGTATCGATATATCGATAACTTCACTGTTCTACAAATATTCTTAATCATTTCCTAACGTAATGTTTTACTGAAGTCTTACACATTCTTTGTACCTATATTGTCTCTTAATGACTATGTGTTTATGAAACAATTTCCGTGCACTAATTCCACACACAAACTTTTTTTCTTTGATTTCAATAAGTTTGAAAATCCAGTTCTACACGTTCAATTATCATCATCATATCACATTCACCCACTATTGAGTATTACTGTACCGTTGAGTACTGTTATTCATAACGCCACTCCCTTCGGTCCAATGGCAGCCTCATCCATTGTTTCCCTGCTACCGTTAAAATATCATCAGACCAATGGGCAAGTCTCTCCACAAAATGTCACCCGATTCTTGGCTGCCATTCGGCAAGTTTTTTTAATTCACCTCTCGTTCTTATGCCAATATGAATTCGTACTAAAGTGTGAAACAAATGCTTTCAAACTGGTGTAAATTGGATATGGGGAGACAAAAAAGACACAAAAAGCAAAATAAATCAATGACTCTTACACAGGTAGCACCTTCAGATTAAAACCTACGATCTCAGGTTCCGAAGGAGCATATCCATCGACCCTTGTTTTAGTATTTTGTTGCTGAATTTATCGATATAGTTGTTTATCAAGTCACAACACTATCTCTAATAGCGGGCAGGAGAATAATCGGCGCAGACTACCAATTTAATTGAAACGTCTCTGGTCGAATTGCATTATGTCATTAGGTTGTGAGAGGTAATTGTTAGGTAGACGTTATTGTTGGTTTCGCATTGTTTTCATGTAAAGCTTTAGAAAATGTGTGTAAACAAAGCGGGGATATTAATTCCTGGAACTATAATCTGAACTGGACATTGAATATAAACTCCGAAAATGTTCTTCTTAACCTAACAATCGCCATGATTTCTCTCTTTTTTACTCTTTTTCTACTAGCCATAAATCCGGATTACACTCGCGCCTAGCCGAAACTAGTGAAGGGTACAAGGAAAGAAAATCATTGTCACTTAAGGTTTTTGAGAAAACTGTTAGAGTTTATTTCATTTTCTTAAAGTCGTTATTTAAAAACATTGTAAATTATATTTTTGTGCTTTGATATTAATGTGTTATAAAATCGAATAACATTTATTCAGATTTTTTCTAAATTAGAAAAATTGATGTTAGATTTTTTTATCCAAACAGTGCCCCGGGGCCTTCAAACTCAAGGGCCCCTCGAACCTTTATCAGAAAATATTCAATTGAATCAGTTCAATTTCTTAAACAGTCATCAGCAACCCACACTCGTCCACTGCTGGACATAGGTCTCCCCTAATGCAAGCCACTGCTCTCGATTTTCCAGCCAGCCTTCGAATGTCATCATCCGATCTTGTCGCAGGGCGTCCAACACTACGCTTACCGAGTCGCAAGTCTCCACTCAAAGACTTTACGGCTCCAACGGCTGTCAGTTCATGCGGCTAATGTGACCAGCCCACTGCCACTTCAGTTTGCTAATTCGGTTATTCTTAAACAATACCATTTTCAAAATAATAACGACAAGTTGCAACACAAAAAAGTTTAACTTTGATTTTGTCTCCCCTCATTAGTACATACTACGAAATATGCAAAAATATGTAACATAAAGCTTTGTGATTTTACCCTCATTTTAATGTTAGTTCCTCTTGGTGTAATCATCATCATCATCATCAGCCCATTTAAGTCCCCACTGCTGGGGCACGGGCCTCCCTCAATCACATGAGGGATAATCGCCATACTCACCACGCTTGGCAGACGGGTTGGCGAGGGTTTTGATATAAATGCAGAGTTTTCCTTCTCTGGGTGCTGATGATCATGCCAGCAGCTTTACCTTAGTCGCCTTTTACGACAGCTCGGTAAGAGTGAGGGTGGCCTATCCTACTCTGCCGGGGACCACTCGGCCACGGCTTGGTGTAATAATACTTGAAATTTCAATATAAATTCATTTCTGAATATCAAAACTTCATACTAACATTATGCAACAATAAATGTCTATCAATAAATTCAATCTTACAGAAGATCCTTTTGCAACGATACAACAATAAATTAACTACAATTTAATATATCAAATCTGGTATTTAATAGCGATTAAGATCTAAGGAATTGTCTTACAAATCGACTACGGCGATTTCGAATTGTTGTATGAAGTTGTACCGGCCAAAGCTGAACACTTGTCAGTCCTTATCGCTTCAAATTGATTAATTAAATTAATATCTTCGATAGAACGGCGCTGTTGAATGCCAACATTTAACTAACTTGTTTCTATAACAATGAAAAATATGGTTGGTACATTTTATACGAAACGCAGAGACTCTTGGAAGTTATTTAGTATTTCATTCATTAAAAATCAATGATTTATGATGATTAAGATTTTTTATGTGATAGGTGGCAGACGAGCAGATGGATCATCTGATGGTAAGCGATTGCCGCCGCCCATGGACACTCGCGACACCAGTGGAGTGACAAGTGTGCTGCCAACTCAAGGTCAAGTTGTTAAATTTTATTAAAGGAAAATTAATTTAACTAAAGGAAAGTAACTATTATGCTCGAGTCAAAAACTCGTGGCAGTCGGTATCATATTTCATTGATAATTAATGAATATAATACTCTACACTCTAACACCCTGTTGGTCTAGTGTTCGTGATCTCGAGTTCCTGGGTCTGAACAGATATCGAGTTTGTGATCACCAATCTGCATTTGACAAGCATGGAGATTACTTGACCACATCTCACCTGATGGAAAGTGACAATAAGGTCTAAGTTGTAGCGTGCTTACCCAGAAGAAGCCTATTCACTCTCGACTTAAAGACACCCAAATTTTAGCTCTCTGGGAATACAGAAGCCGGCCAGTTGTTGCATTCCTTAGCAGTTGGAGTTGATTGGGGTTTGATAGAAGTTGTAATTTTATTCAATACTTTATTAATTGAAAGCAACTTAACTATAATCATAATTATCATGAGAGTAGGTCTGACATTAAAAAAGGTTTTCACAGCTTACTTTTATAGACACACATCAAGTAAAAAAAGCAACTTGTACAATGTTACATCTGAGGTTCTGTATTTGTAAGTACCTTATCATTTAATTAGCATTTATTACACTATTGACATTCAAAATTTGATTCATATTATTACTGAATTAATCATTTAAAATCATTCAATATCAGACATCGCTCCCGTTGTAATTGCAACTCGGGCTTCCATCTTGCTGACCATGAGGCTGAGGAGAGCCATTATACAGAGTCTCTATAAAAAATTATAAATTAAGATAATTTTGTTTAAATGTCAATAGTGTAATAAAAGCTAATTAAATGATAAGGTACGTACAAATACTGAACCTAAGATATAACATTGTACAAGTTGCTAACACTTCGCCCGCGTTTTGAACCTTGTAAATGTTTACAACCTTAATAAATTTATAATTAACATTAATACATAAAGTAAGAAACTTGTCAGAAGTGTTAACACGGTATTAGTGTTGGAAATGTTGATTTGTTGATGTTTTTCATCAGATTCTAGTCACAGTGTCAATAGAATCTTGTCAAAACAGCTAGGCACCATCTGACATCTACTTTCCTACACGGATAAGGATGCCATTAGAAAGAAAAATATTTATTCAGTGTATTACAATAACATTAAACATCTATAATGACAGTACACAGTAAAACACCGAAAAGGCACACCCTCAGCATGTGTCGGAGTGTTGGGATACCCTGAAGCTGATATTCTGTATGTTTTTGTGAGAAGGTGTTAAAGTCTATACATCTTTTTTCAGTCTTCGTATGCGATTAATTTAGACCGTTAAATTAATTTTAGACCGTAGGAGACCCACACTTCGGCCTGCTCGACAGGATTGCTACCACGGCCTCCCAGAATACCGGCGTAAAGCAGCACTGTTCTGTGTTTCGCTGCGTGAGTATGAGTACCGGAGGCCCAATCCGGGGGAACGGGGGGTTTAATGGTGAGCAGCGCACTTGTGACTCCACTGGTGTCGCAGGTGTCCATGGGTGGCAGCAATCGCTTACCATGAGGTGATCGATCAACTCGTCCGCCACCAATCACATAAAAAAAAGAAAAAACTTTCTTAGCAAGGTAACGCCCTGATTCCCTTATCATCTTCCGTTTTCTAAGTATGATTTTGATGGGGACATTGCATGCATTCACCCTCACTCTTACCAAGGTGTCGTAAAAGGTGACTAAGCAGCTTTACCTTAAGCTGCTGGCATGATCATTAGCACCCAGAGGAGGAAAACTCTGCATTTATATTAAAACCCTCGCCAACCCGTCTGCCAAGCGTGGTGAGTATGGCAATTACCCCTCATGTGATTGAGGGAGGCCCGTGCCCCAGCAGTGGGGACTTAAATGGGCTGATGATGATTACATGCATTGCGTTTATATTTATTTATATTAGTTACACACAACAGAGTTACAGTAGATAAAAAACAAAGATAATACCTACATAGTTACTGTGCAGTCATGGTAAAAGGTTGGCAGCGCACTTGTGACTCCACTGGTGGTGCGGGTGTCCATGGGCGGCGGAATTGCCTACCATCAGGTGATCCGTCTGCTCGTCTGCCACCTCTCGTAAAAAAAAATATATGTACAAGTATTGTGCCAAATAGGCGACCGCTCAGCATAAGTCGTGCCGGGACATTGCTGACACGTCACGACGCTGGTATTCTGCGGGTAAATAATTAAATTAAATAAGATAAAACTTTGAATAAAAATAGAATATATGTAGTAAAAATAGATTCTTTTTTTACTATATAATGTCTTGACGACCCGTTTGGAACAGTGGTAGTGAACGCTGCCTCTGGTGCAAGGGTTGCGGGTTCGATCCCCGCACTGTACAAACATTTGTGTGCATGAACATGTCTGTTTGTATTGGTCTGGTTGTTTTCTATATATTATAAGTATGTATTTACAAAAGAAAAGTATTATATGTATATATTTGTAATCTCACTGTTGATTCTGATATCCGTAACACAGGTGCTTGAGCTACTTACCTATCTCGGAGTCGGATCAATGTATGTGATCTTGTCAAATATTATATTATATGTTAGCTTGATGCACAAGGGACTTGACCGAGGCCGTTAAACAAGTTTATTCTTAGATTTAAAAGCTTTTTGAATGCATCCAGATCTTCTCCATTGATAAAATTATATAGAATAACCTGTCGTATTAACTTGTAACAGTGTATGGCCCATATATGGGTTCACAGATGGCGCCTATTGAACGTGACAATGTCAAAAAGTGCATGATCCAATTTGGTTTACAGTTAACGTAAAACCGTGGGAGAGCCACGCTTCGGCATGAATACCGGCTGGCTCCACCGCACTGATACTACGGCCTCACATGAACCCGGCGTGAGGCAGCACTGTGCTGTGTTTCGCTGCTTGAGTGAGGATACCGGAGGCCCAATCCGGGGGAAAGAGGGGTTTAAAGGATGGCAACGCACTTGTGTCGCTACTGGTGTCGCGGGTTAATGGGTGCATGGGCGACGGCAATCGCTTACCATCAGGTGATCCGTTTGCTTCTCTGCCACCTATCACATAAAAAAACGCTATTTAGGAGTAGGACACACTCGCTAATGAGTTTGGAGTCAAGTTCACAGGATGATAACGCTTTGAGGGCAGCTTGACTATCTGAGAAGATAAATATTTTTTTTATTTTGGAGATTCATTTGCAGACTCTCTCTCTCTCTTCATACTAGACGAACTAATATATTTTGCATTGGGGCTCGTATTCTTTTCAAATTCTCCATTGAACCTTCAAATCCTTGGCTAAATTGAATCCTCCGTGGCGCGATAATGGGCCGTAAACCAGCGCGAGTGAGTTACGCGCCTGCGCACAATGCCGATCGCTATCGCGTGCCGTACCCGCTGTTCCCTCTAATAATACTTCATATCACTGGTTTTACTTAGTTAATAATAGGGTTACGCTAGGTACGAGAGTCTGGACACGGTGTTTCAAAAGCTGGTTCAGATGATATGTTTTACTTGTGATTTGTGTATTACCCAATTACGTGCGTAGTTTCACTGCCTCGTTGGCGCAGTGGGTAGTGCGTCGCATTTCAAAGCGACGGCTGCGCTTGGGGTCCCGGGTTCAATCTCCGGGTCGGGACAAAAATTTGTACCTGAGTTTTTCTGTTAAGAAATTCTCTGTGTTACCCTGGAGTCTGGAAGTTGGCGGTCTTGTACCCCCGTGCCTCGGAAAGCACGTTAATTCAATTCAATTCAAATTTATTTATTCAGACAACATAGTCCACGGGTTAGTAAAAAGTCGCTTATAAACATAGGGTTAGTGAGCATAATAAATAATAACAAACTTTACTTGGTCATGTACCTAAGAGGCACTCCGTATACATGTGATCCAGAGGGAGTGCTAACTTTTGACCTCGGTCATTGTTAAGCCGTTGGTCCTGCGCCCGATTCCTATCCGGTCGTGTCACACTGTTGACCCATCGGAATATGAGTGCAAGGGAATAGAAAGAATAATAAGGTTCGTCACCTTAGGGTACATTTTCGCTTGCACGGCAAGAATCAGTTATACCAACATACCGTTTTAAAAAGATCTGCCAACCTTCCTTAAATTTTCTTTACATCAAAAGGAATCAATGTTGCTACAAGTAAATTTGAACTTTCTGATCTAACTGTTAAACATAATTTTCTGTGCAACAGGTATTACTCTGACTTTACGAAAGGTAATAGGATATAGATAAAGTGCTCATAGGATATCAAACGAATCAATTTGAAAACTGACGAACCTTTTCGTTCTTTGACTGTTACTTGATTAGGTTATCAGGTCATCGGACCTCAGATAACCTCCAAATATACTCATCGTCAGCCCATTCAAGTCCCCACTGCTGGGGCACGAGCCTCCCTCAATCAAATGAGGGGTAATTGCCATACTCACCACGCTTGGCAGACGGGTTGGCGAGGGTTTTGATATAAATGCAGAGTTTTCCTTCTCTGGGTGCTGATGATCATGCCAGCAGCTTTACCTTAGTCGCCATTTACGACACCTCGGTAAGAGTGAGGGTGGCCTATTCTACTCTGCCGGGGACCATACGGCGTCCACCAAATATACTAATTGTACTCAAAGACTAAGTAGATCACTTTAGTGTGAAAAAGTTTGATGCTGTAATTACACCCGTTAAAAGAATCCTACATTCTGAATCGTGAGCTTGCCACCCATTTTTATTGTTTGTCAGTTCACTACGTTATCAGGTGATCCGTCTGCTCGTCTGCCCCCTATCACCCAAAAAAAATGTGATAGGTGGCAGACCTCTGAAGGACCGCATCAGAAATGATGTAATCCGACAGAGAACCAGAGTCACCGACATAGCCCACCGAATTAGCAAACTGAAGTGGCAGTGGGCTGGTCATATTAGCCGCAGAACTGACAACCGTTGGAGCCGTAAAGTCATTGAGTGGAGACCGCGACTCGGTAAGCGTAGTGTAGGACGCCCTGCGACAAGATGGGATGATGACATTCGAAGGCTGGCTGGTGTGGGCTGGATGAGAGTGGCCGAAAATCGGGAGTAGTGGCGTGCATTAGGGGAGATCTATGTCCAGCAGTAGACGAGTGTGGGTTGCTGATGATAAGGTGGCAGACAATTAGACGCAGCATCTGCATTTGTGACATCACTCGTGTTGAGAGGTGATATCACAAGTGCGCTGCAAGCATTTAAACTCCCCTTTTCCCTGGATTGGGCCTCCGGCACCCTGACTCACACAGCGAAACACACTGTACTGCGGATTCGCGTTTGTTGCTTTCGGATGACTTACAATATAAGCCTGGAGTATTAGTCGCATGATGTTGTCTTGTAATTTGTCGCTTAGGGTATCATTAAATGACAGCTACCTTACTTTATAAAGCCTCGTACATGGCGGAATCATTAAAGTGTGGTGTGTGCTTTGGAAAACCTAGAATAGCTTCAAGCGCCACGTTACCTTTCATTTAATCAGCAGACTTAATGTTTCTTGCACAATTGTAGAAACAGAAGTATTAATTACAACGAACATCCGATTAAATGCCGAGTGACATTAACATAAAGACAGCTATGAGCTGCTTTGTGAAAATGGCAAATAGAATTATGTTGTAAAGCTGGTTAAAAGTCGGGATAATTAAAAGTAACGCTCGTTATGCACGGTATCGGGACGTGTTATGGTGTTTTAATGGCGGAAAATTGGTCATGTGTCGAAGGTGATACTATGTTATAATCTATGTTGTTAGGGTTGTCAGTTCATTAAAGAGAGCCACACGTCAGTTAATTACAATTTTTTTAAATTTTTCAATTGGTCTTCAGTTGACAGTCAGCTTAATGTTTAACACATGGTGTTAAACATTAAGCTGACTGTCAACTGAAGACATTTCACGGTCTAGGATATTGTAGCGTGTGACTGTCCGTACATAAAAAGTAAGATAAGTAAGAACTTTTGGAAACATCCCGATGATTTTTCAGACTAATTGATGATTTAATTGATTGCATCGACTTATTTTCTTATGCCGTGTGGTCCCCGGCAGAGTAGAATAGGCCACCCTCACTCTTAAAGGCGACTAAGGTAAAGCTGCTGGCATGATCATCAGCACCCAGAGAAGGAAAACTCTGCATTTATATCAAAACCCTCGCCAACCCGTCTGCCAAGCGTGGTGAGTATGGCAATTATCCCTCATGTGATTGAGGGAGGCCCGTGCCCCAGCAGTGGGGACTTAAATGGGCTGATGATGATGATGATTTATAATTAGGATTAAGATAATATTTTAAAATTCCAATTTAATTTTCGGAGTAATATTGGACTAAAGTTCCGTGGCAGTCCACGAAAATTTAAGAATTTCCAGATACCGCTTTCCGACAACCCTTCATCATAAAACATAACCTTTGTACATGAATAATTATTCATATTTTAATTGATTTATGATTAATCGCCGTAGGGATGGACATGCAACATTTATCACATCGTAAATCGCATTTTTTGTCACATAACATGGAAAGTGTGTTCTGCCAATCGCCGTCCATTAAAGTCTTATTAAAAACACATTTCGAGGCCGGGCATATAGGCTATAAATAAGGGCCGTCACGCTAGAATAGTTTCAAATTATATGCTCAGGCGATGCGAACTGAATTTATTGGTAGTCAGCTACGCCAATAGTCTGTGAAAATGCAAAATACATACAATTACTACAAGTGAGTTATGTATGTACAAATGTGTATTAACAGGCATAGTATATTGGCTCGCCACTCTGACGGTAGGCAAAAGAAGAGCACATTGCAGTTACAAAGGACGCGATGTTAACAGTGTAACCATGATTTGGTTGGTCAGGTGTCCCTGTTAAAGGGTTGCGAAGATCAGACGGCGGTTGCTTCGTTCTAATTTGACTACCAGAGTCCTCAAATCTCGAATCATGGTCTTAGCGTACCAGTGCCAAGGATTGGAAGCGACGGGTTTGGATGCAACCGGATTTTTTTGATTGGAAATCCCGGTTGGGATGGGATGAGATGAGAATGGAAGAGACACACTTCGAAGGCTGGCGTGAAACAGCCCCCGAGCTTTATTTTGCTGAGCGAGTGAGGGTATTGGTGGCCCAATCTGGAGGATGGGGAGTTTTTTTTAAGTCATTGCTGGCAGACGAGCAGACGGATCACCTGCAAGTAAGCGATTACCGCTGCCAATATACACCCGCGACACCAGTAGAGTCACAAGTGCGCTACCCCCTTTCCCCCGGATTGGGCCTCTGGTACCCTCACTCACGCAGTTTAATCTATGGCAAGGTAATTGCGTCTCCACTAGTGTTGCAAGTGTCTAAAAGCGGTAGCAATAACTTACCATACAGGGCGTATCTGTGAACATTTACATCCCTTTAACCACGTGTTCTACCAACCATTCTCAACAACATTTGTTCTATGACTTTTCGATATTCCTCGAAATATTATTCGACTCCCCATACTAAATGACCAAGTCACGTGACCGACTTTGTATGAAAGGTTGAAATTTTTTTATGCGAATTTCCAAAAGTCATAGAAGAAATGATGTTCAGAATGGTTGGTAGAACACGTGGTTGGAGGGATGTAAATGTTCACAGATACACTCTGTATGTATTTTCTTTATTTAAAATTAAAAAAAAATACTTTACAACATCATCTACATTGATCTGACTCCGAGATAGGTAGCTCAAGCACCTGTGTTACGGATATCAGAATCAACAGTGGGATTACAAATATATACATATAATACTTTTCTTTTGTAAATACATACTTATAATACATAGCAAACACCCAGACCACAAACAAACATTTTCATGCACACAAACGTTTGTACTGTGCGGGGATCGAACCCGCAGCCCTTGTATCAGAGGCAGCGTTCACTACCACTGTTCCAATCGGGTCGGGTTATTTACACTATTATCGTACCCCCAGAGGAAAATAAGCATATGTGATCTTACTTACTATGTTTGATTGGATACATCGCACTTTTTATACGATACTGGAGTGGGGCCAATTAGAATTGTTTCTAATTCTATATCTGAAACATACAAGGGTGGTGTCACTTAGTCATGTTGGTACATAATAAAGTACTCACTACTACTACGACTGACCGTAACCGTTACCATGGGAGAGCCAAGCTTCGGCATGAATGGGCCGGCTCGACCGGAGTGATACCACGGCCTCACAGAAAACCGGCGTGAAGCAGCACTGTGCTGTGTTTTGCTGCTGTGAGTGAGGGTACCGGAGGCCCAATCCGGCGGATAGGGGGGCTTAAAGGTTGGCAGCGCACTTTTGACTCTTCTGGTGGTGCCCATGGGCGGCGGCAATTGCTTACCATGAGGTGATCCGTCTGTTCGTCTGCCTACCTTATACATAAAAAAAATACTACGACTGCCAGGGGGAGTCATTACCCCTATGACTACCGCCTGGATCCGCCCTTGTTAACATAATGTCCTCCAAAGCGATATTTCGTTCATGGCGGCCAATCTCAGCGATCAGCTATCGACGCAGGACATATTATAGTGCACAAGTATTTACGCAGACACAAGTGCACTCTCTATTCACTTACTCTTATTTCAATGGACACTAGTGTGACACGACCGAAGCGGGATTAGGTGCAGGACCAACAGGCTTACCGTGCTTTCCGAGACCCGGGGGTACAAGACCGCCAACTTCCAGACTCCGGGCTAACACTGAGACTTTCTGAACAGAAAAACTCAGGTACAAATTTTGGCCAGACCCGGGGATCGAACCCGGGACTCCAAGCGCAACCGTCGCTTTAACGTGCGACTTACTAACCATTGCGCCACCGAGGAAGTCAAACTTGTTAACATAAGTTTGTACTAAAAAACACAGCATTCCTGGCTTATATTTTAAACCACCAAGTAATCCACTAATTGCTTAATTTGTTTTAGATTTGTTATTAAACTTGATTTTGTTATAAGTTCCCAAAATAATACTTTGATTGCTGTTTTCCGAATTTAATACTATCGATTTCATCAAATTTGAAAAGAACGTTGAAGGTTATATATGTGGAACTTTTTAAATATTTTTCATCTTTAAATTGGCCAATTAAGGTGAAGGGTAGGGCACACTAGCGACGCCAATCGATTTTAATTTTTAGCTACTAAACCAGATCTATTGTAAACAATTTCGGGATTACAACCTCTCGGCAAACACTTATACAATTTATTAAATAACCATGCACAAATGTTGGGTCAAAAGCGGCCACTTTTGGCGGTAATAAATTTTTCGCGAACGCGTTTGAACCATCATTTATGCATGGTTATTTAATAAATAGTGTAAGTGTTTGCCGAGAGGTTGTTATCCCGAAATTGTTTAAAATAGATCTGGTTTAGTAGCTAAAATCGACTGGCGTCGCTAATGTGCCCTACCTGTCACCTTAATGGAAGAAATTCAATTCAATATGTATCTACAAACGTACTTTTCAAATATGATAAAATCGATGGGTCGAAGTAAGATCACTTATGCTTATTTTCCACTGGGGGTGCGTTATACATACTGTTAAGGGGTGGATAATTCGATGACGAATGACAGGGAAATATGGAAAAGTAAAACATAATGCGCCGACCCCGATAACCTGGGAAAAGGGCAGATGGATGGATTTTTTTTTGCAAATTACGCAAACAATATCAATGTATCGAAATTTCGATGTTTCTTGGGCGATATATGTCGATGTATTTGAAATATATCGATACTATAAATATCGATATTTTTTCCATTTGCCCACCCCTACCGGATTAAAATAATGACGATCGTGTAGTTATATATTGCTACATCTTACCGTAAACCTACTTAACCACCATTATAACACCTTTGTAACCCGTTACCGATTTGCAAAGATAAATTTTCACCTTTCAACAGCCACTGTAGCACTCGCCCCACAATTTCGCCCGAATTCGTGATTCGAGTCCCCGCAACAGCCTTATATCGGCGATAGTAATCGCTATTGTACCGAGACCAAGCGCCGTTATAACTCATCTTACAGCTTATTTATGGCCACATTATCACGTCCAGGAGATATAAATTTACGGCCAAATGTTTACTTGGATGTATGAAGGTTTAGCGGAATCAATTTATTGGTATCTGATAAGAGTATGAGCTTAAACGGTAACTTAGGCGTCTTACTCGTGATTACAATGTAATATTGTGGAATGAGATTTGTGATAGTAAATAAGCTATATATCAAGGTTGGAAATGGAATAATGAAGCAAGTTATGGTGTGAATTTATAAATTACAAGCGCGCCCTGCGTGGTGATAATCATCATCATCGTCAGCCCATTTAAGTCCCCACTGCTGGGGCACGGGCCTCCCTCAATCACATGAGGGGTAATTGCCATACTCACCACGCTTAGCAGACGGGTTGGCGAGGGTTTAGATACAAATGCAGAGTTTTCCTTCTCTGGGTGCTGATGATCATGCCAGCAGCTTTACCTTAGTCGCCTTTTACGACACCTCGGTAAGAGTGAGGGTGGCCTATTCTACTCTGCCGGGGACCACACGGCTACGGTACGGCGGCGACGGTGGTGATAATACCCATAAACATTTCATACATTTACATTTTTTTATGTGATAGGTGGTAGAAGAGCAGACGGATCACCTGATGGTAAGCGATTGCCGTCGCCCTATGGACACTCGCGACGCCAATTGAGTCACAAGTGCGCTGCCAACCTTTAAATGTCGAATGCCAGCGAAACACTGCACAGTGCTGCTTCACGCCTGTTTTCTGTGAGGCCGTGGTATCACTCCGGTCGAGTCTGAGCGTGGCTCTCCCACGGCTATTTAGCAATTTCATAGTTTTGCTTTCCTAAACTATAATCTATAGAAAAATAATTTATTATTTTATTTTATTTACAGTTAAGGAAAACTTACAGCTAGCTATATAAAATTGTTATTTATACTTTCAAACATGCAGATATATTACTACATCAGTAATTACTGATGGCCAATTAAAAGTTTCCACAAATAGCTAAGGAGTAGGTATGAAAACAGTAACAGTAGACGACGCAATAAACCTATAGATAAATACAACAAAAAAAAAACAAAGGACTTTAGCCTGGAATATTAATAATGCGTTTTATAAGCAGCAAATGTGGGAGAGCCACGCTTAGGCATGAATGGGCCGGCTCGACCGGAGTGATACCACTGCTTCACAGAAGACCGGCGTGAAGCAGCGCCTGCGCTGTGTTTCGCCGTGTGAGTGAGGTTACCGGAGGCCCAATGGGGGGAAGGGGAAAAGGTTGGCAGCACACTTGTGACTCCACTGGTGTTGCGGGTGTCCATGGGCGACGGCAATCGCTTACCATCAGGTGATTCGTCTGCTCTTCTGCCACCTCTCATATATAAAAAAAAGCAATTATAGTACACACTGATCAAAATCTACAGTTCTAAGTTGGTTCTGTATACACTCCCTCTTACACTTACATAAGTGTAGAACTGGCGTTAAAAACCTTAGATTAAATCATTTTGATAGAAAAACATTTTGATTGAACGCAAGGTTAAAACGATGTTTCTCCATACACAATTTACGAGAACAGTCACTTAAATTGAACATAAGAAGTTATTAACCTGATTCTGATACTAAATATGACCAACGCCCGATATAAAGTGTGCTGCCAAAAATAATTAAAATACCCCATAGTGTTGTCCATAACTTGTTAAAACGGTAATCGAGTATGAGGTATCGAGTCTTTGCCATTGTCCGGCGTCATCATAATTCATCTCGCGATATTTATCGACTATTATAGTTTAGAAACCGAGATGAAACAGTAGCTCGGGGCTCGGAACGGGTCTGCGACTGACGCGAAAATTACAGGAAAAATACTCGGACACTTACAATTTGTGTCACCTTCGGAGCTGTTTGAGGTAGAATTAGAGTGATTCAGAGTTACCTCACTAGGGCTGGTTACAGGCAAATTACGGTATTTCTAGTTGAAAGTATAGAATTTATGGTCAGCGCGGATGAGGAGGGGAAATGTATAAACAAATTCTTAATGGTAGCACTATTTCTAGCTCCTGAAGTTGCACTTTTGGAATTAACCTTGATTAGTTAATGTTTTGTCTCCGTCAAAAAAAAAGTATTTTTTTATGTCATAGGTGGCAGACGAGCAGACAGATCACCTGATGGTAAGCGATTGCCGCCGCCCATAGACACCCGTGACACCATTGGAGTTACAAGTGCGCTGCCAAACTTTAAACCCCTCCTTCCTCCGGCACCCTCAATAACGCAGCGAAAAACAGCACAGTGCTGCTTCACGCCGGTTTTCTGTGAAGCCGTAAATACTTTTTTATATTCGTTCATCGGCAGAAAATTATGGTATGATTATTGAAGAATCTTTACATATATCCATCATCATCATCATCATCTGGGCATCTTTAAAGCAAGAGTGAACAGGCATCATTTAGGCAAACGCGTATCATCCTAGACCTCATCGTCGCTTTCCATCAGGTGCGATTGTGGTCAAGCGTTGGCTTATTGACCAAAAAAAAAACAATCCTCCAACCGATTACGGCTACGGCAGCCACTCTCTACGTCCAAATTTGTGCGCAAACACAAGTGCACTATTCCGATGGGATTCTAGGATGTTACAACCGGAGAGGTATCGGGCACAAGACCAACGACTTAAGGTGACGGGTAGGTAGTAGAAGTATACGACTGAGAAGAAGAGCTTAGGTGCCTTAGAAAGCACGTTAAGGTGACGGGTAGGGCACACTAGCGACGCCAATCAATTATAATTTTTAGCTACTAAACCGGATTTATTTTAAGCATTTTCGGGGTTACAACCTCTCGGCTAACATTAATACTATTTATTAAATAACCATGCACAACTGATGTGTCCGTTTTTGTATGCGAAAAATTGATTCACGGTAAAAGTGGCCGCTTTTGGCGGTAATCAATTTTTCGCGTACGGGTTGGACCCAACATTTGTGCATGGTTATTTAATAAATAGTGTTTGCCGAGAGGTTGTAACCCCGAAATTGTTTAAAATAGTTCCGGTTTAGTAGCTAAAAATTAAAATCGATTGGCGTCTCTAGTGTGCCCTACCGTCACCTTAGCCCATCTAAACCAAGCTTGCTGTTCCATGTCTAGCGTATTTATTATTAATCCTTTATTTGTCTGTCATTACATTTCATGATATTGCCCATCAATCTAGCCTAGCTAATGTTCTGCTGCGCCGTACCATTATTAATCCCTACAACCATAATTACCATTGTCATCATGAAATCGATACTGCATCGGCGACTATCAAAGTAATCATAAAGAGACAAAGACATGTCAATATTATTCCATTAAAGTCATTGGACATACATTAATGACTGCGCTAGAGTTGTAACTGTCGTTTGGCTCAACACTGTTGAGTTATAGCCTCGTAAAAGAGCTGGCACGCGTCAATGTAACCCTAGTGATGTACCGTGTCATCGATTATGTATCGATCGGGCCCCCTTTTGAGAAACGTTTGCAGGTCTCATTCACGCGTCAATTTCGTTTGGCTCAACATGGGTAAGTTATAGCCTTGTAAATGGACTGGCACGTGTCATTAGGACATTATTTATGTATCCGTGACTGCAAAAAAAAAATGTTGAAGTTCTTATGAACTTGTAGTGTTAAGCTTCATGTGAGATGTCGTTTGGCTTAAACGTTTGAAATACGACTTCGCAGAAGAAATAACATGTATTTTAAAATTCTAGTGTCGTGACCGTGTCACTGCGTTTTTATCGATGACCGATTAAATGTAGTCGCTTTTGGAATCTTAACCATTTTCTTATTATCTTGTCAACGTTTTTCATTGAAAACTTTAGATTGATTGACGAATCGTGATAAAAAGTTGACCGCAACGTGTTTTAGGTTAATATTGATCAATTATCGTGTCAGTCAGGTGTTTGATGATGTTATTAATTGAAAATTTTAATTAAATATTGACAAGTACATGTTTTTATTTGATATTTACGTTAAATTACTAGTTAACACAATCGAGGATCTATAAATAAATTCATACAACATCTCATACATTGATCTGATTTCGTACTAAGTTTTAAGCACTTGAATTATGGATATCAGAAAACAAATAAGTATAATAATAATGTTCTTAAATGTGTATTTAAGGACATAATTATTATATGTACAACCTGTGCGGATAAAGAATGGGATCAGAAATGGCAGCGCATCTATCCACTTCTCGCTCGCACACTATTTGCATCTATACTCGCACCCCACGAGTGCGTAGATGCGCCGCCATTTCTGATCCCATTCTTTATCCACACAGGTTGTACGTGTGTACATCCTGGAACTGGACTGTCTCGTTGGTGCAATGGGTAGTGCGTCGCACTTTAAAGCGACGGCTGCGCTTGAGGCCCTAGGTTCGGTCCCCGGGTCGGGCCAAAATTTGAACCTGAGTTTTACTGTCAAGAAATTCTTAGTGTCAGACCGGAGTCTGGAAGTTGGCGATCTTGTACCCCTGTGCCTCGGAAATCACGTTAAGCCGTTGGTCCTGCGCCCGATCCCTCACCGGTCGTGTCACACTGGTGTCCCATCGGAATATGAGGGTAAAGGAATAGAGAGTGAACTTGTGTTTGCGCACACACTTGAGCACTATAATAAATCCTGCGTAAGTGGCTGATCGTTGAGATTGACCACCTTAGCCGAAATCGGTTGGAGGATATTTTTATCCTGGAACTGAACAAACTCAAATGTTAACCACTTAATATTTGTCCAGGGTCTCCACCCTGGACCATCTCTATGGAGCCCACGACCTTTAGCGTATGAGCCGGGTCTGTACCAAATGAACCATCAAGCCAATCAATCTATTTTTATTCATACGGTTTTTTTCTGATGGTTTATTACGATAAAGATAAAAGATAAAAAAACTCTTTATTCAATTTAGGTCCATATTTTATCGATGAGATAAAATGTGCCGGTATCATTAACATTCGGACCCTATAAAATAATATGTGTGAGTGACAAACTTAACTTTTTGTGATCTGTTTTATTCTTGCAGAAACATGAAGTGAATTGAAACAAATGTTAGTGCTTATACATTGCAATTTATTCCTATGACGTAAATGTTAAAAAATCTAAAAAAAATATTTAAAAAATATTGACCATCTTGGAGTGAGATTCGAACCTACGACCTTTTTGCAAACTGGGCAAATTGAAGGATCTATCATCCTTACGGCGAATCAACCGCTTACCGAAAATTGTCGACTTACTAAAGTCTAGCTCTAGAGTCTAGAATAGCTCAGTTGGTCAGAGTAAATGTCTGTATCGCAAAAGGTCGTGAGTTCGAATATCACCCGAAGACTGTCAATATTTTTTTAAGTGCATTATTTACATATATTGAGACAACATCGTATACATATTTCAATGATCTGGTGTTAAATTAGTTCCCATGTAAGTACTATGGAATTTAGGTAACCTTTCTGCCGTGTTCTAATTAAAGATATACTTGTCAAAAACGAAATCTGTATCCTATTTCTAGAGTTCCGTAGCCAAATGGCAAAAAACGAAACCCTTACAGATTCGTCATGTCTGTCCGTCTGTCCGTATTTCATAGCCACCTTTTTCCAAAACTACAAGAACTATACTATTGAAACTTGGTAAATTGATGTAAATTGATGTAGACGACCCGATTGGAACAGTGGTAGTGAACGCTGCCTCTGATACAAGGGTTGCGGGTTCGATCCCCGCTCAGTACAAACATTTGTGTGCATGAACATGTTTGTTTGTATTTGTCTGGGTGTTTGCTATGTATTATAAGTATATATTTACAAAAGAAAAGTATTATATGTATATATTTGTAACACAGGTGCTTGAGCTACCTATCTCCGAGTCAGATCAATGTATGTGATATTGTGAAATATTTATATTTATTTATTTATTTTGTTAACCGCATTACGATTTTTACACAAAAATAGGAAAAATTAATTTTGGGGCGTCCCCATATTTAGAACTGAAATTCAAATATTTTTTTTCATCAAATTCATACGTGTGGGGTTGGTGGGCGAAAATAGGTTTGAACTCTATCTAGTAAGAAGTGTTTTTAAAACCCTAAATCGCAATTTACCTTCCATTTAGTCAACTCAATATTTTTACAATAATATCTTACTTGCTGCTACGGAATCCTTCACGGGCGAGTCCAACTCGCACTTGGGCGGTATTTACTCAATATTTTTTGACTATTTTGTATTATGATATAACACCAGTGGTGTCACAAGTGCGCTGCTTACCCCTTCCCCTGGATTGGGCCTCCGGTACCCTCACTCACGTAGCGAAACACAACGGTTTTCTTTGAGGACGTGGCATTACTCCGGTCGAGCCGGCCCATTCATGCCGAAGCGTGGCTCTCCCACTGTTAATTTTTTTGTTTACTTAGTCAATGGTATGGAACCCTTCGTGCGCTAGTCCGACTCGCACTTGGCTGGTGTTTATGTTATACACCAGACCAGCGTTCAAAGCTAATGGAATAAACAAGACAGTTTTGGACCAAACTCAAGATGATGACTTCTCAAGATAGCTAATCGTGAACGTATTCGATCGTTCGATTATAAAATGGCGGATGTCGGTTGTAACTTCATCATCCGCAATCTACATGATACAGAAATACCGAGAGCTATTCGACTTGTTTTTAATTCCAGAGATTACTACAATGTTGTGCATATGGTACAACTTCCTGTACCAGTTTACAGCAATTGCAACAACACCCGCAGAGAAACTAGTATTGTATTTACACACTAAGGTGGTTTTCTCACATTAATAAATAAATACATAAAAATAAAAATTTTATTTCAAGACCAGAAGTCCATATGGATTAGTAACAGAATGGCCTTAAAACTATGTTAGTGATACATGAAAGGAGTTACCATACTCCTTCTCTCTCATTTCATCGCTGTGCCTGCTTAAGTACTTGCAAAGCGATGAAACGGGCAAAAACAGACGCATCTAACCTATCCGCCACCATCATCAGGATTCCATTGCTGCTGCTCCCCCGCAGCCTTCGTATAACAGACGCACTGTTTTTACGAATGATTGCGTGGAAATCGTCTATGCGTGCGTCACCAAACATACCTGATGCACTACAGTAGTAAGGAAGCCCCAAAAGAGCCCTAAAGATGTCCTTATATTGTACTCTCAATGCATTGTATGTAACCTGTTTAAATCTGCTCCACAAACCACAGGTTTAAAAACTTTGACAGTAAGCCCCAAACAGAGTTAATTTCACATTAACGTTACAGCGAGTGAATCTATGTATTATCATATTTTCACGCACAACAAGCGACCTGCGCTCTCTTTCTTCATCTTGATCATCACTAAGATCCTGAATTACAACATGGCCCGGACACCTAAACTGAGAAACACGATTCAAAGGGGTCCCGCATAAAAGTAATGGTGGAACTGCACTAGGCATTTTATTTTAATAGTGTACCTACATTTTTATTTATTTATTTTTAGGAAAGCTATCAGCTTTAACGTAAAAAAATAACAATAACAAAAATATCAGAGAGCTATTGACATGTAAACATGTAGAAGCTAATGTGGACTTTTAGTGAATCACAATACTAAGGCTTTTAATGCCAAGAAATATTATTATAATATAAATTCGTCCTGCCCAGGTAGCAGGCACAATAGAAAATCAATTGGTGGTTGGCTTTAAATTGAGCCTTCTTGCCTAAATTGAACATTGAGTTTTTGCATACCTAGCTTTTCAGTTTGGTATATTGTGTATCAAAGAGTATCTAACTACTTATGTGTCAATTTGGGCAGAACTCCGATATACCTGAAGTAATAATCTAAATTTAAAAATTAAAGTAATGTTATTAATCAGAACGTAAAGTAACGTAAACGATTTGTGTTTTGTATGGTAGGGTTTTGTATGTGAACAGGCAGATGAATAGACAGATCGCCTGATGGTAAACGATTGCCGGCGCCCATAAACAGTGCGCCAACCATTTCCCTTACTCCCCATTTGGATCTCCAGTACCCTCACTGACTTGATTGAATCGGAGTAAAGGCTTCTTCACGCCGATTTTAAGAGAGGGGATGGTATCACTCCAACCGAGCGGCCGATTCATGCCCATTAACACTCCCACGGTGAAACGATATTCACCAATGATATATCATATACGAACAATAAAGTTTCGAATTCATCAGCCTTGTTTTGCCCTTTAGTATGTAAACAGAAACAAACAATGCCAAATTACAAATACCAATTCAATTAATTTGTGATATTAACAAGTTGCAGTTGCTTTCCTTCTCCGTGTAACAATTTACAATCATTTACTTTCTATACCTTTACATTTGCAGAAACTATTTCTGTTCTTGTTATAAGGAAACATCTCAGGATTCTAAATCAATTTCAATTACAAACGTGTACTTAAGATTGCGGAGGAATAGCCAGCACGCAATTTAAATACACTGGCGAGCAAATGAATCTACTCATGACATCATTTATGTTTCACGGTCACTCTAAAAATGTCCTCTATGTAATTTTGCCACAATAGGTACTCGGTAAATCTACCCTAGGATTGTGGCTAATCAACATAATTTTTATGTAGTAGTAAAGTAAAGTATAAGCCTATAAACTGCCCCACTGCAGGGCAAAGGAGGCCTTTGCCCTGCAGTGGGATGCAACAATATAAATCAAGTTATCGCTACTATGATGGGATTAAGCTTAATAACCACGCTTGCCTAGTGCGGATTGTAAAGTAATCTACCCTAGTATTGTGGCAAACGTACATAGTTTTTTATGCAATATAATATTAATAACTAAATTACCCTTACGATTACATTCACGCTAACACGTCAGATAAATTTCTTATAAGTAAAGTAATTTTTACTATCCTAACAACAATACGAAACGCGAAAACTGTGTGTGGGAACTCAAATAGTTTATTCAATGAAATTAATACCTAACCATATGTTCCACACGTCAAATCTTTAATAAGCATTTAACGGTCACACTAATGAAAAGGAATGATAAATGGGTACGTGAAATGAGAATGCATGTCACGCAAGTTTAAAGATAAGGTGCGGTGTCGATTTATTTGCTCGTGAGTGTAGATTTGTTACTTGAAATGTACTATTTAATTGCGTTCCGATGACCTGTTACAACTTGTAATTGAATGATGAGATTACTTAATAGCAGAGGCTAAATACAGATATTGAATGAGATGCTGATTAGAATGATTTATTGATATTCATTAGGTATAATTTATCTTCGCATTCTTCATAGTTTTTCGTAATATAAATCTTTGATCTAAACCTATCATTGAAAGTTGCGGTTAATAAATGCTCGATAGTAAGAAACAAAAATATTTTTTCAATATTTTCCAATGTTTGTACGTAGGTACATTGCAAGTTTGTAGCAATCAAATTCAAGGCAGTGTTATTATACTAATAATTTTATAATGGTTAGATTGCTTCACTGTGTTTCCGCCAAATCATATATTTTAATCTAAAAAAATAAATAATTAACCGACAAAAGCTCTTAGAAGAATGGAGTAACAGATTTGACACCATTAAAATACATCCTTATTCAACTCGATATTTCAGGTCACCGTAAAGCTGGTAGCTAGCTCGGCCAAAGCATGGGGCTGGCAATTCAAAGAGGTAACGCCGCCAGCATTCTGGGCACGATGAGTAGCGGGGCAGACTACACTCTTTTGTAAATATTTTTTATGTTATCCATTATATTTTTATTTGTAGGATACTGTAAATAGGTACTTTTATTTATCTCTTTATTCAAATCATCACCATTTGTACATAAGTATCTTTCAACATCGATAAGATTATCAGAGGTGTGATATATCGTGTCCCACCACTATGAATTGTAACACAAATGGCGGCATTGTCTCCGCATATTATCACTTCATTTGGCATACACCTATAATTTATTGGGACAATAAGCAGATTTAAGGGTGTCTAACAATGGAATGGCATTTCGGTATAGATTTATGTGGAATCCTAGAGATAGTAAGACCGTTTGTGGGGTATAGTCGGCTTAGAAAATGATGAATGCTAACGAGATTGCTATCATGTACTTGTACCTAACTTATTTTTTAACAGCGATCAATAAATAAATAAATATTTCACAACATTACATACATTGATCTGACTCCGAGATAGGTAGCTCAAGCGTCTGTGTTACGGATATCAGAATCAACAGTGGGATTACGTATATATACATATAATACTTTTTTTGTAAATATATACTTATAATACAAAGAAAAAACCCAGACCAATACTAACAGACATGTTCATGCATACAAATGTTTGTACTGTGCGGAGATCGAACCCGCAACCCTTGCAACAAAGGCAGCAAATACTTATTACATTAAAAGATATTGTTTATTGCACAAAAACAAAATACAAGTTTGACACAACACGAACAGACAGTAAAATGAGGCAGTCTTGTTTTTTAATTATACGACAGATAAGCATTTGTCCTTAATCTCACGTGATGTTAAGTGAAGATGATGTCCAGGGTGGGCCATGCTTGCCCCCAAGAAATAACGTATTTGTAATGGGCGAAGGCAGTGCAAAGCAGTTTAATAAATGAAGTTGAAATGGCAATGAATTATCGGAATCTCAAAAATAAGATTACTCGTCTTAGAATGATTCCCAGTTGCATCTAAAGCTGTCGCTTTGGTGTCTGAGGTACGCTTGGACCGTGATTCAGGAGTTTGAGAGTCTGGTAAAATTAATAATAAAGTGACTGATGTCTGTCCTTCACATCCGTTTATCAAGGGAACCTGACCAGCTGAAACATAGTGGCACGTTCAGAATTAATATCAATTTTATGAAACTATCCGAGACTTGCAAGTTTCCTCAGGATGTTTTCACTCACCGCCGAACTAATAGTAGAATCATTAAAAATAATAAATCATAGACTAACTTATCTATACTGAGATAGAGGCATCAGTCGACTAGCCAGTGCTAACGCCATCTAGAGGAAAACGACCAATACTCAACGGCTATGTAGTATGAACACCTTCGAGAATCAGTCAGGGAGACGATTAAATAAAATATCAGAAATAATTTTATTTGCTATGTAGTATAATTTCTTAATACCATGGGTTCATTACCCATACCTTTTTTAAAATTGCTAATGTGGGCAGGCGGCTTGAGGTATTTGTTTCGGAAACACGCTTCACCAGTGCGATGTAAGCATGCATAGTGACATCTACCGAAACAACGCCGAACCATCTGCTCTTTTTTATGCTAGAGGCGACAAAGTAGTCACCTGATGGAAAGCAATCATCGCCGCCCATTAATATCCGCTAAATCAGAGAGATCGCTAATACGTTACTAGCCTTTTTAAAAAGGAGTTGAAGGCGTGATTGCTTTTTAAAAAGCTACATCTGCTTTTTACGACCTCTATCTAACTAAAACCGCAGAACTATTTTTCCCATAATAAGGAAAAAAGTACTTAGTGAAATGACCCTGCACTAAATCACTTAAGAATGTTACTGAGTGTACCTCTGATAAATAAGCTAAAAGGACTACTTAATTCAGAAGTGTTACCTGACACTTCAGCCCGGATCTCGCCTCATATGGAGATTCGAAGTATACTGCAGTAAATCATACTGATTCGGAATAATTCAACTGTTAGAGTATTTCAATTTTATAGCAAGTCTCTTTAGTAAGATTGTGTCTCCTTGTTGATTGTAATATTAAATCAACTTCCCGCAGCGGTATTTCCGAACCGGTACGACATTGAAAACTTCTAGTAATAACCCAAAATCTTTTTAAAAGGCTGACAATGCGTCTGCACTGCTTCTGGTAGAGCAGATGTCCATGGGCGACGGTGATCACTTGCCATCAGGCAATACGCTGCCATCGTTTCACAGTGGAAAACATTCCATCACAGACTAAAAACGATTTCGTCTAAGGCGACCCATCTTAAGGATCAGCCTTACGCAGGAGATATTAACTGTCAGATTTTTAGGGTTTCGCAGCCAAACGGAAACAAATGTTGTTGAGGTTTCTATTATTTTTTTCTAAACTTAAAACTTTGCGCAAGAGACGCTTCCAAAGTGGTAAAATGTGCCCCCACCCCCCTCTTACTTCTCTAATATAAGAATTATAAAACTAAAAAAAATATCTGATACCTATACTACACATACTAACAACAAAAATTGGTTTGAACTAGATCTAGTAAGTAGTTTTTTTTTATACGTTATAAACCGTAAACCGCAATATATCCTTCCATATGTCCTACTTGCTGTTGCGAAACCCTTCATGGGCGAGTCCAACTCACACTTGGCCGGTTTTTTAATTTTTATAAGGAAAATTAAAAAATATATGTACGTTCATCCATTATACACCAGCATAGGAAAACCTGTACTGAAAAACAGGGCATGTGGAAAAAATTTCAAGTTTTTATACAGACCTGACAATTATAATAACAGGTTTTGAAATATGATTATAATAATCAACTTATTTGAATAACCCCAGAGCAATGTGCAAAGCTCCACTGGCTATTAGGATTACCACAATTGGAATCGTCATCTGCCAAGGTATCAAGGAGGCCATTCCATTTCTAGGATCGTAGCTAATAGTGTTGACGATCAATAGTCGATAACTTATTGACATTATACAGGGTGTATCTGTGAACATTTACATTCTTCCAACCACGTGGTCTACCAACCATTCTGAACAACATTTGTTCTATGACTTTTGGAAATTCGCATAAAAAAAAATCTACTTTTCACACAAAGTCGGTCACGTGACTTAGTCATTTTGTATGGGGAGTCGAAAAAATGTTCAACGAATTTCGATAAGTCATAGAAAAAATGTTATTCAGAATGGTTGTTAGAACACGTGGTTAAAGGGATGTAAATGTTCACAGATACTAATATCGATAATAATCTATCTCAGAATGTAAGTAAAAAACAAGTAATTGTACTCGTATAATGGAAATTTTTAAACGTTACCATCGGAAATTGGTCAACTATAGATAATAATAATAACATAACTAGTTGGACTGTTTATAAATAGGTAACTTCTAAAGACAACGCCTTGCTTGTATAAACCGAAAAAGAAATATTTACAATTATTTCCATCTTGTGTGTGGTCAATAAACTATTTACTTGCTTACAAAACACTAGCGCGATGTAATCGACGCCTAGCGCCATCTATTGGTAAATACTGTAACTAATGTTCCGAAACGATATGAGGGTGGGCCACTGGTAGGTCATTAATAAATTGAGACGACATCACGACATCAGAAACAACGCAGGTACCGAAAACATCCAAATATCTGTTTCGTCAAAAAACATCTGTGTTGGTGGGGAAATCGAACCCAACGCTTGTGTTTCGGCGCTCAAACCACTGTGCTTAACGGGTCGAAATAATCGAGAGTATGAATTTTTTGGCTACTGATGCTATTGATATTTTTCACACTTAATAGTCTTAAACAGTAAAATGTTTATGTAATACGTTGTATTGTATGGTTGTTAAAATGCAAATAAATAAATTAAATAAATATAAAATAACAAAATATACTGCCTGGTTTTGAACAATTGATACTATTCTTTAAAAAGAAACCTATAGGTACTCGTAGAGTTTTCGAATGAAAACTATCGATAATTCGGAAGCACTAGTAGTTTTATAATGATGTACTTATTAATATACGTTTGGAGGCGCCACCCTCAGTGTCGACCTTAAGTACTCTGGAGTCCTGGGGAGATTCTATAACGGACTGGACACGTAGGAGCCAATTTGGAAATATTAGTTCGTAATTAGGCGCCACCTGGCGAGTTTATCATCAGGTTTTCAACGATGAAAAAATTGATTTTTTTACCATATATGTTTTCACTATCGTACCGAGCGTCAGCGCTAAGGCGTATTTTTAATTTCTTTTTTATGGAAACTTGCAACATGCAAAATAAATAAAGTGTTGTAAGAACAAAATAAAGAAACACAAAAGGCCGGTTAAAGCTGACATTGGCAACGAAGACTTTATAGACCTTCGTGTTACTACCTAACGATACTATATGACCTACTGAGTAGATGTTGGGGTGTAACGCTTTACTGAAATAACTCAGTGACCCGTCTCAGCCAAATGATACACAAGTTTTTTAGATTTTCGCGTTGTATTATAACTATAATGTATCAATACGGGGAATAACACGATATTTATTATGTGAAACAACATTGTGTACTCACATATTTGGCTCGACGTTTCGGCTACGTTACAGCAGCCGTTGTCACGAGCGGACTGGCGGAGCACGGCGTTGTCTGCTGGGGCCGGGCTGTGAATCTTCGGACACCCTCACATTTTTTGATATTAATTCGCCACTAGATGAATTGTCAGTGAAGCTACTCCGACACACTACACTAACAGTATCGGTGTTTGTTTGCGTTAGTAACGGCCTAGCACGGGGTTTGCACTTGTTAATTACTGGATTCCATGTCGATGATATTTTAAATCCATCCTCCCGATTGAAAGTCTTATACTTCTTGATCTCAATCGCTTTACGTACTATCCTGGTATGATAATGACGATCGGTGGAGAGGATGAGGATATGTGAGTACACAATGTTATTTCACATAATAAATATCGTGTTAACCCCCGTACTGATACAATATAGTTAAAATGATACACTGTTCCAAATCTCTAATGTTCGCTCCGAATGTATCATTTGACTCAAATGGATCTCGAGTTCGAGTGATCCGAATGGGCTGAATGATCCGAGTGAACCGAATGATCCGAATGAGCGCAATGAATCACAGATCTATCTGAGAGTCGATGTTCCAAATGTAGCGTTTCACTGTTCCGCATTTCTGCACTGATCCAGATGCAAATGTTCCAATCTTTTGAAAGATACGTTTTTGCCAGATTCACTACTGAGGGAGAACATTCAAGAAATTTGTAGCATGCCCTCTCAATACTTTTATTTCCAAGTCAGAGAGAAGATAGTCTTGCTAACATACCGGCCCTTTAGTTTCATACAAATTGTTTACGATACGCATTCGCTACGAATTTGCAAAAATTCGTGATAGCCCATCATGGGAGAGCCACGCATTGGTATGAATGGGCCGGCTTGACCGGAGTGACACCACGGCCTCACAGAAAACCAGCAGCAGCACTGTGTTGTGTTTCGCTGCGTGAGTGAAGCTACCGGAGGCCCAATCCGGGGGAAGCGTAAATTGTTGGTAAATATTTGCAATATTGTTATGATTCTTCTTATTTATTGCCAGCTAAACAATATTGGAGTGAAGCATTCTTTATAATATTATATACCCACGTATGAGCACCGCGTGCTTCGTCCATTTATTTAAACGAACATTTTAAATGCACTTAGATAAAACACACTACTACTTTCGTGATTATAGATGCGAAGTGTTGTGTTGTTTATGTATTTTAATTAATATTTTCTACGGTCATAATAGGCACATAATATTGTACTCGTACATAACGTTAAATACTATAATTAATCAAGACGGGAATTGACACGATATTTATTATGTGCTACAACATTTGTGTACTCACATATAGTTCGCTTGTGACCACGGCTGCTGTGCTGTTTCGACGTAGCTGAAAAGTCGAGTAAAATATGTGAGTAGCACAATGTTGTATCACATAATAAATATCGTGTTAACCCCCGTACTGATACAATATAGTTAAAATGATACACTGTTCCAAATCTCTAATGTTCGCTCCGAATGTATCATTTGACTCAAATGGATCTCGAGTTCGAGTGATCCGAATGGGCTGAATGATCCGAGTGAACCGAATGATCCGAATGAGCGCAATGAATCACAGATCTATCTGAGAGTCGATGTTCCAAATGTAGCGTTTCACTGTTCCGCATTTCTGCACTGATCCAGATGCAAATGTTCCAATCTTTTGCCAGATTCACTACTGAGGGAGAACATTCAAGAAATTTGTAGCATGCCCTCTCAATACTTTTATTTCCAAGTCAGAGAGAAGATAGTCTTGCTAACATACCGGCCCTTTAGTTTCATACAAATTGTTTACGATACGCATTCGCTACGAATTTGCAAAAATTCGTGATAGCCCATCATGGGAGAGCCACGCATTGGTATGAATGGGCCGGCTTGACCGGAGTGACACCACGGCCTCACAGAAAACCAGCAGCAGCACTGTGTTGTGTTTCGCTGCGTGAGTGAAGCTACCGGAGGCCCAATCCGGGGGAAGCGTAAATTGTTGGTAAATATTTGCAATATTGTTATGATTCTTCTTATTTATTGCCAGCTAAACAATATTGGAGTGAAGCATTCTTTATAATATTATATACCCACGTATGAGCACCGCGTGCTTCGTCCATTTATTTAAACGAACATTTTAAATGCACTTAGATAAAACACACTACTACTTTCGTGATTATAGATGCGAAGTGTTGTGTTGTTTATGTATTTTAATTAATATTTTCTACGGTCATAATAGGCACATAATATTGTACTCGTACATAACGTTAAATACTATAATTAATCAAGACGGGAATTGACACGATATTTATTATGTGCTACAACATTTGTGTACTCACATATAGTTCGCTTGTGACCACGGCTGCTGTGCTGTTTCGACGTAGCTGAAAAGTCGAGTAAAATATGTGAGTGCACAATGTTGTATCACATAATAAATATCGTGTTAAGTCCCGTCTTGATTAATTATAGTTCTAATGCAAGGCGAAAATTTTAAAAACGTTTCATATGTACGTAACGTTTTTAATTTTTGCGTATATGAGTTTCGTGTATGAGTATTCATAGCAACTTTATCACCCGGCCCTTTCTTGTGCATAGATAAAACGGTAATTATTCTAAGGCTTTTAGTGCCATCATAATAATAATAAAACGGAAACGGATCCAGTGCGCCTCAGGGATGTCATACGCGAAAAATAGTTAATGTTCGGTAGGATTCGAACAGCCTTCTACCTCCCCCTCGCTCACTCACTCAACGAAACACAATTCATGCAATGCTTTTAGCTACTGTTTCACAAACCAGTAGTCTAAACAAAGCATAGCGAACCAGGCCAGATAATCAGCCGCATTACAAATGGCCGGGGACGGTATCCGAGTGCATCTAATTTCGTTTGTTGCAACGTGCATCCCATCGCAAATTGCATCTCGGCATAAACGACGCTTACCAATACTCATGTTCTCATTACTGAGGTATGGGCCAAGGGGAGAAAGTAGTTTCTTTTTTTACCTTGGGAGAGTCATGCTCGACACATCCGAAGTGATAACACGGCCTCTCATAAAACCGGCGTGAAGCTGTGTCTGTGCTGTGTTTCGAAGAGTAAATGAGAGTAGCGGAAGCCCAATCAAGGAGAACAGTGAAGCATAAAAGTCCTGTGGGGGCGCGCTATGCGGCCTTCTTGCAGCACTAGCCGAAAATATTTTAGAAAATTATTTTTATTCAGACTTTTGACACTTCTTCTGCACAATTTTTCTCTCGCGTATTATTTTATGTTTACTTATACTTTTGTAAATTATTTATCTTGTAAATATACACTCTATTCTCACGTTTAAATTAACCTTATCATTTCGCCTTTCTTTTCTCTCTACTCACTCTATCTTTTAAACTTCCTCACGATATTTCATTTCCCTGGGCTGAAAATTAGTAGGCAACACAAACACTGGAGGCCCACTACTGTGGGCCCTTAAGACTATTTTAAATCCAAAGCAAGTAAATAGTCCACGAGACAAGTCACTCCTCACTCGACACACAATAGGTAGCTGTGTTAGAGACGAAACAATTCAATGACCATTTCATTATAGTTACTTCGCGACACTTGCACTGCATAAAAACAATTTGGTACCCTATAAATACTAATTTACACCTTTGAATTCCATCGACCTACTCGAACAAGTACAGTCCGCTGGCATTTATTTGCCACTTGGCAAAAGTCAGAACTAATGCTGTTTTGACCTTTTGGCATTCAAAAAAACGTTTTACAACTCCCCCCTGTCAATGTTACTGTAGTGCCTTCTGATCTTGGTCGGTCTGTATCCATAACCTTCATATATCTTAACATTTTAAGTTTCTTTTACATTTTGACTCAAAAAAAGTATTGTTGAAAACTTATTCTTAAACTTAAATCAGAAATCATTTATTTGTTTCAAACATGGTTACCTAAGTTACCATGGTTACCATAGTTACCTTCACCTAGGTGAAGCTTATAATGTAACCATGTTTGAAAGATGATTTCTGATTGAAGTTTAAGAATAAGTTTTCAACAATACTATCTCGTCGGTATGCAAATATTTTATTAATAGAGTTAACAGACTCCGTCTAATTTTAAAGTCAAACTGGAATTACATACATTATGTTAATATATTATTACAATGAAATTAGAATACAATTAAAATTAAAATGTCAAAATTATATTAGTAATGAATTGTCTTAGTTTGGATTGAAATAACAATTATTATATAATACATACAGAATACAATTAAAATGTCAAAATTAATTAATGTATAATAAAATATCTTGGGGAATTCTGTTAAAGATTTTAATAGCAATTACGCAACAGTTCCGCCAAAAGAGTGCCGTTTTTTTTTTATAACACTTCTTACAATTCACAATCAGAACTCGTTTCTTTCAGAACACTTCTTACAATTCACTAAAAATTCTTATAATTTCTTAGCGAATATAACTTTACTGTGGTATAACGCTTGTCACTTGCACCTCGCATCAAATCAGTCGCACGCACTCCCCGCCATTATTGCGATTTGCGACACCTCCCACTTATTAACTAGAAGGTAGATTTCCATTCCCCCCATTCGGTAAAAGTGGGGAGGCGTAACTGAGTGGGTAATGTAATCGGCTCGTAGATATAAGCAGTTAGACTGTTTTAGAGCTAGTGTTACCATGCGTTCTTATAGTCCGTAAAATGCAGCTTGATTAAAATAACAGACATTGGTGTCACAGAAAAGTGATCTTTCGATTTATAGTAATAAGAATCTATGGAATGCAACAAGTTGCATGATCAAATCAAAGAATAAAAGGTTTATCTTTTATGTCATAGGTGGCAGACGGATCACCTGATGGTAAGCGATTGCCGCCGCCCATGGACACCCGTGACACCAGTGGAGTCACAAGTGGACTACCAACCTTTAAGCCCCCCTTCCCCCGGATTGGGCCTCCGGTATCCTCACTCACCCAGCGAAACACAACATAGTGCAGCTTCACGCCGGTTTTCTGTGAGGCCATGGTATCGCTCCGGTCAAGCCGGCCCATTCATGCCGAAGCGTGGCTCTCCCACGGTCAAATATAAAGGCTGTCCTTCTAAATAAGCTATATTTTACGGATTTTTTTTACGAAATAAGCATTTTGTTTAACCTTTAAACTAATATACAATAAGGACTTATTCTTATTTGCTCTAATAAGAAGGAAGATCCTCATTCCCGCCCCCAATTCGGTAAAAGCGAGGCGTAACTAAGCTTCGTGGTTAATCTGAACTAGAGTTTATGTGACCACGCTTCCTATTAAAGTTAGAATAAAAAGAAATTGACATTCCGAACCAGCGGTATATGATAATATGTTTACCTATTTTGAAATCATTCTCGTTATCCTTGTCACTTGTGTGGAGCATTTTTGTATGCGGAATTGGTTACCCTAACGAAATCCTCGAATTTATTTTCAACGCTTAGAAGGAATTATTGATTAAGCGCCAGATTTGGGCAAATTCAATTAGATATCACTCAATCAATCGTTTACCATCAGGTGATCCGTCTGCTCGTCTGCTACTAATAACAAAAAAAATATATATCGTTTTTAGCCGTGTGGTCCTCGGCAGAGTAGAATAGGCCACCCTCACTCTTACCGAGGTGTCGTAAAAGGCGACTAATGTAAAGCTGCTGGCATGATCATCAGCACCCAGAGAAGGAAAACTCTGCATTTATATCAAAACCCTCGCCAACCCGTCTGCCAATCGTGGTGAGTATGGCAATTACCCCTCATGTGATTGAGGGAGGCCGTGCCCCAGTAGTGGGGACTTAAATGGGCTGATGATGATGATGATATATCGTTTTTTTCTATATTCGCGTCTTTCTTTATTCGAACTGTATAATTAACTCAATTTAGCCAAAAATGGCGGTTAGTCAATATTTGCTATGCGGTTTGAAAATAATTTTACAATTATTGTGCATTCAATGTATACTCCACACTAATAAAAACAGTGCACTAAATTCCGAAAACATAAAGAACTGGTTCAATTGTCGTTAGCGAATTAGTCCCGATGGAAGTGGGCGGGGTGGTCACATTAGCAATGTTTTATGTGGCGTTATTTCGCTGGCAGAATTAATACGGCTCGTAATAGTTTAATAACTGTTATTGTTGTTTAACATATTAATCTTGTCGTTTACTAGACCAACCGTAAATGGCTGGAGGCAGGCTAACTTCCTCTAGAGATTAAATTAATAGTTTTAATTTATCTTTCCGTATTAAAATTTGTTATAATCAGTGAATAAGTAATGATATGACTTAAATCCAAAAAACCTTTAAATGAATGAATGAGCTTCACGACCTGATACCACCTTCTCCTTTCTACCACCGGACATTACGGAAGACGACAGGAATCCACCCTTACACTGTGCAAGTTCCACCAGCTCGTACTAAGCGTTTCCGTGCCGCGTGGTCCCCGGCAGAGTAGAATAGGCCACCCTCACTCTTACCGAGGTGTCGTAAAAGGCGACTAAGGTAAAGTTGCTGGCATGATCATCAGCACCCAGAGAAGGAAAACTCTGCATTTATACCAAAACCCTCGCCAACCCGTCTGCCAAGCGTGGTGAGTATGACAATTACCCCTCATGGGATTGAGGGAGGCCCGTGCCCCAGCAGTGGGGACTTAAATGGGCTGACGACGACGACGTACTAAGCGTTTCGCTTCCTCTTTCTTGGTACGAACTGCTAAGGAATAGAACAACTTGCCGGCTTTTGTATTCCCAGAGAGCTACAATTTGGGTGTCTTTAAGTCGAGAGTGAATAGGCTTCTTCTGGGTAAGCACGCTACATCTTAGACCTTATTGTCACTTTCCATCAGGTGAAATGAGGTCAAGTGCAAACCCATTTAATATATTTAAAAAAAAACCGGTCATGTTCGAAACGGCAACGGCAAACACTCATTAAACTCTGCCAATGTCGGGTGATTAAAGAGACACGCTTTTTAATCAGAAATTGACCGGTATACGGATTTTCTCCTTCTGATTTAATTTATTTTTTATTGAGAATTACACCATCTAAAACAAAACATAACGTACACAAACAAACAAACACATATACATCACAATATTATGAGGGAGATTCGGTTTTTTGCAATTTCGCATCTCTAAGTATGGGAATGACATATTGACATCTGTCAGTTTACTTTTGTCTAATTCATAATCCGACTATAAGTTTCCGTTAACAATGCTAACTCCGTGACCTTTGTAAGTATGGCATCACTGTCTATTTCTTATTTCTTATTATCAAGGATGGATCGGTGGGAGGGTCAATAGGGTCATAACCCCGCCCCCTCCCTCCTGGGATGGGTGACATTTTACTGTAATGGACAATATTAACATATACTTATAGACACTGTACTTACATGAACCCCTCCCATGGGATGGTCAACACCCCCTCCCCACCTCACAATCGCCTTCCTTTACCACACTGAATTTTTGAGTGAATTTTTGAGTACCCCAGAACCTTCTCGAGGTATGTATGTAATAATAATATCCTCCAACAGAGTACGGCTACGGGAGCCAATCAAATCAAACCCTCATATTCCGATGGGTGACACGACCAACAGCTTCACGTGCTTTCCTAGGTACTGGGGTACAAGACCGCCAATGTCCAGACTCCGGGCTGACACTAAGAATTTCTTACCGAAAACTTAGGTAAAATTTTTGGCCCAACCCGGGGATCGTAGCCGGGACCTCTTGCTCAGCCCACGCTTTGGAATGCGACCCACTTACCGCTATATATGAATGTATGTATGTATGTATCAGCCTATATACTGGCCCACTGCACTGTCTGCAGTGTACTGTCCTAGTAGATGATTCTCCTGGCATTAGTTGGGCTTCATTACACGAGAATGTTAGAGCAAAATAATAATTTTCCACGGCGATTCCCGGCGTAATTTAATTTCAATTAACTGGAACATCTCTGAACATTGCAGCATAATTTTGTATTCTCATTTTTGATATTACACTTCGTTCTAGGGGCAAAAGGAGATAATTTGTGCTTGAAATATTATACAGGGTTATAATGAAAAGTGAAGCAAAATTTGGGCAGGAGATTCTATTCATTGTCTTTAAGAACTTTCTGAAGAAATACGGTTAAAAATTATTTGCAAATCGGTCAATAATTTGCTAAGAAATCGGTCAAGGTAAAAGGTATAAACAACCAGACGTTGGGTTATGTAGCTACTGCTTAGATTAAAACAAAATAGCGGAAGATACGGCACGTCCCTTCAATTAGACAACTGAAAACAGGCCCGATGTACAACTACATGGATACATGCTCACAGCTCTATGACACATTGGTTTAAAGTTGTACCATATTGGAAGACAGAGACAAACCTATTTTTTGACATAAGCGTGAGTGAGTCAAGCGTACTTCGCCCAGCTACGCTTCAGAGTCAAGTCCTATAAAAACGACTTAACTTATCACACATGAATATATCGCATATTTCTATCTCGCTCTGCAAAATTATGACCAAAACATTAATGAATTTAGAAATATCATGAGAAATTAAAATTTTTAGTTTACTTATGAGTGAAATGTGATTCCATGAGATTTGTTATTTCTTTTTAAATAATTTTTACAACGCGTAAAAGCGCACGAAAGCATTTTGGTAACCATCATCCCACTTAAAACAATCAAAGAATACTTTTGGGTGACACGACCTCTTGTCAGACTCGCCAATTTGCGACTGCGTGCAATTAGGCGACGGGGACCTAATTTAAGCGATCCACGTGGTTGAGATGAGTCACTTATCTTCCGCTATTTTGATTAAATCTAAGAGCTACTGTCATATTATTTAACTCATATTCTATGTACACTAACCTTGTCAAACTCTATTCTCACTAGGGAATTTTTAAAGATTGTAATACCAAAATGTTTGGTTGTAAGGTCGTTGTCCTCCTTTACCAACCCAGAGTTTAAAACCAATAAGTTATTAATCAGCAAGTTAGTACAAATTAGTAGCTCACTCCGATTAGTAGCTCAACGGTTCATAACTTGATTACCTGCACAGTTAATAAAAAGAAAGAAAGAAAACATTTATTATTATAGACATCACAACACAGGGTATGAAGCAGTTGTAAACACAGTTTAGGCACAAACAGAACACAATTAAAAATACATACTGTAACTAAGCGTTTCCGTGCCGCGTGGTCCCCGGGCAGGAGTAGAATAGGCCACCCTCACTCTTACCGAGGTGTCGTAAAAGGCGACTAAGGTAAAGTTGCTGGCATGATCATCAGCACCCAGAGAAGGAAAACTCTGCATTTATACCAAAACCCTCGCCAACCCGTCTGCCAAGCGTGGTGAGTATGACAATTACCCCTCATGGGATTGAGGGAGGCCCGTGCCCCAGCAGTGGGGACTTAAATGGGCTGACGACGACGACGTACTAAGCGTTTCGCTTCCTCTTTCTTGGTACGAACTGCTAAGGAATAGAACAACTTGCCGGCTTCTGTATTCCCAGAGAGCTACAATTTGGGTGTCTTTAAGTCGAGAGTGAATAGGCTTCTTCTGGGTAAGCACGCTACATCTTAGACCTTATTGTCACTTTCCATCAGGTGAAATGAGGTCAAGTGCAAACCCATTTAATATATTTAAAAAAAACCGGTCATGTTCGAAACGGCAACGGCAAACACTCATTAAACTCTGCCAATGTCGGGTGATTAAAGAGACACGCTATTTAATCAGAAATTGACCGGTATACGGATTCTCTCCTTCTGATTTTATTGAGAATAACACCATCTAAAACAAAACATAACGTATACAAACAAACAAACACATATACCTCACAATATTATGAGGAAGATTCGGTTTTTTGCAATTTCGCATCTCTAAGTATGGGAATGACATTTTGACATCTGTCAGTTTTTTCAAATTCAAATAATTCTTTATTTGCATAGGCTTGTACACAGCACTTACAAATCGGCATACATTTGAATGACTTAAAACTATTTATTTCGTCTTCGTTTACTTCGTCTAATTCATAATCCGACTATAAGTTTCCGTCAACAATGCTAACTCCGTGACCTTTATAAGTATGGCATCACTGTCTATTTCTTATTATCAAGGATGGGTCGGTGGGAGGGTCAATAGGGTCATAACCCCGCCTCCTCCCTCCTGGGATGGGTGACATTTTACTGTAATTGACAATATTAACATATACTTATAGACACTGTACTTACATGATCCCCCTCCCATGGGATGGTCAACACCCCCTCCCCACCTCACAATCGCCTTCCTTTACCACACTCAATTTTTGAGTGAATTTTTGAGTACCCCAGAACCTTCTCGAGGTATGTATGTAATAATAATATCCTCCAACTGAGTACGGCTACGGGAGCCAATCAAATCAAACCCTCATATTCCGATGGGTGACACGACCAACAGCTTCACATGCTTTCCAAGGTACAGGGGTACAAGACCGCCAATGTGCAGACTCCGGACTGACGCTAAGAATTTCTTACCGAAAACTTAGGTACAAATTTTTGGCCCGACCCGGGAATCGAACCCGGGACCTCTTGCTCAGCCCACGCTTTGGAATGCGACCCACTTACCGCTATATATGAATGTATGTATGTATCAGCCTATATACTGGCCCACTGCACTGCCTGCAGTGTACTGTCCTAGTAGATGATTCTCCTGGCATTAGTTGGGCTTTATTACACGAGAATGTTAGAGCAAAATAATAATTTTCCACGGCGATTCCCGGCGTAATTTAATTTCAATTAACTGGAACATCACTGAACATTGGAGCATAATTTTGTATTCTCATTTTTGATATTATACTTCGTTCTAGGGGCAAACGGAGATAATTTGTGCTTGAAATATTATACAGGGTTATAATGAAAAGTGAAGCAAAATTTGGGCAGGAGATTCTATTCATTGTCTTTAAGAACTTTCTGGAGAAATACGGGTAAAAATTACTTGCAAATCGGTCAATAACTTTGCTAAGAAATCGGTCAAGGTAAAAGGTATAAACAACCAGACGTTGGGTTATGTAGCTACTGCTTAGATTAAATCAAAATAGCGGAAGATACGGCACGTCCCTTCAATTAGACAACTGAAAACAGGCCCGATGCACAACTACATGCATACTATACTCACAGCTCTATGACACATTGGTTTAAAGTTGTACCATATTGGAAGACAGAGACAAACCTATTTTTTGACATAAGCGTGAGTGAGTCAAGCGTCCTTCGCCCAGCTACGCTTCAGAGTCAAGTCTTATAAAAACGACTAAACTTATCACACATGAATATACCGTATATTTCTATCTCGCTCTGCAAAATGATGACCAAAACATTAATGCATTTAGAAATATCATGAGAAATTAAAATTTTTAGTTTACTTATGAGTGAAATGTGATTCCATGAGATTTGTTATTTCTTTTTAAATATTTTTCACAGGGCGTAAAAGCGTACGAAAGCATTTTGGTAACCTTCATCCCACTTAAAACAATTAAAGAATATTTTTGGGTGACACGACCTCTTGTCAGACTCGCCAATTTGCGACTGCGTGCAATTAGGCGACGGGGACCTAATTTAAGCGATCCACGTGGTTGAGATGAGTCACTTATCTTCCGCTATTTTGATTAAATCTAAGAGCCACTGTCATATTCTTTAACTCATATTCTATGTACACTAACCTTGTCAAACTCTATTCTCACTAGGAAACTTTTAAAGATTGTAATAACAAAATGTTTGGTTGTAAGGTCATTGTCCTCCTTTACCAACCCAGAGTTTAAAACCAATAAGTTATTAATCAGCAAGTTAGTACAAATTAGTAGCTCACTCCGATTAGTAGCTCAACGGTTCATAACTTGATTACCTGCACAGTTAATAAAAAGAAAGAAAGAAAACATTTTTTATTATAGACATCACAACACAGGGTATGAAGCAGTTGTAAACACAGTTTGGCACAAACAGAACACAATTAAAAATACATACTGTAAATAAGAATAGAGGCCGTGTGGTGCCCGGCAGAGTAGAATAGGCCACCCTCACTCTTACCGAGGTGTCGTAAAAGGCGACTAAGGTAAATCTGCTGGCATGATCATCAGCACCCAGAGAAGGAAAACTCTGAATTTATATCAAAACCCTCGCCAACCCGTCTGCCAAGCGTGGCGAGTATGGCAATTACCCCTCATGTGATTGAGGTAGGCCCGTGCCTCAGCAGTGGGGACTTAAATGGGCTGACGATGACTGTAAATAAAAACAAAAATATATTCAATCATGTCCATGTGCCAAATCAAGATTGTGTTATGACGTCTAAAATATATAATAATCAATAATCGGAGTAGGTAAAGCTATTTTTGGTAGTTTCGATTTTTTCAAATAATGTGGACATGCCTGGAATCCCGGGAATCCCGGAATTAAAGAAATACTTTATAATATTAACAGTTATTTTCGTTTATACATCAGAGCATTAATAGCCGCCTTACGAACTTATTCACAAACGCTTTCTGATACCATGTTAATTAAAAAAAGTACTATTTGTTCTTTCTGAATATCAAAAGGAACAAACTAAGTAGTTTATGGATATTTATTTATTTAATACACATTACAGATTACAATTATACAGAAATACAATATCAGTTAAAAGGTTTTGATCCAGATCATAATCCAAAAATATGTGTAGTTTTAAAAACTGTACGAAGAATTAAAGGAAAAATCTATACTATATTTAATTGTAATTCTTAATTAAACTTATATTTTAACACGCACGCCGACCAGTCCCAGAGTAGGAGCTGGGTACGACGAGTGGGGGATGGAGGATATCTGTCAATACTTTAATATATTTAGTAATTCGTGATTCAAACACATCAATTTCAGGATTATCTTTCGCCAACTCGTTGTACTGACGAGCCATTCTGACCAACGGGCTGTAAAACGAAGTATTGTTTTTAAAAGTTTGAAGAGCAAAGAGATTTGTTTTATTCGATCGGATATGCCCTTTCACGATTAAAATGCGTTAAATATTTAAGTCTTAAATAAAAATTTATTTATATTAATCTCACTATGATCCCATAGTTAGAATCCCGGGGCATGTCCATATTAACATCTATGTTTGCGGTCAATAAACAGAAAAAGCTACTCCTATCATTGATAATATATAATAGTGCACTAAACGTTTTAGGCATTAGAGCGTCCATCAACTTTAAAAACAAATTTAAAAAAAACTTGCCAGTCTGGTTGACGTTATTAATGGACAACATTTCATATTTTTAACATGTCCATATTGTTTTTTTATATGAAAGTAGACATAAAATGAACAGACCCATATTTTTTCTTTTTCCAAAATTTGTCCATTTTCATGCATAAAATAATTATTGAAATTCTTTTTATTCTAAATAGACGTAAGCGCCAAATGACGTCATCGGACAGCTGAATACAGCGATATTCCTTTGCTTATCATTGTTTTAATAAAAAAAAGGTACTACTGTCAAAGGTAAATAATACTAGTGTCAACATTGTCAACGTCATTCATACATTCAACGTTGACAAGTTGTCTTTTTTTTGACAGTTACATGTCTAGAGTTTGGCATTACGTAAATTTAAAACTATAATGTGCTAAGCAAAGAAATATTTTACATTCTGCCGTCCGATGACGTCATCTTACGTTTTTTAGTTTTTAATTTTTTTCTCAGTAAATAAGCAATATAAAAAATGAATAAATATATATTCGAGCAGCGGAAAAGTAAACAAAGAATTGGTATTTTTTGTTTCAGAGCTTAGCAATTTTGAAATGTTGTCCATTATGAAATAGTGTTAAATCCGAAACAGTTGTTTTAAAAGTCGATGAACTCCTGTAGAGATGGTGGAATTTTAGAAAAAAATACTCGTCACCTTAAACATTGAATTGTTTATTCACCTGACTCGGCAATGGCCCAGTATAAAATAAGTCGATGCCGCAACAGTTCACACATCTAGCTGGTTCACTACTCCCCCTCACACTGTGGTACTATCAATAATTCATACATACAAGTCTGGCCGCCTGGCGCCCAATTAGACTTGCCGGGAAGAATCCCGGGACCAAAACGATTTCATTCAACGAAGCTGATCACTGTTGGCTTTAATGATTGCCAAGTGTTCTGATGGATCCATTAGCACCAGAGATTACTTTTTTATTACAACGGCTTTTGTCTCACTTGCGGGTTGATAAGACCCGATTTTAACCGGGATAATAAACTAAGTGGACTACTCTCTCGTTTCGGGATATTCGTTTTTTTGTGTTGTTTTTAGGTGGCAGACGAGCAGACGGACCATCCGATGGTAAGCGATTTCCACTGCTCCCTTTCCCCCGGATTGACCCTCACTCACGCTGCGAAACACAGCACAATGCTGGTTTTCTGTGAGGCGGTGGTATCACTACGGTCGATACGGTCCATTCATGCCGAAGCGTAGCTCTCCCACGTTTAGTTTCAAAATGTACTAACTGGTGGTGCTGGGCTTTGATTACTCCGCGCAAGTGTTTTGTTTTACCTAGAAGCATTATCGTAGTCTATATAGAATTTACCTTTATTACAAATAGGACCAAGGCAGTTTATTTGTGATTAGGAAATTGTAATAACTGTTCAGTGTTACTAAACACAAAGGCTAATTTGCAGTGGAATAAAGACATCATATATCTTTTTTTGAATTTATTCTTGCTATTACGCCAGAAAAAGTAGTGTTACTACATACCTATTTAAGTTTGAATTAAGAACTACTGACATCAATTAATTGTTTTTTTTTCTGGACTCTTATTTTTTTAACTTTAATTTAATTTTGAGGCAATTTTAAACATGATTTCCTCACCGGACAGGTTTGGCCAAAAGAGGTGCTCATACTATTTGTAGAGCTTACTTCACACTGCTTTTCACGCGTTTGCTGAACCGAGCATAGAATAATATAGTTATAAATATGGAATTATTAGTGACAACTAATAATTCCATATTTATGACGAGAATATTTGTAACTAATCTTACGATGTGAAAACTCCACTCGAGTTACGTGAACTTTATTCCGAGTTAACTTGTATCCTGTTGATCCCAAGTTGGCACGTTTCTAATCAGAACTCGTTATTTTACTAGTCGAACATAAAGTTTCTTCAATCAGCCACAAGAAACAACATTAGCAAATATAAATTTGTATTCATTACTCGCAGCGGGCAGCGTTTAGTTAGATGGTTAGAATCACAATTAAAATTTATGAACGCGAGATAATTATTGAGGAGTCTCGGTGACCGCGGACTCATAGTATCACTTGAGAATTCGCTCATGAATAACCAATGTGGCCGACCGGTCTGAGGGGATCTTTACACGATACGACACGCGGACATTTAGCACAATAACCTCTTTTTTTATGGCTCTACCCGAAGACAATTCGCCAATGTCAAGTAACTTATTGAGAATAAGTAGGTAGTCAACAGTCGAAGTCAGTCAAAGTCACAGTCACTCAATAAAACGCCGGAGTTTTACGTTTTATCGACCTACGGATTCAGCGGATATCACTCTAAAAGCAATCGCAGGTTTTAAGTCTCTATTTGGTCCAAGCAAGTTGTCACGAGACAACCCACTCGACACACAATAGCAGTGTTAAAAACGATACAATCCAACGATTCTTATTATTAGGATCACTTTGCGGCATTTCACTGCACAAATAAACACCAAATTTGAACACTAAAAACCACCAAACACTAATTTAAAACCTTTGAATTGCATCAGCCTATGCGGCTTGTTTTAGCCCTATCCGCCGAATCAAGTAATAACCTCATCAGGAAACTAAGGATAAAAATGTTTATTGACAAATATGTCCTATTGCTATGACTACCTCGGTGGTGCAGTAGAATAGTAGAGTAAAGAGACGAACGTAAAAAATGTATAGATTTTGACATCTGTCACCCGTATCAAGGAAAAATTAACGAGGTATGGGACTAGAAGTCAACGGAATGTGTCATTTTTCGAAAAAAAACGTCACAGAGTATGAAAGAGATCCAACCGGCCCTGACGCAGATTCTATACGAGTGCGGTAGAGAAAGAACGTCACCTTGCACGTCACCTTAGTACTAACCGCTTCGCTCAGTTTCTATATAAAGGCACAGTCTGTTTGGGGTGCAAGGGTGCATGTCTATGGGTAATAGTGGGTTGCACATAACAGCGCCAGAAGTCCGAATCGATGACTGGGTCTGGCAAAAATTTATATCTAAGTATTTGTGTCCTTTTGTATTTGTAATTTTTTTTGGTAAGAACTTTTTAGTGTCAACTCGGAGTCCAAAAGTTAGCGGTCTTGTGATCTGCTATGTGGTCCTGAGCTCAATCCCTCTCCAGTCATATCTTACTGGTGTCATCGGAATAAAAGGGAAAAGGCAATAGAGAGTGTATTTGTGTTTGCGCAAAGACCTGTGCACTATAATATATCGTAAGTAGCTAATCGTTGAGAACGGCCGGTTGAGTTAGCCAAATCCGCTGGAGAATATTATTTCATTAGTTTTTACATAACGAGTCGTGTCGTTCCTTATAAAGAATTTTACAACTATTAAGACATTGCAGATCCATCCTGAGCGTTTGCTTATTCAATAGTTAAGCATATCTAAAATATTGATTTTCTGATGTAGCGAGTTTACACTATTTCTTATTCAGTTCACTTATAAAAGGTATCTTTGTCTTTTTTCTGTTATTATGTATACTTACAAGTATTATATAAGTATCTCTTTTAAAATGTACATTCAAATTTGTATTAAAATCTACACGTATGGGATAGTTTAAACGCGTAACCATGTTTTAGAGGGCTTAGTGCGAAGACGTCCCTAGACATAAGTGTTAGGCGATAAGACCGCCTTATTGTACTGTCTGTTGTTGTGGTAGGTATCATGCTTATATTTTCTTTTTGTGCAATAAGGAATATATATCTATCTATCCCCATCCATCTATCTATACCCTCGCCAACCCGTCCGCCAAGCGTGGTGAGTATGGCAATTACCCCTCATGTGATTTAGGGAGGCCCGTGATGATCTATCTATCTATCTACGTACCGTAACGAACGCTTATATACTTAACGCATCCAAACAAAGGAGACACATGCGCGTGTGAAAAGGAAGGGAACTCCGAGTTGGTCGTAACATTCGGTCCGCGGTAACCCAGTTGGTCTGGGTCCCCTGTATAAAGTTTCCGAAAGTCAGACGGCAGTCGCTTCATTGTAATAACGAGACTTACCATCCTGGATCATGGTTCGCGCGTGCTAAATATACTTTTTTTTTATAATTTGTTAGAAATGGGGTGAGTCTCGCGTCTCATAGCCACTGCGACCAGTAGATGGTCTGTTGTGGCAGCCCCGTAACCTATTACAGCACCTCATGTAGCTCCAGTTCCAGGATAAACCCGAGAATGGAGCTGATGGGGAAGCTTTTGATCTCGTCTGCTGAGATCATGTGTGCTCCTAGGTGCCGGCTTCTGCAGCGGTGTAGCGCTAAGCACTCGCCAAGGTCGTGGATAATCGTTTCCTCGTCCTCGCGACAGAACCTGCAGATTTTGGTATCTGAAAGGCCCATGTTGTGCAGGTGCTTGTTTAATTTGCAGTGCCCTGTGAGTCCGAGCGAGTGCCCTAACATGTCCTCTACTCAGTTTTATTATTTCTACAGCTCAGTTTCATTATTTCTAAATATACTTGTGTAATCATTTTTAACGCGAAAGAAAAAGCGTATATGAAGAGAGACCTTCCTCTGTCACTTAAATGCACGCTTATTGACGAGTGTATTTTGCCCATTCTTACCTACGACGATTACTACGTCAGACTTGATCACTAATAAACCATCAAAAGTCCAAGCTCAAGATTTGTTATTTGCCATACAGCTATGGAGCGGAGCATATTAGGCATAAAAATTTCTGACCGAGCTAGACATACTACAATACGCTCCGAAAACGGGATCGCGGATGAGGGCGAAAAATCCGCAAGATTAAAATGGAACTGGGCCGGCCATGTTTGTAGGATGCACCCGGAGAGGTGGACCAGATTTATCACACATTGGCAGCCAGCAGGACGATGATTAAAAGGCAGGCCCAAAAAGAGATGGCGTAATGATTTTGACCACTTCGCGGAAAATTGGCCAACCATCGCTACAAATAGTTTTAGGGGAAAGCTTTGCCCAGCAGTGGGACGAAGCAGGTTAAAACAAATAGCGAAAGGTGATAAAATACCATTTGGGTTTCAACTATATTTTTTTTGACCTCATGTCGTCTCGTGTAAAGTGGCTTGTTTAAAACTAAGATGTCCTATACTCTCGGCTCCTTACGGTAATTGGCTCGTGTTAATTTAATATCCGACCATTCTTAGAACAACTTGTTTTCTTCCTTTAACATACTTTCTGATCCTAATACAGACATTTGCCGTAAAAGTAACGGAAATTCGATGGTGGATTTTCAATTTGTTTTGCGTATAAAATTGTTATTTCCTAAATATGGACCTTGTTATAGTTTTATTAAATTCACACTTTTAGGATTTGAATAAAATTTTTTTTTAAATTTTCTAGGTTCTGTAAAATTATGCTACTTATTTACACGTATGAGCCACAGTCGTCCAGTCCTCTAGGTAGGCATCGAATTCGTCCCTCCAACGTATTTTCGGCCTGCCGCGTGGTTTCATCTTATTTTCGGGCATCCATTCTGTGGTGACTTTCGCCCAGAATTCATCCGGCATGAAAAAGTTCCAAGGGGTAGGGATGCCATTGGCCTGCAGTAGGACAGTACAGCTAGCAATAATAATAATAATAATGTACACATCAAAGCATACAAAACTGTAAATATCTTGAGTCTATTCTCACGATAATGTCAAACACGTTCGGATCAATATAAATTGAGAGATGTTGACAGTTTGCAGTAACCTGATGTGTGGTAGTCTGTACTTTTCTATAAATAAATGTGAAGTGTGAGATAAATCAGATGCTAACTTCAGCATAGGCTGTGGCAGCACTGGTATCCTAATGAAACCAGGTTCTGGAAGCATAGCATTTTTCATAATCATCCTTAGATGTGAAGTTTTGATTTAGTGCTGGAGACGCATGCTAAGAATATCTTGGACCGAGAAACGCATGAATGTATCAATCCTGACCCAGCTCCACATTAAGGCTAGACTGTCCACGATATGCCAAAAACGCATACTTGCATATTTCGGTCACACAATGCGAGGAAATCTTGAAAAACTGGTTGTGGTTGGGAACACCGAAGGTAGAAGATCGCGCGGTCGTTCACCAACAAGGTGGACCGATCAGTTAAAAGACTTTTCGTCCTCCAAATTCTGCGCAGTTAATAATATTAATAATTCTAAAAACATCTCATACATTGACCTGATTTCGTACTAAGTAGCTTAAGCACCTGTGTTACAGATATCAGACAACAGAGGAACACAAATATATACTTAAATACATATATCACACCCAGACGCTGAACAAACACAAGTGGTCATCGCACGAATGTTTGTCCAGGGTAGGGATCGAACCCACGACCTTTGGCGTCAGAGGCAGGGTCACTACCAATTGCGCCATCCGGTCAGTCAAAAAAAAAGCAGTTGTACGAGATGCGCTAGACAGTAACCGGTGGGGGCGGATGATCTGCCACCACCGGTTTCTGTCTAGCGCATCATCCGCTAGATCATCCGCTCCAGATGCAGCCATGAGGCTGACCACGATGCTCAGACATGAGGGACCGACTCAAGAGAGAGAGAGAGAGGGTAAAGCGTGTTTCCGAAACAATGACTACAAGCCGCCTGCCCACATTAGCTACTTTAAAAAAGTATGGGAAATATACTAGGGATATAGATGGGAATTTTATTATGTAGCAAATAAAATTATTTCTGATATTTTTTTTAATTAACCCCCGACGCAAAAACGACGGAGAGTTATAAGTTTGACGTGTCTGTGTATCTGTCTATGGAATCGTAGCTCCCGAACAAATGAACCGATTAAGATTTTGTTTTTTTGTTTGAAAGATGAATAAGGAGGGAGTGTTCTTAGCTATGTTGGATAAAAATCGATCCAAGATATCCGCCGTCACAAAGATTTGAATTTTATGTTTTAACACAACTCCCACAATATGGGTATCATATATAAGGGCTTGAGTAGCAGAATATATTAATTGTGAAAAATTTCAAATCCAAGATGGCCGCCGTCAGAAAATGGCGAATAACCTATTTGTTGTTCCAACTGCCTCAATATAGGTATCAAATGAAAGAGCTTTAGTTGTGTCGGGGGTTTTTTAAATTTTCAATAATTTTTTTTTGTCTCGCTGATTGATTCTCGAAAGTGGCTATACTACATAGCCACTATTATTAAATCTGTGAGTATTGATAGTTTTCCTCTAGATGGCGCTAGCACTGGCTAGCTGACTGATGTTTCTATCTCAGTATATATAAGTTACTCTATGGAAAGCAACTAAATTAAAATCGGTTCATCCGTTTGAGAGCTACAATGCCACGGACACACACACACACACAAACACGCCAAACTTATAACACCCCGTCGTTTTTCTTGAACACTCTTTTTGCGCCTCTCTTGAATACAAAAAGTACTAGGTATTATTTATTTTATCGAATCGAGATCAAAGACTTCTAGGAACGTAGGTTCGTTAACATCTGCTCTAGATTTGTGAGAAGCAATTTCATTAGATTTACGGTTCCGTACTTAAATGATAAAAACAGGACCGTATTACTAATTCGCTGTCTGGAGCCCAATTCTCGTGCTCGTGATATTTTGAAAACATGGCCGATAACACCTCAAAACCATACAATAAAACTATGTTTTGGTGATATATGTCGTATGATGATAAAAGTCACGAGTCCGAGAATTAGGCTCCTGTTTGTCACCAGGTTGCATCTCAAGAACCGCAAATAGCTATACAGTTGAAATTTTCATAAATTATTTCTATTGCTGCTATAACTACAAATACTAAAAGTAAAGATAATAAATATGTTTGGCTAAATAGCTTTTTTAGATTTTCGCGTTGCATTATAACTATAAAGTATCATGACGGGAATTAACACGATATTTATTATGTGAAACAACATTGTGTACTCACATATTTCCGTCTTGATACTTTATAATATGTTTTGCTATGGTTAGCAGCGCACTTGTGACTCCACTGGTGTTGCGGGAGTCCATTGCTTACCATCGCCATCGCTTTCCATCAGGGGATTCGTCAGCTCGTGTGCTACGAAAAAAAATATTTAAGGAGAGCTCCCACACAACAAACGCGATTTTATTGGCACTTAAAATATTCACAAAAAACTCCGTTGTACTTTTAGCTACACTAGCGACGCCAATCGATTTTAATTTTTAGCTAATAAACCGGATCTAGCTTAAACGATTTCGGGGTTGCAACCTCTCGGCAAACACCTATACTATTTATTGAATACTTACAATTACCTGTTTGGTCTGCTTTTGCACTCGAATTTTGGATTACCGCCAAAAGTGGCCGCTTTTGTCGTGAAACAATTTTTAGCGTACATAAACGGACCCAACATTTGTGCATGGTTATTTAACAAATATAAGTGTTTGCCGAGAGGTTGTAACACCGAAATTGTTCAAAATAATCCGGTTTAGTAACTTACAATTAAAAAAGGAATGGTGTTGCTAGTGTGCCCTACCGTCCTTAATAGTTAAATGTCGTATAAAAAACAGCACTTTTGTCTATTTGTGATCGATTTCTATAAATAGTTTTAGGCACTTGAAATAGTCAATATTTTTTATCGCAATCTTTTGAAATTTATTCTTAGGTAAATAACGCACTATGGAATCATCGTCATCGTCGGCCCATTTAAGTCCCCACTGCTGGGGCACGGGCCTCCCTCAATCACAAGGGGTAATTGCCATACTCACCACGCTTGGCAGACGGGTTGACGAGGGTTTTGATATAAATGCAGAGTTTTCCTTCTCTGGGTGCTGATGATCATGCCAGCAGCAGCTTTACCTTAGTCGCCTTTTACGACACCTCTGTAAGAGTGAGGGTGGCCTATTCTACTCTGCTGGGACCACACGGCTATGGAATATGTGACTTCAATTCCCGCCTGAACACGAGATTAAATTTTTAAGTGCGTTATTGATTTCAGCCACTTGAAACATTCACTAAATATTTAATTGTATCAAAATCAATGGTAAGGAACCCTTGGTGCGCGAGTCCGTTATGCAATGGACCGGTTTTTTAGATGTTAGCGACACTCACTCAACCAACATCAACTTAATTCATTTTTAATTAGGTATTTCAATCTAAGATATGCCTAGAAATTAAAAATTAAATAGACCTCCCACAGTTAATCAATCAGCAGACTCAGCATTTTTGTATGAAAAATAGTTCAAGTTTTAATCCTTACAGTTTAGTCAGTCAGCTTTCGCTTATACATAGATTTAGCCTGCCTCGATTGCAGTGGGTAGTGGATCGCACTTTAAAGCGACGGCTGCGCAAGAGGTCCCGGGTTCGATCCCCGGATCGGGCCAAAAATTTGTACCTAAGTTTTCGGTATAAAATTCTTAGTGGCTGCCGGGAGTCTGGAAGTTGGCGGTCATGTACCCCCGTGCCTCGGAAACACGTTAAGCCGTTGGTCGTGCGCCCAACCCCTCTCTGGTCGTGTCACAGTAGTGTCCCATCGGAATATGAGGGTAAGGGAATGGAGAGTGCACTTGTGTTTGCGCACATACTTGAGCACTATAATATATCCTGCGTACGTGGCTGATCGTTGAGATTGGCCGCCGTAGCCGTAATCGGTTGGAGGATATTATACTTAGATTTAGCCTGCCTCGATTGTAGTGGGTAGTGGGTCGCACTTTAAAGCGACTGAGCCGCCGGGGGTCCCGGGTTCGCTCCCCGGGTCGGGCCAAAATTTGTACCTGAGATTTTCTGTTAAGAAATTCTCAGTGTTAGCCCGGAGTCTGGAAGTTGGCGGTCTTGTACCCCCATAGTTTGTCTCGGAAACCATGTTAATCCTGCGCCGTTGGTCCTGCGCCTAATCCCTCTTCAGTCGTGTCACACTAGTGTCCTATCGAAATAAGAGGGTACGGGAATAGAGAGTGCACTTTTGTCTGCGCAAATATTTATGCACTATAATCTGTCCTGCGTCGATGGCTGATTGCTGAGCTTGGCCGCTATGACCGAAATATCGGTTTGGAGGACATTATTATATCCTGCGTACGTGGATGATGGTTAAGATTGGCCGCCGCAACCTTACTCGGTTAGACTCTTTATAATATCCATAAAGATTTAGATTCGCTGCTACAAGCATTTGAAATTTTGTTAGCTGGATTTTTACATCAAAAGTAAGCGGTGAAGCAAATAGATAGCGACAGTATCCGATAGTACCGTGAATAGCGCGCTTGAGTCGCCATCAACATTCAAATTTAAGCTTTATGCTCATAAACACAAGGAATCTCAAAATTTAGTTTCGAGTTTTTCCGCGGGTCTTCTTTTGTGGCGTGGACTCTATTTAGATATAATTTCGCTGCTACAAGCGTCTGAAAGGTTTAGCGGGATTGTTACATTAAAAGTATGCGGCGAAGCAACTCCGGCGCAGCTGACTCCATAATTACAAGCAATAGCGAACACTTGCCGATTTGCCACGCCACGTGACGAGCGGTAATTATGCTAATTTCTCCATGCTAATCTCATCAGTATTATAATGCGAATTACATAACACCGTAATCAGACAATTTTCTACTTTACACTGGAGGGATAAGTTTCAAAATGAGGGTGGATGTTGTTGTAATTAGCAATTTATAATTTTTGATGTGACTAATTTATGTGACATCATTGAGGTAATATTAAGGGTTTCATGATTTGTCTAAGTTTCATTTTATCGATTTTATTTTTCATCTTAGCATTTTTACTGAAAGAGACGGTGAGGTCGAATATGTATCGTGTTTCTTACGAATATAATACTATCTAATAAAAAAAACCTATCCTCAAACCGGTTGCGGCTACGGCGGCTAATCTCGAGGATCAGCCACGTACGCAGGATATATTATAGTGCTCAAGTGTGTGCGCAAATACAAGTGCACTCTCTGTTCCCTTACGCCCATAATCATATGTGACACCAGCGTGACCCGAGCGGAGAGCGATTGACCGCAGGACCAACGGCTTAACGTGCTTCACGAGGCACAGGGGAACAAGACCGCCAACTTCCAGATTGTAGAAAAAGCAAACGAAATTCCGGTCGTCTTGGACCACTATTGATCGATAATATTACCTACTAGAAGCAAGGAGGCCTATACTCAGAACTAAGTACTTTCATGCTAACGATGATTTTTTTTTAAATTAGTTTTTAGGCAAATTTCATTTTAAATTTAGAGCGCGAGAGTCACGCTTTGGAATGAAGGGGCCATCTCGACCGGAGTGAGTGCACTGTGCTGTGTTTTTCGCTGTGTCGAGACGGTACCGGAGGCATAATCCAGGGGTAAAGGGGGCTTAAAGGTTGGCAGCGCCCTTGTTTCGCGGGTGTCCATCGGCGGCAGCAGTCGCTTACCTTCAGGTGATCCGTCTGCTCGTCTGCCACCTATCACATGAAAAAGGCAAATAAAATGGCAGTACTAAAGTAGCGAGATTGCTCCTGTTTGTGTAGGATTCCGTAACGAACTGCCAGGGTAGCATCGCTGCTCAAAGGTGTACGAAAGGGCGGGGGACGTCCCGTCTAAGCGGGAGCTGGAACCAGGTGGCTTAATTCGAAGCCGTCCCGTAACGAACGAGAATATACCTGTCGCATCCAAACAAAGGAGACACACAGCGTGAGTGAAAGAGGGGGAAACTCCGATTCGGTCGTAACGGTTGCTTTAAATTAGGGCCTCTGATGCGCAACTTGCTGCCTTACAAGGATGACGTGTGCTTATCGATAGTCTCGATGTATTTAGGTAGAATATGATTTCCATATCGAAGTACCAGGGTTGCATAGCCACTCGATGTGTACCTCTGAAATTAAAAGCGTACTTTTGTTCATCAGCCCATTGAAGTCCCCACTGCTGGGGCACGGGCCTCCCTCAATCACATGTGGGGTAATTGCCATACTCACCACGCTTGGCAGACGGGTTGGCGAGGGTTTTGATATAAATGCAGAGTTTTCCTTCTCTGGGTGCTGATGATCATGCCAGCAGCTTTACCTTAGTCGCCTTTTACGACACCTCGGTAAGAGTGAGAGTGGCCTATTCTACTCTGCCGGGGACCACACGGCTATACCTTCACTATACTGCCACGTAATTTCCAAATTAACTTGATTTATAATTGGTAATTTGATATTCATTAAATGTTTATAATTTTATCGATTTTGCCTCGCGTTTATCGAATCAACCTGAAGCTATAATGTTGGCCACGTCTGACATGCAGCGGGTAATTTAATCTTCCCTAATAGTTTAACATTTTTATCGATGTTTAAATCACGGTAGGTACATCACTATACTACCTCGCGATTATCGAATCAACATGAAGCTGTCATGTTGGCCAGCGCCAGACATGAAGCGCGTAATTTCGTACCCATTAGCGCCTATTTTCTATCGCTTCGGAAGATTATTAATTTATGTTAAGTTGGTATTATTAGATATTTTGTCATTAATCTTACATTGGCAGCAATCATGCTTTACACGTCTGTATTTGTTGTGTGTTTGATTTTTAATAACGGAGACGTCTGCGGAAGATCACCTTGACGCCCTGCTAAGGTTTAAGTACCGGGCCATAATCTCAGGGTCCTGGTTTCGATTCCCTGGTCGAGCTGAAAGTATGTTTCGAGTTTTTCAAACATAGCTCAGGTTTGTGATTTACATTAGGCAAGCGTGTTGATTAAGCCTAATCCCATCATAGTAGCGATAGTTTGATTTCTATGATGGAGGCTTTTGCCCTGCAGTGGGACAGTTTATAGGCTGATAGGCGGATAGGCTTTACTGCTGAAGATGACTAAAGTTATGTAGGCAGATGGTAGATTATTTCATTCATTAATCTTCTGGTACCTCTCTAATTAGCAAAGGTTGGCAGTCAGCTCAATCAACAGGGGATTACAAATATGTACATATAATATATTGTTTATAGCTTTCATGGTCACTAACATTAGAATAGTTATTTACGAGATTTCTACCATACCATAGGTGCGCGTAGTAAAAGACTGCGAAGGAGGGTACACCGTTTTAGTCTGCCAGTAACATCTTACCCGCAAAAACTTCAGTTACTCCGTGACCATGGCGCTTGCAACAGTGCCGAAATATCGGAAACTCAAAAATAAGTTACATGGTAGAAATCTCGTAAATAACTATATATAACACTTTTTTTTGTAAATACATACAATACACAATCCATCCGCCATTGTTGATGTCTATGAGCGGCGGTTACCATTTACCATAAGATGGGCCGCATGCTCGTCTGCCTATTATTCGCAATTAAAAAAAATACACAAATGTGTTATAAGTATATATTTACAAAAAAAAGTATTAAATGTACATATTTGTAATTCCGCTCTTGGTTCTAATATCCGTAACACAGGTGCTTGAGATACCTATCTCAGAGTCAGATCAATGTATGTGATGTTGTGAAATATTTATTGTTATTATTATATATAAGAACTAACGCAAAAATAAGCTATGGTCCATTTCTATATAATTTATGCGATCTGTTTAGTAGATCGCATTATTGCGTACAAATCGGGTAGACGTAATTTTTCTTCGCTACGTGCTACTGGCCAGTGCTCGCCTACGAGTAAAGGTCGATACGATTTGTTCGTTCGATTGTACTAGGGCTGGCAGTTAAGGTAATTTAAATCTAAAGCTTTACTATGAAGCTAATAAACCTTTATAGGCATCATATAATTATTAAAGCTGGCATAAACAATCCATAAACCATTGTTATATAAAACGATTAAAGCAGTTTTGACGTTTGACGAAATGAAATAATTATACAAAAATTTTCGAAAAAAGAACGACAACAGTACGACTCTTGTACTGTATTGTATTTAACTTATCCTTTTTTTCAGCATGTTAGGGTTGTATCTTTATTTTGCCAAATAAATGTTTACTTACTTACTTACAACTGCTTTATTACACTCTTTTAGTTCACGAAGGCTTAAAGACTTTTATGAATATACCCCACATGATTTAAGAGCTACTTCCCAGACAGTATGAAACTGAAATCTGAAGGATATGCATTCCTTCTGATGAAGTGGATGTTCTTGTGTGGCGGTGTTCACTAACAAATATCAGTTAAAACCGCTTGCTGATTTGCCCATGAAAATATACTGGTGAAGCTACGCTTCTAAAATCTTGTTATAATGTAAGATTTTCATTAAAACTTGACGAAACTACGCTACTTTAATCACTAAATAAATACTACAAAGAAAAGACCTAAGTAATTGACCTATCTTAGGTTCTTAACTAAATTAATTTATTTATCTGTATTTGTAATTATTTATTTATCATGTAAACTATTGAGTATTGATGTGTGAGTTTTAAAATTTAGCCGTTGGCAACCCTAACCTCCACCCAAGCCTGGCGTGTAGTAGGCCGTATCAAATGGTTATCATTTGCAATATTAATCTGTCGGTTTGTTCGCGAATGATCTGGCATCGATACACGCATTGTGCGGGAGCCGGACATCTGTACCAAGCGATATGAACAAGCTACCGATAGTCAGACGCAATTTAAAGTAGCTGTGATATCTTTCAGTTTCTAGACTTGATAGGTAATTTTAAACCTTTAGATGTTTAGTTGTCGGGAGCCGGACATCTCTAGCAGACAGTGTGAAAAAGCTACCGATAGTCAAAAGCAATTTAAAGTAGCTTTGATGTTTTATCATTCCGGACATCACAAAACCGGACATCTATAGCACGCATTGTGAATAAGCTACAGATAGACGCAATTTAAAGTAACTGACATATCATTTAGTTCCGAGATTTTATAGGTAATGTAAAATGTTCAGTTGTCGGGAGCCGAACCTCTGTAGAAGAGAATGTAGACAAGCTATCGATAGTAAGACACAATTTAAAGTAAGTGAGGTATAATTTAGTTCCCAGACTTAATAGGTAATTTAAAACGTTTTTGATGTATAGCTGTCGGAAGCCGGATATTTGTAGCAGGCGATGTTAACAAGCTACCGATAGTAAGACGCAATTTAAAACAGCTAAGATATAATTGAAAATGTAGATACAACACTTGATAGGCAATTGAAGGTGTTTAAATGTGTAGTTGTTGGGAGCCGGACATCTGTTACAGCCGGACATTATATGTTAACGAGTCACCTTAGAACTTTGACACAGGGACTTAACAGACTGATTATAAGAAAGACTAGCGTTACGTTCTTATGCTGTGTTACTATCCATGGGAGAGTTACGTTTCAGCAAGAAAGAACCAGCTCGATCAGAGTGATACCACGGCCTCCCAGAAACCGGCGTGAAGCGCTTAACCTATGTTCCGTTAACAAGTTGGCAGCGAACTTGTGAAGGACACCACTGGTGTCCCTATGCGGCGGTGATTAGCAACTAGTGATTCAGTCCAGTCTGCCTACCTATGATACCTATTATATTAAAACAACAATCGAAAAGAAACTAAAATACCGTCAAAATACAAAATATATTCCAGCGCTGCGCAAGCGCCGGTACGCAGCCAACGAAATCGTTACGCCCCTATCAGCCATCTTCATTCTTAGCAAACACGCCAGCCATGAAATATGAACCAATTATTGCCACTTAGATAGCAGTAGCGTTTCGCCGGCCTTCAAATCATTTTAAAATTAATGATTAATATCTTTTCATTATTTAACAATACAAGAAAAGTGGTGGTTAAGTTGGGTATTATAAGTGAAGCTTAAAGAAATACTAAGAATTATGATAATCATATTAAGCTTTATATTAGTGTTGGTTTCATGAAATTTAGCATTTCAGCCTTATAACAATTTTCTTGAAAAAAATATCTTGACGGTGGGAGAGCCACACTTCGACATGAATGGGCTGGCTCAACTGGAGTGAAACCACGGCCTTACAGAAAACCGCCATGAAGTAGCACTGTGCTGTGTTTCGCTGCGTGAGTGAGAGTACCGGAGGGCTAAATAATAAATAAATATTTTACAACATCACATACATTGATCTGACTCCGAGATAGGTAGCTCAAACACCTGTGGTACGGATATCAGAATCAACAGTGGGATTACAAATATATACATATAATACTTTTCTTTGTAAATACATACTTATAATACATAGGGAACCTCATGTGATTGAGGGAGGCCCGTGCCCCAGCAGTGGGGACTTAAATGGGCTGATGATGATGATGATGATGACATGAACACATAGGGAAAATGGGGTTTAAAGGTAGGTAGCGCACTTGTGACTCCACTGGTGTCGCGAGTGTCAAATGGGCGGTGGCAATCGCTTGCCATCAGGTGATTCGTCTGCTCGTCTGCCACCTATCACATAAAAAAGGTTTTATGACCTTTTAAAGCATGTTATGTTAGTTACACTATTTGAGTTACCTATCAAGAACGGCTGAACCGAAAATTGGTCAGCTCAGAACCTGGAGACGCACATAGGATACTTACTTTTTACCCCGAATAATGTCAGATTCCTGTGGGATAAACAAAAACTAATAATACGTGGGCAACGCTGGGGACTAAAGCTACTTATTATAGTAAGTATTCAATCTAGTAGTTTTCTTTGTTGAGAGTCACGCTTTGGCATGAAAGTGCCGGCTCGACTGGGTTTAAACCACGGCTTTACAGAAATCAGTGTAAAGTAGCACCTGTGATATTTCGTCGAGTGATTGAGAGTACCGAAGGCCCAATCCGAATGAATGGCTCTCTTTGCCTCTTCTATAGGTTCTTCCATGGAGAGTGCTCTGCGGAGCTGTTTAATATCATACCAGGATCACCATTCTACAATCGCACAACTAGACGCCGCGGTATAATTCACCAATACTACTTGGAACCAATCCCTTCCAGAACGCTTCGTTTCCAGCGCTCGTCTTTCCCGCGCTCGTTCAAACTCTGGAATGAGCTTCCAGCCACGGTGTTCTCTGATCGCTATAACGTCATGTCCTTTTTTAAACGAGGTTTGAAAAGAGTTCTTCTTTCATGGTAGGCAGCGGTATAGCTGTGGTATGGCATTGTTGGTGTCTATGAGCGGCGGTTACCGTTTACCATCAGATGGGCCGCAAGCTCGTCTGCCTATTATAAGCAAAAAAAATGGGAAAAGATTGGCAGCGAACTGTGACTCCACTCGTGTTCATGAGCAACAGATCAATTGCTCGTCTGCCTATCTATCGCATAAAAAATACGGACAAATCTGGTGTACAGAGTTAGTTCAGAGAGCTTCCATTACTCGAAAGCTATAAGCCACGCCTTTGCGGCTACGCTGGAACATCGACAATTTGTTCAGCGATCGCATTGAGATCTCAATATCTATACCTGGTTAGACACAGAGAAGTTAAACGCAGAAGGCTTTGACTAAATAAAGCAGCACCTATATTTACAGGTTTATTTAAATGGCAAAAGAGCAGACAGATCTAATAGTATGTGATTGCCGCCAGCCATGGCTCAACTCCCCTTTCCCCTGGATTGGGCTTCCGGAACCCTCACTCACGCAGCAAAACACAGCACAGACTTCTGTTTTTTTTTTCTCCCTGAGGAAACCTGCCCGCTTCGCATAGTTTCTGAAACGTATAAACATGATTTAGTTGGTCTGGTTTCCTTATTTAAGGGTTGCGAAGGTCAGATGGTTGTAGCTTTATTGTAATTACCAGACTCCCCAAATCCTGAATCATGGTCTAGTTGTGCCTTGAGCTACAAAGCGACAGCTTTGGACGCAACCGGGTATCACACGCTGAAATGAAGATATTATAGTGGGTAGGCTTGAACCATGATCTAAAGTCAACGCTAAGACTCGCGACAGACGATAGAGTATTTTATTAATATGTATATATTAATATGTATATATTAATATGTTTATATGACAGTTAAGTTGTTCAAAATGATCAGTATGTTTAAAGGGGAGTAACTGTTATACTGATACCAAGAACCTAGTGGAAATCGGTGTCGGTTAGTACTCTACTATCTGCCGAGAATGTTTGCGTTGCTTATAGCCATTTTGGCAACTCTAGTAATACCATTAAAGTGATTTTAAGGAGAAAGTAGAAATGCATGCTATATGTTACGAGTATATTACGAATATTTTCCCCTCTTAATACATAAAAAGATAGGCTCTTTTTTCATAATTTAATTATCCTCTCTCTCTGTCGCTCTCTTTATCTCAACCATACATATCCTTTTTCTCTTTTCACGTAAATACGGAAAATATGGGCTTTAAGCCCGTATTTTTTTTACATTGATTGTGGCTGAAATTTATGTGGATCGGAGGAAAAAATTATTGCTGCGTAACATCCGGGAGTGGATGGGAGCAGTGAGTGCCGCTGAGCTGTGTCGCCTCGCAAGAAACTGAAAGGCTTTATATTAGATTGACGGTCAACTTTCACTAGTCGGAGAGGCTCATTAAGAAGAAGAAATGGATGAAAACGCCAGACAATTCACACTGATCATTTAGGGTGTAGTTCACTAACATTAAAACAGCTTTTTAACAGCTTAAAAAGCCCGGTACTTAAGCCCGCCCTCACTTTGTATCGGAACATTAGTTCCACTTTATACCAATAGATTGGGCTAGGTGACGATGATTACATGGCGCAAGCGTTTCGTGTTTTCGGATCACCTATAAGCATAGGCCCTGTCTGTAGGATTGATATAAAAAAAAATCACAACATCACATACATTGATCTGACTCCGAGATAGGTAGCTCAAGCACCTGCGCATCTTTATAATTAGTATAAATAATGATATCAGTTATTTAAATGTAAACTACCGTTTTAAAAGTCGGTAAAGTCCACCACTATTCTTAAACTAGGGCATTACTTGCTCTATGTGGCCTTGATCAAATTACAGCTCAGAGAGGGAGTCCAAATTATCTATGTGTTTTAGATTACTTTGTTGATATGGAGGACCACAATTTTACAGATTAGTATTTATAGCTTGTAAACTATATGAAATCTTCCAATGCAAGGTCTTTAATTGGTTTCAAAACAATTTCTCGGTATCGTACTTACCAATTGCAGTAATTTACCCCATATTCATTTAACACCGTAAATTAAGTCGTCTCTGTGTTTATACTCTGTGGAAAAGCTAAATTGAACTAACTGTACACAAACCGCGCCGATGCTACCGATGATATATGACCATTAAAAAGTATTATTGGAAGCACATTGGAAGCCAATTTTGAGGTGAAAAATTGTTTTCCAACTACAACCATTCTATCTGAGAAGTTATTTGTCCAATAACAGGTAACTAAGTCGAAGTTTGTGATCGCAAGTAATTGGTTAATGTTGCCGTTTATTTTCGAGATAGAAAAGAGAATGGACAGCATGGCCGTCATTTCACCTAGTACTGATAAAGGATATTTTGGCTCGTGGGGGAAAACAGTTTTTTTTGTTATGGCTCTACCTTCTTCTATGAGACTAATATTGTAATTCAAGTGAAACAATTAAAAATTCGTATAGTCCTGTTCAAGTCAGTCAATGTCACAGTCACTCAATCATCATCATCATCAGCCCATTTAAGTCCCCACTGCTGGGGCACGGGCCTCCCTCAATCACATGAGGGGTATATGGCCATACTCACCACGCTTGGCAGACGGGTTGGCGAGGGTTTTGAACTAAATGCAGATTTTTCCTTCTCTGGGTGCTGATGATTATGATAGCAGCTTTACCTTAGTCGCCTTTTACGACACCTCGGTAAGAGTGAGGGTGGCCTATTCTACTCTGCCGGGGACCACACGGCAGTCACTCAATATATAATACGATTTATTTATTTATTTAGTACAGCCACATGATACATATTATTACAATCACAAGCCACATATTAATAAGGTTACAGTTCTGATATGCATCAAAATAACGGCGTACATAGCGCTTATGAGAAAAACATTTGTTTAGATTCCTTATGTTTCTTAATTAGTAAAAAAACTAAGTGTTAGGCGTGACAGTAGTGACAGAGCTAAGAGCATCCATCAGGCTAGTGGCCTGATAGATACTCTATCACCAACGATGGTACGTATTGAGTGTTTTATTGACCATTCTTAACGAAAACGTAGGTGAAATATGAACCACACATACAGGGAAAGAATTAGACCATAAATATTAGGGGTCCTTTATTTTATAAGGTAACGAACAAAATTTCAAATTAATGCTACTAGTTCAAATAGGGCATATGAAAGGGCATATTGGTAATATAAAACTTGTCAAACCATTCCTTAAATAATATCATTTTTTATACAAGAGGCGGACAAGCGAGTCACCTGATGGAAACTAATCAAAGCCGCGCATGAACATTCGCGAAATCAGAGAGATCGCTAATGTTTAGCCGGCATTTTTTAAAAACTAATTTTAATATTGAAAAAATATCGATTAAAAACCCCACGTGCGGACCTCGACGGATAAGTCCGACTTACACTTAGTCGGTATTATACCGGCACCAATAAAGCCCAATTTCTTGGCCTTATATAGCCATTAAGAATGAGCCGTGGATACAGACATCTGCAAAACAAGTCCTTTAGGATAATGGTGGGTTATTCCGCAACAAACTACATAAGTGCATATTGGAACGAATTTTGGACCGACTTATAATGACTTGTTGCAGTAAAATATGCCTAGATCATTAATCAATAATAATACATTAAAAAACCTATATTGCTGTGGATGCCATTTATGGACTATGAAATTAATAACTTTATTATTTCAAACGAGGTTTGTTAAAAATACGTTATTTATTCAGCTAGTCTCATCACTGAAACTAGTTTTAAAGGTTTCTGTTCGGGTTCTAAAACGGTCCGGCTCGACCACGGCCTCACAGAAAACCAGCGTGAGCAGCGCTGTGCTGTTTCGCTGCGTGAGTTAGGGTAACGGAGGCCCAATCCGGGGTAAGGGGAGTTTCAGTGCTAGCAGCGCACTTGTGACTCCACTGGTGGGTGTCCATAGGCGGCGGTAATAGCTTACCATCAGGTGATCAGTCTGCTCATCTGCCATATATCACATAAAAAAGTTTCATCTAATTTCCCCGCCATTATCACCAAAATTCACCACTATCAGGACATAGTTCGGGAAATGTATTAGCCTATATAATTGTCCCACTGCAGGGCAAAGGCTTCCATCATAGAAATCAAGTCATTGCTACTATGATAGGATTAGGATTAATCACCACGCTGGCCTAAAGCGGATTAGTGATCACAAATCGGAGATATAGTTGATATTTTATAGCAATCTTTTGCGATTTATTCTTAAGTAAATAACACACTTAAAAATTTCATCTCGTGTCCAGGCGGGACTCGAACCCACACCTTCCACAATCCGGGTGAATGTACTACCAATTATACCACTGAACGCGTTACTAAGTCGACGAAATTTGTAAGTGCTTGATTCGACATGAGCTGTCGATAGTCTCATCAATATTGTAGGTATATTTACAATATCCAGTGGAAATATTATTACAAATATTTGACCGCCAGTTAAGATGAGACTGCTTAATCAATAGTTGATATTTTATAGCAATATTTGTAATAATATTTCCACTGGATATTGTAAATATACCTACAATATTGATGAGACTATCGACAGCTCATGTCGAATCAAGCACTTACAAATTTCGTCGACTTAGTAACGCGTTCAGTGGTATAATTGGTAGTACATTCACCCGGATTGTGGAAGGTGTGGGTTCGAGTCCCGCCTGAACACGAGATGAAAGTTTTCTTAAGTGTGTTATTTACTTAAGAATCGGAGATATGTTCGAAAAATTCGAAACATACTTTTTGCTCGACCCGGGAAACAAACTCAGAACCCTGAGATCATCAGCCCGGTACTTAAACCATGCCAACAGGGCGTTAAACATTAATTATTACTATCTCTTATTCTATCTTACTAAATTAGTCGAACAAAGAGTCCAAATGAGAGACCGTTAGGAGCCCTTCACTCATGCAATCTTGGCACCAATCTCACCAGCACCCTCGACACGAGCAATAAATTCCGCCGGGCCATCTTCGTGACAAACCCCCATTTTCTCCTTAACGAGCTGTGCGTAAGATCTGGAATAGGTATGTACCTGTTATCTGCAAATGGATTTGAAGATTGAAACTTGAGGTATTTTGATATGTCGGTTCAGGCTTTTGGGGTTTTGTGTCTTGTACAAGTATTGACATGAATGATCAGTATGAATCGCATCTTCAAAATTAAAGAATCATTTTAGAGTACCAACTCTACGTCTTACATAGATGTACCCAATTCCTACATCTAAATGGTACTGGTATAATAATAATATCCACCAACCGTATACGGCTACGGCAGCCAATCTCAACGATCAGCCACGTACGCAGGATATATTATAGTGCTCAAGTGTGCGCGCAAACACAAGTGCACTCTCTTTTACCTTACCCTCATATTCCGATGGGACACCAGTGTGACACGACGGTGTTGGATCCAACGCGTACTCGAAAAATTGATTCACGCCTAAAGCGGCCACTTTTGGCGTGAATCAATTTTTCGCGTACAAAAACGGACCCAACATTTGTGCAAGGTTATTTAATAAATAGTATAAGTTTTTGCCTAGAGGTTGTAATCCCGAAATTGTTTGAAATAGATCCGGTTTAATAGCTAAAAATTAAAATCGATTGGCGTCGGAAGTGTGCCCTACCCGTCACCTTAAGAGCCGGAAACGCTTGTGATGCCTCGGGTATTGCAGTTGAGTATAGATGGCGGTGATCACTCAATATCGGATGAGCCATCTGCTCTTTTGTCTGGCGTAATGTAAAAAAAATATGCAGCGGTAGAAAAAACACTACTTTTTTTTTCGTAAGAAATGAATTCCCAACTCGGCATATTCTCAACTACCTCGCAAGATAAGGAATGGAACTCACTGTCAAGGTCTGCTTTTCTTGACCTCTATAATCTGGACATCTTTAAAAGAAACTGTTATTGAAGAGCTGTCATTATACCGTTCTACTCTAATATTTGATTATTATTCTTTTGTTTTTGTACCCAAATTGTCCATCTAAACACCTACCGAATCTTCTTTCTCATTTTATTTTGCTGTCTTTGTAATATTATTAACTTTATTTTTGAGCAGCTCGCGACAACTTGAATTTAGGAACATGTGGATAGCGTCGTGGGCTATTATTAAGTAGTTTAAGTATTTACTGTCTTAAGTGAAGATTGTATTTTGTAGCTGTTTGCTATTCCTAATAAATAAAATAAAATCTTTAAACAGGCATATAAGTATCTGCTTAGCAAAAAAATTTTTTACCATTTATCTGGCGTACCGGGTTGAGAATGTGCCGATTTTGGCTTTAGCCGAATCTTCTAACAATTTGGTGCCAACCAGACATTCACACCAATATTCTTAGGTAAGCCAGCTGTTAAAAAAAAACAAAATGAATGACGTCATTTGGCATTATAATTTATAATTTCGGTTGTCTAAAGGAGCATAATATTTACCTACGTTGGTTGCGTTAAATATATGTATTACTGAAAGCAGAAATAAAATTGAGGTTGCCTGCACTATGGTTTTAATTTGAGTTTATTGATGACTGACCGGATGGCGCAATTGGTAGTGACCCTGCCTCTTACGCCAAAGGTCGTGGGTTCGATCCCTACCCTGGACAAACATTCGTGCGATGAACACTTGTGTTTGTTCAGTGTCTGGGTGTAATATATGTATTTAAGTATATATTTGTGTTCCTCTGTTGTCTGATATCTGTAACACAAGTGCTTAAGCTACTTAGTACGGAATCAGGTCAACCTATGAGATGTTGTGAGAATTATTATTATTATTATTATATTTTGATACGTGTGCTCTCATTAGTTTTCAGGAGTCACGCTTTCCTGAATAAGGTGATTGGCTAATTTTAACAACTTAAGCAAAAATATTAAAACTATTTTCTGAAAAAAGCATATTTTACATAACTTTGTCACGCTTCGGCATGAATGAGCAGGCTCGACTGGAGTGATACCACGGACTCTTAGAAAACCGGCGTGAAGCAGCACTGTGCTTATGTACCGGAGGCGAAATCCGGGGGGGAAGGGGAGTTTAAAGGTTGGCAGCGCACTTGTGACTCCACTGGTGTTGTGGGTGTCCATGAGCGGCGGCAATCGATTACCATCAAGTGATCCGTCTGCTCGTCTGCCACCTATGTCATAAAAAAACCTAATCTAAAACAAATCGTGGCTAAGATCCGAATAATCAAACGCTCTTAACTTTGAGAGCTAGTTCAAATATCTACTGGCCCGATAGCGCATTCGACATTTAACCCTACCTTATAATTGTTCTCATACACCAAAGGTCGTAAGTTTGATCCTCACCATGGACAAACATACGCGTGATGAACACTTGTGTTATAATATGTATTTATAATTCGTAATTTAATCAATATGTCAATATTTCATAAAGGAAATTGTAAATTCTTTCACGCCCGCACAAATAACGCAGTTCTATGACGTTTTTTTTTTAATTGGTTGTCACTTTACTGAGAGCCCAAAATGCATGGTTTCCGCGTCTTTTATTTGCAATAAATTTAGAATTATTTATTTTGGTATCATTTCCACAAACGGTCAATTTAATCACTATCAAAATCCAAGCTATTATAAATGACTGTTCTAAACCGCTGTAATTATCTAGAGCAGAACATTAAAACCCTGCCTTTACTTCCAGATGTTCGGGAGATCGGCGATACCACGGTAAGCCCATACCTCATGCAAATCTGGCGATCTCAACAAAGGACCGAACGGCCACAGTATACAAGACATCGACCTGATCCCGAAGTAAGTAAGAAAACATTAATTGACCTCAACAACTTTTTTTTCATTAGTCTGTTGAGTCCCACTGCTGGGAAAAGACCTCCCTCAAGTCTCTCTATTCCTCCCTATACAATGCCTTTACTTGCCATTCTTGGACATATGTAGGTATTGAAATCGTAACACCATCTTTATTTGGACCTGCCGTGTAGTCCACGTCCATCGGTCGGTTGCCATTGGTTGACGATTTTTGTCTATCTATCTTTTACTTACAAAACAACAAAAAGCAGGACAGAGACATAAAAAGTTGCGGCCAACAAGGCTCAGGCTCAGCATATGCTGTAACTGCCGCAAGTAGCCGCTGCAGCGCTGGTTGTCATGCAGCACCTTGGGTGACGCCTTTGCGTAAAAATAAAGTAAGTCTATATAGTCTAGTCTAATCTCTTGTCTTATGACAATTAGAATTAACTAAGGAACCACAAGTATATTCTTAAATAGTCAATTATAAAAACTATACACTGAACAAATATCATCATATGTATGCCCCGAGTTGGTATCGAAACCTCAACCCTTGGGGTTTGAAGAGTTACTGATCAAATCAGCCAGTGACTAAATCAAAAACATCAACAATAATTGTTTATTCCTTTCCAAGACATATTTTATTATTACTCAATTTGCACGAGCTCCCTTTTAAGCATATAATTGGCTAGTTACCTCATGTCCCCATTTATAAAAATAACTTTTAATTCAAATGTTATTCCGTACAAGGGACCGAAATATATAAACTTCAATAAATTTAAATAAGGGATTGCTGTAAAAATTCAACTTATACCCGTTGTATTAAAAATTTTTGTTTTCTTGATTGAAAACACCGTCTGCCATGGTTCTACGTCAACATTTTTTAATTTAAAATTTAAAGTCCGTCACGCGTTTTGCTTACAATAACAGTGACGTCACGGCACAGATAATGAATCATGGCGGACGGCTTTTATGGCTGTATAGCGAAAATATAATTTAAAATATATCAGGAAAGGTGCATCAAAAAAGTTTCATATTTTTTTATGGCGTAATATAATCGTAATGAACCGTTCTATCAAATTATAATAACATACTTCTTATACAAGAGTATTCAATCTCGATCGATTAAGTATGGGTATCAAAATAATTGTTTACAACTTTTACCCATGTTTTTTAGACTGGTGTCTACTAGCAAAATTTAAACCTACCATATTTCTTATAGGTCTTACTCATGTTGGCTTTTACGAGATCTGAATGTTGAGCCACTGGTAATTTGTATACTGTAGAGGACCCGTCGCTAAGTTAAGGTTTAGTTATTAATATTGTGTTATGTACCTAAAATAAGGCCCTGAGTGATAAAGTGACAGGTCTGAATTCAATTTTGTTGTCTTAAATCTCTTGACTGATTCTGATTATTTTGAAAGCATAAATTGTATTATTTATTGGTTTCGCAAGCTTACTAAGGGAAACCAAAATAAGTTGTAGAAGACATTTTGAGTTTCACTAAAATTTATTTCACTTGTCTTTTTAACCCACGACGCAAAAACGACGGGGTGTTATAAGTTTGACGTGTCTGTGTGTGTGTGTGTCTGTCTATGGTATCGTAGCTCCCGAACATATGAACCGATTTTGATTTTGTTTTTTTTTTGTATACTTATTCAAGATTGATGAATACATGGCATAGACATATTATTCCACAAAAAAGCTCTGTATTTGTATAACCAAAGTAATTCTCAAAAAAATCTTGTTTGCAGAAATTTACCACAGGATTTTTTAATTCGATATATTTTAGTGCCTCCAACGGATTACATTTTACAAAGATACTCTACTTCTGATGGTCTGTTCTGTTGTCACCATAAACTATCCTATGAACGATCTATTGAAAAGCCTGATTTATTTGTAGTTAATCGGACTCTAGGAGCCTAGTGTGAAGTGTAGATTACCAGCTTAACCTCTACCTATGTAGAAAGATCTCAGAGAGAGATGTAGAAAGAGTCAGAGCAGTATTTTATTTCAAACTTTCGAGTTATAAAGGTCTAAGAGTAATATGAACGGTTAGTTGTTTCACGCATTAGATTGAATACAGTAGTTTTTTTCTTCATTTTTATGTGATAGGTGGCAGACGAGCAGACGGATCACCTAATGGTATGCGATTGCCGCCGCCCATAGACACCCGCGACACCAGTGGAGACACAAGTTCGCTGCCTTTCTTTAAACTTCTCTAACTCTTCTCGACCAGAAACAACTTTCCGAGCCGGTGGTAGAATCGCATTATGTTTATTTATTTCTTTAGTATATTTTATGTATCAACATATATATGTATTAACATGTAAATTATACATAAGTACTTATAAATAGTTTTAAGTCATTCAAATGTATGACGATTTGTAAGTGCTGTGTACAAGCCTATGCAAATAAAGAATTATTTGATTTTGATTTTTGAAAAAAACACCCTTTTCCCGGATTGGGCCTCCGGTACCCTTACTCATGCAGCGAAACACAGCACAGTGCTGCTTCACGCTGATTTTCTATGGGGCCGTGGTATCACTCCGGTCGAGCCAGCCTATACATGCCACGGCCGAAGTACTGCACAAAATATTTGAAGTATATAAAAAAGGTGCATCTATTATTTTTCTGACAACATTGCAAACAGATATAGCTCATAAAAGATTTTAAACTTTCGCGTTGCATTATACAAATAATTCATGTACACGGGACAAAACAGGGTTATTCTAATATGTAAGTACATACTCGTAGTAGCATATACTCACAGCTTGACGTTTCGACCGCGTTACAACGGTCGTGGTCACAAGCGGCATATGAATGTGGGATTGGTGATCGGTAGATGCATGGCAAGGAACGTGTATGAGTTCGATGTTTGAATTAGAATGACGTGTGAGAGAGAGAGAGGGAGATGAGAGACGACGTATGACGGACGATGTAAAGACGTGGAAGACGACGCTTTAAGAAGATAGTTAATACAATTCAGAACAATTATACAAATCCCTGGCTTTATTTAAAATCCCATCCCACAATTTTGGGGGCTGTGTGGGATTGGTGATCGGTAGATGCATGCCAAGGAACGTGTATGAGTTCGATGTTTGAATTAGAATGACGTGTGAGAGAGAGAGGGAGATGAGAGACGACGAATGGCGGACGACGATGAAAGACGTTGATTGACTAAGAAGATAATATAGTATTACTTATTCCCGTCCTTGGATTTATTTAGAACCCCATCCCACAATTGCCGAGTGTGGGATTGGCGATCGGTAGATGCATGGCAAGGAACGTGTATGAGTTCGATGTTTGAATTAGAATGACGTGTGAGAGAGAGAGAGGGAGATGAAAGACGACGTATGACGGACGATGTAAAGACGTGGAAGACGACGCTTTAAGAAGATAGTTAATACAATTCAGAACAATTATACAAATCCCTGGCTTTATTTAAAATCCCATCGCAGATGAATCTTCGGATTCTCTCTCATTTTCGTTATTAACACGGCCACTAAATAATTTTGTCCCGTGTACATGAATTATTCAGATATAGCACAACAGAAAAAAAAAACCTACCATAACTAGAAAGAACTATAATTTACATCCTTTCATACATATTACATACATATGTATTGCAAGTAATTTCCCATAGGTACTTATATAGATACTAATTTCCTTTTACTTGCTTCGTACATATTGACACAAACTCTCCGCCTCTTTTACATTAATTACCCTTTTCATACAATTCTTACTTGTCTGTTTAGGTTACGTTTTTGATATGATAATGTCTCATTATACATACATAATTGTATGGTGTTGCGTATAAGTCTTGATATGTTAGATCCTTTGACGGGCATTTTCATTGAACAAAAACATATGGCCGTAATTTTAAGCTTTTATAGTCCGCTAAATATCGAACGTAGAAGTCGGTAAACAGGCTTCAGACAAAATTATAGTGCGGCTAGCTCTTTGATCAAGATTCTGACACCTGTCAGTGAGACAATTAATCCGAGGGATGTAGTTTTATGTCTATCTGATATGTGTCAAGAATGCAAGCCCAGAGGGGCTGGAATTCAAGACGAAGTAGATACAACATTCAATAGAATAGTTCTTAATACCAAAATTATTTAGTAATGTTTTTGATGAACCTTTTTTCGTAATAATTTTAGCACTGGTGGTTTTCTACGACGGAGCACGTGTCCGATTCTGGTACCATTTTTTGAACTAAAACAGCAGATATTTTTGATGTGGGGATCTCGTGTTATTTCTCAGTTTCAAATATCATAATCATGGCCTTTTGGTGATCCAGTCTTATATAGGCCTCTTAGACGATTGTGTATTACCAACTAAGGTGTTGCGCCCTCTGGTATCTGCTCTTGTTCTTCAAAGGAAAACTTATGCTTTGGGTCTAGGGCAATTATTTATGTCATCTACATCGATATCCAACCTTTGTAAATCCGTCCAGTAGCTTCTCGTAGGATCGCAATTACTTTCCATAGTAATTGTAGTCCGGGTAAAGGTCTTGCTATATCAGTGCTATTGTTGTCTGGCATTTGCGCTTGCGTAACGCTGGCAACACTGATCTATTACTGCCATTTAAAGTTTAAGGGAAATTAACATCGCCCGATAGGGAACCTATCAAGATTTATATAATTATTAAGCTCGATATGGGCCGGCGTATTTCTCGCCAGGACTTGTAAAATTTTGCTTGAGGCAAAAAGGCCAATGTTGCCAACCTAGTGAAACCTAAGTTCAACTGATTATAATAATAAAGAAACAGTGGGTAAAGCAACATAAATTGTATCAGTTGATGAAACCAAAAATAAATTGTACTCTCGAACAATTTCACACAGCCATGAACGCAGTTGTATTAAGACACCACGCAATTCTGAGAAAAATTAACTATAAAAGATGAAAAGGCTTATATTATAATATAGATAATAAATTATTTTATTCGTCTATCTTGTATTCAGATTCTATGAAACAATAAAATGATATTAAAATAATAATTCTCACAACATCTCATACGTTGACCTGATTTTGTACTAAGTAGCTTAAGCACTTGTTTTACAGACATCAGACAACAGAGGAACACAAATATATACTTAAATACATATATTACACCCAGACACCGAACAAACACAACAAATAGTTATTAACGGAATTTTTACCATTTACCTTATTTTTGAATTTCCGATATTTCGGCACTGTTGCAAGCACCATGGTCACGGAGTAACTCCGTCAAATGGACGGACTGTACGGAACTGTAACTCTAACAAATATCAGTTAGACGTAAATGACTCTAATGTTAGTGACCATGAAAGTTTAAAACAATACAAGAGAGGCTACAATTTGGGGGTTTTCAAAATCTTCTAGGTAATCGTGCTACATCTTAGACCATATTATCACTTACCATCAGGTGAAATATGGTCAAACGCTTACCTATCTACAGTAAAAAAAAAAAAAATAATAAAGTTATAAATAATACAAAATGCTTGGCTACCAGTATGAAAGCTAATGTCTGTCAGAACAATAGTGTCAGCAACACTTAAGTAGGGTAAGGAATGGAAATGGTTTCCAGCTAAGCCAAAGGTCACAATCACAACAATGATAAGCAACTAATCGGACAATGTTACATAAGGCACACCTAGACATTGGTGTTGCAAAGAATTTTATGAAGTCTTTCTCGTTTTTTTTCACACATTTTATTTCTAAACAAAATTCGCCCTTTGTTTCATAAGTACCATATTATATTTCATACGAAATGAAATGCAATAGAATAATATGTTTTGATCATATAATTAAGGGCGGCATCCTAGTCTATAGTTTTGATCTGGTTTCTTGAAATGCCGTTTAAGTATCAAGAGGACAAAAGCATTTAAAGGACTAAACATAACTGTGTACTTTATTGTACCTAGTGATAACTGCGTACCTTATTATTATTATTTAAAACTTTATTGCACAAATTTTGATACAATAGGCAAACTTAATGCCAATAGGCATTCTCTACCAGTCAACCTTTGGGTCATGCAGAAAGTGCAGTTGTGCGGCGAAAGGAGAACTTGTATAGTTACTAGTAAGGAAAAAACATTAATATAAAATAACTATATTATGTATAACTACTTTATAAATACCATATATAACGATAAACAAAAAAGTAAAATACATTAGAAAAAAAAATACTACGTATAATATGTTTTTTTATATACATATAAGAAATTGAGTCATACGGAAAGACTGGATTTCAAAATATGCTCACGAACCCTTTTCTTGAATGAACGCTTGTTCAGTGAGCTTTTGATGTTAGTAGGCAGCAAATTCCAAAGCCGTACTGCCTGCACGGTGAAGGAGTTGGTAACGCACGAAGGTGTGGTGTCGCGAGATGTAAAGACGCAAGTTGTTTGCAGATCGGAGAGAACGATCATGAGACTGGCACTGCAATTGGAAATGATCCTTGAGATAAGAAGGAAAAAGTGGATTGTGGAGGATATTAAAGAGAAAACAGAATATTCCTTATATGATACAACAAAAGTTTGATCAATTAAAATTGAGATACTCGTATCAAAGACTTTCATCGTCATCGTCATCGTCAGCCCATTTAAGTCCCCACTTAAATGGGCACGGGCCTCCCTCAATCACATGAGGAGTAATTGCCATACTCACCACGCTTGGCAGACGGATTGGCGAGGGTTTTGATATAAATGCAGAGTTTTCCTTCTCTGGGTGCTGATGATCATGCCAGCAGCTTTACCTTAGTCGCCTTTTACGACACCTCGGTAAGAGTGAGGGTGGCCTATTCTACTCTGACTATTCTGTTCTATTCAACTATTCTATTATTCTGACTTTTCTATTCAAAGACTTTATTAGGACACAATATGCATCGCAGAAACCTTAACATTAAACTGACAGCTCGGATAGAACAATCGATAACATGAGTAATTTTGTAAGGAAATTTATCGATTAATCGAGGTCGATTTACGCTGTAGTAATTTGTAATCAAACTATTAATATTTCTAATAGACAAGGCAGTTAATATTTAGTGCAAAACTGTGTAATGGCGGATAGTGTAACGGATTAAATACAGTTAGGGGGTAATGGGCAGAAGAATAACTGAATTAGGTAATCTGGATAGACCGGCATTGCACGTGCCGTGCCTTAAGGCGAAACTGTTTGAGAGCAACGAAGGAACTGGCAAATACCTTCTTTTGAATTAAATAAATAAATAAATATTTCACAACATCACATACATTGATCTGACTCCGAGATAGGTAGCTCAAGCACCTGTGTTACGGATATCAGAATCAACAGTGGGATTACAAATATATACATATAATTTTTTTTTTGTAAATACATACTTATAATGCATAGCAAACACCCAGATCAATACAAACAAACATGTTCATGCACACAAATGTTTGTACTGTGCGGGGATCGAACCCGCAACCCTTGTATCAGAGGCAGCGTTTACTACCACTATTCCAAAATTAAATGGAAAACTTACAAAGGGTGATAAATGGTATATGCCTAATGTAATGTGCCCTCTAAACGATTAAATTATTGCGGCTGATGACTCAAAGATCAGCCATGTCCGCAACGTCAAAATTTTATTACACAAATTAGTGCGCATATATAAACTCTTACTCTTACTCTATTTCCTTACTCTTTTTTTATGATATAGGTGGCAGACGAGCCGACGTATCACCTGATGGTAAGTTAAGATTTAGTAACTCTTGTAGGTATTCCGTTGGGACACTATCAGAGAGATGTTGACCGCAGGACCTACAGCTTAAAATAACACAATTACATAATACACTTTCCGAAAAGTGTAAGGCTTGATAGGACCTGCATAGCATCCCGCTTAAAATAAATAAGACGTCTTAACGGTAAATGTCCTGATAACAAAACTAATATTACCCTTAATGGCTTGAACATAAAACGTGTAACGAAATTTAAATATCTAGGGCATATAATCACCAGCGACCTCAAGGATGACAGTGATATTGAAAGGGAGAGGAGGGCTCTGGCGGTCAGAGGTAATATGTTGACTCGCAGATTCTCTCACTGTACAGAAGACGTAAAAGTCACGCTTTTTAAAGCATACTGTCAAAATCTGTACACGGGAAATCTGTGGGTCAATCACACCAAAAAGTCGCTGGAAACCCTACGAATACAGTACAACAATGTCTTTAGGATGTTGTTGGGTCTGCCTCGGTTTTGCAGTGCATCAGGGATGTTTGCTGAATATCAAACTGACGGCTTTGCAGCCGTAATTCGCAAAAAAACAGCCTCCCTGATCGCTAGAATTAGAGACAGTCCCAATTGCATCCTGGCGACATTGGCGGACCGGTGTACATCGCCGCTCTGGTATTGTCTCGTGCGGAGAGTGACCAACACGGGCACCTATGCTTTCATGTGATGGGTCACTCTTAGCATTTTAGCTTAAAATCTTATCCCAATGCCTATCTTGTTACTAACAATAGATATTAAGTTATTGTACCAACAAAATATGGATGTAACAATTATCTGAAATAAAGAATTATTATTATTATTATTATTATTAATTCTAAAACAATATGTAATGTGGAAAAGGACATGCATGAATAATGTTAATAGGTCTTATACCTTTATTTCCACGAAGCAGAAACAAAGTGAGAGCGAAGTACAAGGAAAACATCACCTTAAGCTTGTGATGATTATTTCTCACTTACATTTAAAAGCGTAATATATTATGCATAATGACATTCCGTGCTTAATATTTAAGCTGAGTAATGATATTCAGTGGCTGTAATGCTAAGTATTTCATACAATGATGTATATTTTGTAGGGTAATTCTCTTCGTCCGCTGTGGGCCTGCTTGTGAGGATAGTGATCGCGGGAAACTAATGATCCGATTTGATCTCGATCATACCTCCTATTTAATATTTAATAATTAATTTAATTTTTGCTTCTATTATAATTTTATTTATTTATTTTTAAATTCTATTTTTTAATTTATTTTATTTTCTTTAATTGTTGTATATTATTAATGTTTTAAATTGCTGATTTAATTTAAATTTCATTGTTATTCATATTGTGCACGGTATTTTAAATTAATGGACACTTCAGAGAGATGTTGACCGGACCTACAGCTTAAAATAACACAATTACATAATACACTTTCCGAAAAGTGTAAGGCTTGATAGGACCTGCATAGCATCCCGCTTAAAATAAATAAGACGTCTTAACGTATTTTCCAAGGCACGAGGGTGCTGCCAGTCCACCAACATCAACAAAAAAAATTTGCCCAAACCGACGACCGAACTTTACCGTTTTAATAACAATACTTATACATACTTAATTGTAATAGGTTGATTCTCAGAAATTTGACCTTCCAGTTTCTTCGCGTCTCAATTTCATGGGCTCAAAATTATTGTTAAAATTCGAATTTTAAATTGAAATAAGAACACATAAAGATACGTACCCTTCTTTCAATTTAAACTTCTTCTGATTTCAATATAAACTTAGAAGTTCAGATCAGAAGTTCCATGGGCTCAAAAATATTGTTTAAATTAGAATTTGAACAATATTTTTGAGCTCATGGAATTGAGATGCGAAGAAACCGGAAAGGTCATATTTTGGAGAATCACCCAATAGGTTTAAATTAGTTTTCAAAATTTAAAAAGAAAAAAAATTGGTTAACTTGTAATTGCTTTAATAATACCAAATTTGGCAATGGTTTATGGTTTATGGTGGAGTATAACCATAATGACTGAAAAAGTAGGATCAAGTGATACTATATATGTAACTATTATAAGATCATTTTTGTTACATTATGTCCATACAAAATAAAGAACTTACTCACTTACTATTCAGTGCTTGTAACAGGTTACAGAGAGTACAATTATAGAGCTAATAGTAGTAAAATATAACAATATAATGCCATAATGACACAAAATAGAAAGAATGAAGCACTAAAAAGGCTTTTACTCTTATACTGTTGGTTTATACTATAATTAAGACCAAGCATTAACAAGATCTCAAGCCAGTGTTTACATTTTTACTAACACAAATTAAGTGAGCACGCCATAATTTGCAATTCAAACTGCCAACCTTTACAAACCCGGAATCCCGACCATCAAACGCCGTGACCACGTAATCTTCTAGCTCTTAGGTCCTAGATAGTGAAGCTATGGATCTCCGTATCCGTATCAGAGTATATCCGTAGGAGAACAAAAGATCCATATCCGTATCTCTGTCTGTTACTTCTTTCTTCTGTCAAAGACAGAAACAAAGGTGAGACCGTGTACCCAACGATGAAATACGAAAGAGTAGTAGGGTAGTAGGCGTTGGGACGCGAGTGTGTGGGCTAAAGTGGAGATGGGTACGCACCTTTTGCTTTGACGTCTGGTACTCTACTGTAACATAGCCGAAACGTCAAGGAAAATATATAATACAACGCGAAAATCGAAAGAGGGAAAATATGGTGCACTTTTATGTTGCAAGCATTTATCGTAGTAAAAGCAGGAATACAGCTAACTAACTATCAATTCAACGGCTTACGTATCGATTGTGTAAGAAAATAAAGATCCATATCCGTATCCACGAATCTTGACTCCAAAATCCGTATCCGTTGATATACAATTTTAACGATCAGGTACATACATCACTAGTCCTAGAACATAAACTAGCAGCTATTAGTGATATAATGGGCCACAGATAAGCTCTAAACGCACAGTTTAAGGGGAAAGCTTTATAATGCCCCGCAGAAGGCGTAAATGACAGATTTAATGCCTACTAATTAAGTGATTCGAGATATAGCTTCCCCTTAACGTGGTTTATCTGATTTTTCGTTATTTACTGCGTGCTATCGTTCTTCTAATCCTGAATTTGAAGATAATTCTACAGTTACTAGTTTATCGGTTGGTAGTAAATTAAATGTAAATGCAGGCATTTGTCTGGTCATTTGATAAAGATAATTAATAGCTGTCAATGGATAAAGAGACTAAGTCGAGGTTGGGCGTCGAAATATAAAGCACTGCTAAATTAGAAATATAATAAACAGGGTGTATCTGTGAACATTTACATCCCTTTCACCACGTGTTCTACAAACTATTTTGAACAACATTTGTTCAACGACTTTTCGAAATTCATCGAAAATTTTTTCGACTCCCCATACAAAGACCAAGTCACGTGACCGACTTTGTGTGGAAAGTTGAAATTTTTTCATGAGAATTTCCAAAAGTGATAGAACAAATGTTGTTCATAATGGTTAGTAGAACACGTGGTTAAAGGGATGTTAATGTTCACAGATACATCCTGTATTTTTATATGAAGTGTACCTTCTTATTTGTCAGGGTGATTTGCCAATGTCCAGTAAAAATAATTAAACTGGCATGAAGCAACGCCTGCCTTATCTTTCACCGAGCAAGTGAATCGGTAGCCTAATGGGGAGAAGGGAGTTAAAATGTTGGCAGTGCACTTGTGTCTTTACTGATGTTGCGGATGACCATGGTTGGTGGCAATCTCTTACCATCTGGTCACCTGTCTGCTCGTCTTCTTCCTCTAAAGAAAAAATAATAATTGTACGCTACTTCTATAGAATCCAGTATTTTTATTGCGCTTAAGCAGATCGCGCGTTGATGTCTTTTATACTAGCTAATGGCATTAGCTGATGCTATCGCTGACGCTAGTCGCATGTACATGAGTGCACCACATCTTTTAGATTTAGTCATGTAAACTCAGAGATTATTCTTAAAACATTAAAAAGACTGAGGATGCATGGGGAATTTCGATAGATATAATAAAAAATATAATACACTCTATCGCACCCCACTTAGCTATAATATTTAACGAATGTGTTGACGAGGGTCTATTTCCAAATAAGATGAAAATTAGCAAAATCATACCTTTATTCAAATCTAGAGAAAGGAGTGACCCGTCTAACTTTAGGCCAATATCCATATTGCCAGCACTCAGTAAAATATTCGATAAAATTATATTTACTCAACTTTTATCTCATTTTAATATTAATAAATTACTGCATGAAAAACAGTTTGGATTTACTAAAGGAAAATCCACTACTGATGCAGGAGTGGCTCTTATCAAACATGTTTTTGATGCGTGGGGGAAAAATCAGGATGCAATAGGTGTTTTCTGTGATTTGTCGAAAGCATTTGATTGCGTTAATCATGAAACACTATTGATGAAGTTACGGCATTACGGTGTATTGAATAACGCACTTGATATGATTCAATCTTATTTGTCTGATACGATTCAAAGGGTTAATGTTAATGGAATCGACTCTTCTGGCGCTCCTCTATTAATGGGAGTGCCCCAAGGCTTAATATTGGGGCCTTTGTTGTTCTTAATATACGTAAATGACCTTCTATACTTTACGAAAGATCTATGTGAGATAGTGTTATTTGCTGACGATACGTCCTTGATTTTTAAGGTTGATAGATATAAAAAATCAATTGACGACGTAAATGATACTCTCTCACAGGTATTGCACTGGTTTACGACCAACAATTTACTTCTTAACTCAAAGAAAACTAAATGTGTAAAATTCACCATGCCAAATGTAAGGCAGGTCGATACAAGTATTAAGATGAACAATGAATCTATTCAAATCATTAATTCCACCGTTTTTCTCGGTATAACTATAGATGCGAAATTGCAGTGGAGTCCCCATATTGCTGCCTTGGCAGGAAGACTAAGTTCCGCTGCATATGCAGTAAGAAAAATTAGGCGTCTGACTGATATCGAAACGGCAAGACTGGTCTATTTCAGCTATTTCCACAGTGTGATGTCATATGGTCTACTGTTGTGGGGGTCTGCTGCTGACATACAAACTATTTTTGTATTACAGAAAAGGGCCATCCGCGCTATATACAGCCTTAGATCACGTGACTCACTTAGGGAAATATTTAAAGAAATAAATATTTTAACCGTGGCTTCCCAATTTATCCTCGACTGCATTATGTATGTACGTAAGAACTTGCACACTTTTCCAAAAAAGTCCGATAGTCATAGTCTTAACACCAGAAATAAACATAGGCTTGCCGTCCCGGTCCTCAGACTTCATAAAATCGGTAATTCGTTTGTTGGCTTAAGTATTAAGATATTTAATAAGCTATCACAAAATGTCATTAACCTATCACTGGATAAGTTTAAGTCCCATATTAAAACCTGCCTAATGAAGAAAGGTTACTATAGTGTACAAGACTATTTAAATAATAAGGATTCTTGGTCATGTTAATTCATTTATCTTTTGAGTTGTTATTCATAGTAGTCTATTAACTTTCATAATTGTATTTTTTTTCTCTCTTCTCAATTGAAACTCTGTAACATCATCAATATTTGAAAAGAGTAACTACTGAGTTTCTTGCTGGTGTCTTCTCAGTAGAAATCGACATTCCGAACCAGCGGTAGATAATATGTACTATTTTGACATTCATAAGTGTTCTGTGTGGACCTAAATTGAATAAAGAATTTTTTATCTTTTATCTTTATCTTTATCATATACAGTAGTAGTTTATGCGAATTTCTCATATTGAGATTTCATAAAAATAACCTTGGCGAGTTTTTTGTAGCATTCGCAAGTGTTTCAATACCGAGTTTATAATACTTTATCTACATTCATGTTTTAATATTTAAAGTAAGAAATGACAAGGAAACTATTTTGACAAGCTATAAATATTATATACCTGATGATAACCTAGTAGATTTTCCTGGTAAAAGACTATTTGAAACTCTTGATGTATGGCCCGACCCGGGGATCGAACCCGGAATAGGTTGCGCAGCCTTCGCTTTAGAGTGCGACCCACTAACCACTGCGCCACCAAAACAGTTACCCAGAATATTACTAGTTTACAATCTGTGCGGATAAAGAATGGGATCAGAAATGGCGGCGCATCTATTTACTTCTCGCTCGCACACTATTTGCGTCTATACTCGCACCCTACGAGTGCGAGTATAGACGCAAATAGTGTGCGAGCGAGAAGTGGATAGATTGGCCGCCATTTCTGATCCCATTCTTTATCCGCACAGGTTGTACAATTTGTTGTACCTTTAGTACGTTACATATCTAAAAATGCAAATCAAAGAAATCAGGAAAATTTTGAAATAAATATACATATAAATATTTCACAACATCACATACATTGATCTGACTCCGAGATAGGTAGCTCAAGCACCTGTGTTATGGATATCAAATAAACAGCGGAATTTCAAATATATACATTTAATACTTTTCTTTTGTAAATACATACTTAATATAATACATAGACCCATAATCACCCAGACCAATACAAACAGACATGTTAATGCATACAAATGTTTTTAATGTACTGTACTGTGTGAGATAAATAAGATAATTTTTTTATGTGATAGGTGACAGACGTAAATAAATAAAATAAGGTAAATAAATAAATAAATAAACCCCTCTTTCCCCCGGATTGGGCCTACGCTATCCTCACGTATGCAGCGAAACACAGCACAGTGCTGCTTCACGCCGATTTTCTGTGAGGCCGTGGTGTCACTCCGGTCGAGCCGGCCCATTCATGCCGATGATTGGCTCTCCCACGGTTAAAATGTAGCATAGATAAAGGATATTGACGATTTTGTATGGGAGTTAGCCCTGCACGGAAAACCAATAAATGTTTTTTGTTAATTTTACGAATGTATGAAAACATTTTTTTCTATAGAACTTGCCTTTTAAATGACGAGATAGTTTGACTTTTGATAGCTAAATACTTTAAGCTTTACAAATAGAAGTAAATGACTCACTATGGAAAAAAGCGTGACTCTGTTTGTATGTATGTCTCGATGCCAATTGAAATTCCATCCATACCAACCATACCAATGGGTGGTCGCCCACCATCGTGCCTTTAAGGCGACGGGTAAGGCACACCAACTTTTTGATTATATAATGTTCTCATGTCAGAGAAATATGTTTTAGAAATTAGTTTAGTACTTTTTATCTCATAAGCTTACAGTGCCTGAAAACCCATCTGTATGACCAGTGTATCCTGCCAACCATGACTTATGGTGCCGAGACATGGACACTCACAAAAGAGACTGTGCACCAAATTAAACACTGTTTGTTTAGACAATTAACTAAAGGTAAACAACAAAAATGGCGGAGTTCAGGGATTTTCAACCTTTTATTAACACTTCAAGTATAGTTCACAGTTGGCGTCTATGCTGGAAACCCCACTATCTGAAATATCAGTCAGAAGTGATGCCACACTACCGAGCAGTATGACTTTTAGATTTAGTAGGGTTTTCCATTACTTTTTTCACAAGGAATGTTTTGAATAACTGGTTTTTTAGATCCTTTTTTGTGAGTGAATACTTTTAGAAATCAGTAATAAATATTTACTTAATTGTTTGCAAACTTTAAAATAATTTTCGCCCTTTTTATTAAACAAAGTGGTTAAATATTATTATATTTATTTTTCAATTATTATTGATAACAGGGAAAACGAGATTTAGATTCAGAATAATATATATTTTTTTGGCATAATTAAAAATCAGAGTACCGCGAATAGTATAGTCCATGCTAATACTCTTTCGCTTACTCATATGGGTCGTCTTGATGGGGACCTGGCTGTTACCCAGATTTGCGTATATGACAGATTGCTGGTCAAATGGCCGCTTGATCATTTGTGAGTTTGATACTTTGAAATTCAAACGTGTCTTTTGATTGGCTACCTTTATACTAAAAAATAAGAATAACTATAGCAAGAAAAAGCTTTTTGTTTACTATAAACTAACACATGACTACAGTCTGACCTGGAGGGAGAGTGCGAACCTCAGCTTGTGATACCTAGATGCGTTCAAAATCGCTTCGAAGCCCGGGGTACGCATGGACCAAGATCCAGGATTCGGGAAGTCTGATTGAGAGTAAGGCTGTGGTGTAGTATATAACGCGTTTCCCTAGACAGACAGAACTTATGCTTATCAGGAAAAACAGATCTCGGCAAGAGTTCCATTCCTTAGCTCGCTGCTTAATTTTTTTTAACCTTTTTGAGACTTTTATTTTTCTCAGGGCCCGGGGCTCCTATCGCAATACGAACTCCGGCACTGCATTTATCGCAGCTGTTTATTATTTATGCCCAATTAATTGGCGTTGTGTACCTTTCAGCGCAATGACGTGTAAATTACTAACAAACGAACCGAGTGCCTTTATTGGTCGATATACAGCTGTCAGGAAATTAGCAGGACATAATGGGGTTTTTATTAAACAATGTAAAGTACAGAAACGCACTGTTGATATTTGACCTTTCTCTCTGTCTCAATTAGTCTGTTTGTGGGTTTTTTGTGTTGGCTAAACAAGGGGTCATCTACTTGTAGATTAAGTAACAAGGTATAAAGATAGTAATATTAGGTCGAAAGAATTTCCTCCGCGTCGGTGGCCCCATGAACGGACACTTCAATAACAGACATAAAAGTCTTGTTTTCTCAATAAAAAGGAACCGTTCATGGCTAGCAAGAATATAATTATAACGATTGCGCGGCCTCACGGTTTCACCCATAGAGTAACTTAAGATTCACCCGCATGTGTGTATGTTTGTATACGTAGTCTATGTGTTATTTTGATACGTAAAGTAAAAGTAAAGTAAAGTATCAGCTTATAAACTGTACCACTGCAGGGCAAAGACAATCCATCATAAAAATCAAGTTATCGCTACTATGATGTGATTAGGATTGCGATGGACTGACCGGATGGCGCAATTGGTAGTGACCCTGCCTCTTGCGCCAAAGGTCGTGGGTTCGATCCCCATCCTGGACAGACACTCGTGCGATGAATACTTGTGTTTGTTCGGTGTCTGGGTGTAATATATGTATTTAAGTATATATTTGTGTTCCTCTGTTGTCTGATATCTGTAACACAAGTGCTTAAGCTACTTAGTACGGAATCAGGTCAACTTATGAGATGTTGTGAGAATTAGGATTAATCGCCACGCTTGCCAAATGCGGATTGGTGATCACAAACTATGCTATGTTCTATGAGCTATATTCGTAAACTTCGAATCATACTTTTCGCTCGACCCAGGAATCGAACCTAGGACCACTAGACCAACAGGGCGTTCATTTTGATAGGTATTTTATTCTATTTTATTAAGGACACAAAACAGGTAACAGTTGAAAAAGTTATACAATGCAATCTTCATCATCATCATCAGCCCGGTAGTACACACTGAGTATAGACCTCTTTTCCTTTACGCCAATGTACCCGGACTTAAGCTGCTCGGATCCATGTTTGTGATTTTATTTTTATTTATTTAACTAGGTATCGCTACTATGATGGGAATAGGCTTAATCACCACGCTTGCCAAGAGCGGATTGGTGATCACAAATCCGAGTTATGTCCGAAAAATTCGAAACATACTTTCCGCTCGACCCGGGAATAGAACAAGGAACCCGAGATCACGGCCTGATACTTAAACCACTAGACCAACAAGGTGTTCTTTCATAGTCAAAATACCGTTATGAAAAATACAAACATACAAAATAAAATAATAATATCCTCCAACCGATTTCGGTTATGGCGGGTAATCTCAATCTACTATCAGCTACTTACGCAGAATATATTATAGTGCTTAAGTGTGCGCGCAAACACAAGTGCACTCTCTATTTCCTTGCCCTCATAATCCGATGGCACACCAGTGTGACACGACCGGAGAGGGATTGGGCGCAGGACCAACAATTTAACGTGCTTTCCGAGACACGGGGGTAAAAGACCGCCAACTTCCAGACCGTCCACTGAGAATTTCTTACCGAAAACTTAGGTACAAATACTTGGCCCGACCCAGGATCGAACTCGGGATCTCTTGCGCAGCCGTCGCTTTATAGTGCAACCCACTAACCACTACGCCACCGAAGCAGTCCGTTATGTAGATACGTGATAAAGATATCGAATTTGACATTTATATGGACGAATGTATACAAATATCTCATTCGATATCTATGTCAAATGTACGAAAATTGAGCTTTTCCTTAGGGGCCCCGACGTATTCGATCTAGCCCTGGGCAGATAACAACTAAGAGCTGACACATATACCTCCTAGCAATTTATCCAGTCTTTGTCTTATAAATAGCAATTACGTGTAAAAAGAAGAGATAGGTTAGTTATCAGACTTGCCGATGCACTAAGATATGTCACATTAAGCTATCATTAGTTACTGCAACATTTTATGTGTGATAAGTTCACACGTGACAAGTATGTAGCCTATTAGCGGGCACATCTTGATTGACGGCCTTTATAGTACAAGGCTGTCAATAAACGTTTATTTTATCTAAGGATATTATTATCCTCAAAGGGATCAACGATCAAAAGGCTCAGCGACTTTGAAGTTACTTTGCAAAGAAAAAAATATTCAGACAAAGAAAAGACTAAGAAAACTTATATAAAAGCATCTATTGAGAATATTATACGGCTTATTTTGCTATCCCCAGTTTTTTCAGTATAAAGTATCAGCCTATAAACTGTCCCACAGCAGGGCACAGGCCTCCATCATAGAAATCAAGTTATCGTTACTATGATGGGATTAGGCTTAATCACCACGCTTGCCAAATTGGTGATCACTAACCCGAGCTTCGTACGAAAAATTCGAAACATACTTTTCGCTCGACCCGGGAATCGAATCCAGGACCCCGAGATCACGGCCCGGTACTTAAACCACTAGACCAGCTATACTCAACCTGCGTTATTTTTCTTATAAAGAAAAATAAGAACATTTTCTTATTTTTCTCATAAGAAAAATAAGAAAATGTTTGTTACTGGTAGAAAATCCATGGCATCTAGAAACAATCACTATTGGTGAAACACAGCGCAGTGCTGCTTCACGTCGGTTTTCTGTGAGGCCGTGGTATCACTCCGGTCGGGCGGCCCCATTCATGCTGGAGCGTGGCTTTCCCACGGTAATTTTTGCTTGCGGCCCGCGAAATCATGTCTAAAACATGTTTGTGGCCCGTATATAAGAAATATTGAGTACCAATGCACTAGACCAACAGGATTTCCTGTATACATATAGTATATTTTGACTGGATTAATACCTATACAAAAAAAAATGTTTAAATCCGTACAATTGTGTGCGTGATAATCGCGAATAAACAGTCTAATAACAATTTAAAAAACATTGCTTCATGTTCTATTTGTCTTTTCTGATGGCACCGAAACAACCGAAACAACAGCCCTGCTCTGAGTTTCGCTGCGTGAGTGAGGCTACCGGAGCCCGCGTGAAACAGCCCTGCTCTGTGTTTCGCTGCGTGAGTGAGGCTACCGGAGCCCGCGTGAAACAGCCCTGCTCTGTGTTTCGCTGCGTGAGTGAGGCTACCGGAGCCCGCGTGAAACAACCCTGCTCTGTGTTTCGCTGCGTGAGTGAGGCTACCGGAGCCCGCGTGAAACAGCCCTGCTCTGAGTTTCGCTGCGTGAGTGAGGCTACCGGAGCCCGCGTGAAACAACCCTGCTCTGTGTTTCGCTGCGTGAGTGAGGCTACCGGAGCCCGCGTGAAACAGCCCTGCTCTGTGTTTCGCTGCGTGAGTGAGGCTACAACGGACGCCCAATCCGGGGGAAAGGGGGGTTTAATGGTTGGCAGCGCACTTGTGACTCTTGTGACTGGTGCTTCGAGTGTCCATGGGCGGCTGCAATCGCTTACCATCAGGTGATCCGTCTGCTCTATCCTATCACATAAAAAAAACATGTTATTTTGACATAAATATTGAACGTACAGACACAGTTTTTTTATTTGCCACTGCCCATGAGGTGTACGTACAGTACAGTCAGCTGCAAACACATGTATACACATTAGTACAAATGTTACAATAATAACATCCATATCCAGGTAGGAAAGTAAAAGTCTGACTAGCTATTATGACAACGTAAATCGTCTTTACTGGTATGGTCATGTAATGAGGAGAGGGGAGGAACATGTCACCAATAAGTGATCAGTGTAAATGTAAGTGGGTGGAGAAACACAGGACGGCGGAAAAAGAGATGGATGGATTGTGTGAAGAATGACATGATGGAAAAAGGGGTGGATGATTCGATAACGAATAGCAGGGACGTATGGAAAAGGAAAACATACTGCGCCGACCCCAGATAACCTGGGAAAAGGGTAGGATGATGATAACTAAAATGTATATTTTTCTTTACGGCCGAACACGTGCAAAACAATGGAGTACGATCTTTCTTGCAGGTTCAAACCTATTCAAAGATGGCATCGGTACACATTACCACGGGCGATAGTTAATTTTACAGTTTTGTCGTGCAGGTCTCAAAAGGCAAGTCAATCAAGAAAAGCGTTCCATGAAGTTTAATCAATTGAAATCAGTAATGATCACCATAATTTGATCGGCAGTAGCATCAATCCAAGTTTCATAGTCATAAAGTTAGTTACACGCGAGTTAGGTCTAGATTTCTTTATCATTACACAACATTGTATAAGACGAGCGAGTATAGCCATGTATGGTCGTATGGGATCGTCTGCCATCAGTTCCAAGGCTAAGATTGATACTGGGAAATTGGCGGCTTATATGAGCTCGGAAGAATTGTGATGTCGTTAGGTTAATGTTGGTTGTGAAGAATGCAAAAAAAAATAGTTTAGATAAGAAGCATTGAGCTGCGGTCTCTTTCGTTAAAAGCATTCTTATCTCTTGTTTATTAGAAGTTAGTTTGTGCCAATGTCAAGTACGAATGTTTTATTTATAAATTTATGCCAAAAAACGAAGGGAACACTACATACTAATTTAAAACCTTAGAATTTCTTTAGCCCACATGGAGTGTTTATTTATTTAATTACAGGGTTACCAACATAAGTTACAGCAAGTTACAATAGATTCATTTAACAAAGGTTGCTTCTGGCTAACTGCACTTACAATCATAGGTTAACCACAGCATGCGTAAATGAAAAAATGCTTAGAAAAAATAAAATGGTAGCATCATAAAAACTAAACAATAAAATATATATCTTATTAAAATTAACAGTAATGTTTGACTCCTACCGCCAGAATCCTTCGTCGACGATAGTTAGCAACTAAAACAAACGTCACAATGTAATGTATAGTATACGTCAGCGTTGACGGACGCTAGCGCCACGCTCACGTTACGTCACCATCCTGTCAGACGTTTAGTGCTGTCAATTTCAGTTATGTTTACGAGTGACACAAAGTGACCATACTGTTCACAGGTACTGATTTTACACTTACCTTACTGCCGTTTATTCTACTTATGATTAACTCTCCAGCCACGTCTAGAGGGTATCAACTTTATTACTTTGAAGGTATCTTACATCTGTTCTCGTTACTTTATTGTCTGTTACTTAAGGCGAATGGGCGACTAACGACGTCACTTGGTTTAATTCTTTAACTACTAAACTAGATCTATTTTTAAGAGTCGGCAAATATGTATAATATTTATTTCATAATCATATATAAGTGTTTGGTCTGTCTTTGTACTCGAAACTTTGCCATTCACGCCAAAAGCTGCCGCTTAGTTAAAATTTCGAGAATACGCTTTTTTAAAAAGGCCGGCAACACATTAGCGATCTCTCTCATTTCGTGGATGTCATGGGCGGCGTTGATTACTTATCCATCAAGTGACTCGCTTGCTCGTTTGTCCGCCTCTAGCATAAAAAAAAACAGATCATAGTGCACAATGATTAAATAAATTTTAACAGTTACATAACCATCACATCACATACCTAATTGGTTGAATATACATAAAATTTTAATTCCAACTTAATAATATAGCACTCACTAATTGAAGTGCCTTAATATTTAATCTTTTATCATAATAATCATCATCATCATATCAGTCCACACCCATCCACTGCTGAGGCCCAATCCTTTAACAATCAATTGTTTATCACGCCACTCTCTTCGGTCCCCTGCCAGCCTTATACATTGTTTCCCCTCTGCCGTTACAATATCGTCGGATTATCGGGCAGGTGGTCTACCCACAGGACTCTTTTATAAAAAAATATTTAAACCGTGGGAAAGCCAAGTGTCGGCATCAATGGGCCAGCTCAACCGAAGTGATACCACGACCTCAGAGAAAACCGGCTAGAAGCAAAACCTGCGCTGTGTTTTCCTGAGAGAGTGATGGTACCGTAAAGGAAGTCGCAGCTGTGGCAGGCCCCCCACAAGGTGGACCGACGATCTGGTGAAGATCGCGGGAATCCATTAGATGAGGGCGGCACAGGACCAATCTGTGTGGAGAACATTGGGGGAGGCCTATGGCCAGCAGTGGACGTCTATTGGCTGAAATGATGATGATAATGATGATGAGGGTACCGAAAGACCGAAAGGCAATCGCTTTGCATCAGGTGATCTCTTTGCCCGTGTGCCACATATCACATATAAAAATATTGTTATTATCAAATTACGACACTAAATTTATTCATAAACGGTACCAAGAGCAAACTGCTAAAAATATAAAAACAAAATATAAAACAGTGTTTTACGGCCACCTCCAAAGAGATTGTAACAACTTCAAAGTGGAAACATAATACTCCATTAATGTTATCGACATAAATGCACGCAGTTCACACACCACACATTGGGATGAACATATTTGTCACATTAAATCAATAAGAGATAATAATCAAGACAAGGCAGCAGAGTTATGGAGGAAAAAGCTGAAGTTATATTCGCCATCATAATAATAGTTTATGACTCGGTAAGCTTACTCATGCGCACGCGCCGAGGGCGCAATATACAGAGGCACATCTAACAGCCTATAGTGTTTTTTTGATATCACTTTACTTTTATTTTATTATAGAGGCGACAAACGAGCAAGCGAGTCACCTAATGGAAAGTCGCTTACCATCAGATGATCCGTCCGCTCGTCACTTATCACATAAAAGAAAAATATTTCAGGGGTATTCGATAGATGGAGCTTGTAAAAGTCTGCTTTTTACAAGCTCCATCTATCGAATACCCCTGAAATATTTAAAAAAAATGCATAGTGGCATCTACCGAAATAACGCAAAACCATCTGTGGTTTGGAGTTGTTTCGGTAGATGCCACTATGCATTTTTTACATCGCGCTTATAAAGCGTGTTTCCGAAACAATAACCTCAAGCCGCCTGCCCACTTTAGCAATTTTACAGAAGTATGGAAAATAAACCAGATACCTAGAAGGGATCAGGATTTTTTTTTTCTGATATTTTATTTAATCGTCTCCCTGACTGGTCTCGAAGGTGGCCGTTCTACATAGCCGTTGAGTATTGGTCGTTTTCCTCTAGATGGCGCTAGCACTGGCTAGCCGACTGATGCTTCTATCTCAGTATGTATAAGTTACTCTATGGTTAGTAGCATGCTGTTGTTGCAGGCGGTCGCTGGTAGTAAGCTCATACCCCTGTGGCAGGGTAATTAGACCGTGTCCGCTTGACGCAGCAATACGCCGTCCATTGAATGTTTGCATGCCGAGATGTCGAAGCACGTCCACGCCTGGGAATTATTTTAATAACCTCGCTGATTGATGATCGGCTACGTGTGCCGGTGACGGACAGGTGAGGGATGTGACGGTCTACGTGAAACATCGTTATGCGATAATCGATACAATCGATAAATGAGCTTTTATTCGCTTTCACGCTTTTAATACGGAGAGCTAAGGAATGAAATTCCTTACCGAGATTTGTTTTTCCTGATTAACTATAAACTGTTTTTTTAAGACAAGAGAGAACAAGATTTGTCCATCATATGAGATGGTTAAGCGTTGGTATACATAGAGTAAAAAACATGAAATTTACATAAACATTAAACATTGCAAAACTTTGTCACACTAACGCTTGTAGTTACACTAGTAATAGCAATAGAGTAATGACTACTTATAAACCGATTATAGCTGATATTATCCGATTAAGTTCCTATTCGACCATTCTTTATCCGTGGATTAATCTATGATCTATAACGTCAGATCAGGCTCTGAAACAACAATTAATTTGTCAATTCCTGGTCATCTCTCAACTAGGTCAGTACCTAGTTGAGAGATGACCAATATCAGTATATTGATAATGTATACCAAGTATACTTTATTTTATGCTATAATTATGTGTTATATATCTCAATTTGTAATTAAAAATCGGTATTTAATGATTTATTTTTTAATTTGATGATAAAATCGGCTTGTGATGTTGATTCATCTCCTTTCAAAGCTTGTGGTGTAAATAAATCGAACCGAAAAATTTTGTAGTTTCGTGAAATGCCGATATGAAATTTAGCGTTTACTATATTTTTGCAATTTTGTACAAAGTCTATTCAATTGTTACCAATACTCCGAATAATAGTTTTGAAAAAGAGGAATAACGGTACAGGAAATATTAATCGATATTTTCAGTCGATTCAAAAATCAATTTTGAAATAGTCGATTATTTTGCTCACCTCCCTAACTGAGGTTACTAACGGTAGGAGTGGGTATGAGACTTGTGTTTAAATTGAGGGAGTAAATGGGATAAGCTATGGAAATTAAAACGTTGACAGACAATATGATGGGCGCTCATTTTCATCAGCGAAACCATACATGGCCATACATCATCTAGGTGTGCGGATAACGTGGAGTGTTTATTTGTACTCAGTGACGGCTCTAGCGCAAGAAGCGCCCGGGTGCAATCAATAACCTGGCGCTTCTATTCTATTCTATTCTATTCCACTGGTGTCGCGGGTGTCCGTGGGCGGCGGCAATTGCTTACCATCAGGTGATCCGTCTGATCGTCTGCCTACCAAATACATGAAAAAAATAGTCCAAGCGTACCCAGGACTTAGAAGCGACAGCATTGGTTGCAATAGAGAATCACACGCCAATATGAGAAGAACGATCAGTACTCGCACACGCTCCTTGCGGGGCGATAGAGTTTTTTTTTTTTATTCTTTAACTACCTCCAACATTGTCGGAGCCTGTGTTCACAAGTTTGGTTTTCTACTCTTTCATACCAGTTCTCGCTTATATTTCTCTCGCACTAGCATTCTTCATTCCTATTCTTTCTTACATTCATCCTCTTTTAACCTTTAGGTCGGGAGAGACCATCTATCTTGTATCATGTTGGCTTTATCTCTAACTATATCTATCTTACTATAGTATATTTTGTCTTTATTCTTATAATTTCGGGGGAAATGAGGATTACAATTTGGTTTTTAATCATTTCATCTAACTTACTAAGGTTCTTACATTTTATTTACATCATCATCATCATCAGCCCATTTGAGTCCCCACTACTGGGGCACGGGTCTCCCTCAATCACATGAGGGGTAATTGCCATACTCACCACGCTTGGCAGACGGGTTGGCGAGGGTTTTGATATAAATGCAGAGTTTTCCTTCTCTGGGTGCTGATGATTATGACAGCAGCTTTACCTTAGTCGCCTTTTACGACACCTCGGTAAGAGTGAGGGTGGCCTATTCTACTCTGCCGGGGACCACACGGGAAATCATTTACATACTAGATATTATTTCTTATTACATGCTATATTATTCTTATAGGTTAACGTATATATACTCATTATATATTTTGCTACCTTATTTCTATTACAGTTTAGGCAGGTATATGTGTAGCGAGGGGCTATCAGCGCCCCCTAGCTTCTGGCGCCCGGGTGCACCGCACCCCCTGCACTACAGGTAAAGACGCCCCTGTTTGTACTATTCAATTTTGCTATTTTATTAGCACAAATAACTTTTGACGTTTTAAGTGTGTTTTTAAATTATGTTTTTAGAAAGGCAAACAAGTTCACTTTCAATGAATAATTGTGTGACTAAGCTTTTGACAGCTTATGTCTATAGGTAATTCAATTATTTTGTCAACTCCACATTACTTCTTCTAATTAAAAATACACATTTCATAGGTGGCGAAAACGCCCTGTTGGTCTAGTGGTTTAAGTACCGGGCCGTGATCTCAGGGTCCTGGGTTCAATTCCCGGCTCGAGCAAGAAGGATGTTTCATTTTTTTCGAACGTAGCTCGGGTTTTTGAACGCCAATCCGCATTTGGCAAGCGTAGTGATTAAGCCTAATCCCATCATAGTAGTGAAGACTTGATTTCTATGATGGAAGCCTTTGCCCTGCAGTGAGACAGTTTATAGGCTGATACTTTAAGTGGCGAAAGGGTAAATTCGTACTAAGTTTAAACTTCTACATTTGTTTATTTATAGATCAAAAGAGATATGAGCCGTCATAGAAACTAAACTTAAGGTGACGGGTAGGGCACACTAGGGACGCCAATTGATTTTAATTTTTAGCTACTAAACCGGATCTATTTCAAACAATTTCGGGGTTACAACCTCTCTGCAAACACCTATGCTGTTTATTTAATACTTATAGTTAACTATTTGGTCTGCTTTTGCAATCGAATTTTGCATTATCGCCAAAAGTGACTTTTGGCATGAATCAATTTTTCGCGTACGGATCGAACATTTGTGCATGGTTATTTAAAAATAGTATAAGTGTTTGCCGAGGGGTTGTAACCCCGAAATTGTTTATAATAGATCCGGTTTAGTAGCTAACAATTAAAAACAAATGGTTTCGCTCGTTAGGGCTTAAATTATAATCCCATTCTGGCAGTATTTACTGACTGGTTTCCAAGCAATAATTAGCTCAATTGCTTGTGTACTGGAAAATATACATATTCCTGATATTTTACTCGGTATGTTTGATTAAGATGAGAAATATGGCCGTGATACGGTGCAGTATCGTCGCAGAGTAAATTGCAACACCTAATGGCCTTAGCTTAGGGTTTAACTAAGCACATGATTGAAACTAGTTTGTATGTGATCCTGTCTAACGGTTCTAGATTCAGATTTAAGAAATAGATACAGATTTTTTTAATTAAATTTGGATACATTTAGAAAACTTCTGCTTCTGCTTTTTCATTAAAAAAAAAACAATTTTGTTTTGGTAGTGTGAAATGCTCCTCGAGGGGAGGCCACGTACAGGAAGTCGCAGCCGCGGCAGGCCCCCCAAAAGTTGGGCCGACGATCTGGTGAAGGTTGCGGGAATCAATTGGATGCGGGCGACACAGGACCGATCTTTGTGGAGAGCATTGGGGGAGGCCTATGTACAGCAGTAGGCGTCTATTGGCTGAATTGATGATGATAATTAATGAGTGTCCCACCACTAGGTAAAGAGGCGCTCTTGTATACTCTACCATTAATCAATCGAAAGAGTGCAGTCTGTATGTATAGTTGACTTTTGAATAAGTAAATAACTCTAAAAAATTTCATCTCGTGGTCAGGCGGGAGGTGTTCCTGTTTGTGTTCACGAGAAGAATTTTTAAGTGTGTTATTTCATTAAGAATTAACTTTGGTGTGCAAATAGGTAATTTTGGTTGTATGAATATATACCATATAAAACGTTTTTATGAGATGTGAAGAGGTATTACTGCACTTAGTACTTAGGTACCATTCAAATTTAAATGGTATATATTCATCCAACCAAAATTACCTATTTGTACACCAAAAATAAGTTCTAATTGCACATAAAACTATGATTTTGATGTGCACTTAGTATTTTTTGGTGTGAAAAAGGTTAGGTTAGGTTAGCTAGCTATTTATTAATTTTGAGGGAACATTAATTACAAGCCTATGTAAATTACGATTACATCTTTGTTTCCTGATAGGTAGTGTGAGAAAGTAGTTCATTACAAAAGAAACACTGGTTGTTGTGTGGGGTCTAAAAATAACAACTAAAGACCCTTGAACATGTTAATGTATATAGAGATAGAGTCTCTTGCCACCTGTATTGCGGTGAGTGCTCTAAAGAACTTTTTTCTTTCCACCCTACCTTTTGCGTTACAGAACTACACGTGCCGGCAAAGATGTCACCATTATACCGTGGAACACCCTCCCTTCTCCCCCCTCTCATTTAATTTCTGACTAAAAAGTTTGGCAGCTCTTATTTCTGTTGTATCACAAAGAAATGGAACTCGCGCGCGTTTGTTTCTTTCGTTCTATGTTACCATTGGATTCCTTCAAAAGATACGTTAAGTATTTAGGGGCCCCGTATAGATAGTGCCAATGAAAGCGATGCCATGCCTTGGTGTCCGTTGTGATTGCTACCTTGGCCCTCATTTTACTTACAATCAGGCTAAAGGCCGATTCGACCAGCCATTATCCGTGAATAAATCTATGGTACCAGTCAGTTTTGGATAGAATGACAGCGGTATATCATTAATTTACTATCGGAATAAGATTGGTCGAATCGGGCCTTTATATTTAAATGAAATGGGGTGAGCATTGCATCTCATAGCCACTGCGACCAGTAGAAGATCTATTGTGGCAGCCCCAAAACTTATTACAGCACCTCATGTAGCCCCAGCTCCAGGATAAACCCGAAGATGGAGCTGATGGGGGAGCTCTTGATCTCGTCTGCCGAAATAATGTGTGCTCCCAGGTGCCGGCTTCTGCAGTGGTGCAGCGCTATGCACTCGCCGCGGACGTGGATAATCGTTTCCTCGTCCTCGCGACAGAACCTGCAGATTTTGGTATCTGAAAGGCCCATGTTGTGCAGGTGCGAATCGGGCCTTAGGCGAATAAATATAAAGTGACGCTTTTAAAGAAGTCTTAATGACAACTTTTCTTTGTTTTTATATTGAACGGTCTCCCCCAAAGATGGCACTCGTTAACCAACTTGCTAAAAGCAGTCTGCATCCAACTAGCACTATATACTATTGAGCTATTTATTATGCATTAGTAGGAAATCGCGTGTGGAACCACTTCATAATTTATTAATTAATGCTTTTAATTACTGGACACGTCCTCAAACTATCCATCTATACAACTTACTATAATAACTAACCATGTAAAAGGTCTATTCAATTTTCTAGCTCAGTGTTTCTCAAATATACTCGTAGCAATCAAATCAAAGTACACTTTTTACAACCACAATATAATTTTAATATAATTTCACAATATTATTTAACGAAATTTCGATTTTGATAATCTTAATTACACAAATACTGCAATTAATTTAAAAAAATAACTTAAATTCTTAGTAAAAGATTAGTCAAAATAAGTACGTAAAAATGATCTGAGTTTTTTATATAATATTTACTTTTTAATATATCAGGAGTTTTAAAATCATCCATTGCATTTGAGTTGTCTCGGCAGAATCCATAGTTCGATAAATGCAAAATACCGGCATTTTATTAAGTAACTGTGACTCTGGCTGACTTCAACAGTTGACAACTATATTTTTTTAAATACTCATATTACACTTGACATTGGCAAACCCTTACACCAGGAGGAGTATAGTTTGTTGGAGTTACACAATGACACCAATGCCATGGTTCATAAAAGAAAATAAAATAAACAGTCTATCATAGAGTGCCTGATGATTGTCATAAACATAAATTACTCAACTCAACTCAACTCAAAATATTTTGATATTGTAATAAAATAGAACACGTTAATCCTTAGATTATGGTGACGGGTAGGGCACACTAGCGAAGCCAACTGATTTTAATTTTTAGCTACTAAACTGGATCTATTTTAAACAATTTCAGGCAAACACTTATACTATTTATTAAATAACCATGCACAAATGTTGGGTCCGTTTTTGTACGCGAAATATTGATTACCGCTAAAAGCGACCACTTTTAGCGTGAATCAATTTTTCGCGTACAAATGTTGGGTCCGCATTTATGCATGGTTATTTAATAAATAGTATAAGTGTTTGCCGAGAGGTTGTAACCCCGAAATTGTTTAAAATAGATCCGGTTTAGTAGCTAAAAATTAAAATCGATTGGCGTCGCTAGTGTGCCCTACCCGTCACCTTAAATCAAAGCGCAAATAGCGCAAGGTAGGTGACTCATCTCTAACGCGTGGACTGCATAAACTAGGTCCCCGTGTCGCCTAATTTCACATAGACTGACGTCCGTTTTTGATGAGGTCTGTTTCCAGTTGTCTAATTGAAGGGACGTGCCGTATCTCTGTATCTCATGCAAATCGTATTTATCATTTGTAATATACTCGGCCCACAAAGAGAAAAAAATATCCGCATAATTTTGAGAACCACATACCTCAATCAGCTTAATAAATATATTTGCATACTTTCCAGCAATTATCTATAAACAGATTATCCAATCTACGGAACACTCCATCAGGGTAACTACTAGTTTATTACGCTGTCATGCGGCTGAGGCATCTCCAGATTGCTATCTGATAGAAATAACCTTGTATTTAATCTATAATGTGTACGTGGAAAGAATACGAGGGAAATGTATTCCTAAATGCTGGTTAGATAAAGTGAAGATATCATGCTACGGAGTATTACATATGCATCCAAATACGGAGAACGTAGACTTCAGACTGCAGGCGAGCAGACGAATCACCTGATAAAGATGGTTCATTACGGTTATTGATTACTATCAGGTGCCTTGTGCGTTTCCTCTGTATTTAAATAAATAGTGTTACTGTTGCAATTTATTCGCCATAAATTATAAAGTCTTCAATAAATGTTGTGACCGGAACAAGTCACATATCAAACGATTATCTTTGATTGATCGTCTGCTTATCCAGTCCAGTTGACTTCATCCAAACACCATGAAGATAGAAGATATATTTATTATTACAAAGGTCAAGTCACGTGTCATAATATTGCTATTTTTTAATGGCTATTAATTTTACTGTGACATAAAATCGTTAAATGCACGCACTATTTTATAAACGGACATTGCGTGCTGCTTTAAAATTTAAAATGCACAGAAATCCTTTTTAAATCAGTTATATTTGTATTTTAGTACTTACTCCACTGGCTCAGCGACCCGAAGCGAGTCTTGGCCTCCGAAACAAGAGAACGCCACTTTGATCGATCCTGCACTACTTGTCGCCAGTCACCGGCCTGAAGTTCTCGCAGATCATTCTCGACGACGTCCTTCCAGCGATACCTAGGCCGGCCTACCGGCCTAAAATTTGTATTTTAATATTTAATTATCCTTAGGATACACCGTTATTTTTGTATCGTTTACATACTGGAAAACCTCTTGAAAAAAGTGCTTCATATAGCATATTAAATAAAAAAAACCGGTAACACATTAGCGATCTCTCTGATTTCGCGGATGTTCATAGGCGGCGTTGATTACTTTCCATCAGGTGCCTCGTTTGTCGCCTCGAGCATAACTAAAAAAAAACGAAAAGAAATCAGCTGTTCCATACATTATCGCCGGGTGGAAATTTAATTTAGTATTTAACAGCAGATTTTATTTCGCCTTTATTGTTGAACTAAAATACCAGGTATATGGTATTTCGTTCACGATAACTTTTATGTGGCTTTCGAGATGTAAACGATAAAAAGTGCTCACTTTACGGTTGAGTACCTAAATTATAATAACGTATTACACGTTATACTTTTATTTTTTGGCAAAACCGGTAAATTTCAAAATGCTTGATTAAAAGACGAGTCATGTTAACTACAATATTAAAATAAAACGTTTTTCAACTTTTCAATTCTTTGAACCAAAAAATTTGCACGTTTGTATAAAAATACGTTAATAGCGGTGAGAGTATACTTACTGGGTACTTGTTTAATTGCCTATAATCGTTAACCACGTTATTATAATTCGTGATCTAAAGTTATTCCCGTACTAATGTGAGAGAGCCACGCTTAGGCATGAATGGGCCGGCTCGACCGGAGTGATACCACTGCCTCACAGAAGACCGGCGTGAAGCAGCGCCTGCGCTGTGTTTCGCCGTGTGAGTGAGGTTACCGGAGGCCCAATGGGGGAAGTGGAAAAGGTTGGCAGCGCACTTGTGACTCCACTAGTGTTGCGGGTGTCCATGGGCGGAGGAATTGCTTACTATCAGGTGATCCGTCTGCTCGTCTGCCACCTCTCATATAAAAAAAAATAAATTAAAAGCTCATGTCATCCCATTCTAACAAGCAATGTCAAAAGGGGCTGGCACAAGTTTTGTTTGATTTGTGTGATTGAGGGAGGCTCGTGCCCCAGCAGTGGGGACTTAAATGGGCTGACGATGATGACGATGACGAGTTTTGTTCCGGGACTATCCTTAGTTCTCGATTTGTAATAAGGGGTTATAGTTTCTGAAACGTAAATCATGATTCAGTTAGCCCGTTTCCTCAACTAAAGGGTCAGGCGGCAGTCGCTTCATTGTAAAATACGAGACTCCCTAAATCTTGAATCACCTAAGCCTACCCTGGGCTTTAAAGTTACAGCTTTAGACGCAACTGGATTAAACTCTAAGATGAAGAAGAAGATAGAACTATCGAGACATTTCCCTAGAATTACCGTTCACCATCCTTATTGTAAATGTCCAGATAATCGTATCCGTCATTCGCTGTACAGCCGCCATAATTCATTCACTTCGCCTCTTTCCTACCTTAGTGAAGTTGCTACTATCGATGTTATAACTATCGGAAGACTCGATAACTTAATATCTTCGGTAATACGAAACGTACATTTGGTTGACTATAACAATAGTGATGGTAACAAGAAAGTAACAGCCTCGAAAATTTGTGTACAAAGTTCAACGCCCAAGTTTAGCTCGATAAATATCAAGATTACATTTGATAGTTAAAATAAATCAAAAATAAAAGGTCACAACAAAATTAACATAAGGCGCGTATGTCAACAATACAGACAATCTATAAGTAGAGGAGCCAAACAGCATCTGAGTACTGACTCAGATGCTGTTTGCAGTCAAAACTTTGTAATTTGACAGATGTGAAAAGAGAGAAAAGGGGAGAAAAATAAAAGAATACGAGAGAGGTCGCCAAAATGTTGCCGCTGGCATTTTGGAAAAGAGTAAGATCTTTGGTAAGGTGCCTAGGTCTTAACTGTCATGAAATACTGCTGCAGTGAAACAGATTCACAAAACGGACGTTTTCTTGAGCAATATATTGACTACTCCTTGCATGTATATACTACGAGACTGTCCTATTTATACGGAACAATATGCACCTGTTCTCACCTATCCTTAATCAGCGTCGTCGTTGTAATTTAAAAATACTTGCTACAAAGATTGCCCTTGTACATAAAAGTATATTTGCCATGGGCCCCAAGATTTATAATAACCTCCCTATAGAAATGCGAACGAATCGGAACTTCAATGATTTCAAAAGAAGATTATTTAAATTTTTGGTGGAAAAGGCCTTACATCAAGAATTTTTAGAACTAAAGAACTAACATCAATCTTATTAATATTCAGACATATTTACAATACATTGAACTTTAATTTTAATATAATACTTGATATGATATGTTAATAATTTTTTTTATTGGCCTTTGAGATTTAATATTATTAAATTATGAATTTACATTGAATTTGCTTGTCTTAATTACAATACCTTTGTAACCTATGTTTTCATATATAATTATATTTTGTATTTATCGATAGAACACTGACAGTTTACAGGCAACACTACGTAATAGCAAATTTATCAGCCTCCGCCAGATGGCGCAGGATTAATTCCATTCAGATGCGCCGGCGCTTCTTGCCACGCGACTACGGGGCCCAAGATTTGCCCCATAAATATCGGGATTTATTGACTGGCGAGGGATTGAAGGAGTATGAGATATAAAGGCCTGAACAGATTTTGGATACAATGATCAAAGGATAGTTAAGGATTATTGACATTTTGATTTATCGTTTTTAGAAGGTACAGACGGCCACACGTTAGTTTTTTTAATGTCATAGATAGAGGAACAGGCTGATCTGACCTGATGATGAGCAATTGCTTCATGCGCAACCGTAACACTAGTTGAGAAGAGCTACGCTTCGGCTTGACCAGAAAACCGGCGTGAAGCAGCATTGAGCTGTGTTTCGCTGCGTGAATGAAGGGTACCGGAGGCCCAATCCGGGGGAAATGGGGGTTTAAAGGTCGTCAACGTACTTGTGACTCCACTGGTGCATGGGCAGGGCATGGTCCATGGGCGGCGGCACTCGCTTACCATCAGGTGATCCGTCTGCTTGTCTGCCACCTATCACATAAAAAAAAGTGCGTTGCCTATCAATTAACTTCCATACCACCCAGAATTGGCCTCCAATACCCTTACTTGACTAAGAAGAATCCTGGAGTTTTTGGTCACATAGCTCGGACAGAGGGACATAATCTGGAATAGCTGATGGTCACCGGCAAGGTGGATGGAAGGAGACCCAGAGCTCGTAGCCCTATCAGATGGTGAGACCAAATACGACCAAAACATACGCTGGACACCAAGTTGTATGAGGCCCTTCACATTGCAAAAGACAGATATAGATGGAGGTCCTATTATAAAGAGGAAACTGACCGCCCACTGGAGGAATCACGACCCTCAGTAATGAGGAAAACGACTAGAGGAGGAGGACCCTTACTTACTCGGGGAGACATAGAATTCTGGCGTAGCTTGTGATAACGGGTTTTCGTGAATTTTGCGTGCTCTTTATGTAGACACATAAAGAGCACATTTTGCGAAATTGACGTTCAAACGTTATTGACATCACCTAATGGTAAGCGATTGCCGCCGCCCATGGACACCCGCGACACCAGTAGAGTGGCTATATCCAAATAGTTGATCTGGCTATGCTATATATTCTCATCCTGCTTTTTGAGCTCGCCTGGGCAACATAGAAGCAAAGTTTACAACGCGCTTAACATACATAATCCAGTTGTTATGCAATGCTCCGTACACAGGATGCTTGATATAAAGCAGGCAAGCTGGGCGGTTTCGCATTGTTTCGGTAGATGTCACTGTGCCTTTTTAAATCGCGCATGCAAAGTGTGTTACCAAAACAATTACTTTAAGACGTCTGGATTGGATAGATTGATAGATATACTTTATTGCACAAAATACACAACTTAAGTACTAGGCATTACAGAATTTTTGTGTACAATTTAGGCGGTCTTATCACTGAAAGCGATAAGACCGCCTTTCAAGAAATTTCTACCAGACAACCTTCGGTTAAAGGACATTTAATAGTAGAGAAGGGGTAGGTGGTGCAATATTCAATAAGGAAAAAATAAAAATAAAATAGATAAACTGTAAATATTAAATTATAACTTATAACCGTAATACATAAATAAAATACAATATTATAAACTAATAAATAAGTTATGCTCAAATAAAATAAGATAATAGATTATATACCTACATACACATAATATTTTGAGATTGAAGTCATAAAAAGACAAAAAAAATAATAATATGATAATCAAGGATCAAAGATGGACCATCGACTACAGGCTGCCGATAACAGGACGATTGTAGAAAAGTTAATGGGATGAGGAAGAGTGAAGAAGAGGGTGTTGAAGATGCAAAAAGTGAGTTTTGACTCGGGCTTTAAAAATGGGCAATGACTGAAACTGTCTTATGGATAGGGGTAAGGAGTTCCATAAACGGATGGACTGGACGGTAAAAGACTGGGCATAGAAATGAGAGGAGTGAGGGAAAGTCTTGGATAGTACAGAAACAAAACTTGAAGTGTCAAATTCAAAATAATTCAGACGGAACCAGGGTTTTGATTGTACTCGCTGACTGGAACTCTTTACGTAGTGGTTCTTCGAGCCGAATGCTTGATAGCTTTTTATAAAGTATTTGTGACCACAAAATCGAAGAAAGACGAATATAGAACACCGGTCCGATTTGATATTCTTTCGTCTAATATGTAGCTTTGCTCTAATGTCAGTGTTAGAGGCGACCAAACTGAGGGAAAGGGGAGTTTAAAATTGCCAGCGCACTTATGTACATGGGCGATAGAAATCGTGTTTAATTATGTGATCCGTCTGCTAATCTGCAGTTTATCACATAAAAAAGTTACCAATAAAACCAGACACTAAATTTTATAAGTTTAGTAGAAGAATTTGAAGAGTCCGTACAGTCGGTCACCTACCAACCAACTGGTGGACGCCCATGATATTGCTAAATAGTCCAAGTCAAAAAAGATCTTACTCACCTTAAAACGGCCAGACTGATGAGGTGACCGAAAACTGGCCGGTATGATGTAACCTCGTGTCGAGAGCCAAGATCAAAAGAAAAATAAAATAAAGTAAATCTTTATTGTCATATTTTTATTATCGGTTTTACATTCAATGCAGGTGTTACATCTATAGCGGTTTTCGCAATTACCTATTTAGGCATACAATAATTTAAAAGTTGAATTTAAATATCCTTGGTAGAGCCACGCTTCGGCTTGGCCGGAGTGATAGATACCTTGGCTTCACAGAAAACCGGCAGTGAAGCAGCTCTGTGCTGTGTTTCGCTGCGTGAGTGAGGGTACCGGAGGCCCAATCCGGGGGAAGGGGTGATCAAAGGTTGGCAGCGTACTTGTGACTCATGTCGCGGGCGTCCATGGGCGACGTTTATCGCTTACCATCAGGTGATCCGTCTACTCGTCTGTCGCCTATAAAATTAAAAAAAACATGCAATACACTATGACACTGGGTCGCTGAGTATGTAAGTAAGCACACCCTGTACAAGGCTGTGTTCTGTATAATATAAACAACGGCTCGTGACCGGGCTGAATGGAGAGCGGCGTTAATTAGAAGTGTAATTAAATCGTTCGTGATGGAAGTGCCGCTACGGGATAAAGCCTTTTAGAAAGGGTCGGGTGAAACTGCGCTGTTTCAATAGCTAGTGGTCAGTAGCGCAACTTTATTTTAGACGGTCACTTTGTAATAGGGTCCTATCTAAACGAGTAAATATCTCCGTTCTTCCACTATGCCACCAGGCAGACCCTCAATCGACACCGGTACATGGTAGAAATACCAAAAGTCCGCACAAAGAGGTTTGAATCCTGTTTTCTTATTCGTACTGCGAAACAGTGGAACCAGTTGCCTGAAGGGGTGTTCCCTAGTGGCTACAATTTGGGGGTTTTCAAAGCGCGAGTGAATAGGTATCTTCTAGGTAATCGTGCTACATCTTAGACCATATTATCACTTACCATCAGGTGAAATATGGCCAAACGCTTACCTATCTACAGTAAAAAAAAAATTAAAAAGCGGACTGTAGAAACATAGATGCTGGTTTATTGCCAATTCACGGATTTGCGGTTCAGTGGCGTCCCGGGGTGGTCCGTGTGTGGCCGGGCGTAGGAGGCAAAGCAAAGTGGCCCGGGGAACGGCGACGCGGTGGACCACGGCGTAGTGACCGCTGTGACGTCACGGCCCCTCCGCACGTCTCCTCCCGCGCGTACATGACCGGTTGAGGACACTTTGTATAAATATATTATTTTAAAGGGTCACTCTACATACATCTCGTAGATACATCTTAAGATACACGCTTAAGTTTTATTTGAATCATTCGGAATAAAAGTGCTGCTATGTGATACAGACTTTTAGAAAGGACCGAGTGGTATTGCGCTGTTTCAATAGGATGTGATTGGTAATGATATTTTTATATTAGAGTGACATATGTACTCATACATAGATGCAGCTGGACGTCCATATATACATACGCTGTAGTTTTATTTAAATCGTTCGTGAATTAAGTGCTGCTGTGATGCAGACTTTTAGTAAATACCAAGTGAAACTGAACTGTTTCAATAGATAATGGTTAGTGGGATAATTTTATTTTGGATGGTCCCTCTACATAATAATAATAATATCCTCCCACCAATTACGGCTACGGCGGCCAATCTCAACGATCAGCCACGTACGCAGTATATATTATAGTGCTCAAGTAGGTGCGCAAACACAAGTGCACTCTCTATTCCCTTACCCTCATATTCCGATGGGACACTACTGTGACACGACCAGAGAGAGAATGGGCGCAGGACCACGGCTTAACGTGCTTTCTGTGGAACGGGGGTACAAGACCGCCAACTTTCAGACTCAGGGCTGCCACTAAGAATTTCTTACCAAAAACTTGTTACAAATTTTTGGTCCGACCCCGGGGATCGTACCCGGGACCTCTTGCGCAGCCGTCGCTTTAAAGTGCGACTTACTAACCACTCCGCCGCCGAGGCAGTTCTCTACATACATAGAAACACCTGACATCCTTAAGATACATGCTTAGATTTTATTTAAATCGTTCTCAATGGAAGTGTCACTACGAGATAAGGCATTTTAGAAAGGGCCGGGTGAAACTACGCTGTTTCAATAGGTAATGGTCAGTGGCATAACTTTTTCGTCATTTTGGCTCACAGTAAACCCGCGTAAAAAGCTCCTGCTCTGTGTTTCACCGTGTGAATGTGGGTAGGTACTAGGGGTGTGGGAACTTAAAGGTTGGTGGTGCAGTTGTGAGTGCACTGGTGTTGCGGCAGTCGCTCCCCATCAGGTGGTCCGTCTGCACGGCTGCCACCTATCACGAAAAATTTTTTTCAAAATGGACCTTAATGAGTAACAATGTCAGAAAACATCATTATATTTTTTCAGCATTTTTTTTTCATGTAATAGGTAGGCAGACGAACAGACGGATCACCTGATTTTAAGCAATTGCCGCCGCCCATGACAACCCGCGACACCAGTGGAGTCAAAAGTGCACTGCCAACCTTCATCCAAAGACATCATATTAGAGCCCAATGTACGCTTGGAGTATGCTCCAGGATTTGGGGAGTCTAGTAATTACAATATGGATCTTCACAAGGAACCAGACAAACTGAATCATGGTTACACGTTTTAAAAATTATCTGAAAACGTTCAGGTTTCTTCGCGATATTTTATCCTCACCTCCGAGCTAATAGTGGAGCAATCCTTTATCGTGACCTAATCAAACACATTTTAATGCTCATTCTGTCTCAATGAGTCACCAGCCAATCAAACGAATGCAAATGAGACCAGAACTACAGATATTAGTGCAATTAGTCACTGGGCCAACCAGTGACTGGATTCCTGGCGCGAGTCCCGTCATTAGCTGACTACTCAATTTGTGAATGTTAGGGCTCTTTGAAAGTTAGCCGCAATAATTTGCACCTAGTGAAATAAACACGCACATTTGACTGACCGGATGGCGCAATTGGTGGTGACCTTGCCTCTTACGCCAAAGGTCGTGAGTTCGATCCCCACCCTGAACAAACATTCGTGCGATGAACACTTGGGTTTGTTCAGTGTCTGGGTGTAATATATGTATTTAAGTATATATTTGTGTTCCTCTGTTGTCTGATATCTATAACACAATTGCTTAAGCTACTTAGTACGGAATCAGGTCAACGTATGAGATTTTGTGAGAATTATTATTATTATTATTTATGTGATAGGTAGCACACGAGCAGACAGATCACCGGTTGGTAAGCGATTGCCACCGCCCATGGACACCCGGGACACCAGTGGAGTCACGGGTGTCCATGGGCGCTGCCAACCTTTAAACCACCCTACCCCCTCGAATTGGGCCTCCGGTACTCTCACTCACGCAGCAAAACACAGCACAATACTGCTTCACGCCGGTTTTCTGTGAGGCCGTGCTATCACTCTGGTCGAAACGTGGCTCTCCCACGATACAATTAATAAAGTGATTCTCTGTAAAAGACTGGCCGACTTCGCATTTAAGTGATGCCTAAAACAGCTCGTGCCTTCGATCCACATGCAAACTTGAGTACATTAGGTTTAAAGATTTTTTTTTCTCATAATAACTACAAGTTTCACTTAAAATTACATTTACAACTATATTAAAAATGTGCTTATTCCTCTGGTGCTTAAAACAGGAGAACAATGTATTTTAGTGAATTCGCAACATACTTATAAAATTATTATTAATTCATTCAATTAAATTATACAAAACAGTTCTGTTAAAATATTTAATCAATTCATAAATTACAAAGTAGTAAATTATATTAAAATGTTTACAACTTCACTATAAACAGGTCTTTAGGCGTTTCGCACCGCAAGCGATTCGTACCTCGGTGTGAATCGCACAAAAGCCTCTTTTCAATAGGTATTTTCTCACCACGGTGCGAATAGCCCAAAATAATTTTTGAATGGGTCGATTCGAACCGCAATGACTAACAAAGCAGTATTCTTTTAAATGGATGAATTCTGACAAATCCAATGTAATTTAAATAGTACATTTACAAATGTTCGTTTCCTTTATTGACCCGACCGGGAATCGAATCCGACATTCCGTTCTGAGGCACAACTCTATAGCCACTGCGCCATATTTATCTTTTTATTGATTGTAATTGTTTACTATTAAAAACCAGTAAATAACTAAACGGACTCGCTGATACCCGATGATGATGACCTTTGTAACCGCGATTAAGTCTGCAGCTGCCCTAACGCCTAAACTCATTTGTACAATAACTCAGGATTAAGTGTGGTTTATTGCGGCATTATTGGGTGCGGATAGGTTCAAATCCTAGGCTATTGTTATAGAAACTGATAAGAGCCTTTGGAAATTCCGGTTTCATGTTCTTGCGCGAGTGATCTACCGACGTTTCAATTATTTAGTCTATTACTGAAATACTACCGAGGGATTAGGTGCAATTCGAACTGACAAATGTCGTTATTTCTTCCGTCGTAAACGGGAATTTGAACTACCTATCGAAAAAATCCAAACACGCACCTCACCCTTATTAAAAATACCCGGTTCGAGTGTTATTAATAAGCAAAACGAAGGTGTCTAATTTTTCGAACATAGCTTAGGTTTGTGGTCACCGATCTACATAAGTTACTTGTAACTCAATACTCAATCTTTTATTACAAAACCATAATGTACAATAAGATGTTACAATAGTGATGGTCCCCGGCAGAGTAGAATAGGCCACCCTCACTCTTACCGAGGTGTCGTAAAAGGCGACTAAGGTAAAGATGCTGGCATGATCATCAGCACCCAGAGAAGGAAAACTCTGCATTTATATCAAAACCCTCGCCAACCCGTCTGCCAAGCGTGGTGAGTATGGCAATTACCCCTCATGTGTTTGAGGGAGGCCCGTGCCCCAGCAGTGGGGACTTAAATGGGCTGACGATGATGACGATGATGATAGTGATGGAACAATGTTACATGCACCTTGGGATGACATAACAGGAGATTGACTTGTGACAACTACTGTGGAAAACACGCTTGCGATTCGCCATTCAGGGAGCTTTTTCCACAGCCGGAGCGTTGGCACAAGAAAAAATATCTTTAACCATTCCGTGTTCGACCATTTGGGGTGCGTACCTAGTTCTAAATAAATATTGCTGAACTCTCTTCACTCCGCCGCTCACACTTGACTGTGTCCTATCCAAAGTACCAATTAGTGACACTTAAGCAAATCTTCCAGTCCAGCTACAGGCGATTGATTCAACATTGGACCAATTTACATGGTAAAATATTACGAACACGTATTCCCCATTCCCTCGATTATATCGGGCTGATTTTAGTACCAATTTATGTCGTTTTTATCGCAAACAAATATCTTTTCGGCGAGTTCAAACGACGTACACTGGCGAGCAATGAAACTGCACTATGAATTGTTTGGACTATCGACGATGGTAAAGCCACGCTTATGCATGAATGAGCCAGCTCGACTGGAGTGACACCATCAAGGCCTAAGAGAAAACCGACCGTGAAGCCGGTCTTTCCATCGCCTTGTATATTAAGCGCCAGCCCAACCGAGGGGTAAGGGACATTCTATGGGTGGCATCGCACTTTTTACGCCACTCGTATTACGAGTGTTCGTCTGAATATCTATTATATAAAATATGTAGGACTCTATATAGTAATGTAGAACTCTCTGCAGCAGGATAGGTTGATGGTTTGATAAAGATGGCTGTTATAAGATTCCTTGGGGGAGGCCAACGCTTATTATTAATAAGTGAACTACGGTACAATGATTGATCACATACAATTTTCTAAGTTTTATAATTTTTAAAACCATTTTCTAATTAAAAAGTCTCATATATATATTATTTAATTTTACACTTTTAGATAGATATGTAGATACACTTTATTGAACAAAATTTACAGATCTTAGTCTAGGGTTTTATACTTTAGTTACTTTACTTAGTGCAATGTAGTTTTGATCTTTTAAGCTGTTTATAGTTTGAATCTAAATTATTTCCATTTTGGATGCTAAGCCATCTACATTTCCTTTTTTTCTGAAAAAGAAAATAACTGTACCTCGGTAAAAAAAATATATTTGGATACCACCACGAATGTTCTGCTCGCCAGTGTACTTACAAGCCCATAAATTACCAGTCATAACACCAGTTAATTGTAACTGTGAATGAAGTTGTTAACATTTAAGTTGACAAGTAAATTATACGTGATTATTAAGTTGCAATGACTTTATGCTAAGCACAAAGTGCAAATAATGACTTTGGTTCGATGACTGATCTTGATTCTGATGTTTGATGTATGTTTTTAGCTAATTAAAGCTATTAAGCTTGGTTTTCTTGTTGAGCCGGTGTATATTTAAGCTAAGTGCAACTTTCAACAATATTTGTCATTATAAACCGAGTAGTTGTAGTAATAAATATATAATAATTGACAGTGGGAGAGCCACGTTTCGGCATGAATGGGCCGGCTTGACCGGAGTGATACCACGGCCTCACAGAAAACCGGCGTGAAGGAGCACTGTACTGTATTTCGCTGCGGCGACCAGCCTCAACCGCTACGGAAATAGGGCGCCTGAAAGAGGGCGAAGGGGCTGTTTTGTAGTGTAATTTTTCCGATTTTTGACCGTCCACTTGCTGTAGGCATTAAGTTATTCCGCCCGGGGAATATCGTGGAGGGAGGCTTCGGCTGTATCACCATGATACTCCCCAATATGGGCGATGAGGGAGAACCGCAGGGGGTTTAGTGGGTATGCCTTTGCCTGGCTTCTCCTTGGGAGAAGCCCCCCGCCAAAGGAGAGCCCCACATAACCCGGCCACCCCCCGGTGGTCTGGTATGCATAAGGTAGTAGTCGGCTCATCTCTTGAGCCGGCGGCATTCCCCCTGCGAAACCAAAAAAAAAGGCATTAAGTTACTATTATAGATTTTTGATATTTATAGATGATTGATACCATACGATTTTGGATGATAAAAATTTTAACATATGTTAGTATCACATTTCGCAGTTAAAGAATTGGAGCATAACCCGCAAATTGTAACTCGGTTTAATTAGCTCACAGGCCTGCGAGCCTAGTGCACAAGTCACTGGCTCTACGTAAATTAATTTCAATTTTGCCAATAACAAAATATTTTTTATTTATTGGGATTATCAATTGATGATGTATTAAGAATTCACTAATTGTCCCGTATATAACCAAAATTCGAGTGCAAAAGCCACCAAACAGTTAACTATAAGAATTAAATAAATAGTATAGGTGTTTGCCGAGAGGTTGTAACCCCGAAATTGTTTGAAATAGATCCGGTTTAGTAATTAAAATCGATTGGCGTCGCTAGTGTTCCCTACCCGTCACCTTAAGCTGTATATGTCAACGTGAAAATACTGTAAGGGTGTTAAGGTCTGCGATTTTACATTGAAACACTGCATTTTATTTTTTATTTCTCTTTCGTAACTTGCAAAATGTACAGTCAACTCCAAAAATATGTATACACTTTAGGACGTTGTCACAATATATAATATAAGAAAGTAGACCTCTACTTTCTTATAGGTAAGTATTGTGACAAAGTCCTAAAGTGTATACATATTTTTGGAGTGGACTATACAATAGGTATATGGTTTCGCGAAACGTGCAGGGGATCACTATCTCATTACTTTGCTATTTTCACTGTACGTCGACTGTGATCGCTGAATTCCTGGTTAAAAACTATTACGTCAGATATACATTTTACTCAATGACGTCGGCCGCGGCGGCGGCCCTCTACAAGTAACCTCTCTAAGCTCTCTTGACACTTTTCTCAGGAGTCTATATTTAAAAGCATACATTTTCTTCTAAAATGACTGACATCAAACCGACAGCCAGCACCGAAGGAGTTCTGCATCGTTACAATACTGTAGATTAAGGGCTTGATTCATAAAGTATCAGCTTATATACTTTCCCACTGCAAGGCAAAGACCTCTATTATAGAAATCAAGTCGTCGCTCCTATGATGGGACCGTATATGAGAGTTTTAGTTAACAAAGGTTTAACAGACAGGTGTATGACGAAGTTTCTTAATCTACATATATTTGGAGATTAAAACCTGTTCTCTTATTGAAAAAACAAAAAACTATACAACATTTCTCATCTCATTCGATCTCAAGGTTCAATCATGTACGCAAGATATAACATAAGTACGCTCTGTATTCCCTTGCCCTCATTCCTATGGGACACCAGTATAATACGTCAGAAGACGGATTGGGCACAAGAGCAATGACTTAACTAGGACAAATCTCAGGCACCAAATGCCACACTCCGAGCTGACACTAAAGATTACTTACCTTAAACATTGGTATACATTTTTGGGATCGAGCCCGGGACCTGCCGCTGCTGTCACTAAATTGCGACCCACTAGTCAGTGCACCACCGAAGCAGTCAGAAGAACATATACTATATCTTCTACTAAAACAATAGAATGAACTATCGCCTGCGGTATTTCCGGACCGATACGACCTGCAAATCCTTCAAGAAAAGAGCGTATTCCTATTTAAAAGGTCGGCAGCGCACTTGTGACTTCTCTAGTGTTGCAGGTGTCCATGGGCGGCGATAATTGCTTACCATTAGGTGATCCGTCTGCTCGTCTGCCCCCTATCTCATGAAAAAAAGATAATGTCATTCCCAATCCCCTCCAAAGCCGTATTTTCTACCCCGTACGTTATTAAACCCCCCGGATTGGGTATGTCAATTAAAATGAAGCCATCGGACCTTCGAAACCCTTAGACGGAGTAAACATTCCAGCTGGACTATGTTTCGTGTAACCAGAATCATTACCTCCTCACAAAAACCTCCCTTTTTCGACCCTCTCTTGACGTTAACGAATTCGCAGTACAACCAACGTCTCTATTAAGGCTTAAGATGAATATTCATGGCTATGAAGAAGACATGATGTCGTTAATAAACAGAAACATAGTACATTCAATGTAAAACAAATATTTTTCTGATTCTGCGAAGTGCCTCACATTTGAAACGGTAGGGCTGTACAAAATGAAATTTTCGGTTATTTGACAAACTTTCTCTCAGGAGAATGATCTCGAAAATGCCCAATTGTATGTGTACCATCAAGTAAGTGACAGTACTGAATGTCCAATCCGGGGAAAAGCAAAATTTAGCATTTAGCAGGTTGGCAATGCACTTGTGATTTCATTGGTATAGCGCGCTACAATAAGCGGTGGCAATTGCTCACCAGGCAAACCGTAAGCCACCGTCTCGTCTGCCACCTATTTCATAATAAACAATAGAATATCGGTGAAAGAACGATTCAATTTGCATAAAAACTTTCCGAGATATCAGTTCTTAGAATTATACTTAAAAGTCTAAAGCGGATGCATTCAAAAGGGCTATGAACGTGTGACGTCACATCATACATACCTAAGTAAGTGACTCCTCTGAACTCGCAGATGTTCACGAGTGGTAGTGATCACATATCATCAGGTGACCTACTTCCTAGTACGATGTCTTTAGCACATAAAAAAGCATAACTTCTATACGGACAGATGTTTTTAAACAGATCGCTGTGTGAGCGTTACCTGAAGATTCCAATGTGGTATTGGCCCAGACTGTTTTTTAAACAACAAGGAAAGAACGACAGTATTTCTTGCTAAACTCCCAAGTACAATTAAATTGCTGGAAATTGCTACCCAATAACACTAAGTTAATAAATACTACGTAAAAGAGGTGCATATTAGGGTGTCCCAGGCTATACGTGCAAAAACATTTCCTTCTTATGAAAAACGAACTTATGTAGAAATATAAGCTAATTCGCATGAAATAAGACAGTTTTTCAATGAGGCGTGGATGAACGCGTCTGGTGATGACCCGTCATAATGGGCACACTTCTTCAGACATGTCAGTTTGTATGTTTGTTTCTTAAAGATTCCAAGGCGGTAGGTAGAAAACCTTTTTTTATGTTGAAAAGAAAACGTCAATATTTCTTGCTAAACTGCTAAAGGCTATTAAGTAGCTGGAAATCGCTCGCCGTTAACCAAGAGTTATTTATTAAATACTTACAAAAGGTGCATACACCTTTAATGCAGTAACTGCTTTTCAAGAATTAACAGACCACAATTCTAAGACTTTCGACTACCGCGTACTGTCAACCCTGCGTAAACATCATATGCAATTATTACTGTTAATAGCTTGTCAATACAAGAGCTGTTGCATGCTAAAATGTAGTTTAAGCGCTTGTTATAAGGAACAATATATTTGTAGAAGGGTTAAGCCATTGTTTCAAGTGTAATTCTCAATTATTACTAATAAAGGAGCGGCATCTAGACTTCTTCTTATAGGTGGCAGGTAAATTAGTGGCAAGCATGTATTAAAAAAATACATCTGGTAGGTACATACGTTTATAGAGCCTTCATTATAAATATATCGGATTAAGATGACCTACTTTTCAGTATGCTACTCTATGTTCTAATATTTAAAAATATTTGTAATTTTTTCATTAACAAAAAATATTTAAGTATTATGGTAACCTAATAAGCTCTTTCGCCATCAAAAAGTTACACAGTCACTGATAATAATTAAAGCATACATTTAACCTCAAGAATTTTTGATAATTATGAAAATCCGGAATGTAAATCTGTGGTATACGTCAACTACGGAAAAATCTCTTGGATTGATATTGAAAATTTGTAACTTCTTCATATTAAGTATCAGCCTATAGCTGTCCCACTGCAGGGCAAAGGCATCCATCATAGAAATCAAGTCATCGCTACTATGATAGGATTAGGTTTAATCACCACGCTTGCCTCATGCGGATTGGTGATCACAAACCCGAGCTATGTTCGAAAAATTCGAAACACACTTTTTTGCTCGACCGAGGAATCGAACCCAAGACCCCGATATCACGGCCCGATACTTAAACTACTAGACCAACAGGGTGTCTTTTATATGTTAGGTGGTAAATGTAGATGAGCAGACGGATCAGCTGTGTTTCGCCGTGTAAGTGAGGTTACCGGAGGCCCAATGGGGGGAAGTGAGAAAGGTTGGCAGCGCACTTGTGACTCCACTGGTGTTGCGGGTGTCCATGGGTGGCGGAATTACTTACCATCAGGTGATCCGTCTGCTCGTCTACCACCTCTCATATAAAAAAAAAGAACCTAGCCTAGCTAGAAAATAGCGTTTTGCTTTTCTTCAACTCATCCTGTGATTCCCTGTTGCACCTAAAGGGCCTGGAGACACCTAGACGTGGACGTGGATTTTTTTTATGTGATAGATGGCAGAGGAGCAAACGGATCGCCTGATGGTAAGCGATTGCCGCCGCCCACAGACACCCAGTGGAGTCACAAGTGCGCTGCCAACCTTTAAGCAGCGAAACACAACACGGTACTGTTTCACGCCGGTTTTCGGTGAGGCCGTGGTTTCACTCCGGTCGAGCCGGCCCATTCTTACCAGACTACGATTAGGAAAATAAGTATTTATTACGCATTTTAATGATGTCACACGTGATTTGACATTATAAAACGTATCTCACCTACGTTCGGAAGTCCATCACGTAAAAAAAACGATTCAATGGTACTAAAATGTACATCATACCTACTTCGTTTTCTACATTCCACTACATATTGGCACTTAATGTTTCTATAACCGCCCTAAATAGTGCCAAACGTTACCGCTTGCTGTTTCCCTGCTGCGACAGAAATTCTCTGAAATCCAATATATACATACAATAGTTGGGCTTAAAGGCCTCTCAAGTCGGTTTAACCTTTTAATTCAACTATAAATCGAATTAACATCTCCTAACAAGATGTATGGGTAATGCAAACTTTTACTTATTCAAACTTATGTTCATTGCTTCATTCCCTAGAACCGTCCGCATTCCAATGCCTTTAACACCTTACGCACTTACTTAGCGGTTTTTACAGTGAAATTTACAATTCCGACCCTCGCTTCACCTAATAAATTGATCCACATTCGCGGTGCCATACAACAGAATTCAAGAAAAACCATTTAACATCGAATTGCAAGAACTGCCACTTCAATGACTACTTGAAACAAACTCACATAAAACCTTTTTTTGTCCACGCCCTATTACTCTTTTCAGTGTAATTTCTTGCTTGCCCGTAACTTCTTCGTAGTAATTGCTAGTTAATAGACCATTTTCGCCCACATAATTCAATAGATAAAACCATTGTACAGCAATACGGTTTGAATTAGCAAGCTTTTTGCGTGCGGTGCGTGTACGCAGAAAACAAATGTGCGTAAAATTTTTAGAAATACACGTGTTTGTTTTTACGATTATATTGTTAAAACAGTTTGAGAATTTTGAATTAATTTAACTTGGCGTAAAGTTGCCCTTTTTATTTGGCATTGTAACTTTATTCTGGTTTTCCATTTTGGATTCTATTACAGAAAAACGTAACAGGGGCTTTTGTAAATACATTATTCGATTGTTTTCCCTACTTGTTGTTCATGTACATATATTCATACTTATACCACTTATGTACATATATTATACTACTCAAGCGTAAACGTATATACCCGTGTATTATACAAGTATTTATAGTTTACATAATACTTTGTTGCTACTTTATTTTTCTTTATTAACATTCATGTTTTTAAACATAAATCCTTATATCAGAAGCAAAAAGGCGTAAGCTATATTAATCACTATGCAACTATTCTTTCATCATTCCACTGACCGGATGGCGCAATTGGTAGTGACCCTGCCTCTTACGCCAAAGGTCGTGGGTTCGATCCCCATCTTGGACAAACATTCGTGCGATGAACAATTGTGTTTGTTCAGTGTCTGGGTGTAATATATGTATTTAAGTATATATTTGTGTTCCTCTGTTGCCTGATATCTGTAACACAAGTGCCTACGCTACTTAGTACAGAATCAGGTCAATGTATGAGATGATGTGAGAATTATTATTATGCTCTTTATATGCTCAGTATCACAGCTATTTGCTGGCTTTTCAGAAATTTACAGGCCTAGGCTAAGTACAGTTCCTACACTACGGATCTGATTGTGATGTGGTGGGGGTAATAAGTCTTGATTGTGATGATCTGTGTGGTTGTGTGATTGGGCGTGTTTGTGGGACGTAAGGCTGTGAATGAGATAATATGTGTGCCTCGTTAACACCTCGTGAATTTGATGGGGTATCATTATCTATTTGGAGGAAATTCCTATTATTATTATTATCATTCATCAGATTAAACACCACCCGCGACACCAGTGGAGTCACAAGTACACTGCCAACCTTTAAACCCCCCTTTGCCCCGGATTGGGCTTCCGTTAAAGTCACGTTTCTAGTATATGAACCCACAACCCTCGGAGTTTGTGCCCACGGCAATATCAAATGCACCGATGTGCTCGACAACAAGCTTTCCACACAACTAACTCAAAACCTTAAAAAAAAAATAAATAAATGCTTTTCAGGTTACGTAAAATCAACAAACATTCACACAGTTCCTTAACTAGATTACGTAGTAGAACATTGCCGATTCTTGATAATTAATCATTGCAAATAATCTAAATACCCCCTTACTCGCCCCCGCATCAGCCTACGAAGTCTTAATTTAATTAACAACACGACCAACCTATCGTGTAATTTAAATCCAACGGTCAGAATTACTGATGACATTATAATTGTAAAATTGGTAGGTGAAAATCTAATGACAACCTAACAAATCTTGATAAATGGGCTCACTGATCGGTCGTATCCCTGAGGTATTTGCTTATGTTTGGTTAAGTAATCGGCGTATAATTAATTAAATCAAATGTCTAGTGTTAGTTACAGCGTAGGTGATAGCCCAGGGCTTTGAGTTTAAGAGCTGGAGATAAATAATTTGAGGTGGAAGTCCGATACAGAAAAATAACGCTGCTTATTCAATTGGTTTAACTGCAAATAATTTAGATTTAAATCAAATTATTCTTCCAAAATATTGTTTTAATCTTATTCACTATTTTTTTTTAAATAAATATTTCACAGATCAAAAAATCTCATAACAGGTATCGTGTTAAAAGGCGTCCAAAATAAGCGAAAAAGAACATCTGCTGTTCCGTACATGATTTCCGGGTGAATATTCTTTTTTGTATGGAACAGCTGAATTTTTTCGCTTATTTTGGCGATCTAACATGCTAAATGGGATTTACTCACGATATGTATTACGAGGTTTTGCGGGATGTAAACGTTAAAAAAAATTACGGTGTATACATATTTTTTTATTTTTTTTAGGTAAGTAGTATTACTAACTAATGTGCTTATACAATAGTTATTGTGCTACTTAATTCTGATATTCGTCCAGTATATGATAAATTCAATAAATGTTGTAAACATCGAATTATACTGAACTATTTTTTTCTCAATTACTTCCGCAAAATTAAACAAAAGAACAAAAACACAAGAAAATTAAGACAAAAACTGAGAAATAAAAAAAAGCTAAATGTGAATAATAAGGCAAGTTAAAACAAAGTAGGTCCCTGTGTAAGTGCCCCCAAAATACTGGCAGCATTACGCCGTTGGACAAAACTTGTATAACATAATGAAAATAATATTTAAAAACAGCTTATTCATCATCATCAGCCCATTTAAGTCCCCACTGCTGGGGCACGGGCCTCCCTCAATCACATGAGAGGTAATTGCCATACTCACCACGCTTGGCAGATGGGTTGGCGAGGGTTTTGATATAAATGCAGAGTTTTCCTTCTCTGGGTGCTGATGATCATGCCAGCAGCTTTACCTTAGTCGCCTTTTACGACACCTCGGTAAGTGTGAGGGTGGCCTATTCTACTCTGCCGGGGACCACTCGGCAGACTCCTCTGGAATTTGCAAAAGTCCTTAATTGCTTACCATCAGGAGATCCGTCTGCTCGCCTGCTCCCTGTCCAAAAAATACTCTTGTTATGACTTGATATAATTTATTGTTAGATCTCTCTTCACATATTGGAGTGGAATGTTATTAGTAATTTACGCGCAGGATGTGCAATCAAAATTGCTAGATTTACGCGTACATCAAGCCTTACTAATTAAATACAAGATGTCATAAATAATATTAGAATCGTTTGCCTGAGGGAACTATAAATAATGTTAACGATAATTGCTCGGGAGCGACGATGAGAAGGTTTAACGTGAAATATATTTGCAAATGTGGAGCAATATCAACGGTAGTTCATATTTTTTATAGCAACCTTTTCAAATTTTTTTTCCATCTCGTATTCAGGCAGAACTCGAACCCACACCTTCCACAATCCGGGTGGATGTTATGTCGATAGTCAAATATCAACTATTGATAATACTTCGTCTCATCTTAACAGATGGTCATATATTTGTAATAATATTTCCATTGGATATTGTAAACATACCTACAATATTGATGAGACTATCGACAGCTCATGTCGAACAAGCACTTACAAATTTCGTCGGCTTAGTAACGCGTTTAGTGCTCTAATTGGTAATACATCCACCCGGATTGTGGAGGGTGTGGGTTCGAGTCCTGCCTGAATACGAGATGGAATTTTTTTAGTGTGTTATTTACTTAAATATCATTGGTCTCATAAAGGTTAAAGCTTATACTTGTTCAACCAGACAATTAAGGTGACGGGTAGGGCACACTAGCAACGCCAATTGATTTGAATTTTTAGCTACTAAACCGGATCTATTTTTAACAATTTCGGGGTTACAACCTCTCGGCAAACACTTATACTATTTATTAAGTATGTACTTATAATTAGTTTTTGGGTCTGCTTTAATACTCAACATTTGAATTACCGCCAAAAGCGGCCACTTTTGGCGTGTATAAAAGTAAAAAAAAAGCAATTCCGCCGCACATGGACACTCGCTACACCAGTGGAGTCACAAGTGCGCTGCCAACCTTCCCCTTTCTTTCCCCTTCCCCCCCATTGGGCCTCCGGTAACCTCACTCACACGGCGAAACACAGCGCAGGCGCTGCTTCACGCCGGTCTTCTGTGAGGGTATCACTCCGGTCGAGCCGGCCCATTCATGCCTAAGCGTGGCTCTCCCACATTTAATTACTTACTTTTAACTGTAGCACACAGTCCTCATCATCTTAGCGTGGGATTCCCAGTTGCGTCCATACCTGTCGCTTCGATGCCCAGGGTATGCTTATACCATGATTCTGAAGCTACCACAAAATGTCATTAACCTATCACTAGATAAGTTTCATATTAAAGTCTCATATTAAAACCTGCCTAATGAAGAAAGGTGACTATAGTGTACAAGACTGTTTAAATGATAAGGATTCTTGGTCAATTTAATTGATTAATATTTTGAGTTGTTATTCATAGTTGTCTATTATCTTTCATAATTGTATTTTTTTTTCTCGATTGAAACTCTGTAACATCATCAATATTTGAAAAGAGTAACTACCGAGTTTCTAGCTGGTGTCTTCTCAGTAGAAATCGACATTCCGAACCAGCGGTAGATATTATGTACCTATTTTGACATTCATAAGTGTTCTGTGTGGACCTAAATTGAATAAAGATTTTTTTATCTTTATCATATCTTTATTCAGGATTCGGGAAGTCTGGTAATTACAATGAAGGGACTACCATCTGACCTTGTTGCAGTACCCTGGACATATAAATAAAATAAATAAATAAATATTCCACAACATCACATACATTGAACTAACTCCGAGATAGGTAGCTCAAGCACCTGTGTTACGGATATCAGAATCAACAGCGGAATTACAAATATATACATATAATACTTCTCTTTTGTAAATACACACTTATAATACATAGGAAACACCCAAACCAATACAAACAGACATGTTCATGCACACAAATGTTTGTACTGTGCGGGGATCGAACCCGCAACCCTTGGATCACAGGCAGCGTTCACTACCACTGTTCCAAACGGATCGTCATGTATATATCCCCTTTTATAATCGTGGGACCTCCACGCTTCAGCATGAGTGGGCCAGCTCGACCGGAGTGATACCACGGCCTCACAAAAACCGGCGTGAAGCAGCACTGAGTTTCACTGAGTAAGTGAGGGTACCGGCGGCCCTATCCGGGGGAAAGAGGGGTTTAAATGTTCATGGGCGGCGGCAATTGCTTACCATCAGGTGATTCGTGGACTGACCGGAAGAATTCGTGGAAGAGCAATTGGTAGTGACCCTGCCTCTTACGCCAAAGGTAGTGGGTTCGATCCCCACCCTGGACAAACATTCGTGCGATGAACACTTGTGTTTGTTCGGTGTCTGGGTGTAATAAATGTATTTTATATTTGTGTTCCTCTGTTGTCTGATATCTGTAACACAAGTGCTTAAGCTACTTAGTACGGATTCAGGTGAACGTATGAGATGTTGTGAGAATTATTATTCGTCTGCTCGTCTGCCACCTATCACATAAAAAAAATATATATCGTACCACTGACTATTAACAGTAGTATTATGAAACTGGAACTACGCAACAATCACTCGCACCCAGGAAGCTTACCTGACAAAACCCACACGGCGAATTAAACGGTATTTATCCGAACAAGTAAATTATAGGACTTGAGGGCTCGACTCGAACTAATTGTGGAGCTCGGGGCTTTGCGAGTGACCGCGAGTTGCGGCAGGTGCTGCGCTTGCGCAAGATCATGCTAGCTAGCATATGATGGTAGGTTTCTAATTTTATCATTTCCGAACACATCATCCTTTTTTTTCACCTATCTTCTAGCACAGTAGATATATCTACTGTGCTTCTAGTGTCACTAGCTGAGTTTATACACACGCGACTTAAGTTCTTAGGGACATCAAGAGGCTTGTTAAAAAATATTATTTTAAAGGAAAATTAATTTATTGATTAAACATACAGACAATGTGAGTGCTGTGGCCTAACTGAACTAATAAATCCTCGGACGACGCCGTGTTGCTCTACAATGCTGCGGAGTCAGCATTGTAGAGCAACACGGCGTCATCCGAGGATTTCTTCTTGTGACGTCACGGGAACTGCATACATAACACGCGCTTAGTTGAGAGGACAATAATAATAATAATAATATCCTCCAACTAATAACGGCTACGGCGGCCGATCGTAACGATCAGCCACGTACGCAGGATATATTATAGTGCTCAAGTGTGTGCGCAAACACAAGTGCACTCTCTATTCCATTACCCTCGCATACCTATGGGACACCAGCGTCACACGACCGAAGAGGGATCGGGTGCAGGACCAAAGGCTTTACGTGCTTTCCGAGGCACGGGGGTACAAGACCGCTAACTTCCAGACTCTGGGCTAAAATTAAGAATTTCTTTCTGAAAATTTAGATAAAAATTTTTGGCTGACTCGGGGATCGAACCCGGGACCTCTTGCGCAGCCGTCGCTTTAAAGTGCGACCCACTAAACATTGCCACCGAGGCAGTTTACCGAGGACATATACAAAAGTATCGAAGGACTGGACATACTCATTTTCAGTTAGGGAAACTCAAAAGGTGTTAGTTCGGTTTAGTTAGATTCAATTAGGTCGAATTTCTCGCCAACCCGTCTGCCAAGCGTGGTGAGTATGGCAATTACCCCTCATGTGATTGAGGGAGGCCCGTGCCCCAGCAATGGGGACTTAAATGAGCTGATGATGATGATGAGGTCGAATTTATTTGGAACGACCATTTATTTATTTATTTATTATTAACATACGATTGCATAACATTACAGTTTAATACCAAAGCGTTATACAATTCAATAATATTCATACATACATAAAGTTTTCGGTAAATTAATATTCAAGAACAGAGTCTAGGTACTTACATGCGAACAGCATGCCCGAAAATTCAGGATGCCAATCCCAGTAAATAGTCAAATAAATAAGGTATCAAAAAAGTCAATAATACAATACGAATACAATGTCAAAAATATTATCTGTCAAACAAAATTAAATTACATAGTGTTAATAAATGTCAAAATATATTTTTAGCAAAAATTATAATAATTACTTAATAATAAAGTGAGAAGCACAGTCGAAGTACGAGTATATCTAAAGGCAACTCTCATTGTCAATATATAAACGAGCTTTGTAACTTTGAACAAAACTTTGGAACAGTCGTACTGAACGCTGCCTTTGGTCCAAGGGTTGCGGGTTCGATCCCTGCACAGTACAAACATTTGTGTGCATGAACATGTCTGTTTGTATTGGTCTGGTGTTTTCTATGTATTTTAAGTATGTATTTACAAAAGAAAAGTATTATATATATAGTATATATTTTGATTCTGATATCCGTAACACAGGTGCTTTAGCTACCTATCTCGGAGTCAGATCAATGTATGTGATGTTGTGAAATATTTATTTATTTAAAGTACCAGAGGGCCAATTCTCATGCACTCGAAATTGAAGTCGAATTAAGAGATTTCATACATTTATTAATAAAAATCTTTAACTCTTTTTTCAATTATGGTATACAAACGAGCAGACGGCTCACCTGATGGTAAGTGATTACCGCCGCCCGTGGACATCTGCGACTCACGGGACATCACAGTTGCCGGCTCTCAACTCGACTTCCATGTCGAGCGCTTTAGAATAGGTGACCGTGGGAGGGCCACGCTTCGGCATGAATGGGCTAGCTCGATCAGAGTGATACCACGGCCTCACAGAAAACTGGCGTGAAACAACACTGTGCTGTGTTTCGCTGCGTGAGGGTACCAGAGGTTCAATCCGGGGAAAAGGGGGGGTTCAAAGGTTGGCAGCGCACTTGTGACTCCACTGGTGTCATAGGCGGTGGCAATCGCTTACCATCAGGTGATCCGTCTGCTCGTCTGCCACCTATCACATAAAAAAGGCCATCAGGTGAGCAGAAATCAAGTAAAAGTAGGCGCCGAACCGGAAACGTTCAGCTAAATAATGGTGAAAACATGTATTTTTTTCTTTTTTTTCAGAACCTACTTGAAATTTAAACGCCGAACACTGAAACGGGTATATAAATATCTTTCCGATTTTTTTATCTTACCGTCCAGCTAATGGTAGCAATAGATTCGAACCTACGACCTCCAGAGAAGAAGGCCCACGATCTTATCTACTGAGCTACCATTGTTCAAAACAACATAATCCGCTGTGTTTCGCCGTGTGAGTGAGGTTACCGGAGGCCCAATGGGGGGGAAGGGGAAAAGGTTGGCAGTGCACTTGTGAATCCACTGGTGTTGCGGGTGTCCATGGGCGGCGGAATTGCTTACCATCAGGTGATCCGTCTACTCGTCTGCCACCTCTCTCTCATATAAAAAAAAAATATCCTCGTATTATCATATCGTGAACGAAGCGTGAAGAGGCATCTCGCGGGCCAGTATGGCGGTGCCAACGTATAGGTGATGCCTCGACATCGCTTCCGTTATAATTACAACTTGGGCTCTTCTCTATAAAAAAATCGTATAGTAGTGGTATGTTATCTTCCTATGCAATTAGCAAATAAATCTATACTCCTCAATAAGACCAGGTGTCCTGAGATCAGACCGGCTACCCTTAATCACCCGCGACAATTGCCCTCGGCCCTAACTCATCCATGAACATAAATTTCGCTGGGTGATTAAAACTTGGTTAACAATGACGTCGGCGGTGTGCTTCTGAGAGCCATATAATAACTACGTGATTTAGCATCAAGAGATTTAGCAAGTTAGCATTGTTATAGTCTTATTATATGAGAAAGCATATTTAAGTTAATCCTTTATTGAGATAAAGATAAGATAAGATAAGAAATCATTTATTCGACACTTAACATGGACATTTGAGATGGTGGTATCCTTCTCTATTTTCATTTAATTCAAATTTCTTTATTTCGGCCTGGACTAATTTCGGGCAACGTTAGGCCCATGGGTTAGTACAAATTAAAATTATAAAACTTTTGAGTAGGGTTAGTAAAAAAAGTACATTTCTTTCCTTATTGTGTCATGTACCTTAGGGGCACTCGCTTTGAACTCGACCCGGAACAGGTGCCGGTTACAATTTCGGTCATTGGTTCAATTGACAAAATATCAAGTCAGTGTCTAAAGTTAAGTGATGTATCAAGACGGGAATTAACACGATATTTATATACCTAAATTCAAAAAGTGTTAAAAATAAGAACTTTTTTACTTTTTGCCAATTTTTGGTAGCTTTAGATTTAAATCTCATTTAAGTAAAATGTAATGGGTAAGAGCGAGATAGCTCCAACTTAAGTATTTTATTACTTACTGGAGCATCTCAAAACATGTATGAGGATGAATATGAGAAAATACAATTATTTGTGTTATTTGTATTTATTATGTGAAACAACATTGTGTATCTTACTCTAAATAATAGTCATACTAAGTTAAATAGTAAAAATAAAATTAAGAAATATATTAAAATAAATAAATACATTACGAAAACAAATAAATTAATTAAAAGGAAAAAATGTTTTAACCAAAACATACTTTTAAGAAAGGAACGGATAGATTTAATTGATAGTTTAGAATTATATAGTATAAAATTAAAAGAAAGTAGGCTTAGGTACGAGACTGATGTTCGAGAACTACAGACTCAGCTCGAGCGTCTGGAGAGGTCATTAGAAGTAATGACTGGAAATTATACCTCAGCCCAGCGACAGATACATGAACACATCCTCGCTGCAAGTAGGTACATGGCCCAGTGCAGCTGCAATCTGGGTGCGGCAGACGAGCCCCAGGTTCCCACTGTAAGTAGCGGCACAGAGCAAGGTAAGTGCAGTCAGGGTGGCAGCCCAGCTGCCCAGTACCAAGTGCCAGATATGTCAAATATCCTCTTAGACACCAATAGGGATGTACCGAAGTGTACTATGACTACTACTAGTACTATAAATACAAACAATAATGTACTAGTATTTTCAGATTCAATTGGAGTTGGCTATGCTCCCCTTTTACACAAGCAACTCAATTGTAAAATAATTAATTATTGTATGCCAAAAGCATCTCTTACCCAAATAATAGATAGGGTGGTAAATTGTAATTATGATAAAGACTCAATTATTATATTAATGCTGGGGAATGGATTAAATTCAAATAAAAAGGACATCATTAAAGGGTTCTCCCGTTTAAAAGGGATTGCTGTAAAAAAAATAGTTGTTTGTGCCTTCCCATTTTCTAGGCACTACTTATCAGAACAAAATAATAGTATTCACCTATTGAATACTACATTATATAATTTAGTTACTAGTCATAGCGACAACTTTGTGTTTTTTGACACAAATAAATTTATTAATTATAAGTTGATAGTGACTGGCAAAAAGTTTTATTTGCCTTATAATGTAAAAAAAGAAGTAGCTACTTTGTTAGCATTTAATATAAATAATATATATAGGCAGACTTTGGAAATTATTCCAAACAATTTAAATTTAAGTCTAAGACAATAGAGGACGCCTCTAGCAATTTATTGACCAGGGAAGATAATTTAAAACTTATTCACCAAAATATACAGGGTCTTCCTGGTAAAGAACTAGAACTAGAATTATTTTTAGAAGAAATAAATGTTGATGTACTATGTCTCACCGAACATTGGTTAAATAAACATCAATTAATTGTTACTATTAATAATTACAAAATTATCAGTTCGTTCACGAGAGACTCTGCAATAAGAGGAGGGTCACTCATTTTGTTAAAAAGTACTCTTAAATGTAAACAACGTAAAGATATTGAGTCACTATCTATAGAACGAACTATTGAAATTTCGTGTGCAGAGCTGGAGCAGCATATCATTGTCTGCGTTTATAGACCCCCTTCTGCCAATTACGACTCATTTGAGACTAGCATGGAAGAAGTCCTGAGAAAAGTATGTGCAACTAGTAAACAAGTTATCGTGTGCGGTGACTTTAATATTAACATCCTGGAGAATTCGCAGAACTCAGTTAGGTTTCTGAATCTTTTTAAGTGTTTCAATCTGGTGCACCTCTTCAACGAACCTACCAGAATCACCCCCACTTCAGCTACATGCTTGGACAACATATTCTGTGATTGTATTGTAGGGGAGAAATCTATAATAAATTTCATAAACTCTGATCACAGTGGTCAGCTGGCTGTTATCGACTGTCATCGAAATGATCGGTCTACAAGTTTTACATGTAGGCCTATTACTAAAAGACGTATAGATAAATTCAAAGATAATATTTATAATAAGGTATCCTTAATGCCTGGTAATAAAAATAGTGTCGACCAGTTGTATGAAAGCCTTTTCGAAATTGTTGAAAAGGAATTTAATGATATTTTTACAAAAAAGACCATTAAAGTAAACAGTTCTAAAAATAAATTTAGTGACTGGGCCACTCCAGGGATTCACATAAGCAGGAGAAAATTGTTTGAATTATATGATATTAAAGCTAATTCACGTGATCCTGCGATAGTTGAATATGTTAGAAATTATTCTAAGTGCTTTAAGAAAGTATGTGCAGTTGCTAAATCTACTTACATTAAAAACAAAATAAGTAAAGCAACTAACAAAAGTAAAATCACGTGGAACATCATCAACAAAGAGACTTGTAAAAATAAAACACAACAACACAAGTTCTCTCTAAAAATAAATGGCAAATGTCTTGACTCTGATACTGAAGTGGCAAATGCATTTGAGTCGTTCTTCACTAATATACCAGTGGCAACAACAAGTACATTAAATTCAAGTTCGTATCTTGCTATCTCGTTACTTAAAGCAAATGTTGACGAGTGTCAAACGCCTTTCAAATTTTACCATGTAACCTCCGAGATAATAGTTAAAACTTTCAAAGATCTGAATATGAAAAAAACTGAAGATCTTTGGGGAATATCAGTGGACATTCTAAAAAATATAATACTAGCTATTGCACCCCATTTGGCAACGATATTCAACAGATGTATTGATGAGGGTCAGTTTCCTAGCTTAATGAAGTACAGCAAAATCATACCGTTATTTAAATCAGGTGAAAAAAGTGACCCTTCTAACTTTAGGCCTATTTCTATATTACCAGCACTGAGTAAAATTTTTGAAAGAGTCATATTCGTTCAGTTGCTGTCTCATTTTAAAGTTAACGATTTACTTCATAATAAACAATTTGGGTTTACCAAGGGTAAGTCAACCACTGACGCAGGAGTTGCACTTATTAAGTATATTTTTGATGCATGGGAAAACAAACAGGATGCAATTGGTGTTTTCTGTGACCTCTCGAAGGCGTTTGATTGCGTTGAGCATCAAACATTGTTGTTGAAGTTAGCTCACTATGGTGTTCTAAATAATGCATTAAGTTTGATAAATTCTTACTTATCAGATAGACTTCAGAAAGTCAGTGTCAATGGAACTGACTCTTCAGGCGCCCCTTTATTAATGGGAGTGCCCCAAGGATCAATATTGGGACCTCTGCTCTTCCTGATATACATAAATGACCTCCCTTACTTTGCACAAGATCTTTGTGAAGTAGTGTTATTTGCTGATGATACCTCGTTGATTTTTAACGTTGACCGTCGAAAAGATACGTTTGACGACGTAAATGACACCCTCTCACAAGTGCTACATTGGTTTACAATTAACAACTTGCTTTTAAATGCCAAGAAAACCAAATGTGTAAAATTCACTATGCCCAATGTAAAGCAGGTCAACACTAACGTCGTTATGAATAATGAACATATTGAAGTTATTAATTCGACAATTTTCTTAGGTATTACACTGGATTCCAAACTGCAATGGAAGCCACACTTGGCAGCCTTGGCGGGAAGACTTAGTTCCGCCGCATATGCGGTTAAGAAGATCAGACATCTGACTGATATTGAAACCGCGAGACTGGTTTATTTTAGTTATTTTCATAGTATAATGTCATATGGTCTTTTGTTGTGGGGGTCGGCGGCTGAGATACAGACTATTTTTGTATTGCAGAAGAGGGCCATCCGCTCCATATACAACCTTAGGCCTCGCGATTCGCTGAAAGAACTGTTTAAGAATATCGACATTTTAACTGTAGCTTCCCAATACATTTTGGACTGTATTTTGTACGTGCGAAAGAACATTGATATTTTTTCTAAAAAATCTGATTGTCATGGTTTTAACACTAGAAATAAACACAAGCTCGCGATTCCAAATCTGAAGCTCCAAAAGATTAATAGTTCATTTGTTGGTCAAAGTATTAAAATGTACAATAAGTTGCCACAAAATGTTATTGAGTTACCAACGCATAAATTTAAATCCCACGTGAAAACCTGTTTAATGAGTAAAGGATACTATACAATTGTAGATTACTTAAATGATAAGGATTCATGGACATGATGACCTCCGTGCCTGCACACATGTAGTAATTGTATAAATATTTACTGGAATCATTATTATTATATAATTAATCATTTTTAATAAATTAGGCTTAGCAGCATTTATTAATGTATACAAATTGATTAGTATTGATTAATCAAACAATTGACAAGATGCTAACCACCTACTATTGTACACCTCGTCCTGCAGTTTATTAGTATTGGATTAAGTACTCTGTGACCTATGAGGGGAACCTAAGTAGTCATGCTCACTCAAATGTCTCTGAGGTGGTGGCGTTATGTGGCGGGTCATTACATTCCCTCTAATATGGTTGAGTGAAATGATGGCTGACACATACGTCATACTTGTGAACAGGTGCCACCTTTGGGGACTGGTCCGCTTCGGTTTACCTCATATTTAGCTTTTAATTTGCTTCATTCTATTTTGTGTTGCATTAGACTGTATGACTTGGTATGAGGATAATAAACCATTGTAAAAAAGTTGGCGATTAAAAAGAGTAACTGGCGAGTTTCTTGCCGGATCTTCTCGACCAGAAACAACTTTCCGAGCCGGTGGTAGAATCGCATTATGTTTATTTATTTCTTTAGTATATTTTATGTATCAACATATATATGTATTAACATGTAAATTATACATAAGTACTTATAAATAGTTTTAAGTCATTCAAATGTATGACGATTTGTAAGTGCTGTGTACAAGCCTATGCAAATAAAGAATTATTTGAATTGAATTTGAATTGAATTGAATTGTACTCACATATTTGGCTCGACGTTTCGGCTACGTTACAGCAGCCGTGGTCACGAGCGGACCTCTAGCTCGTCAGTACACAATGTTGTTTCACATAATAAATATCGTGTTAATTACCGTCTTGATACATTATAGTTATAATGCAACGCGAAAATCTAACAAACTATTTATAGTTAAGTGAGTTGAATAGTTGGAAGTTAGTTGAGGGAAAGTCTCTTTTTCAATATTTTTCTTCCACGACGATTTAGAATATTAGAACGGTTTAAGAATATTTTATTTTTCGAAATTAGTGAACAGGCGTAAACAGTTCGTCGTTCATCATATTGGCTTATAGATCCAATATTTACCAAGAAAGCCATATTCACGGGCGCCGGCAATCGCTTACCATCAAGTGATCCGTCTGCTCTTCTGCCACATATAAAAAAAAGAAAACCAACATTATTTTTTTACTTAGACTTAGTAAAGATGTTTAAATATAGCAAAACTGTATTTATAGATATACATACTCTGATACTTCAATATCAATGTCCGCTAGAGCCGATCTTATATTTTTTTTATAGAAAGGCCAATCAGGATGACCTCACTCCGCCTGATGGTAAGCGGCCGTGAAATCCAAACATGAGGCTGACAGGCACAAAAGAATTAACAAATCTTCTGTGTCTATTTATCCTGCGGCACGGTTAAAGCATTAATCCATGGTATATGTAAGTAAATCGTTTATTGACCACAAGATACACATAATCTCCCTATCGTCTGAAAAAATTTTCACATTTCTACTTTTTTTTAATTTGAAATGGGTCCCAAGGTTTCGCAGATATCCTTGAGTGACGATGACCTCTTACCATCCGATGTTATATCTCCTCGTTTATAGTGATCTCACAAATTGTACTTTGCGCAAACCAGAAAATGCCTAGATACTATTTAAAGTTAAAAAAAAAGTATCTGTCCCACTGCAGGGCAAAGGCTCACTACAAGCGATAAGTACGCCTTATTGTACTGTCTGTTGCTATTGTTGTATTAAGCTTGTATTTTATTTTTGTGCAATAAAGAATATCTATCTATCTATCTATCTTCCTTCATAGAAATCAAGTCATCGCTACTACGAGTATGATGTGATTAGGCTTAATCACCACGCTTGCCAAATGCGGATTGGTGATCACAAACCCGAGCTATGTTCGAAAAGTTCGAAACACACTTTGCTCAACCCTGGTATCGAACTCAGGACCCCGAGATCACGGCCCGGTACTTAAACCACTAGACCAACAGATGCCATGAATTTATCATAATTCAAAATAATCCTACAAAAAACGAATCAAAAAACAGCGTCGAGTCGACAAAATACAGTCGCGATCAAAAGTGTGGGGAAATCCGCGGAATTCCTACGCGTCGTTACAATGTGCAGGTGAGCGGGCGGAGAGGGGGAGGGGGGGATTATTTATTCAATGTAAATCGCCGCCCACGCGGCGCGTGCGCGTCCTTGCACTCACAGGATGATGCTTTTACTGAGTTTTCTCTTGGTATAAGATTTTTTTATTTTTATATAATAGCTGCCAGACGTCGTTTTCCGTCACGTCCAAGCGAATCGTAGAAATATGCACATAGATTTAGAGGTGCATGCTTGGACTCGAACCACGATCCCCCGTATGGAATGCGTGTTCTTATCAACTACCATCGCTCAAACGAGACGAGCAGACGGATTACCTGATGGTATGCGCTTGCTTCCGCCCATTGACAGATGTCAATGGCAACACCAGTGGAGTCACAAGTGGGTCCACTTTTTCGCCTTTACCCTGAAGTGGACCTTCGAAACCCTCACTCACACAGCGAAACAGTGAGGACAATTGTTTCAGGCCAGTTTTCTGTCTATCATTCCGGTCAAGCTGGCCCTTTTTGGATTTTTGCATATTTTTGTCAGAAATCCCATTACGTGCTTTTGAGCCTTGCTAAATTTTTATCGTTGCAACGATGGTACCATAAACACCCAAATACAACAGAAATATGAAAATACCAGTTAATTTCCAAAAACCATGCGGAAATCGAGCTCTTGCATCTCTTTTGTCAAAATCATTGAATGTTTTTTTTAAACACGAACGGACACTATCAAGCTCCAGCATAATAATATCCTCCAAGCGATTTTGGCTATGGCGGCCAATCTCAACGATCAGCCACTTACGCAGAATATATTATAGTGCACAAGTGTGTACGCAAACAAATGCACTCTCTAATCTCTTGCCCTTGCCGATGGAACACCAGTGTGACACGATTGGAGAGAGATCGGTTGCAGGACCGACGGCTTAACGTGTTTTCCGAGGCACGGGGTACAAGACCGCCAACTTCTAGACTACGGGCTGACACTGATATTTTCTTAACAGAAAAGCTCAGGTGCAAATTTGGCCCGACCCGGGGATCGAACCCGGGACCCTAAGCGCAGCCGTCGCTTTAAGGTGCATGCGGTGCACTACCCACTGCGCCAACGAGACAGTCAACGTGGAGCTCCAGCATAAAAGAGAGACGACGGACGTCTCGTTGGAATAAAATATTTGTCTCTTTTCTTCTTCCAACTGAGAGACTTATCTAATATCGATTAAATAGGTTTAATTTAAATAAATTAAATAGTTTAATATCGATAAAGAGATGTTTTACAACATCGGAATATGTCCGGAGCCCAATTTTTGTGATTGTGATATTTATCGACACAACATTTTTTTTGGTATGATTTTTTTTATGCTAGAGGCGGACAAAGGTGCAAGCGAGTCGCCGATAGAAAGTAGTCAACGCCGCATTTTCATGCGATATCCGCCATGTTTTTTTTATTCCAAAAATCCTGAAAATTGGGCTCCAGAATCAGTTCCAACAACGTCATAAATAGTTTTGAGTCTGAAATAAATCACAGTAGTTTTGAATATGACGGAGTTATTGTGATTTATTTCATATTGTAATAACTGCCTCGTGGCACAGTGGGTAGTGAGTCGCACTTTAAAGCGACGCGACAGCTGCGCTTTTTTGCGCCAAAATTTGTACCTGAGTTTATCGATTAAGAAATTCCCAGTGTCAGCCCGGAGTCTGGAAGTTGGCGGTCTTGTACCCCCGTGCCTCGGAAAGCACGTTAAGTCGCTGGTCCTGCGATCCCTCTTCGATCGTATCACACTGGTGTCCCAGTGGAATATGAGGGCAAGGAAATAGAGAGTGCACTTGTGTTTGCGCACACACTTGAGCACTATAATATAACCTGTAGATTGAGATTACCCACCATAGCCGAAATCGGTTAGAGGATATTTATTAATGTCATAATACAGTATGTATCAATTTCTTCCAAAATAGCAAGAAACTTCCTATTTCCCACGATAAAAATCCCCGTCTTCCTACAAGAAATTGATCACCAACCTCCAATAAACACTTCCCGATTGTCGCACGCGCACTCGTATCGATCATTTTTGACACACGCTATATAGTGGGAACCTCCCACGCCGATGCCAGTGACATCTAAGGATTTGTCAACTCGTACACTCTCAATACGATTTTGAACCTAATTTTTTTAAGAATAGAGTTGATTACGATTTGTTCGCTAAATCGATTTTATATTCGACTAATCGTAACACATTGCATAGATATACGGTTATACCGGTAACTTATTCGATGAATGTTGATAACAAATAGAAGATTGTGTTGGATTGTTTGGATTTGAAATACGAATATAAACATTGCCCAATGTGCTACAGAAAGCCATTTAAAACCTATAAACTACGGTGATCTATGATATAATCTTTTGTGTTAATCTTTTATACAACGACATGCATTTTTAGGGTTCCGAAGCCAAATGGCAAAAAACAGAACCCTTATATATTCTTCATGTCTGTCTTTTTCCGAAACAATACTATACATAACTATATACTATACATACATAGATGCAGCTTGTTAACCACATTACGATTTTTACCCAAAAATAGGAAGAAAAAAAATTTTGGGGGTCTCCATACTTTAATTATTTTTTTCATAGAACCCATTCGTGTGGGCTTTCTATGGATAATCTTTAAAAAAAATGATGTTGAGGTTTCTAATATACTTTGTTTTTTAAATTTAATACTTTGACGCTCCCAAAGTAGTAAAATGTGTGTACACGAACCTGAGCATAAGAGTGCGGCGGAGCGCGTTCAAATTCAATTCGCGGCTAGCTTCGCTGTTACTCGGACATCTTGCTATCTCTGTCGCGCCATCCGCGACCCTAGCGTGCGAATAGAAACAGCAACATAGCTGTTTGAAATTAGTAAGAAAATTATGTGCATTTGCGAATACCAAAAATAAATTAATGACACTTGATTATATTTTGATTTTCTTTAAGACAATGTATAACCAGACAATACAAGCTGTGTTTGTTAAATTTTTATAATGATTAATTGAATTTTTAATATAAAACAAATAGGCAGAAGATAGGTCGTTAACGTCGAAACATTAACGTAATGTAATCGCATTTATTTTTAAATGGGTAATATTTTTAAGAGCAGGTGTTAACCGAGACATAGATAAATACTTCCTTAATCCAAGTAACAGCAATAAAATTTCGAGGTATCCACAAACTAAAAAATATTTTGATATTAGGTACGTTTGTATGGGAAATACGTGGTTCGACTGCCCCTTAACAGTTCTACTACACCTAAGTTGTAAGTTGTGTTTTTTGTGCATTAAAGTATTCTACCTATCTTCTACACCATACGAAGAAGAGGGGTTTTTTATATTTTGTTTTTGTCAACACTGAAAGCACTTTAATTTAAGACCCAGATTTGATCTAAGCGTTGCCTACATGGAACAATATTTTCCATTTTTATTCATTTAAATTTTGACATCTCAATAAATTTTGATGTATTTTGATTTTTTTATGACTTTCTGTTGTTCTTACGAGATAACTCTGCCAATGTCAAGTGATTAAAGAGACACGTTTCTTAGAAAATTTGTTGAGTAATGAGCTGGTTCTCTTCAAATAATTGAATTTGGGTTATTATTAAACACCACCTAAAACAAACAAAACGTACACTGACACACATTTAAACAACACAAACTTTGTTAATTGGAAGATTCATAGATATTGTTACTATAATCTTATATTATACATCTATTTTGATATTCTGACTGAATTATTTCGTTGACATTTTCTTTTGATATTTAATAGTAATTTTAGACATACTTCCATTAACTAATAATAAAGTATGCATTTCATGCATGTCAAACAATATTTAATTAGAATTATTTAGTAAAAAGACTATTGTATGCCTAAACAGGTAATTGTGAGAAATATTATATAATTTAACAAATGCATATTTTGAAAACCACAAGTTCTAAAATAAAGATTTATTTTATTTTATTTATTGATAAAGATATGAATATAAATATCTAATGGAAAGACAAACAGACGAACCATGTTTTAATATTATTAAATTATTCGACTGACAGCAGATTCCCAACAGAATTCTTCGCTGACAATAAATATTCTTAACGACACTAAAATTGGATTTAAACATAAACTAATCATTTAGTAACTTTGCGACGCGACGGAGAAAAGGTTAACGACTTTTTAAAGGTTGGCCAATCCAATTTGTTGATTTTCACTAAGACTTAATCTTAAATGATTTTATGTTTTAATATGTTATTAATTTATCTGTTTTTATGTGTTGAATAAATTGTATTGTGTTCGATTTTGGGGTTCCTTACCTCATTTGTTTATGTACCGCGTACAATTTAATATCAAGCATTCAAATGAAACGTTGGCTTCATCAGCTACAGTTGTATCTCGCGAAACTTTCTACCACGTACCTCAATTCTGTGGAACGGTTTAGGAACCTTCAAAAGAAAAGTGTACTCCTTTTAAAAGGCCGGCAACACATTAGCGATCTCTCTGATTTCGCACATATTTATGGGCGGCATTCATCACATACCATCAAGTGACCCGCTTGCTCGTTTGTTGCCTCTAGCATAAAAAAAATCAATTACCAGAAATGCAGAAACTTTGGCATAATATGACGTTTCTCAGTGTACTGAGGCAGTTGACTTATACGAAAACTAGTATCTATTTTTTTCATTAGAATAAAAAATAATGTTTAAAAACTAAAACCCGACTACCAAAAAAACGGTTTAAAAAGTACGAAACAAGAAAATTGTCTGTGCTAAAATTATTATGCCGTATCGCCGTTGTTGTATGCCATATTGATTTTATTTTATTATTACAATGAATCTGTTTTCCTACAGTAGGTGGCTACGACAACGGCAATACGGCATAATAATTTCAGCAGAGACAATTTTCTTGTTTTGTACTTTTTAAAGCGTTCTTTTTTGGTATTCGGGTTTTATTTTTTAAATTTTATTTTTTTAACATATTTTTAGTTATGTAAATAAAATTACAATTTGAAATAAGCTAAAAAAGCTCTTTCACGTGATACCTCACACACGGTACCGTCAAGCATTTTTTTTAGTTCCTTACTCTAAGTCCCCTAGAGGGCGCTGTAATCAATTTAACCTGACGTCATGTCGCTTATAACCAGAAGACAATCAAGACGCTTCTAACGACATCTCATTGGTTCAAATATGATAACTAGCTTAGAAGTTATGAGGGAACAGATGAACAACCATACATACATACAGGTCAAAATCATAACCCTCCTTTTTGCTTCGCCGTAGTCGGGTAAAAAGCAAGCAATTTGCAATAATAATACCTTGGCCGTGGCAATATTTCCTGTTATTTCAACTTTAGGGACCTTCAAAAGAGTGTACTCTTTTCTGAAAGGCCGGCAACGCATCAGCGCCTCGTCTGATCTCTTAGCTGTTCATGAGCGGCGGTGATTACTAGCATCATTCTCCACAACCATTCAGAACCATCAACGAAAACCCGACATCTACTAGTCTAGTTTTTTATAGCAGATATACTATTAGATGCCCACGCGCATCGCAGCATTGGCAACCAGTTTGGCTGCATTTGTTGCTGTCGGCGTTAGTTTTTGCCAAGAAATATTAAACCCACACCATTATATAAAACCTATAAGACTGTTCTTTAGCAGCCTCAGCATGTTAACACGATGGAGTTAACGTCAATAGGTAATCTTCGTTTTAATGGTAATCTTGGTTTTTGTATAATTACATTAATAACTTCGTAATCTTTACAGCGAGTTTTATGAATGGGCGCAATTAGTCTCTTCTCACCGCTTACTTATTTATAAAGGTACACGCATATTATGCCAGGCCGCAGCGTGTTAGGCTGGAGCGCAACGCAGCGCAAAATGGTTTTATAAGCACACTGTGTTGAACGGAGTCACAGAGCATTGACGGATTTTGAATACAGCTGCGAGAAATGGCGTGAAACAATCCACATGCCATAGCACATTATGACAGGGTGGGGCGGATGGCATCGTATTTCTAAAATAGTAAAAATCCGACACGCTTCGCCCCGGTGTGCGATAGTGCATATAAAATACGTACAAGCAATGTAGGAGAATATGTGCGCGTACCTTAAGTAAAGAATACTTAGATGCGTGATTATTAAGATTTCTTATACTTTATTTTTTAACTATCATTTTTAACACTTATTTTGAGTTAAAATCTTACCTATCTGTTAGGGGACTTTTCCATAGAGCGACTTTTTGGTTTTTTTTTTACCTTCCCTATACCAGCATGACGATTTCTTCGGATTAAAGTGCACATAGTCATCTGTTGGTCTAGTATTTTAAGTACCGGGCCGTGATCTCAGGGTCCAGGGTTAGATTTCCGGGTCGAGCAAAAAGTATTTTTCGATTTTTTCGAACATTGCTCGGGTTTGTGATCACCAATCCACATTAGGCAAGCGTGGTGTGATTATGTCTAATCCCATTATAGTAGCGATGACTTGATTTCTATGATGGAGGCATTTGCCCTGCAGTGAGATAGTATATAGGCTGATAACTTTACCTAGTCATCTGGTGTCGGATAAGCGTTACCTAGAAGACACATTCTGCCTCTAGCCAGCCAGTTGCAGGCACATAAAATATGTTCGATGCTATGTTCAATTAGCATTTTGTTCGTTTAAGAGTGCCTATGACTTCCAAAATATGCTTTTATATATTTTATCAGTAAAATTTTTGAAGATGTACATAAGATACTTACTGTCCAGACTTATTTTACGTATGTTCAAATAAGTTTATTAGATCAAGTGACACAATACACATAGTTGAAACAGTGGGAGAGCTACGCTTCGGCATGAATGGGCCGGCTCGACCGGAGTGATACGGCCTCACAGAAAACCGGCGTGATGCAGCACTGTGCTGTGTTTCGCTGCATGAGTGAGGGTACCGGAGGCCCAATCCGGGGGAAAGGGGGGTTTAAAGGTTGGCAGCGCACTTGTGACTCCATCAGGTAATTCGCCTGATCGTCTGCCGCCTATCACATAAAAAAAATTTGGTGAGCCTAAAGTACAGTATCTGTCATTAGGGGGGAATGGACCATAACCCACCACGCTGGTCCAGTACGGGTTGGTGGGTGGTTCGCCAGGGCCTCTTTTGTTGGTTAGCAGGCGTGGTTCCAAGTCAACCTCTTCTGCCCGTGGCGCGTACGGGCAGGAGAGGTTGACTTGGAACCCGAAAGATGTTGTGTGAGTCCCCTTACGAAAGTCCTTGAGTGGAGACCGCGACTCGGTAAGCGTAGTGTAGGACGCCCTGCCACAAGATGGGATGATGACATTCGAAGGCTGACTGGTATGGGCTGGATGAGAGTGGCCGAAAATCGGGAGCAGTGGCGTGCATTAAGGGAGACCTATGTCCAGCAGTGGACGAGTGTGGGTTGCTGATGATGAGCCTAAAGTTTATCAATTGATTAATTTGATTTTTGTTGAATGAACGGTGTTCGTTCATAAGTAGATACGAGTGTGACTGAGTAAGGAGAGTGGAGAAGGAGATACAATTTAACACTGTATGCTGATTTGTGTCTACAATAAAACTATTCTTTTGTGTTATAAATCTCTCGACTGTGTTTTAAAGTATATCAGGAACAATAAGTCTGTATTAATGTCTAGAATCCAGGACGTCTTAATAAAAGGACATTAAGTAATCCCCTAGGAAGTACTCGTAATTTAGGATCAAACTTATATTTTCTACAACATAAGCCTTTGAAATATTACCAACCAGATTCTGTTCGTGGTTTTATTGGTGAACTTCAGGATTAGGTGTTTTTGTTCCGTTTTGTCACTGTTCAATTTCTATTTGTTCAAAACAAGATATATATTTATATATATATATATATTTTACATTATAGCGGACAAACGAGCAGACGGCACACCTGATTTAAAGTGATCACCGCCGCCCATGGACATCTGCAACACCTGAGGTATCACATATGCGTTGCCGGCTCTTAAGAAAGGAGTACACCCTTTTCTTGAAGGTCACCAAGTCGTATCTGTTCGAAAACACCACGGATGACAGCTGGTTCCACAGTTTTACTGTGCGTGGTAGGAAATGACGTGAGAAACGCACTGTAGTCGATATAAATCCATCCAGGTGATGTGGATGGTATTTGACGTTCTGACGTGATGTGTGGTGGTGAAAAATTGCAGCTGGAATATAATAATAATAATAAAGCCCTTTATTCAGTATAAGAGTGTCGCGTAACGGAGGGTTACGGAGCTAAAAGGTAGGGGGAAGAAGAAAAGATAAGAATAGAGGGAAGAGGGCTATAATTATAAGTGGTATGTACAATGATGGCTCGTCCAAAAAATCTTAAATCTAACTTAAAACTAACTTAAAACTAGCTATTTACACCGGTACACTACACTAAATATATATACAAGGTAAAAGTTCAAAATGGGCAACCGTGGTAGGGCGGTAACACAGGGTGAGCACAGGCAGCGCGCCGGTAGGATCCAGTGTCGCAAGAGGCGGGCGGTAGGGCTCCGCCGAGCGCAGGAGGCGGCAAATGGGGCGCGCGACGCAGATACGCGCACGCCGCAAGCCGGCCGCGGGTAGGCGCGACGCGGATACGCGCACGAAGGAAGGTAGACGCGCGTAGGTGCAGGGAGGCAACACCCTTCGTGCCCCGGCACCGTTACTCTACGGGTAAACGTATACTGGCACTGTTATAGCTTGAGGTTCTGAGCTTCTTCAGAGCTGGTGGTAGACTGGTGGTCCTGCCCATGTGCGTCCTTTTATATTGCCCATGCGCATTCTATTCTACAACATTTAAATTTTAAAATTCATACAATATAGAATATTCTCGAAACATAGCTAAACTCCATAGTTAAATTTGAATAGACAATTCGATAGAAAAATAAAAACAGTTAGACAACGTCAGCTGTCGGACAATGTCAGATAGACAATCTAAATATTTACAACAATAACTTTAAATTTATTTACAGATAAAAATGTACAAGGAACATTAAAATAACACATATAAGAGTAATGCTAATACAAGACATAATCATAAAATGATATACAAGCTCTATAGCAAACGGAAAACGAAGCTCTATAGTTAACACCAAAGGTAACTTTCTTTATGAGTAGTTATGTAGTATAACGAAGCCCCTGCAGGCTGCGTTACATTTCTCCCACGACCCCAGAAAAATTTTCGACTCAGAGAAAATTTTGATTATAAGGTTAAGAGAATACTATCCTTACTATCAGTCTAACCAGTCAACCTTCACTTAAACATACCATTCCACAATCCAAAAACAATTCAAATCCAGTCACTCTAACAATCACTCTAACATACGAACCAATCACAAAGAGGAGTAGGGTTCACTATCAATGACGCAAACTCCATAGGAAGTACCCTATAAGAATGACTTTAGGCTTATTTAGGGAGTTGTCAGCCGCTCCGTTTCTTAAAACCCATTAGTGTCGATGACCATAGCCGACAATCTAGTCTCTCTCAGGTATTCCCTATCAAAGGACACAAATTTTAAAGGTTGAATTTACCTTTAAAAGAAACGCCTCTGTAGTCAAAGAAGCGCTAAGTAGTAAGTAGATAAGGCAAAAGAGAGCCCTAAAGTTTAGAATTAAAAGGTCAAGAAGCGCCTTTTAAAAGAAAACGTTAAGCAAGTAAGTAGGTACTATAAGAGAGAATCCTATAAGTAAAGAGAGACGAGATTAGTCGCTAAGTATATATAAAAAATATCAGACTGAAGTAGCCAAAAATCAGTCCAATGTGTGTGCAAATAAATACATATAATACTAGTAAAGTCAAACAGTAAGGTAGTCATTTCTTAAAGTCTTTTACATGCCATTTACCGCGGCAACCGTTGCAGTCCTCAAGAATGTATACAAGAGGTGACAATTTCTCAACGACTTTGCATTTAACATATTTAGGTGCTAATTTTGCGCTAAAATATGCACCAGCATTGCTTAAAGAGTAGTCTTTACGCCACACTATATCTCCAACATTGAATTCTTTAAAAGAGTGCCTTAAATTGTAACGGTTAGAATTCTTTACATGAGATATGCGCAGTGCAACCTGAACTCTATCAAAAATTGACGATAGAAGGCCAATATTTCTAGCATATAAATCACGAGGTAAAAAGGTAATTTCTTCTAAGTCGTAACCCTGAGAATAAATAGAACCACAAGTAATGAGTTCACGACCAAATACTAAAAATGCAGGAGTAAATCCAGTTACTTCATTTACAGAGTTATTCATTGCAAACTGAATCTTAGATAGGTGAAGGTCCCAAGACCTATGGTCTTCACCGACCAGTGAAGCTAGTGCGGTAATAATTGTTTTATTGTAGCGTTCTGTAGTATTGACCTGAGGACAATAGTGAGGAGTGTAAGATATATGCGGAATTCTATAACGTCCAAGGAAATTATGGAATTCATGCGATTGAAATTGTGGACCGTTATCCATAATAATTGTTTGAGGTACTCCATGAACTAAGAACACGGAATTCTCTAAGTAATGTATAATACTAGTAGTTATAGCTCGTTTCAAAGGAAAAATAAGTGTATATTTGGTGAATAGACAATTTACAACGAGAATGTACTGGTTACGTCGCCTAGTCATTGGCAATGGACCTATTAAGTCCAAAGAAATGCATTGAAAAGGTCTAGAACAAATTTTGGGTTTTCCCATAGGACCGTAAGGCGAGTGGTTAGAGTGTTTATAAGCCAAACAAGTTTCGCAATTGGAAATAAATTTAGCTATATCTTTAAACATGCCAGACCAGTAATATAACAATGATATTTTTTTGTATGTTTTAAATACGCCCAAATGCGGATCTGTAGCGGAACCATGAGCATTTCTTATCAAAGATTCTCTTTCAGAAGGGATAGGGACTTCTTTCCAGATGAAATCGTCTGTTAAAGAATAAGGAGTATTAGTGCAACGAAATAGTTTATTATCCTTAATCGTATAGTTAGGATGACTTTGAGGATCAGTTAAACAATTACGAAAGATTTTATTATAGCGCTCTAAGTCTAAAGACGTGGCTTCATTCGAAGATAAAGGAGCGATAATATGACTGTCCTCGCTTTTAGAACGAGAAAGTAGATCAGGGACAATATTATCCTTTCCTCTTTTATGTTTCAGCGTGAAATTAAAGCAAGAAAGGCGAAGTGACCAACGAGCGAGTCTACCAGAAGGATTTGTTAAATTCAAAAACCACTTTAATGCGGCATGATCAGTGTATACAGTAAACGGTTTGCCATTGTCAAGATAGCACCGCCAATGTTCTAAGGCAATGATAACAGCTAGAGTTTCTCTTTCAGTAGTAGAGTAGTTTCTTTCATTTTTGTTAAGTGATTTGCTCATGTAGGCTATAACAACTTCTTTGTCGTTAACCGTTTGAGTAAGCATGGCTCCAATGCCAGTGTTAGATGCATCACAATGCACAGAAAACGGTTGATCAAAATCAGGGCAAGCAAGAATTGGGGTAGTTACAAGATATTCTTTTAGTTTCAGAAAGGAAGAGTTAGCCTCAGAACTCCAAGAAAATTTCGGAGAAGTTTTAGCAGATGATGTTAATTTATTAAGAGGTGCAGCTATAGTACTGAAATTAGGAATGAACCTACGAAACCAACTACACGTACCCAGAAATTTACGCACTTCTTTGCGTGAAGTAGGTACAGGAAAGTCCATAATAGCTTGAATTTTGCTAGGATCAGCTCGTAAACCATTATCGTCAACAACATATCCAAGGTACTTTAATTCTTTCTTAAAAAAATGACTTTTTTCAAAGTTAATGGTAAGTTTAGCGTAAGTTAATTTTTCAAGCACTTTAATTAGAAGTCCTATGTGTTCTTGGAACGAGGAGCCTATGATAATAATGTCATCAAGATAACAGAACACTTTGTTGTCAAATTCAGGAGTGAATAAGATATCCATTAACCTCTGCTGTGTAGCAGGTGCATTAGTTAAACCAAAGGGCATAACAGTGAATCTGTACATTCCTCTACCGGGGACATAAAAGGCGGTCTTATCCCGATCGTCCTACATGTAAAGGAATCTCCCAGAAAGCTTTAGCGATATCGATACTCGATAAAAATTTAGCGTTTTTGAGATGGTCAAGTATTTCATTGATAAAAGGAAGACTATAGGCATCCCTACGAGTAACTGAGTTGAGTTTTCTACTATCGACACAAAATCGCCATTCGCCATTCTTTTTAGGCGTAATAAGAACCGGAGACAACCAAGGGCTTTCACATTTCTCAATGACCTTCCACTCAATCATTTTATCCACCTCAGCAATTAGAGCTTTTTGTTTCTCGGGAGAGAGTCTATAACAACGTTGTTTAATAGGCAGCGTATCTCCAGTATCGATACGATGGCTAACCAGATCAGTACGACCAAGTTCACCCTTAGCTTCAAAGGAAATTTGCTTAAAACGCGAAATAATATCATCAGCGATAACCTTTTCTTCAGAAGTAAGATTTTCGTAAGGTAGGATTTGTTTCTCCACAGAGTTGTTAAAGTGGGATGGTTTATTAAGAGAAAAGGCACACGATAAAAGTTTGGGAACCAAATTAAATTCCCTCCAAAAGTCAACACCAAGTATCAAAGACGGGTATATTTCAGGAATAACATATGTTTTAATAAGTCTAGTTTGGTCGTTAAAGGTAAAAGGAAGAATAAAAAATCCTAAAGATTTAACACGATGCTTACTAGCAGTGCTAACCGTAATATAATCAGACTTGGATAACGAAAAGCCCAGTTCCAAAATTTTAAAGTGCGAGTTATTACCTAAAATAGTCATTGAACTACCGCTATCAAGTAACGCCGTAAACTCAACATTTGAAATAGAAACGTTAATAAAAGGACGGTTAAAATCTCTTTCGTTGTCGTAATAAACCGAAGAAGTTCCATAACTTGCGAAAAAGTTCTTAATTATTTTTAACCAATTATGCCAGTCATCAACATCAAAATTTTCTTTTCGTTTAACCAAGTCATATGTTAGTTTTTTGAGTTAGAGGATGAAGAAGGTTGAGGCTTGTCAGCTTTACATTTCGGGCAATCCGGAAGCTCTAAAGTCTTTCAAACCACATTTAAAACAGACTAAGAATCTTGGTTTAGTGCAAGAATTCAAAGAATGACCATTTATTCGACATCGAACGCAAAACAAATGCGCCTGAAACTTGGGAGCATTTTCAGATATCGCATGTGCAGAATTTTTATTCTGCGAAGAAAAGTTCGTACGAAAAGGCTTAAAGTTATTAGATTTATGAGAATCATAATTAGGAGTGAAAGAATGTTTAGAGTGAAAAGTATGTGTAACATTAGGTTTAGTGTTCGGTAAAGGTGTAGAATCGTGTTTAGGTTTATAGGATAATTCAGGAATAAGAGTATTCATTTCAGGTTCTTTAAAATTATTGTCGCGGTCAATACAGCGCTCAAATTGTTGACATACAGAAATTAAAGAGCCAATAGAATCAACTTTATTAAGAGCAACAAAAGAAGTATAACAAGGACGGATGTTACGTAGAAGTATTTGCAGTTTCTCCTGCTCAGGTAATTTCTCGCTTAGTCTCGAAAACATTTCAAACATTTTCGGAATATAAACCATAATAGACTCAGATTTACCCTGAGTACGAGATTTTATTGCCTGCAGTAGTTTATGGTCATAATCAGAATGGCCAAAGTCCTTAATTAACAACTCGGAAACGCGATCCCAAGTTAACGAAGGGTCACGACTTAGTTGGAATTTAAACCAATAAGAAGCATCGTCCTCAAAAATGTTGAAGGCCGAGCTTATAAGTATTTGCTTATCAAGTTTGTTCGTAAGTAAAAATTCATCAATTTTCGATAGAAAAGCTCTAGGACAAGTTGTCCCATCAAAAGTAATTTTTTTTAGCTCATTTAGATAATTTGGTAAGAGAAAATTATGAAAAGGTGGCATACAGTTAGGTTGAGAAATCGGCAAAGGTGAGTCCAAAGAGGTTTGTACCTGTGAAGTCTCAGCTGGTTTTGAAAAAGCGTCAAAACGTTCAGTCAAAAGAGTAAACTTCTTTTTTAAGTCGTCATAGAGTTCTATAAGGTTTGAGTCGCTGTCACTTACATCAGTGTCAATTCTGTCAAGTCGATAAAATAAGTGATTTATATAAGTTTCAATTTTCTTAAATAATTTCAGATTACCCGATTCGTATCGGTCCAACATCGAAGATAAATATAAGATTGTAGAAGAAGCTTGTGACAAATCGTCACTCAGAGGAACGGGAGAATCAATAATGTCCTCCGTAGGAAAATTACGAAGCAATAAAACAATTTGTTTTCTAAGCGATACAAGATTATCCGCAGGAGTTTCGTTCCTAATTATAAGTTCGTATTCAAGTTCCGCCTTATTAAGTAAATTAAAGTTTATAAGACGAGCCATTTCTAAGATATTTGTAATTTTAAAGCAATAAAATATTTACAATAGTTTTTATTTTATTTACTTTATTTTAGTGAGAAAAATAGAGGAAGAATAGGGAAAGAAATATCTAAGAAGTAAGAGACGTCTAATAGGGAGCCAAAAGGTATGTTATATACAGAAACTTGTGCAAGTTTATTTTAGAATTTTGAGAACAGGGAGGGATTCTATAGAGTTGGGCGCCAAACTGTCGCGTAACGGAGGGTTACGGAGCTAAAAGGTAGGGGGAAGAAGAAAAGATAAGAATAGAGGGAAGAGGGCTATAATTATAAGTGGTATGTACAATGATGGCTCGTCCAAAAAATCTTAAATCTAACTTAAAACTAACTTAAAACTAGCTATTTACACCGGTACACTACACTAAATATATATACAAGGTAAAAGTTCAAAATGGGCAACCGTGGTAGGGCGGTAACACAGGGTGAGCACAGGCAGCGCGCCCGGTAGGATCCAGTGTCGCAAGAGGCGGGCGGTAGGGCTCCGCCGAGCGCAGGAGGCGGCAAATGGGGCGCGCGACGCAGATACGCGCACGCCGCAAGCCGGCCGCGGGTAGGCGCGACGCGGATACGCGCACGAAGGAAGGTAGACGCGCGTAGGTGCAGGGAGGCAACACCCTTCGTGCCCCGGCACCGTTACTCTACGGGTAAACGTATACTGGCACTGTTATAGCTTGAGGTTCTGAGCTTCTTCAGAGCTGGTGGTAGACTGGTCGGTCCTGCCCATGTGCGTCCTTTTATATTGCCCATGCGCATTCTATTCTACAACATTTAAATTTTAAAATTCATACAATATAGAATATTCTCGAAACATAGCTAAACTCCATAGTTAAATTTGAATAGACAATTCGATAGAAAAATAAAAACAGTTAGACAACGTCAGCTGTCGGACAATGTCAGATAGACAATCTAAATATTTACAACAATAACTTTAAATTTATTTACAGATAAAAATGTACAAGGAACATTAAAATAACACATATAAGAGTAATGCTAATACAAGACATAATCATAAAATGATATACAAGCTCTATAGCAAACGGAAAACGAAGCTCTATAGTTAACACCAAAGGTAACTTTCTTTATGAGTAGTTATGTAGTATAACGAAGCCCCTGCAGGCTGCGTTACAAGAGTTAAGTTACATAGCATTTTAAATTTTTTATCGTTTCTATATTATGTCTCTTAACACTGCGTGCCTCTTGGCAAAGGCCTCCTCCAACACTTTCCATTGCACTCTGTCCTGTGCGACTCGTCTCCAATTTGGACCGGCTGCGAGCTTCAGGCCATTCTCCCATCTGAATTGTTGTCTGCCACAGTTCCTCTTGCCGTCTCTGGGGTACCAATGCGTCACCTCTCTGCTCCATTTGCCCGTTTGATCCCGTAGCATGAGGCCCGTCCATCGCCACTTCTGTTGGTCGACTCGGGTGAGAACGTCGGTGACCTTCGTTATGGTTAGTATGTCAATGTTTCTCACCCTGTCTTGTATCTTATGGCTCGTCATGCTCCTCTCTATGGATCTTTGGCACTTGACGAGTCTCGATCTTGTTCAGACAAGATATTCTACGGTCATTTATTTATTTATTTAGCTTTTCAACAATAAGTACACCATACAATTAAGGATTACAATCCCAGCTTAAATTCTAAGTGCCTCATCACTTACAAAAAAGCACCGCATGCACCAGTACCATGCACGTACAAAAAAAAACAAATAACTACAACTATAATACAATCATACAATCTACGACACTTGGCGTGAGCGTGGTAATGCGGCGAGTGTGATGGGATCATTTGGTTTGGGGGCTTACGGGGGGGAATAAATTTAATTAAATTTAATTTATTTAGGGGACTAGAAATGTGTACTAACATAGTTTGTAAGGTAATATTGTTACTAACACCTATGGACTCTGTGACTTGATTTTTTTTTATTATTAGTTTGTTATTTTTTTTTTGAAGTCTAGATAAAAGTTTTATTAGTAACTACATTAATAAAAATAATTGTAATTTAAACAATATGTTTTCATTATAAATACAGGAATAATAATCTACGACACTATAATATACTATACTAATGAAAACAAACATTTTTACTCAAAGAATTCAAACGTGATCAGCTGATTAGTGCAATTTGTATCAGAAGGCGAAAACCTTTTTTAAGATTAGACCCTATGTTCCTTGGGGAGAAATATTTGTTTTCATTAGTATTTTGTCCCAGATAAGGGAATAAATAGGTAAAAAAGCATGGTGTAAACATTGCGAATTTCCAAAAGTCATAGAACAAATATTGTTCAGAATGGTTGATAGTACACGTGGTTAAAAGGATGTAAATGTTCACAGATACACCCTGTATTGCCTTTCATTGATTCATGGGCCATTTTCATATCCTCTGAAACCTACATCAGATTCTTTAAATGTACATTAATCGCGTTCTAAATAAGCTATACACACATACAAGGGCGCGTACAATGAACTCGGCATGTTCGGCGTGTAATCACAGACAGACCTTCTACCTGGCACAGCTAAACGAAACCTTGATATGAACGTCGCTCGAGCCGTCCTTCTGAATCTATTTATTTTGTAACTCCGCCCTGGCCTATAGATTGGGATCGAGCGCTAAGACGACACGAGACGAGCGCATAATCTGCGCGCGCGCATAATTGCTGCAAAGGAGATTACTAGGTACAATCATGGACCAGATTTATGTATTTATAATATGAACATATTGTATTGACTACTTATTTTATATCTTATTATACAACGTAATTGTTATGGCTGAAGTCCTCTTTATAGGTATCATGAATAAAGTCCTTTTAGCAAGTTAGATCATAAACCATACCATCAACGGAGTGGATAGCACGGCCTCAATGAAACCGGTGTTAAGTAGAGGAGGCCCAATCCGGGGGAACGGGGGGTTTAAAGGTTGGTAGTGCAATTGTGACACCTCTGGTGTTGAGGGTGTCCTAGGGAGGCGGCAATCGCTTACCATCAGGTGATTCCTCTACTCGTCTGCCAACTATCACATACAAAAATAAGCGAAAAAATCAAATGTTTTATAGTTTTTGACAAATAGCCGTTCCATTTTGTAAGAAACAGCTGACTTTATTGTCTTTGTTTTGCACTACTCCATTACCAATTAGGCAGTTACTCTTTCACGAAAAGATAACTCCTTTTTAAAGGCTGGCAGCGCACTTGCAACTCCACTGATTTTGCTAGAGTTCATAGATAGATAGACTCTTTATTGCACAAAAACAAAATACAAGTATGAAACAATAACAACAGACAGTACAATATTATGTACAGTACAACTAAATTTTTCCTTTTTGTAATGTTATTTTGATGCTGTGTGTACACGTCTTTAGGTTACAATCTAGCATTTATGTTTACTGTGTTTTGCTTGTATTTTACCGATTGTTACCTGTTGTATGTGTGTAAATAAGGCGGTCTTATCGCTTGTAGCGATTTCTTCCACACAAACTTTGGGTAGAGGAAAGAAAAAATGGGAAAAGGCAGTGCAAAGTAGTTTAATCAGTATATGAAATTGAAAATTCTTGGATTCATGGACTTGAGACTCCACTAGTGTCGTGGTTGTCCATGGGCGGCGGCAATCACTTACCATCAGGATCAGGATCCGTCTGCTCGTCTACAACCTATCACATAAAAAAATGGCAGAAATATTAAGAAGACCTACTGGTGATTTAACTGGATGAAAGTTTGTATCTCATGGACATTTGCAACCATGGTGGTCATTACCCGGACTGTTGATACATGCAAATCATGGCAAATAAAGTGATACCTATTAATGTTTCTATGTAATTTTATAAAAACACGATTCCCTCAGATAATGTTGAGCTCCGTAACCACCTACAACTTTGTAAGTTTTCCCAAGAAAATTCCTTCGGAACAAAAACTCAATTGCCCCAGGGTATAGTGTAGTGCGCAATTTGCGATTGCCACTTAACTAAACTTTATAGTTTCCAGTAACTTGTCATTTGGTTGATTATCCTCATCGCTCCATCGTTCTGGAACAACCTGCTTAAGTTACCTTACTAAGCATATCATAAACCACTATCAACCCAATTTTGAACCTTGTTCCTTTTGAAATAGAATCTATAGGACCCCAGTCGCAGTGGTGGTGGAAAGATTTTGTTCTTACAGCGTAAAGTGGCGCCTGTAAGGTAAAGAGCGCTATTGAGGACCACACAGGGTGATTCCGATTGTTGGTTCTGGTTAAATTGAGGGCTTTACAGAATCGTTTCCGCTTGAAAACCTTTATAACCCAAATCAAATATAGCCTCAAGTTCTATCTTAAAATACTCAAGATAAACTTGGAAATACAATTTTAACAACTCGGTTTGTGCATGCACTTTCTATGGGACCAGTGACCACTGACAGTGTATGCGACATGCGCAGTTGTCATCTGATGCGACCGAGCGGGTGAGCAGGTTGCGGATAGCTCGCCCTCCCCCATACCCACCTCTTTGCTTGAGGACGGGAGAGGGTGTCACGTTGACCCCGGACAATAGATGGCTGCTCCGAAACCCAATCCCAGGCTAGGAGCATTCCTGACAACCTCAAACCCATGCTCCCCGCCTCATCCTCGAACCACCCTAACTCACCTTATCCTTCCCCTCATGTCCTGGAGGAGTTAACCTCGACTCTAAAAAACCCCAATCTAAGGTGTCATCCGACCCGTGCCGATAGATGCATGGCCGAAGGGATGTTCGGTCGAGAACGGAGGGGCCTCGAAACCAGGCGAAATCGAGGTCTATTTAGCCTTACCCCTGCAAGCGGGGCTCTGCAGGGGTGGACCTTTACTTCCCTAGCTTCTCGTGGGAACTATATGGATATTATTGACATTATAGACAACCATTTAAATTCTACCGAAGAGGTACCAGGTACCTCTGAGGCTATGCTCTTTGGTAGCGATACTGAGGAGCATACTATCACTGCCGAAGCACCTGGGACTGATGGACCGGGTACTTCTAACGCGGAGTCGACCCCTCTGGGTGCAACGCACCAAAGGGACTCGTCGACCAAGGGGCCAGAATGTAAACCCAGGGTTAAGCTCTCTGGAGCTGATAGGAAGCAAATCTATCGGCTCGTAGCGAAGGGTATGACCTTCGAGCAGGCGCTAGAACTGCGCATGAGTGAGAAGGCTAAGCAGAGGACCCAAGAGGAGGGGGAAACGAGGGAGCGGGTGACTAAGCGCCCTCTCAATACCTCGTCTACCTCGAATCAAGGCAATCCTACCAAGGCACCGAAGCTTGGCGAGCCTTCCACCTCGAAGCCTACTTTTAAGGAGGTTGCTGGGTCCGTCACGTGTGGCATCATAGACGCCCTGGGAAAAATGGACCAGGAGAGGGTCGAAATGCTTCAAGATGCTATCTTGAAGTGTATTGACACCTCAGATGATGGGGACGGTCCCAGCTTTATTGGATGCAAACCGCGCTCGGGTGGCATCCTTTTGGCGTGCGCAGATGAGGACTCGAAGGAGTGGCTCATCCGCAAACTGCCCAACATTAAACCCTGGGATGGGGCTAATCTCTCCGCTGTAAACGAAGAGGATATGCCCAAGCCTAGGTATGGCACGGCCTGGATACAGGAAGCCAAACACGACGCAGGTACCATCCTGCGGAGGTTGGCAAAACAAAACAAAGGTTTAGACCTCTCGAGTTGGAGGGTAGTCAACCGGAAGCCCGAAGCAAAAGGTCAAACAGTGACCTTTTCCTTCGACGAGGCGGCCTTGGAGACTATTCTTCAACGCGAGGGGCGTCTCTACCTTGACTTTGGCCTTATCCAGATAAGGGTCAAAGGGGGCAAGGTATCCGGGGACAAGAAGGAGGGGGCAAGCGTCGAGGCTCGTCCAAGTACCTCCAACTTGGTCTCGGGTACGGAACCCTCAAGAGGAGCAACTGGAGCCGACTCCAGCAGCACCACACCTCCACCCGTCCGGGGGACGCATGGAGTCTCGAGGGGCAACAGTCGTGTTGCAGGACCCTCGAGAGGCAGGAGCACCACTACCTGCCAACCATCTGCCCTAGACAGCAGAGGTCGTGGTCGTGGTGGTCGAACACGACCAGCAGGGGGACGCGGCAAGAGAGGCGCTGTGCGAAGGCCGGTAAATCTACCGACCCTAGCACAGGAGCACTCCAGCAGGAAAGCCGCAAGCAACCTGCTCAACAAAAACAACTAATCCCCCCCCCCCCCCCCCATCCCCGTAAGAAACAGACACAACCCACCTACACAAATATCCTCCTATCTCTTCCCTCCGAATTTAGAAACTTTCTCCCAACCCTTCCCTTCCCAATCCCCAAACCCAACAACATAATGATTAAGGTGATACAAGTAAACCTCCAGCACTCAAAGGCAGCCTCAGCTGCCCTTTGCCAAAGATTCCTCTCTGAGGACCTGGACATCGCCTTGATCCAAGAACCGTGGGTGAATAAAACCACAGTAATGGGGCTAAACTCGGCAGGTAAGATATTAAGTAACACCTGCGGAGCAAGGCCAAGAGCATGCATGCTCTTCAAGAGAGGCATAAATTACCTCCCGATCCCTTCTCTGTGTACAGATGATGCTGTTGCAGCGTATATAGACCTACCCGGGGGGAAAGGTGGGGAGACATTCATAGTCAGCTCCATGTACCTACCCGGTGAGGACCAGGATCCGGTGAACAAGGTGACGCCGGTAGTGGAATACTGTCTGGAGAGAGAAACCCAGCTGCTGGTGGGTACCGACTGCAACTCCCACCACACATCATGGGGCAGCTCCAACACGAACGCTAGAGGTGAGTTACTGTTTGACTACTTGCTCACTAATAATCAATTTGTTCTTAACGTGGGTAGTAAACCAACCTTTACCACACGTTCTAGGCAGGAAGTACTAGACATAACTTGGTGTTCAGGTAATCTCGCACACCGAGTGACCAATTGGCACGTCTCAGATGAGCCGTCCATGTCCGACCACACCCACATTAGGTACGACATACTATGCTCGGGAACAAAGGAACCGAACACCTACCGTGACCCCAAGGGAACAGACTGGGAGGGCTTTAGCAACTCCCTTAGGTTATACCTTGGAGATTTTAAATACATCAAAACTGTGGACCAAGTGGAAGCCGCAGCAGAGGACTTAGGCAAGAGCCTAATGAATGCGTATCTAGAAAATTGTCCTCTCAAGACCACTAAGAGCAACAGAAACACGCCTTGGTGGAACAAAAACCTGGAGCATCTGAGGCAAAAGGCCCGTGCCTTATTTAACAAGGCAAAAAAAGACAAGAACTGGGATGCTTACAGGAAGGCGTTAACACGTTTCAATAGGGAGCTCAGGAAAGCAAAAAGAAGATCCTGGCAAAAATTCTGCGGGTCAATCAAGGACACTGCCCAAGCTGCCAGGATCCACAAAATACTATCCAAGACACCTGAATCCCATCTAGGCCTGCTAAGGAAAGCGGATGGATCTTTCACAGAATCTCCGGAGGAAACACTGAGACTGCTTGCTCAAACGCACTTTCCGGAATCCGTGTACATTAATAACGAAAGAGAACTCCAGGTCAGTAAGTCTCCGGACAGGAGACCGAGGAATGAAGACTGGAGGAGAGCTTCCGTTATTTTTCGTCCCCAGCAGATAATTTGGGCCATTAGGAGTTTCAAGCCTTACAAATCTGGTGGGGTCGATGGTATCTTCCCGGCTTTGTTGCAGCGGGGCGAAGATATCATCATCTCTACGCTGATAAAATTATACCGTGCAAGCTTTGCTTGGAGTTATCTGCCATCAGCGTGGACTCGGGCGAGGGTCACTTACATTCCCAAGGGAGGGGACAAAGACAAATCGCAGCCCAAGTCCTACAGACCGATAAGTCTCACCTCATTCCTACTAAAAACGATGGAAAAGGTGTTGAACAGTCACATCAGGGCAACATACCTCGTTGAAAAACCCCTGAGTGCAAGACAACATGCCTACCAAACAGGCAAGTCCACGGAAACGGCGCTTATTGACCTGGTGGACAGAATTGAGAAAGCCATAGAAGACAAAGAAATTGCACTCTGTGCCTTTCTTGACATCGAAGGGGCGTTTGACAACACCAACTTCGATGTTATAACACGTAGTATGGTGAATCGTGGAATCGACGACACCACCACCAGATGGATGGGATCCATGCTACAAAATCGGACTGCAACAACAACGTTGATGAATAAAACCCTACATTATAGAGTGACCAGAGGATGTCCACAGGGCGGAGTCGTATCACCCCTTCAATGGTCATTGGTTGTTGACAGTCTCATCTGCGAGCTCAATGAAGCCAGATTTCTGACTCAGGGTTACGCAGATGACATAGTAATAATGGTCATAGGAAAATGCCCTAGCACCATTTCCAATCTTATGCAAAGGGCCCTACGAATAGTAGAAAACTGGTGCACGAGACACGTGCTAACAGTCAATGCACGTAAGACGGTCTTAATCCCGTTTACCAAAAGAAGGAAACTAGAGGCGCTACACACCCCAACACTTCTTGGTACGAAGCTATGCTTGTCCAACGAGGTCAAATATCTCGGAGTCTTTTTAGACCAAAAACTAACATGGAACAAGCATCTCGACTACATCACTAGAAAGGCAAAAATTGCGATGGGGGCAAGCAGTAGGTTGGTGGGGCTAAAATGGGGGCTACGGCCCATGGCCGCACTCTGGATTTATAAAACCATAGTGAGGCCGATCGTCACTTATGGCTGCTGTGTGTGGTATAAGAAGACGCACCAACTTAACTGCGTAGAGAACCTCAGCAAAGTTCAAAGAACTGCCTGCCTTATAGCCACTGGCGCGCTTTCGTCCTCTCCTTCTGCAGCACTGGATGCCCTCCTGAACATTCCACCTCTGCACATTCACGTGCAGATGGAAGCGAGGATGGCTATCACGAGAGCGAAAATCAGAGGGAGGACGAGATGGCATTCTAGGGTCATGAGAGGCCTCTACAATGAACTAATGAAAATTCCGGTCATGGATATGCCCTCTGACTCCATGGTCCGTGAACACCGCTTCGATAAGCGGTTTACAGTCTTGTTACCAAGTAGACAAGACTGGGAGGCTGGAACTCCCGGAAATGTTAAGCAGAATGACATCGTTTGGTATACAGATGGCTCCAGTAAGCAGGGCATATCTGGGGCGGGATTTTGTAATGATCGCTGCGGAATACGCAAATTCGCCAACCTGGGTCGCTATACCACAGTGTACCAAGCGGAAGTCTTCGCAATAATTGGCTGTGTCCAAGAGAGTCTACAAATGAATCTCCAGAATAAGAAGATATTCATCTTCTCAGATAGTCAAGCTGCCCTCAAGGCGTTAACATCCTGTGAACTTGACTCCAAACTCACTAGCGAGTGTGTCCTGCTCCTAAACCAGCTTGGCAATGCCAACATTGTAAATCTGATTTGGGTACCGGGACACTGCAATATCAGAGGCAACGAAGTCGCTGACGTGCTAGCAAAGGCCGGGGCAGAGAGCCCACTACTCGGACCGGAACCAATAAGTGGCGTTCCAGCATGCATGGTCAGGTTCGAGTTAAAAGAGTGGGAGAAAAAACAAAGCACTGAATTCTGGAAAAGACTACCTCGACTAGAACAGTCTAAGGCGTTGATACAGGCGTTCGATCAGAAACGAGCTGTAGAAATAACAAAACTGAGTAGAGGACATGTTAGGGCACTCACTCGGACCCTCACAGGGCACTGCAAATTAAATAAGCACCTGCACAACATGGGCCTTACAGATACCAAAATCTGCAGGTTCTGTCGCGAGGACGAGGAAACGATTATCCACGTCCTCGGCGAGTGCATAGCGCTGCACCGCTGCAGAAGCCGGCACCTGGGAGCACACATGATCTCGGCTGACGAGATCAAGAGCTCCCCCATCAGCTCCATTCTCGGGTTTATCCTGGAACTGGAGCTACATGAGGTGCTGTAATAGGTTACGGGGCTGCCACAATAGATCATCTACTGGTCGCAGTGGCTATGAGACGCAGGGCTCACCCCATTTCTATCAAATAATAAAACAATTTTAACAAGATTATCAACTGTGAGGATGTGATTTTATTTTTCTATATGTAAACTCATTTATCTAAATCTAACTGACTTTTAGCCTATTTTTTATATTTCTACATACACAGGGTGTATCTGTGAACATTTACATCTCTTTAACCACGTGTTCTACCAACCATTCTGAACAACATTTGTTCAACGACCTTTCGAAATTCGTCAAAAAATTTTTTGACTCCGCAAACAAAATGACCAAGTCACGTGAGTGACTTTGTATGAAAAGGTGACATTTTTTCATGCTAATTTCCAAAAGTGATAGAATAAATGTTGTTCATAATAGTTAGTAAAACACGTGGTGAAAGGGATGTAAATGTTCACAGATACACCCTGTATAGCAGTGAACTACATACACGCCGTCTACGTTACACCTTTTTTAACATCCGGGACTAAACCATAGTAACCTAACTTAAAGTTGGAGTATCACCCGTATATTGAGTTGAGCTTACCGACACAGCCAAGGTCTTAATATGTCATGGACAGTAATAAAAAATATAAAAGGAATTAACAGTTACTTGGGGTTACTCAAACTGTTAGGTAACACATGTTTCGATCAGTGGTAGTGAACGCCTCAAAACGTAAAGGCCTCTGGTGCAAGGGTTACCGTTTCGAGCCTCGTACAGTACAAACATGTGTGTGCATGAACATCTCTGTTTGTATTGGTCTGGGTGTTTCTATGTATTATAAGTATGTATCTACAAAAGAAAAGTATTATATGTATATGTTGGCGACGGCGACACAAAATAGGTAAAAAGGTTGGCCATAACGTCGCCAACAGTATATATTTGTAATTCTGCTGTTGGTTTTATTAGTCCATGGTTCTGATATCCATATCACTGGTGGTGCTTGAGCTACCTATCTCGGAGTCAGATCAATATATGTGATGTTGTAAAAAAAAATGTTCATCACTCTGTTGGAGGACGTGTTTAAACTTATGGACTGGGATGGACTTGGCATAAATATAAATGGCGAGTACATAACGCACCTTCGATTCGCTGATAATATCGTAGTCATGGCTAAGACCTTGGAAGACTTAGGCACGATGCTCGACGACCTCAATAGAGTCTCCCAACAAGTGGGTCTGAAATGAACATGGACGAGACGAAAATTATGTCGAATTCCCATGTCGTACCCACTGTTATAAAGGTTGGAAGCTCTACACTGGAAGTTGTACACGAGTACATCTACCTCGGACAAAAAGTCCAGCTTGGTAAGTCCAACTTCCAGAAAGAGGTCGATCGACGAATCCAACTCGGCTGGGCAGGGTTCGGGAAGCTACGCAGCATTTTTTCGGCCTATCTACCGCAGTGTCTCAAGACGAAAGTCTTCAATGTGTGTGTGTGTATTGCCGGTGATGTCATACGGAACCGAAACGTGGCCGTTTACAATGTGCCGATTAAGGAGGATCAAAGTCAACTAGAGAGCAATGGAGAGGGCTATTCTTGGAGTCTCCCTGCCTGATCGTATCAGAAATGATGAGATCCGCAGGAGAACTAAGGTTACAGACATAGCCCAAAGGATTGCATGCCTCAAGTGGCAATGGGCAGGGCACATAGCGAGAGAACAGACAGCCGTTGGGGCGGAGAGGTCCTCGATTGGAGACCAGGTACAGGAAGTCACAGCTGTGGCAGGCCTCTTACAAGGTGGACCGACGATCTGGTGAAGATCGCGGGAATCCAATGGATGCTTACGGCACAGGACCGATCTGTGTGGAGAACATTGGGGGAGGCCTATGTCCAGCAGTGGACGTCTATTGGCTGAAATGATGATGATGATGAAAAAAAAATGTGAAAAAACAAGGTTCTAAGGGAAAGACATTCCATCCAAGGCGTAGAAATGTTTATCTAATTATTTTCATGTGGAGAACTTATTAAACTTGACGTAACAGCAGACCTGTTACTGCAAGTAAAAGACCACCAGTCCATTTCTTGTCAAGTTTTGTGCAGGCAATGTCATTACAGCTCCCGGAGAAAATAGCCATAAAAAACTAGAAATGCAAACCAAACTGGGCATATGTCTCGATTGCTAATTAATATGCACAATAAATCATTGCATTATCGTTGGTAATTAGATAGGATTACTATAACACAGGCAGCCACGGTTGCTCCTAGCGAAGTTTTTGTCGCAACCACATTTTCGCTTGTTCATTAGGACGCAATGAGGAGCAAAAATACAGCTTTATTCGCTTTTAAGGTAGTGCGGTTTGCATTACTTTCCATTCCCGCAAAATGCAAATGATTCCGCAGGTTTTTACAAGAACATCTTAGTCTTCTTCTATATGAAGACGCCACTTGTTTTAACATTGTAGATCTATATAATATTTTTAAATTAATTAATCCCTACTTTAATAATATTGTTAATGTAAATATGACTTTGTTTATTACTAACCCTATCAATTATAATAATGTTCTCCAAACCCATATTTCGGTCATGGCGGCCAATCTCAGCGACCAGTAATCGACACAGTACATATTTTAGTGCACAAGTATTTGTTTTTTTATATGAGAGGTGGCAGACGAGCTGACGGATCACCTGATGGTAAGCAAGTCCACCGCCCATGGACACCCGCAACACCAGTGGAGTCACAAGAGCGCTGCCAAACTTTTCCCCTTCCCCCCATTGGGCCTCCGGTAACCTCACTCACACGGCGAAATACAGCGCAGGCGCTGCTTTATGCTGGTCGTATTTGCGCAGACACAAGTGGACTCTCTATGTGAGACACGACCAAAGAGGGATTAGGCACGGGGCCATCGGCTTAACGTGCTTCCCAAGGCATGGGTGTACAAGACCGCCAACTTCCAGACTCCGGGCTAACACTGAGAATTTCTTAACAGAAAAACTCAAGTACGAATTTTGACCCGACCCGGGGATCGAACCCGGAAACCCAAGCGCAACCGTCGCTGAAAATTGCGACCCACTAACCATTGCGCCACCGAGGCAGTTAACCCCATCAATTATTGGTTCATCAAACACACTCTAAAAGAGACGGATAAAAATGCATGGTACGATTTCTAACCAATCGCAATGAAGAATCGATAATTTATGTCAAGATAGTATGTCAAAAATTAGAGATCGCAGCAAAAGCCCCTGCAATCATTAATGTGGCTCTATACGATCAATGACTCGATTTTGTCTCACTCGGATGCGTGAAATAATCGAGAAAGAACAAGTAAAGAATTAGTCTTAACGATCAACGATTTATTACCGATCGTAACGTATCTACGATATATGGGCGATTACTGCTACCCGTCTCTGGTATAACTTAAAATCAATTGATAAATAACTGTAGGTTATATTTACCTAATTATCCTAATTTTTCTATATAAAGGGAAATTACCTCGCCTTCAGCCAATTAAAATTATTGATTGATTGACCACTGATTGAAGATATTATTTTAATCATTTGAATATTTTAAACTTCCCTGTTCTGTAGCCACATAAATTCGAATGACATAAGAGGGCTGTTGGTTATAATAACTATGCATGATCTTCGACGAGATTTACTATTGGGAACTCCGGTTAAGGTCGTCGTATTCGAGGCGTAATATCAATTAATTGTGCATAAAGTCTGGACACGGTTTATGGCGTGTCGCCGCGGGCTCGCCTAGAGAGATACGAGCTCGGGGTGTCAGAGCCGCAGGTCTTAACGGGAGTGTGTCGGTGCACGCTAATTTATATAAAAGGTATTTGAGTTTCATTGATGTGTAGTCTAAAGGTAAAAGGACGTTTGATAGGGGATGATTTTTAATGGGTCTACGTTCCATTTTTGAATTAAATATTTTTTACGAATACAAGGTAAAGTGCAGGTCAGTCAGCCGAAGTTAAGTCTCAATTTTTTTTTAAATTTGTTTTCAAAATTGACTAAGTAAGTATCACAGGTGAGATACGTTTTACATAAACAATTTTACATAATTGTGATGTTCTTAATGCAATGACAACAGTTAATTAACAAAACACTTATGAGTGTCTCATATGTATTAGACACTCATAAGTGTTCTGTTAATAAACTGTTTTCATTTCATTAAGTACACCCGCCGCATTTCATTAAGTATACCCGCTGTTTAGGAACGTTCTCTGAGATGACATCGGCAATAAAACTAAGCTGTTACATTTCAAATAATAATTAATCATTTAGTGTTACTAATAAGTCCACAAAACCTTAGTTTTGCTATCTGTCATTGCTATTTAAAAAACTTAAAATTTGTAGTAGCCCTTTTTTATTTAATTTATATTTAAGCATTCAAGAGCAAATGATATTTTGAGATGACATTTTTACTTTTAATACTACAAACGAACCACCGAGGCCATGGTCTTATGGAACTTGATGTCTATAAAATACATGTCATACAATTACAATTTTCATTTACACGTGTTTTTAAAAAAATCATCTTATCGTGTCGATGGCAAATTAATTAGATTTTCCCAGCCCAAAATTCTTGCAAGGGTTCGTCATTCGTGCAGCTGGCCTGGCAATTTCAATACTTAAGTACGTACAAATCCATGAATTGCGAAGTCGGAAACGTCTAGCTTCGTGTTAGCCACAATTACGCCTATCGTTTAGTTAAGAGTATCGATGCAAAGCCATAGTCATAGCGCATTGTGGGACGATGACTTGCCAACGCGTTGTCTGGAATAGGACTGACCCTCGACTGGAGATAAATACTTATAGATGTAAAGTACGTTTACTAAGAATATGCAGATCTGACAAAGACCCTCAGAGGCACATATAACCGCTCACTTTACACCTTAACACAGTATTAAACATAGAAACGTGCTCACGTGAATAGCCACGCTTCAGCATTAATGAACCGGCTCGACCAGGGGAAAACCGGCGTGAAGCAGCGTCTGTGCTGTGTTTTGCTTCGTGAGTGAGGGAAAGGGAGGTTTAAGGTGACGGGTAGGGCACACTAGCGACACCAATCGATTTTAAGTTTTAGCTACTAAACCGGATCTATTTTAAGCGATTTCGGGGTTACAACCTCTCGTCAAACACTTATACTAATTATTAAATACCAATGCACACCTTAAAGGTTAGCAGCGCATTGGTGTCCTTGGGCGGCAATAAGTATTAGCTAACCATCAGATGATCCGTCTGTTCGTCTGCCACCTATCGCATAAAAAAACTTCACTGAAAAGTAAAACGTTTTAATGTTATTTTTACGCAACATGGCCATTTTAATTAATTAAAAGAATTAAAAGTGAATCGGTTTTAAAGTTTCGAAGAACGTAGTGTAGGGACAAGAAGATTTCTCAACTTATTTAATTTCTTGGGTAATTACCTTCATTTACTTAAATATTCATTCAAATTATTTGAAAACCTTTAAAATTCCATTCGTTTCAATTGAAGATTCTACTGACAAAGTAACACCAAAGACGGCGTGATTGACGAGTGAGTATTCACTGCATTTCAATATCCCAGTATCGCATAACGACCGTATATCACTTTTTAATACGCAATTAGATCGTCATTAAGACTCTTTCGAAGAAATAATTCCAAGCGCCTCACCACACGTCATAATCGCAACAAAATCGGTATGATATATCACTACTTCGTAAGGTGACTGTTCACGGGAGCTTATTAATGTGGGAGTTTATAATGAACTTCAGTATTTTAGAGTTTTGGTTATGCTCTTTTTGGGTATAGCAATTTTTTGCAATGTATTCTTAAGATGACGAGTAGGGCAGACTAGCGATTTTTATTTTTAGCTACCAAACTGGGTCTATTTTAAACAATTTCGGGGTTACAATCTCTCGGCAAACACTTATACTATATATTAAATAACCATGCACAAATGTTGGGTCCATTTTTGTACGCGAAAAATTGATTAACGCCAAAAGCGGGCACCTTTGGCGGTAATCCAAAATTCAAGTACTTTATATTATTTTATCCAAGCATAACATATTTATTTATTAGTATATAATATTTTGTTTATTTATGTATTAGCATTATAAATATTTTAATATATATATACAGTTCACTCTTATTTCCCTTTTTCAATATTGCACCACCTACCCCTCCTCTACTATCAAATGTCCTTTGCCTGAAGGTTGTCTGGTAGAAATCGCTTCCAGCGATAAGACCGCCGAAATTGTACAATTAAGTTTCTGTAATGCCTTTTAAAGTTGTGTTGTTTTGTGCAATAAAGTATATCTATCTATCTAACTATCTATCAAGTTCAAAAGCAGACCAAACAGTTAGTTAGCAGACCGAAAAGAGCAAACTGGCCGCCCACGGGAGGAATTACGACTCTCAGTAATAAGGAAAACGCCTAGAGGAGGAAGAGGAATCAAAAGACCTCTCAATGATAGAAACATCGTTGAAAAAAATACTTGATACCTGAGATATCACAACTTTAAAATCACATTATTTTGGGTAAATCCAAAACGCTCCATACAAATGGCTACTAAGATGTGACGTCACACCTAAATATTTTGTATGAATTTCATTTGAATTTTGTATGGTAGCTATATCAAAACTTTCGTTTATGTCAATGGTTCTATTACAACAGTTGGTGCAAATTGTAAGGGTAATTCGATGGTATAATTATTTTTTAATAATTACATAAATTGACTTGCCCATGAATCTTTGAATGACCATAAAACCAGCTAGACGTTATATTTTTAATTGGTAATTTTTGCTATTGACACATATTTACCTATGTTTTGATAAAATATTTATAGATAGATAGATAGATACTCGTTATTGCACAACATACAAAACTTAAAAGCTAGGTATACAGAGATACTATGTACAATTTAGGCGGTCTTATCGCTGGGAGCGATCTCTACCAGAAAACCTTCAGGTAATGGACATTAGATAGAAGAGGGGAGGGTGGTGCAATCCTTTTGATTTTGAACATTGATTAAGTAAATTTATAGTATAAATACATATATCTAGATAATAAATAAATGAATAAACACGTTATCATACACTAATATATACGAATTTATATTTTGTAAAATCTCGAGCTTAGTCAAATACCCTATTGAAGTGCCCGTGAGTGGTCCCTTAAGATGACTTTGTAATAAATCTGGAATACACAGCCTATAGTTAATGCAATTACCGCATGCCTCGCGATGTCGCAAGAACGTGTCAGAAGCATCACTCGTAATATTCACAGTTTTTGCGGCTAGGGATGACCGATAATATCGATAGTATTGATGCAAATATTGAATAAAAATATCACCATTGCTATTGTGGTCACCAGTGCCAAGTTAACAATAAATTGTCATTGAGAGGTTTCGCGTGTGAAAAATCCGCTAGACGGAGTACTATAGGAGTGAGGTCCATATACAATGTTATTGGTTATTTTCAAACGTGATCTGTCAAAATGACAATTTGACAAACTTAACATTCAATGCGGTTGATGTTGGACCTCAGTCTAACAGTACGCCATCTAGCGGATTATTCACCCTCATTAAGTCAACACTTTTTTTTCTTAACCTATTTGAAAGTATTTTGTAGTTCCCTATGATACATTTTTATATCATCATCATCAGCCCATTTAAGTCCCCACTGTTGGGGCACGGGCCTCCCTCAATCACATGAGGGGTAATTGCCATACTCACCACGCTTGGCAGACGGGTTGGCGAGATTTTTATATATTATACATTTTTATATATTTATGTGGAATTGAGAACCTCCTCCTTTTTTTTTATCGGTTAAATTCTTATATATTGATATTATTATGAAGGGCCTGTTTTGTCTTTAATTGCACCACATATATTATAATACTAGTACTGCAGGAATTTAAAGTCACGGCTTTAAATCTATCCGACTTTCTTCCGTCTAGGGCTCAGTTATTTTTTTTGATGATGTTACTTAACGTTTCTATACGGGGTATGAAGGTGTTTGGTGACTTGAAATTACCATGCAGCTACTGACTTTCCTAGGAGTCTAGGTGTCTCCGTTAGGAGAACAGGACCAAATGCAAAATGATAACGCATTTAGAATCACAACGTCAACAATAGGCGACTGATAATAAATGTATGTATTTCGATGGAAGTTAGGTCGAACATCAAGTGCTAAATGTAATGAATAATCATTAAATGAAATTAAATATATTTTTTTTTATATTCACTGTAAGTCGCCGCTCTTTGCTACTGTCTCACATCTAACTAACTATGCTCAAAATGCAGTAGGTACTGACTCGAATTGCTAAGTGTTATAACACCGAGTTTGGCGATATTGACCCTTTTATTTATAGTAAAAAATATTTCTGGAAAGGGTTAGAGGCTTGTTGCAGTAGACCCGTAACACATTTCTAATCTTTCCCCTACCTACCTGCTTATATATCATTCCTATAATATTTACATTACATAATAATATATATTTGTAATAATATATATTTCATTATGTACATTCATTGATTTTTTTTTTTACATGCTCTAAACTTAAGCTGATTTTGTGGTTTGATTTTGTTTAATTTCGTAGTCAAGCCGAATTATATTATGAAATGTTTAAAATACTTACATGGATAACGTTTTTGGCCTAATTAACTTCAAGCAAAATATTGTCTAGTATAATTAATTTTAAGTCGGCTGTTGTTAATCCTAAATAAATAAATAAAAAAAAAGTCGATACTAAACAATTAATGACAAAAACATATATGTTTTCTGGCATTTTAAACTAAGAGAGTCCTGATTTATTTTCATACATATATCTTATAATTTAAATTGATAAAAAAAAATTATACGGATAATTCAATAGTGATAGTTAATATCGACATTTTCATCGACAATAAACTAACTTTGCATCCCTATTCCAACATCGGCATTTTAACTATGCCCTCGCCCGATCCATACTTATTGTTGTGATTAAATTATTTCGTCTGTTAAAGGAGCTGCTGGGTTTTTGCACAACATACTTTCAATTGCAAATCTTGTAGGTTGTTAATTAATGCTGTTAATGATTGGCGAGAACTCCTCATTAGGGACGTATTGACAATCTCTGCGGCGTGCTTGTCATATCGACTAATTTCGAACTATGCGCCAGGGTATTGACTACGAAGTAGATAGGTTCCTGTATTTCCACAATTTATAAGGTTTTTCAAACTGTTCTTCGTTAACTAAGTAGCTTCATTATATTTATCTGTTTATGTAACTAATGAAGTAAAAATATGTGACAAGAATGATGACGATATTTTTTCCAATAAATTCATCCAACATCTCATAGATTGATTCTGTACTAAGAAGTTTAACCATTTGTGATACCGATATCAGAAAACAGCAATCACAAATATAATAAATAAAAATTGCACAACAGGTAGGTAGGTAGCTCAAGCACCTGTGTTACGGATATCAGAACCAACAGCGTTTATAACACGAGTGTTTTGTTCAGGTTGGGGAATGAATCTACGACCTTTTGGCGTATGAGGCAGGGTCACTACCAAATGCACCATCTGACCCCTAGTGCTCATTTTTTTATGACCCAGGAGAAATGCGTTACGCATGCATTATGTTAGACTTTCCTCTGGCAACGGCTCGAGAAGCCGGCCAAAGGCATACCGAATAAAACATCGTCCATGAGTGGGTGAGTGTTATGGGACCACAGCTCGGAACCTGGCACTACGACACCCCCTGGACAGGGAAGCCCGTCGCTTTTCCCCCCGGGATTGGGGGGAGGGATAGGGACAGCTGAAAGAGTCTTGTCGTCTCCACCAGGCGTAGGAGCAGGTCCGTGCAATGCCGGTGGTGGGCACCAGCCCCACGTGCCTGTGGACCTGCTCCTCGCAGGGGAAGGAGACGCAATTATTGATGTCGTCTCCTCCTTTTACGTACCTTGCGGAGAGCGGGGGCGAGAGGGTCAGCCTCTCGCTCGCGCTCCACCGCCTCCTTCGCCACCATCTCGTGCTCTCCTTCCGTTGCTCTATGTGAACTCATTCTAACTATTCTCCTCATTGTTTCGTCCAAAGCTGTTGCTTTAGAGCCCAGAGTACACATAGATTGTGGTTCAAAAGTTGTGGAGTCGGGTAACAATGAAGCAAATGCCGTTTGACCTTCGCAATCATTAGCCAGGGTTGTTGGTTGTTGGTTCAACAGATGGCGTTAATTTGACCGTTACAAGATTGAACTTCCATCCAATTTCGGAATTGTATGGAAATGCCATCTTGTAACATTCACGACGAAATCAAAGTTAGCACGCATATACGCGTACTTCCATAGGACTATGGTCCCCTAGCTAGTACTACCTGGCTCTGCAGAAGAAAGGTAGTATTTATTTTAGGATCTATGACTCAACTGAATCATAGACGTTTCCTCGCGAAGCTTTCCCTCGCGCCGCAGAATTCATCATCATCATCATTATCAGCCCATTTAAGTCCCCACTGCTGGGGCACGGGCCTCCCTCAATCACATGAGGGGTATTGCCATACTCACCACGCTTGGCAGACGGGTTGGCGAGGGTTTTGATATAAATGCAGAGTTTTCCTTCTCTGGGTGCTGATGATCGTGCCAGCAGCTTTACCTTACTCGCATTTTACGACATCTCGGTAAGAGTGAGGGTGGCCTATTCTACTCTGCCGGGGACCACACGGCGAATTAATTTAAAAATCCAGAGGCATGCTCGGATTCGAATCACGACATGACCCCCCGTATAGAAGGCGTATTCTTGTCCACTGAGCTACCTTCGCTCTCACACTCGACTTAACCACACTACGCTACTTAAAACAGGAGTTGAAAGCTCGGCAGCCAACGTGTCTTGCTCCAATAAAACTAAATTCATACCTTGTTCATTAACATAAGGTGCGAAACTGCTAACTGTACCGGTGTTACTAGTCCAAGCCGGATGCACACATGATGCATAAGGATGTTAATGTGGACGGGTAAATATCGATATTTATCCGTAAGTAGCAATATTGAGTGGATACACTTTTTATTGGCACAATATCTGTTGATTAAACTATTAGCCAATAAGGTCTAATTGGATTCCCACATGATTTAAAGATGCCTGCGGAAACGGTAGGTACCCATAGATATTAATAACTGATATAACCGAGATTAAACGCGACAAAATCAAGTACAACCTGTTCGGATAAAGAATGGGATCAGAAATGGCGGCGCATCTATTCACTTCTCGCTCGTACACTATTTGCGTCTATACTCGCACTCGTGGGGTGCGAATATAGACATTTTAGTACTTACAACCTGTACGTTTCAGTACTTACTACCCCACTAGTGCGAGTATAGACGCAAATAGTGTGCGAGCGAGAAGTGAATAGATGCGCCGCCATTTCTGATCCCATTCTTTATCCGCACAGGTTGTACTGCATTTTTTTTATGCTAGAGGCGGACAAACGAGCAAGCGAGTCACCTGATGGAAAGCAATCACTAATGTGTTGCCGGCCTTTTACAATCAAACACAATAATTAATGCATGACGTTTTACAATTAAAAAGTTAAAAAAAATCTGATTTAAAATATGTATTTGAGATATCATACCTAAAGACTTTAAAAACAGTTACCCGACTACGGTTAAGCAAAAAGGAGGGTTATATTTTTTTGATCTCATAACTGCTAAACCTATCAATGCCGTATTGCCGTGGTGGCCATAGTCTTTTGGTAGCAAAGCAGATTCATTGTAATAATAAAATAAAATCAATGTGGCTTACGACCACGGCGATACGGCATAACAATTTCAGCAGAGACAATTTTCTTGTTTCGTACTTTTTAGAGCATGTTTTTTTTGTATACGGTTTTTAGTTTTTAATTAAAATGATAATGTTGTTATTAATATAATAATTATGACATATAATGGTTGAAATAAATGATTTCATCAAAAAAAGCGTGCTTTATTCAGCAGTGAATGTATCCAAGCTGTTAATTGGTTAATTGAAATGAATTTTATCTGACAACGTTGCAACAAATCTCAAGACAGGCCGTCCCAATTCCATTAATAAAGTCACTCATGCAGTTACAATAACAGAACTAACAACAGTAAGCACTCGATCACGAGTTGTCAACTCCGATGACACGTGCCATCTTTAAAAGATCAGCCAGCAACCGGTCCGAGATTGAACGAACTTAAAAAGAAAACACATTGATATTTGACCTTCTTGGAATGGTCTCCGATTTGGGTCGATGGTTAGTAATCTTCAATCAAAAACTCTGTAGAAATTGGTAATGAAAAGGAATATGTTGTGGTAGCCGCTGACGTATTCAAAATCAGCTAAGTACTAAACATTTGTATGGGACTTAGCTGCTTTTGATACTAGACTTAGCGCCTCTGTTTCCCGAAATTTCTGTAGGAATTTTATGGGTGTTCTAGGAATTCATAGCACAAGGCTGGATTGAAATTTTGACTCTGACCGCGATGTTATAAGTATAAATCATAAAAAATGTATGTTGAATAATTTATTTTAATGGATAAAAGCACATTTATTTAGTTCATAAAATAAAAAAGCGCTAAAAGTGGACTATTTATTAAATGTAACAATCTGACATTCATATCACTTCAATATCTTTATATAATAATTTTTTTTTATGAGTTAATTGTAGTATAAGTAGGTTTATTGTATTGTATGGTTATGTATGTATATTTAATCATATTATATATTACTCACATATATGTTTATGGATATAAATTTAGTTAGCCGTCATACATATTTCTGCATCGCCTAATGGTTGACTGGTAGAGAATGCTGTATAGCATTAAGTCCGCCAATTGTACTTTACTTTCTTGTGCAATAAAGAATAAATAAATAAATAAATAAATATCCTATTACAAGTGTCGTTTAACTAAGGTAAATAAAATACAAATTCCATTTTCTAACATTATTTTTCATTGTTTCAGGTCACTGTAAAGTTGGCACAAAACAGTCGCATTGTTATAAAGAAAGATTTAAAAGGTAAGCTGCATACTTTTATCAAATCGAACAATGTGAAACAAACAGACATAATTATTATTATTTTTTCTAACTTCATCATCATTATTATTGACCCGGTGAAGTAGTTAATTTGTCAAGATTATAATTAAGTCACCCTTGGACAAGTCATTTTTAAAGTGTGGTTCAAAATCACTCCGACCGTGGGAGAGCCACGCTTCGGCATGAATGGGCCCACTCGACCGGAGTGATACCACGGCCTCACAGAAAACCGGCGTGAAGCAGCACTGTGCTGTGTTTCGCTGCGTGAGTAAAGGTACCGGAGTCCCAATCCCGGGGAAAGGGGGGTTTAAAAGTTGACAGCTCACTTGTGGCTCCACCGGTGTCGCGGGTGTCTATGGGCGGCGGCAATTGCTTACCATCAGGCGATCCGCCTACACGTCTGCCACCTATCACATAAAAACACCTACTCTCCACAGCTTTTGAACGTACAGGTTATCACCACACGATATTTTCCTCATCGTAGAGCTTGATAGAAATACGCATATTTTTTTCACCATTGAAGAGCCAAGTTTCGGCATGAATGGGCCGGTTCGGCCGCAGTGATACGGTTTCACGTAACGTTTACGTTTCAAAACTAACGTGAAGCGGCGCTGTCCTGTGTTTCTCTACGTGAGTGAGGGTATCGCAGGCCCGATCCGGGGCTAAGGGAGTTTAAAGGTTATCAGCGCACTTGTGACTCTACTATCGCGGGTATCCATGGGCGGCGGCAATCGCTAACAATCAGGTGAACCGTTTCCATCTGCCACTAAAAAAAATTGCAGAGATTTTGCTCGAATTTAAGCCTACCTCTCTCCGAACCTTTCTCTCATTTACAAGGCGCATGATCTTATTCACTGAGATACCAAGATTGCGGAATATAATCGAAACAATCCGCACAAAACGTATCCTGATTGACTTCCACTCCATATTCTAACACTAGAATTCCCTAATGCACCAACACTCCGTATAAGCACAGGTATAAGCGTGCTTTCCGTCATGGCGGGATCTGATACGCCATTTTGGTTGCCATGACAACGGGGGCGATGGCGGCGCCTTTGATAAACGCCGCCCGTTTTTGTAGAACGGATAATGGTGGGCAGGAACACGGCTCGTGGAAATTGGCGGGTGTATGTAGGCGTGGGGTATCACAGGCGCAATTTGAGGATTCTAACAATGTCATGGTAAGGCGGTTTGCAATGTTAGCTAGAAATAGACGAACCTAATCGTAGTGGGAGTTTTTGATCCGTAGTTAAACTGAATTAGACTGGTCAAATATTGCCAAAAGTGTTTTTTGAGCAAGCTTTAATTTTTTTTTTTATATTATAGCTCTACCCGAAAATATGCTGCGAATAATAGTAACTTATTGAAAATAAGTTGGTAGTCAACAGTCGAAGTTAGTCAAAGTCACAATCACTGAATAAAACGTCGATATTTTACGTTTTATCGACCTACAGATTCTGGTGATATCACTCTAAACACAATTGCTAGTATTATGACTCTATTAGGTCCAAGGAAGTTGTCCGTGACAACTCACTCGACACACAATAGCAATTTTAAAAACTATACAATTCAAAGATTCTTATTATCAGGAATTTGTTCACTAAAACCACTAGACACTAATTTAAAACCTTTGAATTGCATCAGCGGAGTGTTTGACTCCTTCCGCCAGAACCCAAGCTTATTGGTTAGATAGATTTTTTTTTGCTTTAATTTTTTCCAGTTCAATTTCCCTGCAATACAAGCAGAATCCAACAAAGCTTTGTATGCATTTTTTTTTCATTTAAAAAATAAAGTGATGTTTGCTTTTAGTAATAAGTGCTAATTTAAGTATTTAAGGTACTTTACCTTCATGTCTTATTGTCGTGGGCCGCCCTGTATGCACCGTGCTTTTTTAACAATCTTACTGCCTTATCGAGAGAAATAATACTGATGAAATCAAACATTTTCCCCCAAGGAACATTTTCGGAAATTTTTAAATTAAGAAGGGTCTTATCTCCGAAAAAAATTCCCCTTCCCATACAAAAGTAATCAGCTGATTTGTGTAAATTGTACGGGGAGGCATTTTTTTTTGCGATCAGACCCTATCTTCCTTGGGAAAACATGTTTGATGTCATCAGTATAATGCCCTCGATAAGGTATAAGACTATTAAAAAGCACGGTGTATTACGTAGATTAGTCTCACCAGTTCTTTAACCTAGTTGCTGAACCATACTTCATCCATCATAAACGAAAAGTAAAGTATGAATACGTAGTACTTTACTTAACTTCACATTTGCCAACATGTAGGTGGCTGTAACTAACTCTATCGTTAAAAACTAAAAATTCTACTTATAAATTCCCGCTGTCAGAAACTCATCCATCTACCAAGACACCCGGTTCATAATTTTTCAAACGAATAAAGTCATCAAGAATCAAGTCTAATAAACTTAAGAAGGCGATTAATGGAAACAATTCACTGAATGACGGATCTCGAGTGCAATCCGTTGCACATTTTTAAGTGCGTTTCGCCAGCACTAATGCACCGCCCGCTGAGAGGATTATTGCTGCGCAAAGTTACTGCATTTCTACAGTATAGTGACGTGACTGAGTGATGTTGGAATAATGTAATCAAGTAAAAAAATGTCAGCCAATTGTTGGTTACTTTTATCCATTATGGTGCATCCATCATGCATGACTGTCAGTGATCATTTCTGTCATCGATTGCAATCCATTACGCGCCTCATAACTTCATGGAATTCGGAAAAGCTCACATTCGTTAATATACTTACTTACTTACTTACGACGCTGCCTCACCGAACTGAAGTAGATCTTTTCCGACACGAGTATTCGCCATTCCGTTCTATTTTCAGTCATCTGTCTCGAGATGTTTCGATATACTTCCTAGGTGTATTTATTTACAGGGAACTACTAGGAATTTATTGTACGCCCTGTTGGTCTAAACCATAACTTAAATAAATAAATAAATATTTCACAACATCACATACATTGATCTGACTCCGAGATAGGTAGCTCAAGCACCTGTGTTACGGATATCAGAATCAACAGTGGGATTACAAATATATACATATAATATACTTTTTTTTGTAAATACATACTTATAATACATAGGAAACACCCAGACCAATACAAACAGACATGTTCATGCACACAAATGTTTGTACTGTGCGGGGATCGAACCCGCAACCCTTGGACCAAAGGCAACGTTCACTACCATTGTTCCAAATGGGTCGTCATTATATTATAACTTATATTATATAGGCGATAACTTGATTTCTATGATGGAGGCTTTCGCCATACAGTGGGACAGTTTATAGGCTGGTATTTTACTTTACTATGTATTTATAGGAAAAAAGACAAATTTTCATCACATGAATGTGATAAACAACGACCCTTGGCGCCCAAATAGAAACACCGTCAAAGAAAAGAGAGCATAATTTATTATTTATGATCGAGAATCACTCGAGAACATTCATTTCGAGAAATAGCTCGAGTGTCAAAAATATGACTCGAGTCTCACTCACATCCCTAACCCGGCACGTGTGGTCTCACCATCACATTTTTGCAGGTTTTTACCAGCACCAATTCACTTCCCACTGAGCATATTTTGACGTCATCGCCGTCTTGTAATTCAGACAACACTAATCATTGCTCTTTATGTAGCTGGTGTTTTTGTCGTCACTTATTTACCCCCCTGTGTGTATATATCGCCCATATATAAAGATTACTGCACTGTTATAAATGCTTTAGTAATTGTACTGATATTTCTTAAGTTTTTGCTGCAATTTACGCCCCAATGTGTCAGTTGCAACGTAATTGAATAAAGGAATTTCATGAGAGATAGCGAAATATTTTTGTTGCAATTTTTACACTTATTCTGTGAACTTATTTACCTCAGTAATAGAAATACTGCATTTTACGACCGGGTACTTTCTTACTAATTGCAATAATATAAGCCCTGTTTGAAGCACGCACAAACGCAATTACAAATTGTTTAAATTTTTCGTGGAAAGTTTAATTTGCTTGCAACGTACATCTAAAGGCGGTTACGTTAACAGAAGACAAATTATTTGTTAATTTGATGGCAATGGCACCTCAATGGATCCGAACGCGCCTTCCATGCGGGGGTCATGCTTTGATTGCCAACCTCTGGATTTTTCAAATCTATTGCACAATTCTACTATTAACACGGTGGTGATGGAAACATCGTGAGGAAACCAGTGCGGTTGAACCATGATTCAGTTGGTCTGGTTCGCCTGTTAAAGGGTTGCTAAGATCAAACGGCAGTTGCTTCATTATAATGACCAGACAGACAGTGGACCGTGGGAGAGCCACGCTTCGGGAGTGATACCACGGCCTCACAGAAAACCGGCGTGAAGTAGCATTGTGCTGTGTTTCGCTGCGTGAGTGAGGGTACCGGAGGCCCAATCCGGGGGAAAGGGGGATACGGCATGTGCGCACATGTGACTCCACTGGTGTCGAGGGTGTCCATTGGCGGCGCCCATCGCTTACCATCAGATGATCCGTCTGCTCGTATGCCACCTATCACATAAAAAAAAAGACAGATAACTTAGACATTGGCCCGGCCTGGGATCAAACCCAAGGCCTCTTGGGTAGTGCGACATACTGTCCACTGCCCCACCAAGGTAGTAATAGGTATACTTGACGACCCGTTTGGAACAGTGGTAGTGAACGCTGCCTTTGGTCCAAGGGTTGCGAGTTCGATCCCCGCACAGAACAAACATTTGTGTTTTTGAACATATCTGTTTGTATTGGTCTGGGTGTTTGTATGTATTATAAGCATGTATTTACGATAGAAAAGTATTATATGTATATATTTGTAATTCCGCTGTTGATTCTGATATCCGTAACACAGGTGCTTGAGCTACCTATCTCAGAGTCAGATCAATGTATGTGATGTTGTGAAATATTTATTTATTATACCATTAGTATTTCATACATTATAATGAATATAAAGAATAATGTATGTTTATTAAAAATGCTCATTATGTTTAAAGGGAAGTAACTGCTATACTCGAGCACTCCAGCCAAATACTTGTGGCAGTCGGTGTCATAATATAAATATTCATATATTATTTATAATTGTGAAGTCTGTCTGTCTGCTCGTCTTTAACGGCAAAGCGGATGGACTGATTGACGTGATTTTTGAAGTGTCGATTATAATGCTAGCGAAGACGCGGGCAAAAGCTTGTTTATATAATAAAAATATTATTCCAATCAAAATTAATTACTAAAATACTTTAACGTCTGCCGCGAGTCTTAGCTTTTAGTAAGTATAAATAGCAGATAGATGGCGTTAATCGTTTGCGAATTTGTAAGACAATTCTCTATTTGAGTTGGGGCAACTATAATAGTCTTCTTTGGGTGGGTTCGACCAATCATTATGCAACGAATAATCCTATAGTTTAGCGCAGTTAAATGCAGTGTAAAATAAAAATCTGTTCTACCAACTACTCATCCAACAGTGAAAGCCTATTCCAATGGTTAGTCGTTATTCCACCAATTTTGACAGAACTAGTTATATCCTAGGGAATTAAAAATGGCGTTGTTATTGTGACAGCTGTTTTTGACTTTTGGTATGATCTGTATAACCCTACTTAACAAAAATATCCTGGTGGCATATCATGAATCCTAAAAAAATACATATTACTTTTTGCCGGTTTATAATGTCATTGGTTCATACACTCGTTGAACAAGGTATAGTTAAACCGGCTTTATAATAATAATAATTCTCACAACATGTCATAGGTTGACCTGATTCCGTACTAAGTAGCTTAAGCACTTGTGTTACAGATATCAGACAACAGAGGATCACAAATATATACTTAAATACATATATTACACCCAGACACTGAACAAACACAAATGTTCATCGCACGAATGTTTGTCCAGGGTGGGGATCGAACCCACGATCTTTGGCGTAAGAGGCAGGGTCACTACCAATTGCGCCATCCGGTCAGTCAGTCAGCTTTGGAAGAACACAAATGAGTTTATTACGAAAATAAAGTAACGAAGTATATTATCATAACTGTCAAGTTGGTCGAATCCGCCCTCAATGGAGGAAATTTGACAGATGGTAGTAACCCAACTCGTGGTCGTGTACATAACGGCATGCAAATAGCCGTGGAACCATGGAGAGTTATTTTAATTAGTTCACGCGAGCACCCCAGGGAGCTTGTAATTAAACCCTAGTGCTAAGATACGGGGGCTTCGTAATTACTTGATATGTACTCGTAGTACTAAGGAATTTGGTGGTGGAAATGTCTTGTAAACAAGCGAGGTGTTAGCTGACGTGGGACTAAAACAGTAGTTACAGGTAATAGCGTACTAACATTACTAAGCTAACTAACTAATGTACTTACTAGAAGCAAAATGTACTTTATTTATTTATATAAACAACCAACAGCGTTTACAATAAATATAGGTTCCATGCAAGTTACATAACATAAGGCCAATAACAGGTTTGTCTTGGTTAACTGTAAGTACTGTGTTGTTTGTGAATACATTTCAAAAATACTTAATTGTTTAATCCCTAATTAGCATATGAGAACAAACTTATTATCAAGCAAATTCACTGACTCGTAGACGTATATATATAACGATAGTCGTCGATATACCTAATTATAAATATCAATAATAATCCCTCAAATCACCCTCACAAAGTTTATAAGTAATATTGTTTTTGTATTAATATTTTTTTTATAATAATAAATATTTCACAACATCATATACATTGATATGACTCCGAGATAGGCAGCTCAAGCACCTGTGTTACGGATATCAGAATCAACAGTGGAAATAGAAATATATACATATAATACTATGCTTTTGTAAATACATATTTATAATACATAGAAAATATCCAGACCAATACAAACTAACATGTTCATGCACACAAATGTTTGCATTGTGCGGGGATCGAACCCGCAACCCTTAGACTAGAGGCAGCGTTCACCACCACTGAACCAAATGGGAAACCACTGAAAAAACTTACAAACAAAACAAAACTTTATTCAAAATTTTGAATTAGGTTTTGTTTTGTTTGTAAGTTTTTATTTGTACCTATTACAATTTTATGCGATTTTATAATATGTTTTTATTTATAATATATTTCATTATATTATTTTTTTATATTTTTATTATTACTATTTTTTTTATTTGATTTTCTTCTCCCTTAACATTTTAACAACTTAATCCTTACATTTACGCTTAGTACTCGCAAAGATGTCAACGTTATTGAATGATTTGAGGTATTGCCGAACGATTCTGAGAAGAACTGATGTAGAAAACTTGACCGCTTTTATACCTACGACATATTTTGCGAAAAAAGAATGATGGAAATTTCTTATGAAATAAGCTGGGTTTTTGCAGCTGGTTTGACACTAAAATTGTAGTGGTGGGTACTAATAAAGCGGCGTATACGGCGAAAAGGGAACTATCGGGTGATCCGTTTCCACATATGCCGTCTACCTCATAAAAAACGTCCTAGGTCTTGTTTCTGAAAAAAATTGGCACTGAATTTGAAATGGTAAACAATCTTTTGTAATGGGTGCCCGATACATTCCTTTGCACGATCATCCTATGTTAATCCCTCATACCTCTATACATACTGAAGAAATAATGTTTTAATCATGAAATCCCATTTGGGTACAGAGTATGCAGCCTCGCCCCAGATGAAGTCATTGGCTCATAATTATGTAAATGTAATAATTTTAATTATCACATCCAGACGATCTTCCCTTAAACGAATGGGCACGATGGTACAAGATAACTTGCACTCATCAGGTCTAGAGATGGCTAGCACGAATCGATTTACTTAAAAATCGATTCATGGGAATGAGGATTTTATCGATGATACGATTTTTACTCAGCTCGAATCGTATGCCTTAAAAGACAACGCTAAATGTAGCGTACTACTAATGTAATACTTTTTGATCTGAAGATTATTTAAAAAGGAAAACACGAATTATTAAATCAACAAATTAATATTATATTTTAACAAAATAGGTTCTAGACGCAGTGTTTCAAAAATTCTATCGACCCCTTCTATTGTTATGGCAATTCGTTAGATGAAGTATCTGCCAGGTTCTGAATCTCCTATGACTTAACTAATTGCTTAGTTGTTCACGGACTTATTAAATTCTTAGTTAAGCCACGGATAAAATACAGATCATCAGTAAATTTCAGCCCCCGAATTTCAACACTGAAATCTACAAAATAGGTAGGCATGAGATCTTCGCTACTATGCGATCTTCTAAAATCAAATAAAATTTTGTGCATTATGATTTGATTCACCGGGTTACGATCCACAAAATCGATTTAATCCCACACCAAAACGGGCAACCCTAATAACGTCACGTTACCTTGGTTATTGCCATCGTTAAATATAATGAGTTGATTGTTTATCTTACAAGTCAGTCAGCCTGAGGAAGTCATACTTTTTTAGCTGTAATAATCTCATAACCGATTAGAGTAGGCTGTTAATTTTTAATGCTCATTTTACGAGCTTGAATTGATGTTTTGGTGGCAATTGTATCGCAGTATCGTTAATGTGTGTAACCATAATGTTAAGCATTGGATAAGAATTTATGGTTCGAGACCAAGCACACACTTCTAGATTTTTCAGATTTTTTTTAATACGGAACACTTTATGGTATGTAATTGCCGCTGCCCATGGTCGCCTGAGACACCAATGGAGTTAAAAGAGCACTGGCAACCTTTAAAATCTCTTTTTCCTCTAATGGTAACCATGATTCAGTTGGTCTAGTTCCCCTGCAATAGGTTTGCGAAGGTCAGATGGCAATCGTTTCATTGTTATTACCAGATTCCCCAAACCCAGAATCATGACGTACGAGTACCCTGGGCTTCAAAGCGACGGCTTTGGACTCAACCGAGAACTACACACTAAAATGAGGACTTATGCTGTATACTTTATAGACGACAGTCGCTTCATTTGTTTTGTTTTTTTTATTGCTTATAATAGGCAGACGAGCTTGATGATGGTAAACGGTAACCGCCGCCCATAGACATCAACAATCAGGGAACACCGCGGTTGGAAGCTCATTCCAGAGTTTTGCAAGAGCGTGGGAAGAAGGAGCGTTGGAAACGAAGCGTTCTGGAAGGGATTAGTTTCAGGTAGTATTGGTGAAGTTTGCCGCGCCAGTTTTTTTATACGATAGGTGGCAGACGAGCAGACGGTTCACCTGATAATATTTTCATAACGCTAAGCCCAATTCTCGGGATTGTCGATATGAAAAACATGGCGGATGTCACATGAAATTCATACAAAAAAAACTATGTTTTAGTGATATATGTTGTATGATAATAAATGTCACGAGCAAGAGAATTGGGCTCCTGACTTATTAAATCCTGAAATATGGTCCCAGTGTACTCTTGCCTTTGCAACTTTAAAACACATATATCATGCTTAATTACCGCCCAAGTTCACAATTCTACATCTTGATTTTAATGCTTATCCTAAAGCTTTAGCAATTTTATGGGCGACTGTCGTAAATTAACGCGCTTGTTTGAGCTAGTCCCGGCTTAACCGAATATAGCGCTCGGTAGGGTGACCAGTACCAGGTGGCGGGTCCCTTTGTAGAGGATTAGTACTTATTCCTTCTACTGGTTCGTACTGAGTTTGTTGCAGTACTTACCTACCTAACCCTTAAGACGACACCGCAACGACTCTAGCGTCGCCAAGTGATTTATATTCATTGTGACGAATATGAGTTTTTTTTTTACAGTGGGATATTTATGGTTTGCTTTCTTCACGAGACGATGCTCGACCAGTCTCTCGAGGTGACCAAGCCAGCGAACACGATGCGCCTTGGTCTCGCCGATTGGCCGACGCCCGGTAGGCCGGCCTAGGTATCGCTGGAAGGACGTCGTCGAGAATGATCTGCGAGAACTTCAGGCCGGTGACTGGCGACAAGTAGTGCAGGATCGATCAAAGTGGCGTTCTCTTGTTTCGGAGGTCAAGACTCGCTTCGGGTCGCTGAGCCAGTGGAGTAGTAGTAGTAGTGGGATATTTATACTTTAAAAAAAGTGTTAGCAAATATTTGTGAAGAAAAGATCCCAGAGAAGGAAAACTCTGCATTTATATCAAAACCCTCGCCAACCCGTCTGCCAAGCGTTGTGAGTATGGAAATTACCTCATGTGATTGAGGGAGGCCCGTGCCCCAGCAGTGGGGACTTAAATGGGCTGACGATGACGATGATGATGATGAAATATTTGTGACCCACCTATTGAATAATTTCTTCCTACAAGTAACAATTAATGGACATTATTGGTACTGTAGGAAGTAATTATTACATAAGTTTCATCTCAAACAATTCATAATACTTTTAAGTACTGTTCCTCTACAAAGTGAGGAGCCGATGACTATGCTCGTGTAGTGCAGCCCACTTCAAAGCAACATCTCCGCTTGGGCTCCTGGATTTGATCCTCGGATTTGACCAATATTTATTTCGTCTTTTTGTTATGAACCCCATTAATGTTGAAAGTCACAACACACAGAATCTATTAGGCACTGCCTGGTTATTTGTACCCTTATAATTTTTTTCTTTCCTTTTTTTTGTATTTTTTTTTATTTGTTTAACGTAGTGTAGTTTACGAAACTATTCTTATTCTTAAATCTCAGTGTCAGCCCGAAGTCTGAAAGTTGCTGCTCTTGTGCCCCCGTGCCTCTTGCTTTTCGCTTAAGCTGTTGGTTCTGTGTGGAGATATGGTTGCCCTAAAGCCCGGGGTATAAGTTAGTATTTACGTCAGGTGCGCCGTCGCACGCGCACGAGGTTTATGGGGCGGTATTTTCATTTGTTGTAATTCAAAGGAAAGGAATAGTGTAAGTATGGCGCCAGCAGTGCAACCTCAAATCCTAATATGCACAGATATTTATGTTGGAGTATTAGAGTAAGTCTTATACTCGTAGTAGCTGAAAGATTAAAGCACGCTCCACACTTATCCCGCGAATAGCGCCCGAAACCTCGAATGCGAAGAGTGGAATCGATTCGCATATTTTTCGCGGCTATTTTTATCTACTGTTCGCGGGTTTGAGATTCGCGGGGTAAGTGCGGAGCGTGCTTACAAGCGTAGTCTCTCTGAACAGGACGTCATAGGCTAAATTTCTAGAGCGTACCTCTTCTCTAGCCATGTTCGACATGAATGAGTAGGGTCGACCGGAGTGCCGCGGCCTCACAGCCGGCTCTGTGCTTCACAGAGCGAGAGTACCAGCGGCCCAATGCGGGAGAAGGGAACAAGTTACCAGTGCACTTGTAACTCTACTGGTGTTGCAGATGGCGGTTATCGCTTACCGAGAGGTACGTACGTAGAAAACATAATCTCAGCGTTGGGCTAAGAATGCAGGAGGTATTTTAATGTATAAGTGTAAAGTGTGTATGTATGTGTGCTCACACATTACGCAGTATTTAAAACAACTTTAGTGCGCGAGCGCACGTAAACCGCCTATCATGCGGCTCGTTAGCGTCTTATTAGCACAGTAAAGAGACAATATTATGACCTAAAACAACATGTGTATGGATGCTTTGAAGGGAATCGCGGGATTTCATAGTAGATTTTACAGTCGGTAAGCCGTCTATATTCTTATGTTTTTCTATAATTTGTCATGAAAGTTTTAAGGAGTTATCAAAGACAAATATAACCATATAAATCTATGAGTTTTAGGCTTCATTCGGACAAGCATGTCCCTTTTTTTTAATGTTATGTTCCTGATGGTAAGCGATCGCCGCCGCCCATGGACACACGCAACACTATTGGAGTCACAAATGCGCTGCCAACCTTAAGACCTGACTAACAATGTAAATGAGTTAATGTGTGTTTCGTGTTTTATAAAAGTTTAAAAGAAAAAATGTTAAGTATGAAAGAGTAATTTACTTGTATAATTGTATCTTTAGTTATAAGTACCCATTATGTTACTTTCTTTTGCATTGTGTGGTGTTTACCAAGGATTGTTGTAGTTAGTTGGATAATGAAGTTGTTATTGCTAGTTTTAGTGTATACAAACGTTGGTAAACCTGAATAAATAAAATAAAATTTAAAAATACCTTTAACCGATGTACTAAATAACGAGCAGAAGAATGTAATATCAATCAATATAGGTACCTTGTATTATTAGTATTGTATTATTACCTATGCAATAATTAATATACAAACTCATTCAAATATGGACCTTATTGTTCGGCCTTAAGAGTCGAGGTGTTTGCATTTCATTGCAGGCGACTGTACATCGCTAGTTCGTGATTTAAAGCCGACACTCACAAAAAACCAGTTTGGCGACTTGTTGAACAAAAAGTATTGCTAAATCAATTTAAGTACCAAGAGATATTATAAAAGAGTTTAGTATGTTAATAAAGCACTGTGGCGATAGCATCGCGACACAATCGGGAGCACAATCGGGGAATTAGCATAATTTGATGCGCGTGCACAGAACCACGCGCGCTCAGCTATAGGGCTGTCCAAATAAATTGGAAATAAGCTACAAATAAGCAGAAGCAAATAAGCAGCTAATTAAATATCCACATCTGTCAAATTTCTTCAGTCAACTCTCACCTTAATGTTGAATACGAGATAATAATATGCTATATATAGATATAATCCAACATGTGGCTGTCATTACGTAACGTACGTCCCACAATTTAAGAATAGAACAAATGCGTAAGACTTTTCACGACGATCAGCAAGTCACACACTAGGATATTCCACGTAAGGGAGTCAAACGAGCAAGCGGGTTACCTGATATCTGTTTATATCGGTTGAGGGGCAAAGTAATTCGGTGTTCTTACCATGTTCTTACCATATATTTTTGGTAAGCAGACAATTGAACACCGACAGACTGACATACAGGATGTCTTCTTAAAGCTAGAGTGTTGACTTTGTCTATGGAAACCCAAGTAAGTTTAACACTGATGGTAATGATCACCGCCACCCACAGACATCAGCAACACCAAAAGGAGGGGAGATATGTTGCCGGCCTTTTATGAAAGTTTAGGCTCTATATTTTTTAAACGCTCATAGTCACTAACATTAGAATATCGGAAACTCAGAAATAAGGCAAATAGTAGAAATCCCGAAAATAATAATCTAAGGTTTAGGCTCGTTTCTTGTAGATTTTAATTGAACCCAGAGAACATCATCGTGATCAAAATATTAGCATATGCGCCATCCAGGTCATAACAATTAATTCCACCCCCTGCTTGTTCACCCCGGGCGGACAGTGACATACATGTTTAAAAAAACCACTGTCCCTTCTTTGTTCCTGAGAGGGGGTGACCAACGAACTTTTTAAACATTGGTTTCACAGGTGGATGTCACGGGGTGGACAAGCAGACGGTGGACAACGGGAATATGTATAAGGCCGGCAGCGCACTTGTGACTCCTTTGGTGTGCAGCTGTGCATGGGCGGTGGTGATCACTCACCATCAGGTGGTATGTTAGTTCGTCTGCTCCCTATTCCGGAAAAAAAAACATTTTTTGCCACATGCTCAGTGCTTAGGTTTTTCCTATTTTCTGAACAGTGTCAACCCTATAAGTGCAAATAATAGCTATTAATTGTAGCGAATAAGCATGTGTCGGCAAATTCTTCGGCAGCGCACGCGCAAAGCTGCCTCCTCACGCTGCCATGACGCCTCGGGACCGTCACTCTTCACAGGTTTACTGAACCAGACAGATAGGATATCTTCGTTGGAATCTATGCTTGTAATAGTAGGCTTGTTTACAAGGAAAACTGATGTCTAATTTATTTGATTTGTTTAATTTATTTTTTAGGAAACAAGTTTTTATAATTTTCTGGAACTCGCACACGCATAGTCTAGTTTGTTACAGTACGGTTACTAGACCTGACAAAAACGTATCTTTCAAAAGATTGGAACATTTGCATCTGGAGAGATGCGGAACATTGAAACGCTTCATTTGGAACATCCAACTCTCAGAAAGATCCGTGATTCATTCCGCTCATTCGGCTCGCCTGGAAACATTCAGCTCATTCTGATTATTTGGTAATCGGATCATTCCGCTCATTCTAATCATTCGGCTCACTCGGATCATTCAGTTCATTCGGCCAATCGGATCATTCAGCTCATTCGGATCATTCGGCTCACTCGGATCATTCAGTTCATTCGGCCAATCGGATCATTCCGCTCATTCTAATCATTCGGCTCACTCGGATCATTCAGTTCATTCGGCCAATCGGATCATTCCGCTCATTCTAATCATTCGGCTCACTCGGATCATTCAGTTCATTCGGCCAATCGGATCATTCAGCTCATTCGGATCATTCGGTTCACTGGAACTCGAGATCCATTGAGTCGAATGATACATTAGAGATTCGGAACAGTGTATCATTTGGCTGAATCGGATCACTGAGTCGTTTCAGTAAAGAGTTACATATGTCTACCGGTTTCGTAGTAATCCCCTAGGGAATGACACTAGCTGATCGGTATGAATTATCTGACGCATTTTTCTTTCTGATGTGAGGCATGTCGGGTAACCACAATCTGTTTTTCCTCAATTGATTGAACTATGACTTACTGTGGCAAGACGGCAGTTTACCACATGGAACTTTCTTAGACCAAACAATGTCGCAAAAATAGTATGCGAATTTATTTTATGTTGTTAGAGGACCTTCTACCTTCAGGAACCTAACAACAGCAGGATAAAGAAGGATACTAACCAGGAGGGTCGTCTGTACTACTGGCGATGATGTGTGCTGGGCACGGTCACGGCGTGGTCTCAAGACGATGATTATACGAATTAACTTTCACAAATATAAAACTCAGATAGTGTTCTAAAACGATCAATGACACACTAAGGATTTACGATGGCGATATCGGGAGCCCTTGCGCCGGCTTCAGCGATCGATGCGAAGTGTATCCCTCTTGTACTGTCAAAAGTGACAGCTCGCTCCTAATACTAACGCATAAAATACTGGCTTCCAATCTCAGGCTAATTTAGAAAATAATTAAATAATAAAAAAAATACCTAAAATAAGAAGGGGAGATTGTGGCCAAATGTCTGGCTATTCTAATAAGAAAAAACCTACTTACAATTATTTTTTATCATATTAATTTTTCTTCTTGTCTCTCCATTATCGGGGAGTATTTGTTATATTGTTATTCAACCCTCGTAAAATAAAAACGGACGTTAAATATCTCAGTAGCGGAAACACGCAATTAATTACCACCTTTAAAACCTTTCTCTGAAACCGTTTTGTGGCTCATAAAATACGCCATCACTTAACTTTTAATTACAACCAATAAACAAGCTTAAAGAGATATAGCTATCACTTTCGCACAAAGAGTTCCCGCGAAAAAACGTACGCACGCGAGTAATACCCATAAGATGCGCCATAGAAGGTGGGCTTAATCGCAGTAGATGTAACGTAACAGCTACTTACGATTATATACTTTATTCCATAGACTTACGGCGAGATGAATACCTTGCAAAGAGTGACTTTATGGCAGCGATTATTTAATAGGGACTTGGAACGCAAAAAGTAAAGACGTGGTTATGTGTTGTGTGATCGGTGTGAGGCTCCTTGTCTTGTGATGTAAACCCATTTAGTTGTACGATCGTAGGGCTGTTACTTCTCGGATGTGAAGGAAGTAAAAATATTATTTTAAAAAATGAGACAACTATCACATACCCTACTTAGATAAATCAAAATAGCGGAAGATATGTGACTCATCTCTAACCGCGTGGACCGCTTGACGGTTAGGGCACACTAGCGACGAAAAACGATTTTAATTTATAGCTACTAAACCAGATTGTATACAATCTCGGGGTAACAATCTCTCGACAAACACTTATACTATTTATTAAATAACCAAGCTCAAAATTTTGGGTCCGTTTTTATACGCGAAAAATTGATTCCCACCAAAAGCGGCCACATTTGGCGGTAATCCAAAATTTGAGTGCAAAAACAGACAAAACAGTTAACTATAAGTATTAAATAAATAGTATAGGTGTTTGCCGAGAGATTATATTCCCGATATTGTTTAAAATAGATCCGGTTTAGTAGCATATTATTTAAAGTTGATTGGCGTCGCTAGTGTGCCCTTTTTTTTTTTTATACCCGTTACCTTAAATCAAAATAGCGGAAGATAGGTGACTCAACCGCGTGGACCGCTTAAATTAGGTCCTCGCTAATTGCACAGAGTACCTTTTATATACGGAAACCTAATTGCACGCAGTCGCAAATTAGCGAGTCTGACAAACGTTCGTGTCACACAAAAATATTCTTTAATTATTTTAAGTGGGATAAAGGTTACCAAAATGCCCTCGTGCGCTTTTACGCGTTGTACAAATTATTCAAAAAGAAATAACAAATCTCTTGGAATCACATTTCACTCATAAGTAGATTTTTTTTTTAATTTCTTATGAGATTTCCAAGTTCATTTATGTTTTGGTCACCATTTTGCAGAGCGAGATAGAAATATACGATATATTAATGTGTGACGCGTTAATTCCTCTAGACATGACTCAACTCTGAAATGTAGCTGTGCGTAGCACGCTTGACTCACTCACGCTTATGTCAAAATATAGGTTCGTCTCTGTCTTCCAATATTGTACAACTTTAAATAAATGTGTCATAGAGCTGTGAGTACGTGTGCATGTAGTTGTGCATCAAGCTCGTTTTCAGTTGTCTAATTGAAGGGACGTGCCGTATCTTCCGCTATTTTGTATTAATCTAAGCATACCTACATTGTACTGGTCCCAAACTTAGGTGATCCTATGTACCTACTATGGAACCTGGAACTACAAAGATACCAAAAACACCTAGACCCAACACAAATATCTGTTTCATCAGCAAACATTTTGTGTTGGTGCGGGAATCCAATCCTGCACTAAACTGGTCGTCGTAAAAAGCCGTCCAAGATACCGCTAGAAAGATGAGGTCGATAAGGATTTGCGCGGACTCTTGGTGGATGACTGGCAGGAAGTGGCGCAAGACCGACTGAGATAGAAGCTCTTATTATCGCAGGCCAAGATTCACTATTGGTCACTGCGTCAACCTAGTCAGATTTAGCTGCAGAGGCTCTACTCTGGCTCGGTATTAAATTTAGAGAAATGTAGAGAGAAGAAATTAGAGATGAGCTCGGGAAGATTAGGTTAGCCTTTCGAAGGGAAGAAATAGAATGAATCCGAGCATCTCTGGATTTTTTAATCTATATGCGTATTTCAGCCTTGGCGATGATGGAATACATTAATGAAAGCCAACACGTTCGCAAAATTTCTCGAACTGTCCTTACTCTAAGCATTTTTTTTTCATAATAACTGAACGTGTAGCCATGGTCCAGTTGGTCTGGTTCTCTTATCAAAAGATAGCCTTCATTGTAATTTCAAACTTTAAAAAATGATGTTCCTGTCGTCCAAGCGTACCCCAAGCTCCGCGAGCGATGGATTTGGATACTTGTGTTGAACTCACACTGAGCTAAACTCAGAGAGTTATACTCAAAAACCTATGAGTAACAAAACCAGGTTTGTTTTCTAAAACATGCGTGGAATTTTGACATAATTTTGACAACCTTCTCCAAAATAAATCGATATTGCTGTATTGAGAAAAATAGGCTAGCAAATTTGCCGGAAAGCCTTTTGCCGCTGGCAGCGGCCAGATAAATTACTATAAAAATTCATATTCGTCCTGTTATTTAAAAATGGAATATTACATTATAATAAAATACGGGAAGCTAACTATACATACCATAAGTTTATTTAAAATTCGAACTGACTGAATAGATCTGAATACGAAAAGAAAAATTATCTGTAATAAATATAGTTCACTAAAAGCTATTTTTAATAGACAGCTGATAACCCTATATCAGAGAGATATAATGATATTACTACTATCATTAAACTTCGATAACATTTAGGCTAATAGTTTTCCAGTTATTATCCTTAATTGAAAGGCAATCTAATCAGCTGTAATTAAGAATTAATTATTTGCCTTAATTATAGGGCGTAAACCGTTTCAAAGGTGAAGATCTTAAACTTGGATGGAGAAGTGTAATAAAGTCGATTTTTATTGACATTGGCATTTATATGTTTCATTGTTAACGTTTTAGAGACACTAAGTACGAACACAGTTAATATTACACATTGTATAATGCTATGTATATATGTATGTATGTATGTAAAAGGCTTCTAATTACAATATCACAATTTAAATAACATTAAGATTTAACCGTTGAAATTGAACGCGATCAACTCTAAAACGCGATCAATGCAAGCGAAGACAATGGAACGGAACTCAGTTTAGCGCGTAAACAGAGTTCAAGCGAATTGATCTCGTTCAATATAAGCGGTGAAATCGGCCCTAAGAATCAGAAAACAAGAATATTTAAAGTATTCTATAAATTTGTCTAAAATAAAACAAAAAGAAAGAATAATATTTACAAGAGATGATGGATAAGCTCAAAAATATGTATTTACAAAAGAGTGTTGTCTGCTCCGAACTCTTCGTGCCTAAAATGCTGGTCGGGTTACCTCTTTGAATGGCCAACTCAATGCGTTGACTACTTCTAATCATCATGTAGTTGTTGGAACGAAGAACGAACAAATTGGTATCCACAGCAACATGTTCGGCTAATTCTCGATTTGATTTATGAGACAGCTTACTATAAGAAGTATTTATTCCAATTTCAACAACTTGATACCAATCATAATCTTTAGAGTTGCAATAACTAGTACAGTTATTGACTTTACAAACGCTTTTAATTAGTTAGTACCACCTGTATCTCAAAAACTACTTTGTAAACTAAATCAATCGGAAAGGTCTTCGAGTGGAGGCCACGTACAGGAAGTTGCAGTTGTGGCAGTTCCCCTACAAGGTGGACCGACGATCTGGTGGGTCGCAGGAATCCATTGGATGCGGGCGGCACGGGACCGATCTTTGTGGAGAACATTGGGCGAGGCCTATGTCCAGCAGTGGGCGTCTATTGGCTGAAATGATGAAACGGAACCAGACCAAATTAGCATCTTTTAAGTTTTTTATTGATGTGACAGGTAGCAGACAAGCAGACGGATCACCTGATGCTAAACTATTGCCGTCGCCCATAGACACCCGCAACAACAGTGAAGTCACAAGTGTGCATTCCCCTTCCTCCGGATTGGGTCTCCAATAACCTTAGAAACTCAGCGCAGACGCTGCTTCTCGCCGGTTTTCTGTGAGGTCGTAATTTCAAACCGGCCTAATTATGCCTAAGCGTGGCTCTCCCATTAGTAATCGTTTTACCAATTTTTTCTCCAAAGAATTCATTCCCGGATATCAGAGAACTAGAAACACAAGTAAATTCTGTTAGTACTGAATCAGATCGGGAGCCTAATAAAACGAGCACGAGGCTCGTGACATTTATCATCATACGACATATATCACTAAAAAATTATGTGACATCCGCCATGTTTTTTCATACCGAAAATCCCGAGCATTGGGCTCCTGATCAACTTATAAGATGTTGTATGAATATTTATACTCTGATTTTGAATTATGTGGACTAAACAGACAGATGCAAATGTCAAGTTCATATGCATTTTAACATTTTCGTCTGTCAAAAGTAGCAAAAGTGGGTGGCATTTCTGTCAAAGTAGCAAAAATTAGTGGCATCCTAAGTCTATGCATGCAATGACTGACCGGATGGCGCAATTGGTAGTGACCCTGCCTCTTACGCCAAAGGTCGTGGGTTCGATCCCCACCCTGGACAAACATTCGTGCGATGAACACTTGTGTTTGTTCAGTGTCTGGGTGTTATATATGTATTTAAGTATATATTTGTTTCCTCTGTTGTCTGATATCTGTAACACAAGTGCTTAAGCTACTTAGTACGGAATCAGGTCAACCTATGAGATGTTGTGAGAATTATTATTATGCAAAAATGTATGAGGATGACACATAATCTGAGTTTACCTTAGGTACTGTATGACTAGCGGATACCGTTGTTCTACGGCTTACGAAACGGCCCAGCTAGTCTGTCTCAGTTCCGGCACGAAATCTCGGGGTGTCGCATTAATCACGATTTGAGCTAAATGCGCCGGTGGGCAGTGCGCATCGCTGCGTACTATCTGGGGCCATACAACTGCCGATTGCAAAATGTTTAATGAGAAATGGAGGAAATCCATTAATCTGCGTCACTGAAAGTGGTCGGCTGCGCTTGGGGTCCAGCGTTCTGTTCAGCAAATCTTTTTTTTTAATAAATAAATAAATATGTCAGAACATCACATACATTGATCTGACTCCGAGATAGGTAGCTCAAGCACCTGTGTTGCGGATTTCAGAATCAACAGTGGCATTACAAATATATACTTACACAAAACTACTTTCTTTTGTAAAAACATACTTATAATACATAGAAAATACCCGGACCAATACAAACAGACATATTCATGCACACAAATGTTTGTACTGTGCGGGGATCGAACCCTTGGACCAAAGGTAGTGTTCACTACCACTGTTCCAATCGGGTCGTCAAAAATCTTTGTCAAACCGAAGTCTGGAAGTGGGCGGTCTATATCTCCTGTTCCTGCGCCTGATCTCTCTTCAATCGTGCCACACTGCCACTGTTACGCTTCGACCTAGAACAGCAGGGGAGCAGGACAGAATTAAAATAAAAAATCCAGTTTACAAAAAATAGAGGCAAACGTGAGACTTTACACTCAGGGGAAGATTCGCTCGCTATGGTGATCGATTGCCACGGAAGACGAAGAAGAAGGGGAGTTAGCTTTAGAGCTGCTTGGACAACGTCCAATCGAAATACTCGGTTAGAGTGCACTTGTGTCTGCGCCCAGACTTGAGTAATATATGTGCCCTGATCGTTGAGATTGGCCATCATAGCCGCAATATCGTTTGGCAACGCACGCATGATTTCATAGGTGTTGCCGGTGTCCATGGGAGGCGGCAATCGCTTACCGTTAACTAATCGCCACCTGTGTTGGGGTCCTAATAAATAAATAATCTGTATACTCGTCTGTCACCTATCTTATAGTGCTTGATGCCGGTTAGTAACCGCTGACAGCCTGGCCCATCGTGAGAGATGGAAGAAGTTGGCAAACAAGCGACAACAACAATCATTAGCTCGATATGTATGGGTTCTCCTACTTGTACCCAGCTACCAGCTAAACTATCTTGTCTCTTGCTCGCCTGGGATTCAGTTTGCCACAAAATAGTCTATGTTACTCTTTATCCCTTTAACTATCTCCAGTTAAAAAAATCACGTCAATTCGTTGCTCCGTTCTTGAAAGAGTGACAAACAAATTCACATACACGTTCCCATATATGTATAATATTAGTGTTCATGGGCGGCGTTGATTACTAACCATTAGGTGACTCGCTTGCTTATTTGTTGTATCATAAAAAAATAGTACGGATAGTAAGACACGACCAATTATACCAATCTCGTGTGACTAAACGTTATATTATTTGGTTCACATAGTGCCTAAATCTTTTCTTTGAAGTTTTCGTGGCTAAAGTATTCTATAGGATCCAAGCACGGAAGTACAGCTTCGAGTTCAAATCACTGACCGGGTCAATTTTGAAAAGTTTCCAAGCTGTTCGTTGAGATTAACCGCCATAGACAAAATGTACTTAGTTATTACGCTGGCTCAGCGACCCGAAGTGGATCTTAGCCTCCGATCAATCCGGTCTTTGTACGACCGAGATCTTTCTCGGCCTGGAGCCCAATTCTCGGGTTGTGACATTTTAAAAACATGGCGGATATCACTTGAAAATCATACAAAAAAACTATGTTTTAGTGATATATGTCGTATGAAAAGAAATGTCACGAGCCCGAGAATTGGGCTCTTGATCTACCCAACCAAGTGATGTATATGGCGTCCTACTGGGCGCTTCCTGAATGATCGCATGATGATGAGGTACGCTCTCTTCATAGCTCGATCCGACTCCATTCTCTCAACGTGGCCGAGCCAGCGTAGTCTAGCTGACTTTGTCTCGCCCATTATGTTGGGTTCGGCCACGAGCTCTTCAATTTCGGCGTTTATCCTTAGCCTCCATGTCCCATCTTCACGTTTGGTCGGCCCCAGGATTTTTCGGAATATCTTTCTTTCTGCTATTAATAGCTTCTCCTCCCCCTTCAGTGTAAGAGACAAAAAATAGGAGGACATTAAATGAAATAAAGTTTTGAATGCGAAGTAACTGTTTTGTCACCGCTGACTGCCTGGCCCACCGTAAGAGATGGAACTAGTCTGGCAAATACGCGTCAACATCAATCATTAGCTCGATACGCATCGGTCCTGCTGCTCGTACAACGCGCGTCCGCCGGTTGCGTAGCTCCTATACTTATCTAGCCACCAGCTAAACTATCTTGACTAAATACTAACGATTTACGCTCTGTGAATGAATGTTTTGCCTATGTTGGAGACGATTCCTTGAGGATAACTTCAATAGGTTTAAATTGATGGCTTTAATAACAGTATTTGAGGTAGGACAAGGAGTAAAAGCAGAATAGGTTGCGGTCTTTCCCATACTGATTTTTTAGATTTTTTTTTATGATTTAGGTGGCAGAAGAGCCGGCGGATCACCTGATGGGAAGCGATTACCGCCGCCCATGTACACCTGCAACACCAGTGGTCCCCTTCCCCTGGATTGGGCCTCCGGTACCCTCACTCACGCAGCGAATCACAACGCATGCACTGCTTCACGCCGGTTTTCTGTGAGGATGTGGTATTCCTCCGGTCGAGCCGGCCGATTCATGCCTAAGCGTGGCTCTCCCACTGTGAAAAATATTAATTTAATAATGGCTTCTATACATCTGTGGCCGTCTTTTACTAGCCCGATGGCGTATTTGGTAGTGACCAAAGGTCATTCCCACTTTGGACAAGTGTTCGTGTGAATAAGACCTACCTACTATGGCATCAGGTCAATGAATGAGATGTTGTATGTCATAAATTTGATGCCAACGCCGAGTGATTATAGAGACGTGATTTTTGGAAACTGACCGATGTAGCCAGTTTTAAATTAGGAAGGAAGACTCGTATTGCTTTAAGGCTTTACGTAGAGCTGAGATCTTTTCTATCTATATGAGATCTTTTTTGATCGACGGTCTTGATGGCGCAGAAGCTTTGGTGTTCCTCCCAAGCACGGAAGTTAGAAATATTCTCGGTCAGGTCAATTTAAAAAAGTTTACCAGCAGGGAGACAATCCCTACTATCTACCATTAAAATACTAATAACTATATTTTTATTGCATTAATTAATTTTAGTTTTAATATTAAACATTAACGAGTAACATTCGCAAAATAACCGCAACTTCGGACACAATTCCACTCACAACACCCAACTCATCCACACTCAATATCTTGTTTCTATATGTAATTAAAAATGAAGGGTGGAGCACTGGTGACCAGTATGTAACATAATCCAATCCGGGGGTATGGGGGGTTTAAAGGTTGGCAGCGCACTTGTGACTCCACTGGTGTCGCGGGTGTCCATGGGCGGCGGCAATCGCTTACCATCAGGTGATCCATCTGCTCGTCTGCCACCTATCACATAAAAAACACGGGTATTTCATAAACCGATTTCAGACGCCAGTCTCTCTCTCAAGGGGCATCTTCGTAATTTTAAGTATTGTGAAGTAATTGCACCTTCATCGTCAGCCCATTTAAGTCCCCACTGCTGGGGCACGGGCCTCCCTCAATCACATGAGGGGTAATTGCCATACTCACCACGCTTGGCAGACGGGTTGGCGAGGGTTTTGATATAAATGCAGAGTTTTCCTTCTCATGGAGCTGATGATCATGCCAGCAGCTTTACCTTAGTCGCCTTTTACGACACCTCAGTAAGAGTGAGGGTGGCCTATTCTACTCTGCCGGGGAACACACGGCTGAATTGCACCTTGCTTCATCATTTCAGCCAATAGACGTCCACTGCTGGACATAGGCCTCCCCCAATGTTCTCCACACAGATCGGTCCCGTGCCGCCCGCATCCAATGGATTCCCGCGATCTTCACCAGATCGTCGGTCCACCTTGTGGGAGGCCTGCCACGGCTGCGACTTCCTGTGCGTGGCCTCCACTCCAGGACCTTTCTGCCCCAACGGCCGTCTGTTCTCCTCGCTATGTGCCCTGCCCATTGCCACTTGAGGCATGCAATCCTTTGGGCTATGTCTGTAACCTTAGTTCTCCTTGAAATTGCACCTTGCTTGAAAGAAAAAAAATATCGTCATCTACTACTTACAGAACAGTTAATGCTCTAGTTAGAGACTGTAAATCGTCTGACACTAAGTATTTATTTGTTATTTAAATTAATGTGTAACTGTATTCTTTAAAACGGTATTGAATTCCCATTGTGCTCAGCCGCCAAGAGAATACCTCGGTCACGAAATCAGAGGCGTTATTACATAGTAAATTATCGCTGAAAATAAGTTATTACGAATTACAAGCACGAACATCGATTAACATTAAACGGAGTAAAGCAATAACCGACGAGGAAGAAATGCAATTACTTATAGAGAAAGCTACTGGCGGGTTTGGATACTATAATAAATAAGCTTTTATGCTATTTTATAACTTACATCTTGTCTATAGGCGGCGGCAATCGCTTACCATCAGGTGATGCGTCTGCCGATCTGCCACGTATCACATCAAAAAAAAACACACCGCACACTCATGGTTTTGTTTTTTTTTTTAATTTTAGGCATCAAATTTAATACAGGACCTACTGATTCGCATTCAGTTACTTAAATAAAACTTTTTTTTTATTTAGATTTTCGCGTTGCATTATAACTATAAATTAATCAAGACCACCGTTACCACCGCTGCTGTATATATTGGCCGTGTGGTCCCCGGCAGAGTAGAATAGGCCACCCTCACTCTTACCGAGGTGTCGTAAAAGGCGACTAAGGTAAAGCTGCTGGCATGATCATCAGCACCCAGAGAAGGAAAACTCTGCATTTATATCTAAACCCTCGCCAACCCGTCTGCCAAGCGTGGTGAGTATGGAAATTACCCCTCATGTGATTGAGAGAGGCCCGTGCCCCAGCAGTGGGGACTTAAATGGGCTGATGATGTAATGTAGCCGAAACGTCGAGTAAAATATGTGAATACACAATGTTGTATCACATAATAAATATCGTGTTAATTCCCGTCTTGATTAATTATATAAATAAAACATCTGATCTATCAAACCTACTCACCGACTTTTCAGTACGTTTCGTATAAGATTGCTAAAGTTATTAGGTACTTTAGCAAATACAATACAAACCTGACTGTCTGTAGCCAAATATTTTGGAGAGTCAGTTACATAATAGGTTAAAAATAAATTACTGAAAACTATACTCAATTCTCAATGGTTTATTGCTTTCCATAAGGTACAATATGGTGGTACTTATGTTATTTCATCATCGTCAGCCCATTTAAGTCCCCACTGCTGGGGCACGGGCCTCCCTCAATCACATGAGGGGTAATTGCCATACTCACCACGCTTGGCAGACGGGTTGGCGAGGGTTTTGATGTAAATGCAGAGTTTTCCTTCTCTGGGTGCTGATGATCATGCCAGCAGCTTTACCTTAGTCGCCTTTTACGACACCTCGGTAAGAGTGAGGGTGGCCTATTCTACTCTGCCGGGGACCACACGGCCTTATGTTATGTTATTTATTAGAACATTATTAGGGACCCTGTTAGGGCACAACAAAATTTAGAAAAGAGGAAGCTGGCTTTAAAGTTGTTCTCTTTTATTAGTATTTAATAAATTACATTTTTTTAATTTAAATATGTAAATTGGAACTAATGTATTTTTTTGTTCTGCATTATACTATGAATCTCTTTATAAAATTGTTATGTTGATAGTAAGTAAATAATTACAAATCGCACAAGACCCTACTTTTAACAAGATAGGCATCATTTAGCTTCGCAGCTATTTATTAAGCTATGGTTACCGTAATGTATGTAGTCACGCGACTATTACGTCACTCATATTATTTTCCCACAGGTTTTATGACCATGAATGGCCATGGATATCATGTCTAACCAGGCGTACCAACATTATTGATAATAAGGTAAAAAAATACCAGTTTGTTCCCTTTTCTGCTCCAATCAGAACGAGCAGTATTCCCAAGTAATGATCCTGATTTTTCTGATTACGGGATACTTGTTTGATTCGAGTATTGTATCTGCCTTATGGCTATCTAGAAATTATTATAGCCATCTCTATATAATACCATTCTCTGACTCCCCGATCACGTAACAAACATTCCAGATGCGTTTTTCTAACTGCATCTAAGCAAGCCGTTTAAAATACATCTCGGCAGTTTATCTTATAAAAAAAATGGACACCAATTAAAGTTTAAACGCACCCATGACTAATCAATCTCATCAGATAGGCAGCAGAACAATCCATTAAGGGCACATAACCGTCCAATTACGTACAATCAGCTTGGAAAAAAAATTCACATATTCTCGATTAACGGATGAAGTTTCATACTTTTAAGCTTATCGGTGCTCTGATCTCTGTCGGCGAAAGAAATTGACATGTAGACGGTCTGTATAAGGAATAAACGCAGCAGTTATGAATTTATACTTCAATAAATTATCGCAGTGTCTGCTGCCAGTCATTTTAGCGCACATTTGACAGTGGAATCAATCAGACATAGCTCCTATTAGTCGAGACTCCGAAGGCCGATGGGATCGGACTCTCTTGCCCTTTTTAAGGATCCCAGTTGGTTGTCACAGTATAAGATGCTCAGTTACTAGAGTTGCCAGTTGCAATTACTTGTGGTGTGATGTTAGGCGGAGGCTTACCGTGCATGGCGCGACTTGACAGCTGGCTCCATAATGGCGCGGTGCTTATGGTAATAATACATCACTTGTTACAAGTGTGAGCTGGTGATCAGATCCTACTTTGGATTTTTAGTTGGCTGATTGGAATTTGATTTACAGGGGAAAACCTTGCTATCGCTTTGTAGTGCAAAAATAACGGTGATGAATTAAACGAAATTTTAGCTTTTCTTTTAGCTGGCTTTGCAACAACTTGGATTAATTTTAATTTAGAAAAAGACCTAAACCCATTTGGTCGATTGTACAATATACTCGTGTAAAAGCTCGATTTTGTCCATCTGACTTAGACTATAAGGGAAAGAAGGGCAACCCTTACACTATAAGGGAACCATGACCGTGAGGGAAACCATGTGTAAATGTTGTGTTCTGTATTCAATGCCGTAGTTACAATTTCAGGGTCATTTAATCAACAGGGTATCCACAGTTTGTCTCACACTATTCAAAATGTCAAGTTTCCATATTTTAATTTTTTTATAATATGGCTCTCAACATCTTGTAAGACTTGGTTCTTCTTACAGAAAGAATTGTAATAATACCAGGGTGTCACAGTAAGGCTGGATACCTAGGTCTCAACCTAAAGCCTAAGTTAGCCTACAGAAAATTTAGGAAGCTGATGTTTACTACTAATAAGGGTTTGTTATACATACTTTCTGCCAGATGGATGTACAGAAAGTACCTATAATAAAGGAAACTAGATATATAAATTTACATGCTATTTATTAATAACTTTATAATTACATATACTTCAATATTAGTACTAACTTTTTAGCCTAATTTTGGTTTGATAAATCACTAATAAATATGTGGTAGACACATGAGACTCATTAAAACTTATAAATTCAGGGTCGCAGTTACGTTCGTCAGACCTTAACGCATTCCCAACAAAACCACAAATAAAGACTAATTAGTTACTCATTTTTAAATGCTAATCCGGCTTAGCGGCTGTCATACAGAGCAGCGAGGTATCCCTGGCATCAAAGATTATTAAGAAAATATATATTAACGTTCTTACCAGAGGATCCCTAGTTAGGCACTATACCTCCAGGACTGTCTGCTAGGTTTTCCTTGGCAGTGGTGAGGCATCAATGTTATGGCCTCCAAACCATGCGGTCACATCCTTTCCCGGAGAACGGTCAAACGGTGGACATTATCCCTCGGCCACGATGAAACAATATGAATAACACAGAAAAGATAAGAATTTAGTTTGTTTTGTTTGTTTTGTTGTTGTTTTTGATCTTTTTGTTCGTTTGTTGTTATGTTCCCTGAAACAAAGACTTTAGGTCAGGAATTTTTTTTTTTTTAATTTATTATCAAATAACATTACAAATTATACATGTACAATAATAAGACAGCACATTAAACTACAGAGGTTTGTCTTGTGCTATCGTGAGCTATGCTATATACAAACTTATATTCAATACTCGAATTATTTATTGAAAACCATATTTTGGGAATTAAAAGTGCAATTCGAGCGACACTAATAAATAAGTGTACAATATTTTATACAATTACAATTAGTACTAACAATTGCTAAGACAGTATTCCCTTAGCTTAAGTTTAAAATTTGTAGGTGTCAAACTGTCCCGCAGATCCAATGGCAACTTGTTTATCAGGCGAGGAACTTCATAGGAGTTTCATAGGAGGAGATTCATAGGAGAACCTAAGTGAGGTTATCTGATCACATGGGTGGACATGAGGTCCTGGTGTATGTTACCTTGATTAAATCCATTTCATGTATGGGTTTAATCCCCTCCTCTCCCTTAGGGTACTAACATGATGGTGTGTGCTGAAACGAAGAAATTCCAATAAGACACCACGTCAAGACACTTCTCTCTATACATGTGCTCACTCTCAACAAGATACATACCGGCGGCTTCTTCTAATTAATTAACTAACAAAATCCTCCTCATCATCATGAGGCAGGTGGCTCCCATCTTCTACACCAGTTTCTACTCGAAACAATTTCAAACGCTGCGTGCGTCCAGCACGCGCGTAACCAAAAGAACAAGGATCTTTCAAAATGGCAACTGTCAAAAGAACGAGACAAAAACAGGAGCCGTATCCTGGGAGGAAGAAAAGAGACGGCGAACCAATGTGGCTGCTATTATCAACTAATTTGCGATCAGATGATTCACAATGTCGTAACTTATTTTATTTTCAAAATAAGGAAATGTGAACCGAATCCTATGTAATTAAACAATCCTTACTTCCTTACTAATATTATAAAGGCGAAAGTTTGTTTGGATGGATGTATGGATGGATGTTTGTTCCTCTTTCACGCAAAAACTACTAAACGGATTTTAATGAAACTTTACAGTAATGTAGCTTATAGATCAGAATAACACATAGGCTATAATTTATAAAGATATTGTGTGAACGCAGACGAAGTCGCGGGCAAAAGCTAGTATTAAATAATAAAAACATTTTTGGAAAATGGTCTCCTTTTTCATTAATATCTATCCAAAGTATATTCCTCAGCGCCCTCTAGCGTTTACTAGAAGAAGTACCTAATCGATTCATTTTTTAATTAGCGAAACGAATCTATCGATATCCAACAGATGACGTTATTTGACAAATTATCACCTAAATCATATCAAAATAATAACGTAAACAAATATCCGAGATTATACAAAATGCCGGGTTACAATCTCATACGTTGACATGATTCCGTACTAAGTAGCTTAAGCACTTGTGTTACAGATATCAGACAACAGAGGAACACAAATATATACTTAAATACATATATTACACCCAGACACCGAACAAACACAAGTGTTCATCGCACGAATGTTTGTCCAGGGTGGGGATCGAACCCACGACTTTTGGCGTAAGAAGCAGGGTCACTACCAATTGCGCCATCCGGTCAGTCAATTCGAAGACATCTTGCCAATGCCAAGTAACTTATTAAGAATAAGTGGGTAGTCAACAGTCTAAGTCAGTCAAAGGCACAGTCACCCAATAAAACGCCGCAGTTTTGAGTTTTATCGACTTAAGGGTTCTGCCGATACCACTCGAAACACAATCGCGAGTGACATCTCACTCGACACGCAAAAGTAGTGTTAAAAACTTAGTATAATAACACTTCGCGGCACTTCACTTCACAAATAAACATCGAATTTGTTCAATAAAATCCACTAGAAACTAATTTAAAACCTTTGAATTGTATCAGCCCACGCGGATTGTCCTACCGCCAGAATCATCCAGTTTTTTTTTTATGAATAGGCTCCCGCTTTACTACAATCGCACCTGATGGAAAGTGACGATGAGGTCAGGTTTCCCTATCAACGAGCTAATGGTACAACAGTAGATCTTGTCAATTTAACACCTACCATTCCGAAAGTGCACATTCTTTTCCACTGAGCTAAGTCGCTCGGTTTCTAAGGCAGGTCACACACGACAGTCGCGCCGGGCTGGAGTCAAGACGAGGGCAGCCGCTCCTAGGTTTTTCCAAAAAATAAATGGCGTGTGTGAACGCCTTACTGGAGTCGCGGCATGAGCGAGATGAATACGGGGCGTCGTCGAAGCAGCTCCGGTCCGAAGTCGCAAGTTTAAGTGTACCTGCGCCGCGACTGGCCGCCATTTTGACTGGATGTATATGAATTAATTAAATGAGAACCAAGTATAGTCGTCGCCCCCGCCTGGACTCCATATAGAGTCTAATCCTAAAACGCGCCTCGATTCCAAGCCACCTCCGTCGTTGTCCGCCGACGTCGTGTGGACGACGAGCCTAAAGAAGGTGTCATGCCAAAATAAGGCGAAATACCCCAGCTACAACAGGCGCACGCGCATCGGCGCATGCACTAACATTGGGGCGGGATGGCTGAATGAGCTGTACATTAGGCGCTCAGGCCGCGACAGCTCAATCGGCGCATTCATTGCGTCAACAATAACATATCGCCGGCGCAGACGCAGTGAGGCTGAGGTGTGACTTTCTAATAGATTTGCAGATCTGCATTTGTGTAAGATTTTAACCCCCGAAGCAAACATTATAAGAATCAGAAGAGCGATGGTATGGCTCAGTGGATACAAACGAAACTAAGCATGCATCTCTGGACTTTTCAAATCTGTGTCCATATTTTTACCGTATGGTTGTTCATATCGTGAAAAAACGCCCTTTAAACGGAATGTGTCATTTTCGCAAAAAAACGTCACAGTGTGTGAAAGAGATCCAACCGGCCCTGACGCAGCTTTAATGGATCTTTATATGTATGCAGTAGAGACAGAACGTCGCCCCGCACGTCACCCCAGTACTAACGGCTTTGCGCAGTTTTTGGGAATGGGATCAGAAATGGCGGCGCATCTATTCACTTCTCGCTCGCACACTATTTGCGTCTATACTCGCAATCGTGCGAGAAGTGAATAGATGCGCCGCCATTTCTGATCCCATTCTTTATCCGCACAGGTTGTATGGCTTTCTAAGAAAATGCTCTGGTTAAGGTGCACGTCTATGGAGGAAACCTGCACGTTTCGGACAGTTTCCAAAGACAAGGGTGACCATGATTCATTTGGTCTGGTTCACTGTCAAAGGGTTGCAAAAGTCAGACTGCAGTCGTTTTATTGTAATTACTTAACTCCGAAGTGATAGTTTTAGTTCATCGTCAGCCCATTTAAGTCCCCACTGCTGGGGCACGGGCCTCCCTCAATCACATGAGGGGTAATTGCCATACTCACCACGCTTGGCAGACCGGTTGGCAAGGGTTTTGATGTAAATGCAGAGTTTTCCTTCTCTGGGTGCTGATGATCATGCCAGCAGCTTTACCTTAGTCGCCTTTTACGACACCACGGTAAGAGTGAGGGTGGCCTATTCTACTCTGCCGGGGACCACACGGCTATCATTGTAATTACTAGTCTACAAATCCTGAATCAGGGTATAAGCGTACCCTGGGCTCCGAAGCGATAGTTTTGGTTGCATCTGGGAATTTCAAGTTGAGATGAGTTGTTTTAACCCCAGAAGTAAAAATGGAAATTATAAGAATAAAAATCCAGGATATAGGAATATATTCTATGCATATGTCCTTACATAACATAAAAAACTTAAAAGATATTATTCATATGAGGTATTGCGTAACTTACTCGTATAACAATTTATTTTTACTACGAAAATATTCTACGGTAAGGTTAATTTCCACCGCTGTTGCCTTCAAAGATAATTTAACCTCCAAGTGGTCAGTAGTTAACCCTTGTTCGTCTAATGCTTTAAGTGCCGGGCCGTGATCTCAGGGTCCTGGGTTCGATTCCCTAGTGGAGCGAAAAGTATGTTTCGAGTTTTTTGGACAAAACTCCGACTTGTGATCACCAATTCGCGTCGTGGTGAAGCCTAATCCCATCATAGTAGCGATAATTTGGTTTCTAGGATGGAGGCTGATACTTTACGACAATATTTACTGTCTATTCCAACACATTTTAATCGTTATAAGTTAAGCGTAATATTCTGTACTAAATCTTATGATTGACATTACGTTGAAACAACATTATTTTACTCTCATCTCACTCCAAGAACCTTAGCACTATAATTAGTGACTTTATTTTGTATCACATAAAATGTGAAACATAGCGTAGATTATGCTATTAAAAATTTACTACCACTTACACCGCTAGATCGGTAGTTTAAAACAGTTCAAAACACTTGTAATGCAAGTGCTAGTGTAAAGACTAATTAAGTTTCTCAGATTATGACATTTGCGGTTATTGTACGTGATTACTGGTGATCAAAGCAGGAATGAACACGACGGCTACAGTTCAAGATCAGGGGTGCTGAACCTTTCTCGGTGCGGGCATTTTTATTGCAAACCATCATTGCGAATTTTATTTCTGTGATAGGCGGTAGACTGATCACCTGACGAAAAGCAATTGCCGTCACCAATGAACGACTGCAAAACCACTGCTGATTCTGATATCTGTAACACAGGTGCTTTGGCTACCTATCTCGGAGTGAGATCAATGTAAGTGATGTTGTGAAATATTTATTTATTTATCAATGTAGTCACGAGCAATTGAATAGACCCAACTAGTCAGCCAACCGGCAGAAAGGGGGTTCCTTTCTACCGGATGGGCCCTCACTCGGCTAAAAAACGGCGCAGGTGCTGTTTCACGCGGCGGTTTTCTGGAGCTCACTCATGGCGAAGCGTCCATTGTCCTTGGCATCTATGTTGGTGATTATTTTGTCAAATTTCAGTCCAAAATCATCCACACCATTTTTGTGGACTATAGATAGATACATATTCTTTATTGCACACAGCAAAATACAAGTATGATACAGTAACAACAGACAGTACAATAAGACCAACCTTTAAACCCCCCCCTTCCCCTGGATTGGGATTGTTATATATCCTGCAAATTTTAAACACTGATTTTAAATTGTCAAACTAAACTAACTGATGTCAATATGTCATACATTTTTGCTCCTGTAGACAGATGCAAAATGTATGGAAATGGCTTGACATTTGCATCTATCAGTTTAATTCGGATAGTTATAAATCAGAGTTTAATGTACGAGTGCCATTGGTAAGCTACCACTGCTCAGTTAATCTACCCGTATTGGCTTCTAAAAGTTTCCAAGCCTGAAGAGCGGATTAAAATAACTTTATAGCAAATCTTGTAGGTAATTAAAAGTTACCACGTGATATCAGATATTATTTATTTATTATTTATTAAGGACAACCAACAAATCTTACACTAATTACATTGTATTTACTTAAGAACTATAATAAGGCTAAGTGCAGATTCTCTTACAGGCTGTCACGACATGCAAATGTGAGCAGACTAAATAGAGAAATTTAGATAACAAATAAAACAAATAAAAAATAACAAAATTTAAAAATAGCTAAATTGCACCAGACAGCTACAACTTGAACGAATCAAGTATAGTCCTCTTAAATTTGTGACTGCTATATGAATAAACATCAACTCTTAAATTAAATTGTAATGACGTCATACATGTATTATAAAGTATAGAATACACAACGTATTATATACCGTACTTTAGTAGCTTGTACAGTCAACTCCAAAAATATGTATACACTTTAGGACGTTGTCACAATATATAATATAAGAAAGTAGACCTCTATGTACTTTCTTATAGATAAGTATTGTGACAAGGATCCTAAAGTGTATACATATTTTTGGAGTTGACTGTACCATGTAAATGTACAATCTTTCAGGGTTCATTATGGATACAGAACAAATTCATTAGACGCTTAAAATTTAGATTTAAAAATAACAATTACATGAACTCAATCCAATCTTTAGCTTCCCGACGCAAGCTCAGAGATCAAATATTTTTGTACAAAATTATTAACAATCTAATTGACTCACCTTACTTACTTAACAAAATAACATTTAAGTGCCCCCGACCCAGTGCACGACAGAAGCATACGTTTCATATACCTCTTTGTCGTACTAATTACGCTAAAAATAGTTTTATTGTGAGAACAACCAGTGCATATAATAAGAGTTTCATTCACATAGACATATTCCACGAGAAGCTGGCGAAGTACCGCCGTCTTCTTAGATCAATGCACGAGTAATGTAGGCTTTACCATGGTGTTTCAAAATTTTTAAGTATATACCTACCTAGTATTATATTGTTTTATCTTTAGTTTTACCGAATTAGGTGTCTGTCTTACCAGAATTGTATTGTGTACAACTTAACTTTCGAAACTGTGAAGGCTAATGTAATATCTATTATAACTTAGTTTAATAATGAAATATATAAAAAGCTGTATGTTTCCTTAAATAAAAATAAATAAATACATGGGCCGTCTACTCCCATTTTAGCTTCGCAGTTTTTCGACCCACATCGGTGATTCCCGTCTTGGAGCGTATGATCTTTTGATCCCTAGAATGCTACGCTCTATAGCTTTTTGGCAAATCTTGAGTTTGGACTTCTGATTTTCCGTCAACGACCAGTTTTGCGCACCGTAAATAAAAAGTTTTATTTTTAAATAATGATATTTCTGTCACTAAAATGTACATACCGTAGGGTCGACGTGGTCAACATTGATTATGATGAATTTAAGCCTTTAAAAAAAAACCTCTATCCATATGTAGTGGATCGCTTATTTTGTACAAGTTATTTATGTCAAAATCTTCACAATTTTTACTGTACATACATATTCAAATTATCGTCCCTCTATTTTTTACAAGGCCAACTAAACAAAGCTGTAGGCCTAAAGCAATCCTGCAAACAAAAGAAAATTAAAGATATCGATCAACCTTGTAAACCGATTTATGATTTCACTAAACATTTATGTGCGGCATAAACCTCTCGGCAGATCATTACTTTTATGATTAGCGATTGAATTGAATGGGATATCGGGAAGTTTTTACCAGACGCGGCAAAAGGGATTGATGTCACTGTATAACGAAATATGTGACTTTTTCTCTACTGCGTAAAAAGATAATGCTTGTGCTCGAGCGTTCATTCTGATAACAAGATTATGATTATGAAATCCAATATTTGGAAAGAGGTAAATACTAATAAATAAATACTAATAAGGAGGTAAATAAACAAAGTGGATAGAACCCGCCCAAGATCGACAACAATGGCATAAACTAAAGAAGGCCTACACCCTAGAGGTTGAAAATGGCTAAATAAGAAGAAGAAAAAGAAGAAATACTATAGACAAAAATAACCTTATACCACTACCTACATAATATTAAACAAAGTAGCTGTCTGTCTGTCCCTATGAATAAGAATAAGAATAAAAACATTTATTCAATGCCAAACGTACACAATATAAAAATTTTAAAATAGTAAGGCATATCAGAATGGCACTGAAATGCGCTCCACTCAGCTTGTGTCGCAGTGTTTAAGGGGTAGGGCACACTACACTAGCGACGCCAATCGATTTTAATTTTTAGCTACTAAACCGGATCTATTTGAAAGAATTTCGGGATTATAATCTCTCGGCAAACACTTGTACTATTTTTTAATTCTTATACTTATACTTTTGGGTTTCTTTTTTGCAGAAATTTGAATTACCGCCAATAACGGCCACTTTTTTTTTATATAAAGGCCATTCAGAGGTCATCCTGAACTCTCAATGGCCTTTATATAAAAAAAGAACACTCTGCCTGATGGTAAGCGGCCGCAAAATCCAAATATGAGGCTGACAGGCACAAAAGAACCAACAAGGTACCCATTGTGTCTGCCATCCTCACCCTAACTTTTCAATTCACTTCACTTTTGGCGTGAATTAATTTTTCGCGTACAAAAACGGACCCAATGCATGGCTATTTAATAAATAGTATAAGTGTTTGCCAAGAGATTGTAACCCCGACAATGTTTAAAATAGATCTTAGCTAGGTATTAGCTAAAAATTAAAATCAATTGGCGTCGCTAGTGTGCCCTACCCGTCACCTTAAGGGAGACTCCGACGCTGGTCTTCTGTGGAGTCCAGAGGAAGGAAGGAAAGTACACTTAACCTTATTTAAAATAAGTTACGATAACCCGGGGTGTGAGGGGGCGACCTACCACCTTCCCGCCCCAAGCCAACCTCACCTGCCCGTGGTGCATCCTGCTGAATTACCAACGAGGCTCTGGCGACCGACCGATGGCGGTATAACCACGACGGTATAACTATGGCGTGGGCAAATACGCCAGGCCAGTGACGGGCAGCAGCGTCATTGGCGCAAAAATCCACGTCCTGCGATCGCAACCCGCCTGCCCAGCGTGGCGATTATGGGCAAACCCTCCAATGAGAGTAAAACTGCAGCCACGGCCCCCAGTTCCCGGCAGTCCCGCTATTCCTGGTCATGGTGGCGACCATGGTAACGGCGGGACGGGGGGTGCGAAGAATCTCCGGGCTACGGGAGGCCACCACAACAAACTGACCCTGGCGACGTACAACGGACGCACTTTGCGGCTTGATTCGCATCTGGCACAACTCGAGGTGGAACTTGGGAAAATAAGGTGGCACATCCTTGGTTTAAGCGAAGTCCGAAGAGAGGGCGAGGACACCGTAACCTTGGAGTCGGGCCACCTAATGTACTTCCGCGAGGGAGACCAACATTCTCAAGGCGGCGTCGGATTTCTGGTCAATAAGTCCCTCTCTGACAACGTAGTGGAAATGTCTAGCGTGTCGAACAGGGTAGCGTACCTCATCATCAAGCTCACCGAGAGGTACAGCCTCAAGGTGGTGCAAGTGTACGCACTGACTTCGACACACTCAGACGATGAAGTGGAGGAAATGTTCGATGACATATCGAGGGCCCTCCACTTCACCACCAAAACCCACTACAATGTTGTCATGGGGGACTTCAACGCTAAAGTGGGAGTATAGAATTGCAACGAATCGGTAGTAGGATCCCATGGATTTGGAGTTAGGAATCATAGGGGGCGGATGCTTGTCAACTTTCTCGAACGAGAGGGGCTCTTTTTGATGAACTCTTTCTTCAAGAAGCAGCCCCAAAGAAAGTGGACATGGCAGAGCCCCGACACTATGACTAAAAACGAGATCGACTTCATCATGGCGGACAGGCGGCATATATTCAGAGATGTCTCCGTGATCAACAGGTTCAACACCGGTAGCGATCACAGACTTGTCCGAGGCACTCTGAATATCGACTTTAAAGCCGAACGAGTCCGCTTGATGAGGTCAAGACTCCGGCCGACTCTACTGCAATCCATGAAAGGATCTGAAAAGTTTCAGTTAAACCTGGAAAACCGATTCAATGCCGTGGAAACCACAACGGACGTTGACCAGAACCTCGTAAATGTGGTTCGAGTCCTCAGGGAAGATAAATTTGATTTTAAAACTTTTAATATTAGATGTATTTCTTATGGGAGGAGGTATGCTGCCACGTAATGCAGCATTTTCAAAACTTTCACGTTCCATTTTGCTCAAATTCATATTTTGGGACTAAACGCAACGAAAATAAAGTAAGTACTACAATATACTTATTAATTTTCGTCGGGTTTAACCCCGAGTTATGAATTTTAGCAAAATGCAACTCTGTTGATCCGATCGCAGGCTAGTCGAGAACCCATCCTCAAGCTTCTCGTGTAAATAAATAGAAGTTCTAGTCTTTATTACGTCAAATAAAGGATGCTTCTGACCAACGTGCTTTCCGAGGTACGGAGCAGACATTTCTTAACAGAAAACTCAGGTACAGTTTTTTTGGCCCCACTTGGGGATAGAACCCTAGACGGAGCGCACCTACAAGCCACTCCAAAACAAGCGACACAACCGAGGCACTCATTTGAGGCATTCATTACGTTTAATATGTTAAGAAATGGATTGGATCGCACCTGTAAGGATACTCTGCTAATCATATTTATTATTATGATGAATGAAGGCATCCAACATAATTATAGTTCTAATTAAGAAGTCTTATCTTTAATTTATCTATGCAAAATATTGGCAATTTTTCTCTGTCCTAATAAATATGAACTCATTTATAAGCCTTCATTCCTGATGATGTTTTCAAATTATTTTCATCACACCAGCAACATACTGATAATAACATTTATTTCTTATGATTTTTTAAATATAAATAAATTCTTTTTTAATGCTAGAGGCGGACAAACAAGCAAGCGAGACACCTGATAGAAAGTAATCAACGCCGCCCATGAACATCCGCAAAATCAGAGAGATCGCTAATGTGTTGCCGGACTTTTTTTTTTAAAGAGTACGCCCTTCTCTTAATGACCCCTGAGTCGTAGCCGTCCAGAAATACTACTGCAAACGTAGATAATCTATAATACAAGTAATAAATAGTTAATGATAAGCGATGTTTATAGTATTAAGTACTTATATGATTTTTTTAACAATCAGATTTTAATAAATATATCCCTGTTGATAGAACCACAAAACAAACTATGGCCTCTGCTACCCACATAGAGAAACTGACGCTTTATTAAAATAAGTTATCATAATTACTTATCTTACTCGCGAAATGTTGACATGCATGTCAAATTAACATGTTGACATGCATGTCAACATAACATGTTGGAACTTAAAATCTATACCCATTCATGCTATGCTATTCTCACATATACCAGTAAGTATTGTTGAAACGCCCCATTGGTCTAGTGGTTTAAGTACCGGACCGTGATATCGGGGTTCGATTCCCGGGTCAAGCGAAAAGTAGGTATGTTTCGAATTTTCCGAACATAGCTGGGGTTTGTGATCACCAATCCTCATTAGGCAAGCGTGGTGATTAAGCCTAATCCCATCATAGTAGCGATAACTTGATTTCTGTGATGGAGGCCTTTGCCTTGATAGATCGAGTAGGCTGATATCTTTTAAAATAAACTATCGAATGGGACCAGAAAGGTCATTCATACTAACACGGTCAATTTAGACATGAAAAGGGAGTCTTGCATGCAAAACATTCTGAATTTAAAGGGCTTAAACGAATATTAAAAATCCATAATTTCCAATGTTCTGTGCAAGCGGCAGTGTGGCCAGAAAACCATGACATTTTTGGAGTATTTTTTCCGTTTTTGTTCAATATCTTAGTGACGAAAGGGTATGTTTGATTAAAAACCCTAAATTCGCTAAAATTTGAGACAAATGCGAGCTTTATAAGACCATTGATTCACATAGTTATTAGAAGATGGCATATTGTTTGCAAAAAGTATAGTCTATAGTATATATATCGATATAGTCACTTATTTTGTAAATTACATCTAAAATACTTATTTAACTTCCTCGCAAATAATTGACTAATTGCAAATTAAGATTACCGAACATTAGAAAATGCAATCTTATCTCAGATTGTAGATAATTCGTAGCAAAACGGTAGCTTCCCGGACACAAGCAACTCTATAGAACTTATTAGTATTAATCTATGGGAGCAGATCACATGATCAAATGTTATTTGTCTACGAACAACTTCCGGCATACATCACTCTGACGGGGGCTTCCTTTCACTTTTTTTATATGATAGGACGATTGCCGCCTCCCAACCTTTCCAGTCCTTTTCCCAACCCCCCTTTTCCCCAGATTTGACCTCCGGTACCCTCATTCACGCAGCGGAACACAGCACAATGCTGCTTCACGCAGGTTTTCAGTGGGGTCGGTTTTACTCCGGTCGAGCCGGTCCATTCATGCCGAAGCGTGACTCTCCCACGGTCAAAATAATCACAGCAATTTACTAATAAATCCTCCTCCTCATCTTAGCGTGTAATTATAAATAAATAATTCCCGGTTGCGTCCAAAGCTGTCACTCTGACATTGATTTGGGGAGCCTGGTACCGCCTAACCATCGCAACCCTTTAACAGGGAAACCAGATCAACTGATTCCAGGTTTCAGAAACTATGCGAAACGTGCAAGTTTCCTCGCGATGTTTTCCCTCACCGCCGAGTTAATGGTAGAAATAGGCACATAGATTTTAAAAATCCAGAGGTGCATGCTCGGATTCAAACCACGACCCCCGTATGGGAGGTGCGTTCTGAAACACGGTGCTACCATCGCTCTAAATTTACCTACTAATCATCATCGTCAGCCCATTTAAGTCCCCACTGCTGGGGTACGGGCCTCCCTCAACCACATGAGGGGTAATTACCATACTCACCACGCTTGGCAGACGGGTTGGCGAGGGTTTTGATATAAATGCAGAGTTTTCCTTCTCTGGGTGCTGATGATCATGCCAGCAGCATTACCTTAGTCGCCTTTTACGACACCTCGGTAAGAGTGGTGGCCTATTCTACTCTGCCGAGGGCCACACGGCAAATTTACTAATAATTATTGCTGATTAAAATGTGATGTGTTTTACTACGGGACAATTGACTTTTTGCAGCGATACAAACGCGCGTTTGACTGTTGTGCATCGCTATTAGTAACGGGTAGATGTTAGTTGGGACTGATAATCGTGAATATGTGACATCAATGGTCATACAAAAAGTTTTCACGTGACTCGCAGTAGTAGTAGCTTTTCTAGGTCCGGTTCAACCGAAGTGATACGACGGCCTCACAGGAAACCAGGTCAAGAAGCGCTTGCACTGCTCGTCTAAAAAAACTTTTGGCATACTATTTACACATCAAATATAAAAAGGTACGAATATCCCATACTCAGGTAAATGTACACTCACTCATGACTCACTCACACCACAACAAGCCTATTAAATAAACGTCAGAAGTGACTCGGCCCGACACATTACCGCTAATCGCTCGCTCCGCTCATCAGGCATTAGCTCGGGACGCATCGGCGGGCGATCAGTCAGGCTCACCTGCTGGTGTTGCTGCGCCGAGGATAAGGATCCGCTAACGAGCGCGGTGTTGCCAGTCGTGACTGATGGCCCGTGAGCGTAGGGTTGCCAGAAATACATATTTTTATCTACTGTTATCATAGATTGTATACTACAACCGAAACGAATAACAAGCTATTAATTATCTGCGTATGTACAATCAGCATCAGAATTAACACACTTTTACTAAATCTCCTTTTTATCGCGTCACTCACGCAGCGAAACACAGCACAGAGCTGCTTCACGCCGGTTTTCTGTGAGGCCATGGTATCACTCCGGTCGAGCCGGCCCATTCATGACATTCATGCAGTTACTCAATATTATTCTTGATGACCTATCCTTATGGATAGGTCTTCAAATATCCCTATGGATACCTCTCATATACATATAGGTTTGATGAAAAGATTCTTTTTTTATTTTCAGTAAAAAATATTATTTTTTATTTTGGTATGCTTAGCAAGTTTCAAGAGAATAGTTCTTAAAGTTACTGAGAAAAGTGGCTGTGACATAAGGACAGACAGACATGACGAATCCATGGGGTTCCCTTTTTGTTAATTGGCTACGGAACCCTAAAAATGACACAGTGAGATGATAATGCTCTGTGTATCTCCCATCATCTTGACAGCCCTAGTCCCTAAGCTCTTGGCCACAATGCGCGTGCGCAGAGCTTTCGCGGCTGTTATGCTAATTATTTTTTCATATTTATGCATCGAGTTCACCGCAACCGTTAATGGGATCGTGAGGCTCTATGATAAATACTAGTTTGCATTCTCCATTCAACGGTACGTACGCTTTCAAGATCCTGATATGAACAAATAATTTGAAGAGTTGGTCTAACAGCTCCATTTGAATAGCTTGTTTATTTAAATTCATACTACATCTCATACCCACCAGATACTATCTATACTCGAAACTGGAATTCAAGACCAAAAAAACTACGACAGATACGTCACTGTCAAATCAATGTCACTTATGTCATTGTCAAACGCAGTTTTCAGGTTTCTCCAACCTATTTTTCATATCCTCATTAATAAGGTTTTTTTATATAAAAGAATTTTAATTACAAACTTTATTTTTATTCAACTAACATTGACAACATTTTATTGTAAAGAAACTAAAATGTGGCATATTATTAAGACAGCATGGAAAAGTGAAATTAAACCATTTTTACCAAAACTCAACAAAACAGAAACCTCTACGGAGCAAAACCACATTCGAACAGTCTGAGTAAACTTCAGATTCTTCTTCTTAATTTCGTCTTAATTTATTCTTATTTTTCGATTTTATGTGTTACTATGCGAAACAACTCGTCAGGAAAAATGAAGTGATATTTTCACCAAGTGGGTAGTCAACAATCGAAGTCAGTCAAATGTTGTTAACACCTGAAGTGATACACGCTTCATACCAGCTTTGCAACCAAACAATACGGATGATTAAGTTTTTATTAAAGCATCTTGTATTTATGTAAAAATAAGTAAATAATTTACTTATTTAAATTATAGAATTAATATTACCAATAAATAAATTATGTCAGCGTGTGTATTTAGGAAATAGGTATATACTATTGTAAGATCATTTTATTGCATTGGCAACATTGTAGTAGATTTATTGGTCTTGAATTCCAGTTTCGAGTATAGATATAATCCATTGTCACCTAGAGAGCAATGGAGAGGGCTATGCTCGGAGTCTCTTTGCGTCATCGTAGCAGAAATGAGGAAATCCGCAGGAGAACTAAGGTCACAGACATAACCCAAAGGATTGCATGACTCAAGTGGCAATGGGCAGGGCACATAGCGAGGAGAACAGATGGCCGTTGAGGAGGAAAGTTCCTCGAGTGGAGGCCACGTTCAGGAAGTTGCAGCCGTGGCAGGCCCCCACAAGGTGGACCAACGATCTGGTGAAGATCGCGGGAATCCATTGGATGCGCGTGGCACAGGACCGATCATTGTGGAGAACATTGGGGGAGGTCTATGTCCAGCAGTGGACGTCTATTGGTTGAACGGATAATGATGATGTCGTCTCATACATTGACCTAATTCTCTACAAAGTAGCTGAAGCACTTGTGTGACGGATATCAGACGATAATATCCTCCAACCAATTTCGGCTAAGGCGGCCAATCTCAACTGTCAACCACTTACGCAGTATATTATAGTGCTCAAGTGTGTGCGCAAACACAAGTGTACTCTCTATTCCCTTTCCTTCATAATCCGATGGGGCACCAGTGTGATACGACCGGAGAGGGTCGCAGAACCAACGGCTTAACGTGCTTTCCGGGGCACGAGGGTAAGGTCAGCATCAAAAGTAGCTTAACACTTTAGTACTATGTCAAAGTAGCTGTTCTACCTATTATAGGCAGTTTCTAAGGTGTAGGTAAAAATGTTACTTCGACATGGTACTAAAGTGTTAAGCTACTTTTGTTGCTGACCGTACAAGACCGTTAACTTGCAGGCTCTGGGCTGACACTGAGAATTTCTTGACAGAAAAACACAGGTACAAATTTTGGCACGACCCGGGGATCGAACCCAGGACGTCAAGCACAGCCGTCGCTTTAAATTGCGTCGCACTACTGCGCCAACAAGGCACGAACTAATCAGATAATGATCAAACACAAGTGTTCATCACACGAATGAATGTCCAGGGTGGGATTGAACACACTACCTTTGGCATATGAAGCAGGGTCACTACCAAATATCACTCTATATCATGCATACCTTCACCATCAGCCACAATTGACGAAATAGTAATTTCGGAACAGTAACCACGATCCGATTGGTCTGGTTCAGTCGCTTCATTTTGTAATCACAAGATTCCTGAATCCTAGATCAATGGTCAACGAAAGTTTTGAACGCAACGGGAATGCTGGGCTGAGATGAGATAATTCTACTCTATAACCATAAGTAAGTACTCTATAACCGTAAGTTTCAATCCAAGCACTTTTTTTTTATGATATAGGTGGCAGACGAGCAGACGGATCACCTGATGGTAAGCGATTACCGCCGCCCATGGTCGCCTGCAACACCAGTGGTGTCACAAGTGCGCTGCTTACCTTTTAACCCCCCTTCCCCTGGATTGAGCCTCCGGTACCCTCACTCACGCAGCGAAACACAGCGCATGCACTGCTTCACGCCGGTTTTCTGTGAGGACGTGGTATTACTCCGGTCGAGCCGGCCCCATTCCGAAGCGTGGCTCTCCCACTGTTAAAATGAAAGAGAATAGAAACAATGCATTGGATCAATATTTTACGTAGGTCTTACGCCGCTTTACGTTAAGTCTAGGGTTGAATAATTTAATATATGCACAGTTTCACTTCTCCTTTCGATTTATTACGCGTGGAAAAAACTACCAGGAATAAAGACTACATATTCCTAAACTTTATAATTATGGCAAACAATTATTTAGCACCGGAAAAAGAAGACGATCGAAGTGTCATGCCAACGCGCGAATTAAAAAAGTAAAAAGTGGCATGATCCATTAATGCGATTACAGGAGCCTGAGATATCCGGCGTCTACCTCGATATCAATTAACTTATTTTTTTACTGTCTCAGCCAATCAGGGTCGATTAATTTAACGATTTAATGACGTGATGCATTACCGCCCTCGCCAATTACAAGCCACACCACAGTACAAAAATACTTGCAAAAACACTCAAAGTTCATCACGTAACAATAAAAAAAGTTTTTTTTCTATTAAAATATCCAGACATTTGTTCACAATCTCACCTGATGGGAAGTGATGATATGGCCGAGGATGGATCATGCCTATCTAGTAACAGCCTATTCACTCTTTTCTTTAATTATTTTTCTTTGTTTATTGCAATGAATGGGGATACAAGACCGAAAACTTCCAAATTCGGCAGACATAGAGAATTTCGTAACACAAAAACTCAGGTACAAATTTTGGCACGACCCGGGGATAGAACCCGGGACCCAAAGCACATCCGTCGTTTTAAAGTGCATCGCACTACTCACTGGGCCAACGAGGCGGTCAAAGTAATCAGACAATAGAGGAATTACATATATGTATGTAGGAGTAAAATGTTGACAAACGCAGCCTAACGAAATATTGTTAATTAATTATTGAGTGAACGCAGCGAATGATTAAGAACGAACTGAAGATTAATGAAGGAGTTGATAGAATGAATGAGTTGAAAGTAAGAGTGAGCGAGAGAGGTGAGGTGTGTGTGACTGTAGGTGTGAAAGAGGTAGAAGGAGACGCCGATCTTCATATTCCGAGAAGGACTTGTGCTCTCTTCTGTAATGGCGCTTAGACGATAAGTTTTTTTTGGTTTTCTCTTTTGGGAATAAAATATTTATTCTGCAATTCGGCCTCGTCATTCCATGTCCCACATGTATGTTTATATCTAGTACAAACTTATGGTCATAATCTTAACGATTTACCAAAAGAGAGTCTAAGTGTGAAAAAAGGAGTCCACCTTTCATTGACCACTAGAGTTCAACGTTTGGGAAACAATCGGGACTTGTGATGATAAGGCAAACAGTGAATCCGCTTTACTTCTAGACGCTAAGGGACATCATGAGGTAACCTGCACGTTTCGGATGGTAATCACGATTCATTTGGTCTGGTTTCCCTTCCTTAGTCATTGTCTGTCTAAGCGTGTCCTTATACCGACAGTAGCTTCATTGTGATTACCAGGCTCAGTAAATCCTCGATCATAGTCCAGGCACACTCTGGGATCTAAAATGATGGCTTTGGAATAATACGCTAATATGATGTTGATGGCTGCAAAGCGCTCGTCCAAAATCATTGTGCCATCACGCAAACAAAATGTTTGTCCGAGCACGCACTACGTTATGAATAAGCCGACGGCCGCTAATCAATCGTTTATGCTTGTTTTGTATTTTTTTACTTTTAGTGCAATAAACACTCTTGGTGAGCCGTGTGGTCCCCGACAGAGTAGAATAGGCCACCCTCACTCTTACCGAGGTGTCGTAAAAGGCGACTAAGGTAAAGCTGCTGGCATAATCATCAGCACCAAGAGAAGGAAAACTCTGCATTTATATCAAAACCCTCGCCAACCCGTCTGCCAAGCGTGGTGAGTATGGCAATTACCCCTCATGTGATTGAGGGAGGCCCGTGCCCCTGCAGTGGGGACTTAAATGGGCTGACGATGAAACACTCTTAGCGGTGACGGACACTTTTATTTAACATTCCACTTCAGCTAATATAAATATAAATATTTCACAACATCACATACATTCCATCTAACTCCGAGATAGGTAGCTCAAGCACCTGTGTTACGGATATCAGAATCAATAGTGGGATTACAAATATATACATTTAATACTTTTCTTTTGTAAATACATACTTATAATACATAGGAAACACCCAGACCAATACAAACAAACATGTTCATGCACACAAATGTTTGTACTGTGCGGGGATCGAACCCGCAACCCTTGGACCAAATGCAGCGTTCACTACCACTGCTCCAAACGGGTCGTCCAGCTAAGACATACTCGTAAGTATTACGCTAAGTTACAACCTAACTTACTTCGAACTATTTATATACTATCAGTAAAGGACCTTTAGAATATTCAATGCACATTTTTTGACGTCCTTGATTTTCTCTTCACAACGTCACAGGAGAGGCGTCTGTCGACGTAATGTACTGGGTCTTTTTATGCTGTGGTGACACTAAGGCGCAAAAATGTTGCTCGCTATAACGACCTTAGGAGACAATAGTCGTTCCGACGCAAAAACAGGATCATCCAGATAACTGCTTAAGTATAGATGATTTATGATAAATACCAAATTGGTAGGTACACTTAGAGTATCATGCACTAACTAGTGCCAGAATTAATAGTTCCTGTCAAATACAACGCATTTTTTTTAATCCGAAAACCTCAATGTCAATTTGTCATGTTATGTCAACGAAATAAGCAAAAAAAACATCGACTGTTCCATCATCATCAGCCCATTTACGATCATCAGCCCATTTAGTATCATCAGCCCATTTAAGTCCCCACTGCTGGGGCACGGGCCTCCCTCAATCACATGAGGGGTAATTGCCATACTCACCACGCTTGGCAGACGGGTTGGCGAGGGTTTTGGTATAAATGCAGAGTTTTCCTTCTCTGGGTGCTGATGATCATGCCAGCAACATTACCTTAGTCGCCTTTTACGACACCTCGGTAAGAGTGAGGGTGGCCTATTCTACACTGCCGGGGACCACACGGCTAATACTGTTCCATACAAAATAGAATATTAATTCGGCAATAATGTCTTCACGATACCTATTATGAGGTTTTCGGGATGTAAGCGATAAATAAATAAAGGAAGATAATGGATTCAATGAATTAAAAATAAATTAAATAACTTTATTAATCATATTAAAAATAATTTACACAGTATGATTAATTAATACCAAAGACAAATCGTCTGTCACAGGCATTTAGAACTATATTAATTAAAATGAATCAATACTAATAGCTAAATAAATAAATTGTGTTTTAGGTAGATACTTAGATAGATACTCTTTATTGCACAACACACAAAACTTAAAAGCTAGGTATACAGAGATACAATGTACTCTTTACGCTGTCTTATCGCTGGTAGTGATTTACCAGACAACTTTCAGGTAAATGACATTGGATAGAGGAGGGGAGGTGTGCATGTCAGTTTCTCATTAGAATTATTAAGACACTATAATTCAGTAGGCCCATATTATTGAAGGAAACCTACACCCGAAGAGAAAAAGAGATTCCATTTAAGTAGGTTTACATCGAGTAAAAAGCTTTTCGAGGGATTATATTTAATCTAAGCTTCCCTTAAAAGCTTCCTATACATAAATTATCAGTGGATTGATCAATTTGTATGAAAAGATTTTTAATAGATCTAAAAAGCACGGTGTATAAAAAAATGGTGGAACTTCTGCCACATATCTCAAACCGTGTTTGCAGATTGTGCTTATCGTTACACAATCTGTGTAAGTCGTGAGAACGGCTTGAAGCGTGCCTCCAGAAGCATTGTAGTGCTTGACACGTCGACGATTCTTGTAAATCTTGATGCTTTAACTGCGTACCTGACTACTCGTGTTTGTTGGCGACAAAAGTTGCATTACCAACACAGAGACTTTAGTCTCTGTGTTGGCAACACTGGTTAAAGTAAACAAAAACAACTGGTAAACTATTAGTATTTTGCTCATTTATATTAGCAAAGGAGATGTCTCAAATTTTGTAGGGCTATGCCAGAACAGCAGGCTACCTTGTACAGTTGTCTAAAATATAATAAAAAAAATAGCTTAAGGTTCAGAACAGCAGAAACAGAAAACATCATTTTTGTTTTTAAATATGGCTCTACCGGAAGATAATTTGCCAATGTCAAGTAACTTATTGAGAATAAGTAGGTAGTCAACAGTCGAAGTCAGTCAAAGTCACAGTCACTCAATAAAACGCCGATGTTTTACGTTTTATCGACCTACGGATTCAGTCGATAACACTCTAAAAGCAATCGCGGGTTTTAAGACCGTTTAGGTCTAAGCAAGTTGTCACGAGACCACTCACTCGACACACAATAGCAGTGTTAAAAACGATACAATCCAACAATTCTTATTATGAGGATCACTTTGTAGCACACTGCACAAATAAACACCAAAGTGTACAACAACTAAAAACTACTAGACACTAATTTAAAACCTTTGAATTGCATCAGCCTAGGCGGCTTGTTTTAACCCTACCCGCTGAATCCGAAACCATCATGGCAGAAGTGACTTTTATTGATGACATCTGTCAGTTGTCAGATTTGACATTTAGAAACATTTTGGTTATGTCAAAATGATCTGAAAGGGAAAATTCAAAGAGTATACGAGTATGTAACTATTTCAATGGTTATTCGATTAGATTTTTAACAATATTTTTTACTTCACGTCGATGGAGCAAGAATCCGCCAAACTGTTAGCCCGCGGATAAACAATATAAAACAGTAAACTTTTCCATCCCGATCTATTCGAAATCAATTCCATAGATTCGAATCAGAGGGTCTCCTCTTGTACCCTATTTGTGCTGTATAAGGGCACAATTTCATCTTTGTCATGCCGCCTTACGATCCCCAGACAATGTTAGCAGCACAGGTCCGTGTTCTATATCGGAGCAGGATGGCCGTCCGCAATTATTCAACAGGAGAGCGCTAGCAAACATCTGAATACATTAACACACAATATATTCTGTTGCGGTACTGCTAGTATGGCCGCCGGTGGAGCCTGCGAAAGCTTTGGAACTTGGGTTTTTATAACTAGTGAAAGACTAGTTTCCCGCTCTCACTTCATTTCGGCACATTAGTTCACCTTTATACTAATAGATGGCGCTTAGTGTGGATTAAATCGCGCAAGCTTTTCTTGTTTTTGGATTACCCATAAGCGCTGCCGCTGTCTGTAGGATCGGATTCACCTCTCTATAAGTAGTATAGATAAAAATGTTTACAATCCGTTTCTAAGGCTTCTGGGTCCTAACTTATGACCCTCTTTCAAGGTTGACTTATTATTTTCATTCATACTAAATCGACCTACCGCCTTCAATGGTTCAGCTCCCCCCCCCCCCCCTTCCTCCCTCTTTCATGAAAGCTGGATCCACCCCTAACCTTTTTGGTTATCCATCTTAGGTGGTGGTTGGTTGGCCATCCAATGGACCTATGGACGCTTCTACAAATTCAAAATCTACAAATCCCCGAGCCGTAACCGCGGGAGAGCCACACTTTGGCATGATTTTTATGTGATAAGTGGCAGACGTGCAGACGGATCTCGTGATGGTAAGCGATTGCCGTCGCCCATGGACACCCGTGACACCAGTGGAATGAATGAATGAGTGGATGGGCCGGTTGGCAGCGCATTTGTGCCACCACTGGGGTCGCCAAAATCAAAACCCTCGCCAACCCGTCTGCCAAGCGTGGTGAGTATGGCAATAACCCCTTATGTGATAGAGGGAGGCCCGTGCCCCAGCAGTGGGGACTTAAATGGGCTGATGATGATGATGATGAACTAACTATAATTTATTTTATGGATATAAATAGTGCTAGGTATTAAATGTAGGTATATGCGAAAATACACCTAAGTTGGCGACACGGATAAAGGTACAAATTTTTACACAGATGCACGTACAAGTTTCTAGTTGCTGTGGCCGCAATCTAATACCGCCCTGGTTGATGTATTCGCGAGATACGATCGGATTGTCACGATAACGATCGGGTATGAGACGTTAATGTACAGGGCGTTTACTCCCGGCCTAATACAATTTACACACGCTTTATACGGATTGTTTAATGTTTAAATCTCTATTTGCTTCAAACAATTATGGTTACATTAAACAATTCGTACAAAGCGTGTGTAAATTGTATTAGTCCGGGAGTAAACGCCCTGTACATTAGCGTCTCATACCATAGGGGGATTACCCCCTTATCACAAATTGCGAACTAAGGATAGTCCCGGAACAAAACTCGTACGTTTAACATTACGTGTTGGAACGGAATGAAATGAGCCTTAGAACAGTAATAACTTTAGTTCACCATTTAAAATAAGGTGGAATATGGTAATGACTGCAAAGGGATGCTGGATTTTTAAAACATTTAAAATTATGTTGGCAAATGTAATTGGAGACCAACTCTCGTACTATGATATTAGGGGTTAAAATGTTAAATTGCCGATTTCTACGGAGCCTTTCTGAGAAGCTCTATTTTCCATACTAACATATTTTTAAATTTCAATATAAATATTGGTGCTACTGTCCCATATTTGACTATTTCTTTTATGGACAACGTTAATTTACATTTAAAATAGGTTTTCAGAAAAAAACATTCATGCGTTTGATGAATTCACTGACGGTATTAAGTGCGCCCACTACGGTATATCTAGTTAAACTAGCACAGTTATATGTTTACTAAGCACATACATCCAGAAGAAACCCGAGACACGCCTCGAGATTTAACACGCCATAATCTCGCCGTATCAAAATAACTTCTCCGCTGATGTAATGCTAGGAAATTTACAGCTACACTACACTACACTTACGTCAAAGTAAACACTATAATTTAATATGGAACGACACAATAAACTGACTGTATCCCTTTGATATGCAAACAGTATCGCGAATGTTAACTATAATTTACTTAACACACCACCAGTTCACGTCCATTTTGTATTTTATAAACCTTGAAAATTGCGGTGGCTAAGTGAAATGGCAGTAATTCTCTAAGTTATAAAGTAAAGTATATGGCCTTTTAATGTAAGAGTGTTTGAAAACATTGGTATCTTTATTTGATACTCGTAGCGATGCAAATTATGGATTGATATCAGAATTAAGTCAAGGACTGTGCTCTGAATAATTTAGGACGGTAACCTACATAGGTTACATAACCTGATCAGCCTATAAATATCTCCATTGCTGGTCACAAGCCTAACCCCACGAGGATGTTGTTGTTTTATGTCATAAGTGCCAGATGATCAGATAAGTCACTTGATGGGAACCGTTTCCCATCGCCCATTCATACCCGCAACATCAGTGGAATAAAAACCAACCAAACTTTAAAGAGTAATTTTTCCAGGCGTTTCGACTGTTGCTGTATCCTGGTGGCTTAATTCGAAGCCGTCCCGTAACGAACGAGAATATACCTGTTGCATCCAAACAAAGGAGACACACAGCAGTGTGAAAGAGAGAGAAGTTCACTGTACCACTAAAAATTACTCGAATCCAACTCATGCCAGCCAAGCCATCTGGGCAAATCATCACTCCGCCTTAGGGCTTCCTGCGTATAAATACCCACTATACCTTCTGTGTTCCGCTCGTACATGCCCACGTTGGTGGCTCGTGATAATGACGCTTGGATCAGACTGATAAATCTCGTTGATCCAGCCTCAGATTATACGGATTTGTCACGCGAGAGCCTCGCACTGCGAGTGCGTGTAAATAACGTGTCGGCCATTTGAATTTGTGGTCGTTAGGTGTATGTTGCTAAGGAATCTAACTGAATGAAGAGACTGTGTAAGCCGTTGGGTTTTCATTTCTCTTTTTGTATTTTACGACAGACAAGCATTTGACCACAATCCCACCTGAAGCCCAAATCTCGAGATTCAACCAACCGAGAGAAACCATAGTCACATGAAAACCATAAAAACGTGTGTTTGTGATAAAATTTTGTTTTTTTATAAATATCACAGACACGAGAATTGTGATGATGCACTCCTGATGATTTGATATGGGATCGTATACATAAAAGTTGTATTGATGTTTTTTTACTGCCTAGTTGGCGCATTGGGTAGTGCGTCGAACTTTAAAGCGACGGCTGTTCTGGGTTCGATCCCCGGGTTGGGCCAAAAGTTGTACCTGAGTTTTTCTGTAATAAAATTTCTTAATGTCTGCCTGGACCCTTATTATTTATTATTATTATGTTTGAAATATATAAATATATTCTCCCATTTCGGCCGGCTTTTGGCCAAGCAAAGTTGTAGAGGAAAAGTATTATGTTTTATTATTATTGATGTTTTTAAAGGGTATGGAAACAGCGCGCCAGTCTTGTTTGACTCATTGGTCCTTCAAAACAAATTTATAAACTAAATATAAACGCATATCTACTCATTGTTTTACAAAACCTCAAAATCCTGGAACATGGTCCAATCATACCGACTTAGGACTGAACTTAACTTAAGAAATATTTCAAATATTTCAAAATGTTAAAACAAAGGATGCAACTGCTTAGCAAGATAAATTCCAAGAGTGACACGCAGTTTCTCCGCGAACATTTCAAAAGATAAATTACATTCACTTACACCTCATAATTATGTGAGTATCTTGTCCTATCGTGTCGGGACGAACGGTGGTTGACAACAGCTGTCCTATGATTTTACTGTTCATCGACGTATCTGTTGCAAAAAAGATGAAACGTGCCAAGCACCTGCCGGACGTAGCGCGGAGTCGCATGCCCGAGGCATCTTCCCTATTTCCTCCACACTCGTGTTCTTGTCATTTCTTAATTTCCTGATTCAGAGAAGGCCTCTATTTGCACATATTAAATTGTAAGAGTAAGATGTGGATCTGTATCGCATTCTTTGAAATAGATATGACAGCTAGCTTCTTCTTGTGGACATTAATACTTTTACTTGTACTTGAAGTATGGGTGAGCTCTACACTCAAGTCGCGCTAACTGTATACTCGTTTAGTTTTTGCCATAAGTTGATATTTGATTGCAACAAGTCTGTTTAGGCACGTGCCAAATGGGGGTTCGGATAAGTTAAAGAAGTTCTATTGTTTCGTTTTTTATTAAATTCTTAGGAAAGGTATCTGCCAAACTTTTATGGTCATGAGTATTTTTTCAACATGTTACTTATGGGAATTTCGAATTGACTAAAATATTAATTATTTGACTTAAAACTCATTCAAATATCTCTCTATTGCTCATTTCCTAATCAGATACATGTAAGCCGTGTGGTCCCCGGCAGAGTAGAATAGGCCACCCTCACTCTTACCGAGGTGTCGTAAAAGGCGACTAAGGTAATGCTGCTGGCATGATCATCAGCACCCAGAGAAGGAAAACTCTGCATTTATATCAAAACCCTCGCCAACCCGTCTGCCAAGCGTGGTGAGTATCGCAATTACACCTCATGTGATTGAGGGAGGCCCGTGCCCCAGCAGTGGGGACTTAAATGGGCTGACGATGTAATCAGATACATGTAAGTAATCAAAATTATCATTTCTGAACTGGAGATGAATACGAAACTTACGATAAACAGTTGATACAAGAAAATAGCACTTATTAAAAAACGTCGTCACCATTGAGTTTCTACGTCTGACAAAATACAAAAAATTGAGGTAATTAATACATTATAGCACCTACAAAAACGGATAGTGCCGTTAATTGAACCATTAGCATCATTGATCATCGGGCGGAGGATGATGTTCTTAAAAGGGTTTAAAGAAACATTAGGGCCGCTCGTGTACGGAGTTTACTTGGATGGCTGAATTACGCTAATCAGCGCCAATTAAGGGCATAAGTACACTTATTTATTAGTATTGCTAGGAGACAAGGTCGTTGCTATAATTGTTGGTTTTTTCCTCTCTAGTTAGGTGAGTACGTGCGTGGCATGGGCTGGAAGGCAAAAAGTGTGACGGACAGCCGCGCTGCTGATGCTGGATCGATGGTATAGTCGCTTGAAGTGCGACGTTGATAGTTTATCGATAGTGTCAATTAGTTTTTTTTATTTAAAGCGACATGGTGAGCACAGCGCGTATCTATAAACAGTAACGTGTGTCTTTTTTTATGTGATAGGTGGCAGATGAGCAGACGGATCACCTGCTGGTAAGCGATTGCCGCTCATAGGCACCTGTGACACCAGTGGAGTCACAAGTGCGTTGCCAACCTTTCCCCGGATTGGGCCTCCGTCACAGTGCTGCTTCACGCCGGTTTTCTGTGAGGCCGTAGTATCACTGCGGTCGAACCGGCCCATTCATGCCGAAGCGTGGCTCTCCCACGGTACAACGGCATCTAAACCACTTGAAAAAAAATATTACAATTTTTATACGAAAAGTTATGAAAAAATGCTTTGCTTAAAAAACAGCCCAAACAGAACGGCCAGAGGCCATATTCTTGTGCTCGTGACAATTATTATCATACGACATTATATCACTAAACGTCGTTTTTTTTGTATGGATTTCAAGCGACATCCGCCATGGTTTTTCGTATCAAAAATCCCGAGGATTGGGCTCCTGGAGCCCAATTCTCGTGCTCGTGACATTTATTATCATACGACATATATCACTAAAACATAATTTTTGTATATGGTTTTCAGATGATATCCGCCATGTTTTTAAAATATCACGAGCCCAAGAATTGGGATCTTGGTGTGTACAAATAGTTGATATTTTATGTTATATTGGTAATAATTTTATCTTAGACTTATCAACGCCGTGCCTTGGTTATTGGTTAGATGTTATTTCTATATCATGATCCTACCTAGGTATCGTTTTCTTCCATCTCTTATTATGAGCCCAATTATCGGGCTCGTGACATTTATTTTCATACGACATATATCACTAAAACATAGTGAGCCCAATTCTCGGGCTCGTGACATTTTGAGAACATGGCGGATATCACCAGAAAACCATACAAAAAAACTGTTTTGGTGATATATGTCGTATGAAAATAAATGTCACGAGCACGAGACTTGGGCTCAGTGTTTTGAATGTTTTTCTGGTGCTATCCGCCATGTTCTCAAAACATCACAAGCACGAGAATTGGACTCTAGGTCTTCACATCGTGTCGCTAAAATCAGAATCAGAATAATTTATTGCATAAACTGTGTTACAAATCTTGAAAAAAAAACAATGTATAGTATCTATAGTTACCTTAACAGGCATGCAACTTATTTAAAAAAATGCAATAAAACATATTTAAGAAAATAAAAATAATCCAATAATACTAACTAAACCTTAAAATGTTTCATGCTCATTTAAGGTGTACAATATGTTCTCTAATAACTATTATTTTAGAGTTATTTTGAATAGATTCCCATCCATAGCTTTAATATTATAGGGCAAATTATGGCCTTACTACCACTATACCTTAATACCATTTATGATAAATATTATTATTTACATTTGGAAGGTTGAAATTATACTTATATCTATCACGTCGGTTGCGAACTGCTTTAAGTGAGTTGAAGAATTCTAAAATATTTTTGACAAATACACGGATTCTAGAATATATAATATTAGTAAGAGTAAGAAGTTTCTTTTCTTTAAATGTACCTTTGATTGTTTCGTCATTAAACATTTAATATATAATTCAAGTACAACCTGTGCGGATAAAGAATGGGATCAGAAATGGCGGCGCATCTATTCACTTCTCGCTCGCCGCCATTTCTGATCCCATTCTTTATCCGCACAGGTTGTACACTTTTTTGTTACACAAAAGTAAGTAAATGGTGATGCAAATTTGTATCGCTTTGCTAAATCTCTTATTTCAACAACAAAAATAAACCTACAATGTATTTATCTATCTTAGTTAGCCATGTAAATAGGTTTTATACTCCAAATGCACTCTATTTTATTTCGCTGTCAAGCTCTTACACACGTTAAGTAAAATTGACTCCGATTAACTGAGCGAATGTCGTCTACCGATAACTCCAGAAGTTTTCACAACCCATCACTACATTTTACTAAAGGACCTGCTTAAGGTGACGGGTAGGGCACACTAGCGATGCCGATTGATTTAAATTGTTAGCAACCAAACCGGATATTTTTTAACAATTTCGAAGCTGCAACATCTCGAAAAACACTTAAACTATTTATTTAATACTTATACTTAACGCCGTGTGGTCCCCGGCAGAGTAGAATAGGCCACCCTCACTCTTACCGAGGTGACGTAAAAGGCGACTAAGGTAAAGCTGCTGGCATGATCATCAGCACCCAGAGAAGGAAAACTCTGCATTTATATCAAAACCCTCGCCAACCCGTCTGCCAAGCGTGGTGAGTATGGCAATTACCCCTCATGTGATTGAGAGAGGCCCGTGCCCCAGCAGTGGGGACTTATATGGGCTGATGATGATGATGATGATACTTAACTTTTGCGTCTGCTTTTGTACTCGAAATTCGAATTACCGCCAAAAACGGCCACTTATGGCGTTAATCAAAATTTCTAATGCAAAAGCTATTAAAATAAATATATATTTTTGCTTAGAGACTCCCTTTCCCAAAATTGTTTAAAATAGGATTAGTAGCTCTCAATTTAAATCGATTGGTGTCGCTAGTTTATCTACCCGTCGACTTAACTTATGAGTGCGAAAAGTATACCTGTTCTTTGTAAAGATTGTAAATCGATTTTGGTTGCGTGCCAGCTTTTAAAAAGTAATGTATTGGATGGATTTTAATCGTGACGAGTTGGGAAATTCGCAATAGAAGCTTAAGAGCATTAACCCAGATTTCATTAGGTAGATATACTCGTATCTAGGTTGGTATAGCTTGGTACCTTTACTTTTACTAAACCACTAGAACTCCACTTACTTACTTACTCCACTAGCTCAGCGACCCGAAGCGAGTCTTGGCCTCCGAAACAAGAGAACGCCACTTTGATCTTGCACTACTTGTCGCCAGTCACCGGCCTGAAGTTCTCGCAGATCATTCTCGACGACGTCCTTCCAGCGATACCTAGGCCAGGCCCAGCGGTCCGTCGGCCCATCGGTCGGCTCTGGTATGCTTTCTTCACGAGACGATGCTCCTAGAAACCACTAGAAACTAATTTTAAATTAATAACCTAACCTAACCTAGGTTACTTACTTGATATCGAAAGTCGATGTAAATATTGTCTAGATATCGACAACAATGCATCCAGACATGGAATCAATCGGTCGTTTTAACAGTGTCATGAAATCGAAAGTCGTGGTGGGTAATAGCGAACTTCTTAGGGTGGATCAATAGTTAATGTTTTTTTAATCCTCGGGCACGTTGATGTCTCATAAAGTTTGTGGTTCTTTCATGTTTGATTTGGCCCGCACCCTTTTAATAATTTGTTTCATTGCATTTTTGTTTGCCAATCGACTTCCGCTTATACTAGGTACATATTCCACTTGTACCACATAAAATGTAGTAAGTAGTCATAAGGTCCGTAAGACCTTATTGTTAGGTACTCGTTATATGCGGTATCGTAAAAAAAGCAGCCCGTTTATGTAACAATAATAATAATAAATAAATATTTCACAACATCACATACATTGATCTGACTCCGCGATAGGTAGCTCAAGCACCTGTGTTACGGATATCTGGCTTATGGATGGCGTACCTACGTGTATTTCTCACGGAATTTTATACCCGTACTTTAGTTTTGCCGTGTGGTCCCCGACAGTGTAGAATAGGCTACCCTCACTCTTACCGAGGTGTCGTAAAAGGCGACTAAGGTAAAGCTGCTGGCATGATCATCAGCACCCAGAGAAGGAAAACTCTGCCAAGCGTGGTGAGTATGGCAATTACCCCTCATGTGATTGAGGGAGGCCTGTGCCCCAGCAGTGGGGACTTAAATAGGCTGACGATGATGATGACTTTAGATTTGTTTTTGTTTTGTCAGCGCCCTGTTGGTCTAGTAGTTTAAGTACCGGGCCGTGATCTCGAAGTCCTGGGTTCGAAACCCCCTGTTGGTCTAGCGGTTTAAGTATCCGGCCGTGATCTCAAGGTCCTGGGTTAAACTCACAAGACTAATCCATGATGAACGAACATGACCCAGTCATCATCAGCCCATCGCAGTCCACTGCTGGACGTAGGCCTCTCCAATTGTTCGCCACTGTGATCTATCAATGGCTTCTCGCATCCAGCTCTTGCCAGCCATCCTGCGCAGATCGTCCTCCCACCTAGCCAGAGGGCGCCCTACATTACGTTTGCCAAGACGCGGTCTCCACTCCAGAACTCGTTTACCCCATCGGTTGTCGGTTCTGCGGCTAATATGGCCAGCCCACTGCCACTTAAGCTTGCTAATCCGGTGAGCAATGTCGATAACTTTGGTTCTCTGCCGGATCACCTCATTTCGGATTCGATCTCGGAGAGAGACGCCGAGCATTGCTCGTTCCATAGCCCGCTGAGCGACCTTTAACTTGTGGACCAGCCGTACCGTAAGTGTCCACGTTTCGGCTCCGTATGTCATGACGGGTAGGACGCACTGATTGAAGACTTTCGTCTTTAGGCACTGTGGTATCGACGATATGAAGACACGACGTAGTTTTCCAAATGCTGCCCAACCTAACTGGATTCTCCTATTCACCTCATCCTCGAGGTTGTTTTTACCCAATTGCAAAGTCTGCCCGAGGTATACGTATTTTTGAACAACTTCGAGGACGGCACCGTGAATTGCAATCGGTTCCGGTAGAACATGTTCATTGAACATGACCTTGGTTTTGTCCAAGTTCATCCGTAGGCCGATGCATTTAGAAGAGTCAGCCAGGTCATTCAGCATCTGTTGTAGGTCCTGCAGCGTTTCTGCCATTATGACGATGTCGTCAGCAAATCGCAGGTGAGAGATGTATTCGCCATTGATGTTGATGCCACGTCTCTTCCAGTTCAGCGTCTTGAACATATCCTCCATTGCATTTGTGAACAATTTCGGGGAGATGACGTCCCCTTGTCTCACTCCTCGATGCAATGGTATAGGACTTGTTTGCTGATTCTGTACTTGGACGGACATTGTAGCGGCATCATAGAGACATCTCATCACCTGGATATATCGCCAATCGACTTGGCATCGCTGCAGGGACTCCAGAACAGACCAGATTTCAACCGAGTCAAAGGCTTTCTCATAGTCCACAAATGCTAGACACAGGGGCTGATTATACTCTTCTGTCTTCTGTATAATCTGCCGCACTGTGTGGATGTGATCTATGGTGCCGTATCCGCTCCGAAACCCAGCCTGTTCCGGTGGTTGGAATTCGTCGAGTCTCCGCGCAAGACGGTTCGTGATCACTCTTGAGAACAGCTTATAGACGTGGCTTAAAAGGGAAATGGGTCGATAGTTCTTCAAAAGGGTTTTGTCCCCTTTTTTGAAAAACAAGACGACCACACTCTTACTCCATGCCTCCGGAGTTCTCCCTTCGAAGAGGACATCGTTAAAGAGCTTTTGGAGTTCCCTCAGTACGGGTAATCCTCCAGCTTTCAACAACTCTGTTGTAACGCCATCCTCTCCAGGGGCTTTTCCATTTTTCAGCTGTCCAAGAGCAATCTCGATTTCGCCAATGCTGACTTCTGGCAAGTCTTCGGTGAAATGGCGTGTTAATGTGGCCCTAGAGTCCTCATTTTCGGGATCAGGTCGAGATGCATGCGAAGCGTATAATCGGCCATAGAAGTCTTCCACTTCTTGAAGGTGTACATGACCCAGAATCCTCATCATTTGAATAGTCGCGTACACTATAATAACCTTTCTTTATTAAGCAGGTTTTAATATGAGACTTAAACTTATCCAGTGATAGGTTAATGACATCACTATCGCTATCATGACGTAGGTACGTACAGCGATTTTAAAACTTATCTTTGTTTAGTTTCATTGTAGAGCCTAATTATAAAGCATTCCGTAGCATTACTACAAGTAATTCAGTGTGGTTTCTCATTTTCAGAGCTGGTAACACCAATTGGGCCTAGCAGAGCGTGCTGGCTAATGAATCGTTATATTATCGGATAGGATCAATTAAGTCCGCTTGGGCACCGATAAATCACGGACCGACACGACCGTGATGCTTCCAACCTAAAGACGCGTGCTGTTCGCAATGCGCAAGAGCATTCCTGCCTTGAAAGGCACACAGTGATGGAGGGTTACGTAGCCTGATAAAATCTAATAATGAGGGGATCCAGATATCTCTCCTTAAGCTCCTATAATTAAATAGTGTTCCTATGTTATAATAATATCTGTTTAAGTGTGTGATTAATCACAGGCCGAGAAGACTTAATGCTTTTAGTGATAAGGACGCCTGCTTTGCATTGCAAAAGCATTCCTGTTTTCAAAAAGACAGTCATTTGAGCTCATGAAGTGAATGAAAACGTGCACCTGGAAGTCATAGATTCGAATCCCAGCATACTCTGGATTTTTCCTAACCCACCTAAGCCCGAATTAATAATAATAATAAATATTCCACAACAGCACATACATTGATCTGACTCCGAGATAAGTACCTACCTCAAGCACCTGTGTTACGGATATATATATATATATATATATATATATATATATATATATATATATATATATATATATATATATATATATGTCACCGGAAAATAACAAGATCCGTAAGTTTATCAATTTACTAGAAAGTTTATAAACTTTCGTAGGATTCGAAACGGGAGATAAATTGTATTATTTTACGTCCACATTTTCGTGCAACTTACTTAACTCACTCGTAAAATAATAAGTAAGCAATATCCAAACGCTACGCGCGATCTGATTGGCATTGCCACTATGAACCTTTACCAACAGAGAGCAGTGTGTTATTTTACGTATTTCAAAGATTCGTATATTTAAAAGAATTTCAGTGATTGGTCGAAGTATATAAAATTCTACGAATAGATATCCGTTATTTTATAAATTTGTCGGAAATTGATAACTTTACGAAAGTGTGGAAGTAAAATAATACAATTTATCTCCCGTTTAGAATCCTGCGAAAGTTTATAAACTACCTAGTAAATTGATAAACTTACGGATCTTGTTATTTTCCGGTGACATATACATATAATACTTTTTTTCTGTAAATACATACTTTTAATACATAGAAACACCCAGACCAAAACAAACAGATATGTTCATAAACACAAATAATCACAAATGTTTTTACTGTGCAGCGATCGAACCAGCAACCCTTGGACCAAAGGCAGCGTTCACTACCACTGTTCCAAACGGGTCGTCATCATCGAAATCATTTCTCTTTCTACTCAAGTCTGCAAAACTGACCTCTTATTTCGTTATGTGTACCTATGTACTAAGATTTTCTCCGTGGGATTTAAACAGTTGACTTTTTATGTGTATTGCTGTTGGTGTACCTTATATATAAATAATTAACATACCCCAAAACCCCCCTCTGAGGTCCTTAACTACATAAAATCACCAAACCCCCTACCCCAAAAAAAATTACAGTACATTTTATACATCTTACTAACATTAACCATGCATGACTGCCTAAACTTAAGATTGTTATTGTAATTTAATTTAGTTTAATTTTATCGCGGAGCAAATTTCATAATTATTTTGTAACACTTAAAAAACGAGCACAAAAAAGGCACGGAACCAGTGTCCGTGGAAATTGAGTAGAATTCAAAAATAATAATAATAAAAAGTAGTTTAAATGTTGCTGTTTTTTTTTTCATCGTCAGCCCATTTAAGTCCCCACTGCTGGGGCACGGGCCACCCTCAATCACATGAGGGGTAAGGGGTTTTTTTTTATTAAAATGAAATAATTTTAAAACGTAATGAAAATGATGTAGTTTACAAATATTTTCTATATTTTGCAAAAAAATATAGATTAAATCAAGAATCGCCCACATCCGCGCTCCATCTTGTAACGTTCGTTGTGAGCTAACGGTGCGTTGATGAAATTACGAAGCTTCACGGCTGTCACGCAATTTATTCGCGTTTCTGTCGCAGTTTAGCGCGTAATTTATCACTTGTAACTAGGACCGTGAGAGAGTTACTTTTCGGCATGAATGGGCCGGCTCGACCGGACTGATACCACGGCCTCACAAAAACCGGCGTCAAGCAGCACTGTGCTGTGGTTCGCTGCGTGAGTGAGTGTACCGGAGGCCTAATCAAGGGAAAGGGTTAAAGGTTAGCAGTGCACTTGTGACACTACTGGTGTCGCGGATGTCCATGGGTGGCGGCAATCGCTTACCATCAGATGATCCGTCTGCTCGTCTGCCACCAAACATATAAAAAAAGTCTGTAGCGATCTGGTTGTACTCGACGTACTTACAAACATCTCAAACCTGTCAATGGGGTTCAGTTGCAGTCGTTTTGGATTTGTTTTCAATGAACTATTTTTAAGGTCACAGACATAGCCCAAAGGATTGCATGCCTCAAGTGGCAATGGGCAGGGCACATAGCGAGGAGAACAGACGGCCGTTGGGGCGGAAAGGTCCTCGAGTGGAGGCCACGTACAGGAAGTCGCAGCCGTGGTAGGCCCCCCACAAGGTGGACCGACGATCTGGTGAAGATCGCGGGATTCCATTGGATGCGGGCGGCACAGGACCTATCTGTGTGGACAACATTGGGGGAGGCCTATGTCCAGCAGTGGATGTCTATTGGCTATTGGCTGAAATGATGAACTATTTTTGATAACACTCCCTAAATATATATTTATGACCCAACTTCTAGACGGATTCCCTGATAAAACACCAAATACCAAGTTCTTCTCACCACCACTTTACCTCGAAGATGAGTATCAGACAGACCAAGTTTTTTCCAAATTATTTTAGGTCTATCGGATTGTAACGGATAAAATAGTAGTTACTTTAAATAAATAATAAGCCAGTAGCAAATGTTCAGACAGACAAAATTAGGTTACCACAATATGCCACACTTCTTCAATTGACTTTGGACCAAAGGTTTTGACCTTTATGTCTAACTTTATGTTAGAGTCGAATGAAAAAAATTGACAGATTCGTATGCATTGATATGTGGCTGTCTGTACTTAACTTGTACGAAGTATACCTGGCATCTGTACCTACCTACCTACCCATCGGTATTTAATGTTACAAGTCGAAACAATCTCTCTATTTCTAATGTTGTAGGTACATAATAATGTAGGTAAACTTGAAACAAACTCTTACATGGTACCTACGCGAATTGCTCTTTCGCTCATTTGACCCCACACCGGGACGGTGCTCGTACAAAACGGAAACGACGCAGGTTGTTGAATAAATTCATTATCGATGCAGCCGCGGTCGCCGGCGCACGTTAACTTACGTAATCAAAGCTATCCGAACAGCTTATCGGGATATTATAAGGACTCTCAAAAGAAAACGTAAACTTGAGTGTCGTACTCTCTGTGCCGCTATTCCTCAGCTAACAAGTAGCAACATCCTATTCCAACATTTATAATTGCAAGAATATCAGTGCACTACTTATGCACCATTTTTTCCCGCCCCTGCGCATTCGCAATTGGCGCCACGCGCACGTTCACACCAGCACAGACACCACGCCGATCGCCCGCAAAAACGTACACCATTTACGTGTGTCGGAACGTCTGTTAGCCCCCCTTCGATCCTCGCGCCAATCACAGTAATCTATTCGAAATTAGAACTTCACGCGCTTCACCATCAGCCGCTGCGGTTGCGCGCGAAACGCCGCCATATTGGTTTTTTGCCGGTTACGCCACGTCGTTAGCGAAATAATATTTCAAAGCTCAATTACACCATCCGTCAAGTCGATCTTCCGGAGCAGCAATTTTGTCATTCAAAATCGTTGGAACCTGCCTTTGGCCAGTTATGGGATTAATTAATGGCCCGCCGGTTGCGTGCGGCCATAACGCGATGTAAACTACAGTTGGCTTGTCCGACATGGGTAAGAAAAACGTTTGAAGCGCGTGTGTTGGTCGTGACTACATCAGTCAAATCTGCGCTCGATATGCAGGAGATAGCATTCGTTACGAAGCGCGTGCGACTCTCATACATATTGTAAGCGACCGGGCTGCAGCACAGTAGGGATTATTGGAGATATTAATCTTAACCTTCCCGCGGCCTGGTTCATTGTCAGACGACTGTGTCTACCGTACGGGATATCAGACCGTTTATTTTATAATATGACGTTAAACTGCCTTTGAATAGAGACCAAGGGAAGACAAACGTCCCGCAAGATGGCTATAAAATTAAAATTGTACTTGAATTAAATGCATAGCAATAGATAAGGAAGAATAGATACAGATGACAGGAAGTCCCAGCGGCTATGCCATTGAACAGAGACTTAAAATCTTGCTCTTATTGGGTTTCAAATAAGTAACACACACAGTTGAGGGTGACATCCCATCTGTTGTCTCCCTTAACTGTGTGTGGACAGATGATTCTGTAAAGATAGGCAGAACTGCCAAAAAAAGTAAAAAATAGTGACAATTGGAACAGGGTGGAAAGAGCTAGTTGGGTTATTTTTCAGTTGGCGGACCTATTGATGGATCAATATTAAGGGTCCATGGAGTTACCTATGTATGTGAAACTCTACATCTGTATCGGATTACTCACCATCCGAAGCTGACTCATAATAAAGGTCGGTTGAGTTATGTGAGACTCTCCATCCGGGATTATTTCCGGTTACCCAAATGGGTCACCTACTAAGAACTTGCGGCAGTGAGAAATAGTAAAAATAGCTATTTTCGGTCCTTATGACCACACGCGAGTAAAAAAGTTAACACCGCATTCTAGCCTACGCGCGCGATTCGTTCGCCTCATAACCTGTAGAATTTAGTCGGGACAATTCGAAACTATTTAGAATTTCAAGGAAAGAGCCCACGGGTCTTCTCGACAAGTTGAGTCATTGTCTTGTTGCACTTTTAGACCGTTAGTCGTAAATGTCAGAGTTGACGAATGGACTCATTTTAAACTTGTTTAAATAGTGACGTGTTTAGCTAAAGTGTTGCTCGCTAACAAAATGTTAATAAATATATTCTAAGTTATAGCGGAATAACATTTTTTTTCTCTCTTGGTGCCTTCAAAATTAGTGCCCTTCATGGAAAAACCCATGACGGCTAGACCTGTCAGTTGTGATCACGTGCTTTTAACTATTTTCGAAAATACACTCCTAAGAATAATGCAAGAGGGTTATTACAGGGAGTGTCTGTGAAATAATGCAAGAGGGTTAACACAGGGTGTAACGGTGAAATGTTACACCATTAAAACCATCACTTCTACCAACCATTATGAACATCGTTTTATCGAAAAAAAAATTCGACTTTTCATAAAAAAATTGAAAGTCACGTGACCAACGTTGGATAATAAGTTAAACTTTTTTATGCGATTTCCAAAAGTCATAGAACGCAACGATCGTAGTTCCATCTCATCCAGCGTGTATTTCCCGTTTGCGCTCAGGGCGGTTGCTTCGGAGCTCACTCCGAAGCAACCGCCGTCATGGATCATGGTCCATGACTTGGAGAGTCTGGTAATAACACTGAAGCAACTGCCCTTCTTAGCAACCCTTGTACAGGGGAACCAAACTAACTGAAGAATTATTGTATCTTAGAAACTGTCAGAAACGTTCAGGTTTCCTCAGGATGCTATCCCTCACTGGCGAGCTATTAGTAAAAATACGCAAATAGATTTGAAAACGTAACGAGTATAGTAGTAATAGGGATGTACTAACCAAGGTTCAGCCTGAAAACCAGCGCTGCAGCTGTTGCTTGCGGCAGTTGCAGCATATCCAGGAGTTTTAGTCGGTCTGCCGGCTTCTCGTTAGGAGAAGCCGTCGCCAGAGGAGAGTCCGACATAACCGATCCGTTTACAGACGGATGGGTATGCGTAACGCATTTCTCCTGGGGCAACAGAAAAAAAAATATGCTTAGGCTGATCCTTGTTGGCCGCAAATCTTATGCTCTGTACTGTTTTTTTATTATTTACTATTTGTTTTATGTATTATGTGTCGTGGTCAATAAATAGTTTTTTTTCTAACTGTTTATCGATACATCGATTACCACACCTAATTTGGCAGCGCTAATTTATAAGAAATCAAAGGAGACTGAATGAATATTCAATCACTTTATTACGCTCCATTATGCAATCCCGCCTCAGGCAGGCTCTAAAATACTTTACAAACTCGGTATGAAAGAAGCTGATAAAGAAATTATATCGTAAAATGTTAATGGGTAATCGTATTAGCATCCGATGTCGATTCATTTAAATGCAAACACAGCTGACAACGATTGTGAGTTGAACTGGTTTACGTGGACCGGAGTACGGGTCGAGCGAAAAGTATGTTTCGAATTTTAAGAACATAGCTCGAGTTTGTCACCAATCCGCATTTGGCATTAAGCCTTTGGTAATGAAGCCTAATCCCATCATAGTCGCGATAGCTGGTTTCGTATGATTTATTTATTTTATTCGGATATCCAACAGCAAAACCATAAGAATATATAAAACAGAACATGATACATATTTCAAAGACAATGACAGAATATCACAACATGAATTTTATGACTGACATCTAAATATTATATAAGAAGATTTAAAAAAAACATAAGTTATAAATAAAGAAATTTGTTGGTGCTAGCCCCTAGAATAATCAATAAGAATTTATATTAGTGTAATAGAATAGAATAGAATAGAAAATAATAATAGATGAATAATTTATATTGAATTTAACAAATTTTCTCTCTAGCAATATTTGAGTAGGTATGTACTACATAAATACATAATAATAAATAAATAAATTTACTTACACGTGATATCTAAACATAAACAAACATATTACATATAAAAAATTACATACACATATATATATACATACATAAATTCCTGTGTATTACAATACGTTTAATTTATGGCGATGATGGAGGCCTTAATGTTTGTTTATTCCTAAAATTACAATTAAGCCCTTTTTATTTTGTGTTTGCCTGAGATACAGGATTTACCTAGTGCAGTCACCAAACTTAAAAATTGTTCTCTTTGAATAAGTAAATTGTAAATATTTAATGTTCGTATGATTTTTCAATAAAGTTTATCATTTTTCAATATTATTTATTTATTTTTATTACTTTGCCCTGCAGTTGAACTTTACGTGGTCAGCAGTTGGCGACAGCGTTTTATGAACTGATAGCCATGCTTCGGAATAAATGGGCCGGCTCGATCGGCGTACTACGGCTTTGGAAAAAACTTTAGAATTGGTTCCAATTGCCAAGCTGTAAGAGAACCAAATGTCTAGGACCGGGAATCTCTGCCGAAAAATCTATGGCAAAAATTTCAAGATTTGTTTACGGGTCAGTGTTCTAACTTAATCTAACCAAAAATTTTGTGACCAATATTTTTTATTTTTTTTAGAACAGTCACCAGCAAAATAATCTTAAAATTTTCGCCCGAGTTTTTTTTCGGTTGAGTTTCCCACTAAGCTGGATATCATTCAATACAGATATTGCAAGACGAATAAAAGCTAGTAATAAACACCAGCGCCACACAATTCTAGAGCCTGCAAGCAATAAATAACATCGACATATCCTGTTAAGAAATAATTAATAAACAGTTAATATTGCGAAACAAAGTCCTTTGCCATCTCCAGCTGCCCGCTGTCATCCCATCCCCATTCTAATTAATCTTGCCTTGAAACCTCCGCAGCAAAACATGAAAACATCGATTGGAGATGCCAACCTGGCTGTCAGTTCGTCTCATTACATGTACCTTACTCGTCGGCTAACTGTAATGGTACCTGTGAGATTATTGTCCGAAGGAGGTCGGCGGTGCACTAAAGAGGACTCATTTGTGCAACTGGGCCTTTGAGGGTCATATTTGGAACTGGTCGGCACAATTCGTATGTCATAGCTCGTAAATGGAACGTCGTCTGTGCCGCCGACGGATCGCCTGGGGCGATTGGACTAGCTGAAACTGTAGAACGCAAGTCGAAAGGACTTAGGTGACTTAGGTGCTAATATGACCTTATTAGGCATTACAGCGTCATTAGCTTATGATTTACGAGAGCACAGGCCAAAACCTAGGTTTCCTTAAGTTACAGGCTCATGAAATCAATCTAATCAATACTGATCAATAAAATATTATTTTAAATATTATAAACATAATTCTAGTAAATGTAAGTAGCAATAAAACTGTAATTTAGAGGGAGGCCTTTACACCTCTACTCTAAAAAAAAAAAGAAATAATAATACACAACACACACTAAAATAAACACATTTAAATTTAGAAATATATTTATTTTAAAAGCGCATAGGTACCCACCTACTATAACATACGCGGAGCAATTATAACAATTTATCTTACAAGACTAGTAAAAAAGGCACGGACTCAGAGTCTCTGGTTGTAACATTCACTAAATAAAAAAATTACCCTATTATAGTGTGAGTTTCAGTGTACAGTGGCGGACACATCAAGCTATACAAAACTGTCATATTTCCTCAATCGATTTCGAACTCAATGTGTAACAATATAAGATTTATAATCGCATGAAGAAATTTGACAGTTTTGTATAGCTTGATGTGTCCGCCACTGTACATTAGTTACATGGAAAAACGATATAGAAATATACCTCGGAAAAAAGAGAATTTAGACTGCACAAGACCGCAACGATTGGCGTAAATTGAAGGAAGTCCGAAACATCCGAGGGTCGAACGAAAAACGCAGAAGGAGTAGTGTGTTATATCCTAGTTTCAAGTACCAGGACTTTCATACAAAGACCCTGTACCGTTACGTATCTTATATTATCTGCTAGGGGCCATTTTAATGGGCCACGTCAACGCTAAGATATCTTTTGTACCTCCCCTATCATTTGCACTCCTACTCACGAAAGATTCTTTTCATCAGCGTCACGATGTCTTTCGGATTGAAGTGCCTGTAGTCTCCTGGTTTCGGATAGATACTGTTACATAACTCTCACTATAAAAAAACTTGATTAGTCTGTTTAATGTAGCCAAAGCACAGAATCTTTTTTTTCAGTTAATTCAAAGCTATAATCAAGACGATATTTATTATGTGATACAACATTGTGTACGCACATATTTTGCTCGACGTTTCGGCTACGTTACAGCAGCCGTGGTCACGAGCGGACTGGCGGAGCACGGCGTCGTCTGCTGGGGCCGGGCTGTGAATCTTCGGACACCCTCACATTTTCCGATATTAATTCGCCACTAGATGAATTGTCATGTGAAGCTTACTCCGACATACTACACTAACAGTATCGTTGTTTGTTTGCGTTAGTAACGGCCTAGCACGGGGTTTGCACTTGTTAATTACTGGATTCCATGTCGATGATATTTTAAATCCGTCCTCCCGAAAGAAAGTCTTATACTTCTTGATCTCAATCGCTTCACGTACTATCCTGGTATGGTAAATATCGTGTTAATTCCCGTCTTGATTAATTATAGTTATAATTCAAAGCTCCCAACCAAAGTGAAAATAATAGGTACAGGTGATTTATGGCTGAAACTTCGATACCACACTCGATCACATTAAGGTTTATCTTTGCGTTTCTGGAAGGCAAAGGTATTTGAAACACCTGTAGTGTTTCATCAGAGACGTATTTGTTAATGCGCTGACTCCCTCTGTGGCGCAGTGGTTAGTAGATCGCGCTTTAAAGTGACGGCTGCGCAAGAGGTCCCATGGTTCGATCCCCGGGTCGGGCCAAAAAATTTACCTAAGTTTTTGGTAAGAAATTCTTAGTGAGCAGCCCGGAGTCTGGAAGTTGGCGGTCTTGTACCCCGTGCCTCGGAAAGCACGTTAAGCTGTTGGTCCTGCGCTCGATCCCTTCTCCAGTTGTGTCAGTAGTGTACCATCGGAAGATGAGGGTAAGGGAATAGAGAGTGCACTTGTGTTTGCGCACACATTTGAGCACTATCATATATCCTGCGTACGTGGCTCGGATCGTTGAGATTAGACACCGTAGTCGCAATTGGTTGCAGGATTATTATATTATTATTAATGCGTAGACTTAATAAATCCTAACCGTTACTTACACTAAAATGGTAAAGCGAGCGTATCAGGGACGTCCTAATGGCAAAAGGCCAGTCGGCCGTCCGAGATATCGCTGGAAGGATGAGGTCGAAAAAGACTTGCGCGGACTCCCGGCAGATGACTAGCAGGAGGTGGCGCAGGATCGACCAAGATGGAGGCTCTTATTATCGGAGGCCAAGACTCACTATGGGTCGCTGCGCTAACCTAGTTAGTTAGTTTTAGACTTTATAAATAATATAAAATAATATTTCGTGTACGGAAAAACTAAATCTATTTAAGTACATAGATTCAGTTTTTCCGACAGCGCGTCCGTAGCGTGCACACCCTAAACACTGGCCTACAAAACGCATGTTCCGGAAACGTTTCAGATATAGAAACACCTCTTAACTAACAAAATGCCATGAATCACTAAAATCAACCCAAAGCCTTGTAACCACTCTACCTCAGCCCACATGCTTCGTGTCCCAAAACCATACACCACTCCCGACGAGATAAAACTCCCTATCACGTTTACATATGGTTTGATATCGCTTGTGGTGGCTTTTGTTGTTCGTGGTGGGACAGCAAAACGAACAGCGATGATGGAAGTGTGTGTCAGAGGCGGCGACGAACACGGGTTGGCCCTGTGCTGGCAGGAGGACAGATATAAATCGGGATATCAGAGTCGTAACTAATTGGGTTCATCTAAACCTGACTGAAATAATTATCAAGTACTATCATAATTATATTTCAAATTTAACAAATATAGATAAAACAGTTCTTTCGTTTTTTACGTGATAGTTTGCAGACATGGGGCCCAATTCTCGTGCTTGTGACATTTATTATCATACGACATATATCACTAAAACACAGTTTTTTTCTATGATTTTCAAGTGACATCCGCCATGTTTACAAAATATCACGAGCACGAGAATTGGGCTCCAGCAGACGGATCACATGATGGTGAGCGATTGCCGCCGCCCATGGACACCCGCAACACAACAGGAGTCGCAAGTCGCAAGTGTCTGCCTCGCCAATTTAAGCTAATTCTAATTAAGTAAGTAAGTAAGTATAAGTATTTCACAACATCACATACATTGATCTGACTCCGATATAGGTAGCTCAAGCACCTGTGTTACGGATATCAGAATCAACAGTGGGATTACAAATATATACATATTATACTTTTCTTTTTTGTAAATACATACTTATAATACATAGGAAACACCCAGACCAATACAAACAGACATGTTCATGCACACAAATATTTGTACTGTGCGGGGATCGAACCCGCAACCCTTGGACCAAAGGCAGCGTTTACTACCACTGTTCCAAACGGGTCGTCAATTATAAAGTTCAATTCAATCAGCCACAAGATGATAATAACAACAAGCAACTCATTTACATCCCGGACAGGGCAAAGGCCTCCCCCGTTACGAAAAAAATCTGGCCCAAACCAAATTACGATATGCTGTCAAATGAACAATTGCTGGCAAGGATTTATCTCTTGATCCCTTATAAGTAATGCTCGATAACTATTTGTAATATATCGGGCCATTAAATTTGCATCGAACCAGCCACGCTCAAGGTAATTATGTCCGATATATTGAATGCTTCTCAAAACCAACAATAAGCAGATCAATAAAGTTCCAAATACATAGGACACGGTTGGAAACATGGAGCCATGATCGCTAGGGATGCGCCGTGAAGGGGCTTTTAATGACGACTAAAGTGAAATCCCTCTTTTTAGTATTATGGTTCCGTAGCCAAATACGACGTAGACGTTATACCATAGATTTATTCATAGATAAAGATTGGTCGAATCGGGATTTAACTGTAGAGTGTACGAGAGTAGGTAAACCCCCTGACGTAACCTACTTTGTTAGAGAAGACCTCAAAACAGATGGAGCATTCGGCAAAATAACCGGTCAATTTTAAATCGACATGTCTCTCTCATACACTTGACATTGGCGGAATCACATGCGCAGCCCGTAACCGTGCGCGGGATAACACCATAAAAAAAACTCACTATGAGTGAGTATTTTCAAATGACTCAAATATAATAATTTCCATCGAGCCGCATCTCTCGCGGCTACATTAGAGCTGTTGTAGATTTATGCGCACGCGCCGGGGACGCCATAATACCGCGGACAATGGCGGCAATCATGGTATTGCCTACAGTTGAGACAAGCCGCTTGCACAGGTTGCTACGGGCAATTGTCATAGTTATCAAAATATGGCTTTCTCTATAAAATACGTTTTAGCAAGAAAAATACTTTGACAGGCGCTTATTTCTAACTATACTCGAAACTGGAATTCAAGACCAAAAAAACTACGACAGATACGTCATTGTCAAATCTATCAATGTCACTTATGTCATTGTCAAATCAAGTTTTAAGGTTTTTTCAACCTTTTTGTTATATGCTTATTTTTTTAGTATAGGCTGGCACAATTCATGATAAGGATTTTCTCTAAAAATAGAAACTTAATTACATCTTCATCTTCACCATCACTAATGACAGAATCTCTGACTACGGGATCTGAGTCGGTCACTTGTAGAATATAGTTTTCCACTAGTCCAGTAATTAATTCGTCCAGTTTTGTACATGATTTAGATTTAAGGAGTTATTAGGCGAAATAACTCGTAAGGAAAAATGTCAAGTGATATTTTGATAAACAGTCGAAGTCAGTCAAAGTCTCAGTCACTCAATAAAACGGGCGCGTTATCGACCTACGGATTCTGCCGAGACTACTCTTAACGAAATCGCAGGTTTTAAGACTATCTTAGGTCCTAGCAAGTGGTTCACGTGACAACTCACTCAACACCCAATAGCATTATTTTAAACTAATAAAATTCAAAGATTCCTATATTAATATCGCTCGTGCAGTGAGGTGCCACTGCACGAAACAACAACATGTAAGTTCAAATGTTATTAACACCTGAAGTGACACAAGCTCAATACCAGCTTTTCTACCAAACATTACGGATGATTAAGTTTTTATTAAAGTGTCTTGTATTTATGTAAATATAAGTCAATAAAATTACTTCTTTATATTATAGAATTAAAATTACCAATAAACAGAATATGTCGGCGTATGTTTTTAAGAAATAGGTATATACTATTGTACGATCATTTTATTGCAGTGGCAACATTGTAGTAGATATTTTTGGTCTTGAATTCCAGTTTTGGGTATAGTCCAAATAAAAATAAAGGCGTCGAACCATTCACATACATAATTTAGTTGCTAGATGCTAATATGAACATAATGTGAATGAACGAATGAATATCTTTATTTACTAGAATCACGGTACATTTATCAATAGGATGGTCATGAACTTGTCAGATCACACCATACATGGCATGTAAAAAAAATCTTAAAATATAATTCAATTAAAAACAGTGAGATGATTCAATACAATTAAAATAAACGCCAAAGTATTCTTTTTTAATTGTCATGCAGAGTCAGAGAGTATTGCTTAATGACAGTCATCATAAACAAAAAATAAATAAGTTAATACATAACGTCTCCTACATTTCATAAACAGGGTACACACAGAAACATGCGCATGCAGACGACGGAACATGTTCATAGCCTAGCGCGTAGGTCAACGAACTCTTCGATATAAATGTCAGTTTGACTGCCTCGGTGGCGCAGTGGTTAGAGGGTCGCACTTTAAAGCGACGGCTGCGCAAGAGTTCCCGGGTTCGATCCCCGGATCGGGCCAAAAATTTGTACCTAAGTTTTCGGCAAGAAATTCTTAGTGGGAGCCCGGAGTCTGGAAGTTGGCGGTCTTGTACCCCCGCGCCTCGGAAAGCACGTTAAGCTGTTGGTCCTGCGCCCGATCCCTCTCCGGTCGTGTCACATTAGTGTCCCATCGGATTATATGGGTAAGGGAATAGAGAGTGCACTTGTGTTTGCGCACACACTTGAGCACTATAATATATCTTGCGTACGTGGCTGATCGTTGAGATTGGCCGCCGTAGCCGTAATTGGTTGGAGGATATTATGAATTTTAGCTAGAGCCGTGCTTCCTTGTTTATTATTTTGTTACTAAAAGCCAAAGAGCATTGCAGTAACTCATAGGTCTGCTTACTATCGGGGATCTTGCTCATTTTCCTTTCCAAAACCGATATCCAGAGAAAGGAAACATCGATGTTCCACTACAATGTTTGCTACTGCGCTGCTACTGACCGCATACCTTCAATTTCAAGTACCAATACATAATTCAAAAGAGCATATAACGGTCCAAAAAGGGCACAGACTTGCCGATCTAAGACAGATTTTTTTAGAACAGTGAAGCGCGATCGCTTCAATGTTTTAAAAAAATCCGCCCTTTGGATGTCATAGCGGTGAGATCACATTCTCTCTAATTTAATAGCGACGCTCTTGTCGGTGGAGTAGTCTGGTAGTCTTATAGAGGGCGGTGCTGCCTTTTTAATATTGTTGCACACATAATGTATTGAAGTCATTTTAGCACAGCACAATAATCCTATTCCAATTGTATGTAATAATAATAATGTCCTCCAAAACCGACATTTTCGGTCATGGCGACCAATCTCAGCGATCAGCCATCGACGCAGGATATATTATAGTACACAAGTGTTTGCGCAGACACAAGTGCACTATCTATTCCCGTACCCTCATATTTCGATGGGACACCAGTATGACACGACCGAAGAGGGACTAGGGGCAGGACCAACGTCTTAACGTGCTTTCCGAGGCACGGGGGTACAAGACCGCCACCTCCCAGACTCCGGGCTGACACTGAGAAGTTCTTAACAGAAAAGCTCAGGTACACATTTTGGCCCGACCCGGGGATCGAACCCGGGACCCAAACGCAGCCGTCGATTTAAAGTGCAACCCACCAACCACTGCGCCACCGAGGCAGTCGTAAATTGTATGTACCATCTCAATGAATTGCGGTCCTCACTCGGTACTTTCTGCCACGCATGTTCATCGTGGAATCACCATTCCGTAGCTGTATTACCACACCAGTCAATTCATATAGCATCTATTTGCTGACACGGTACGCTATCGTTATCCGTCTCTGATGCATTATCGTCCTCGTGACGAGGCGGCTCTGACGTCACGGGCGTTAACTCGCGACTGCGTGGACGCACGGTCAGTGTTGTGGGGGAGTCGAATGATGCCTCTAGCTCTGTGCTGTGTTTCGCTGCGTGAGAGAGGGTACTGGAGGCTCGATCCGGGGGAAAGGGGGGTTTAAAGGTTGGCAGCACACTTGTGACTCCACTGGTGTCGCAGGTGTCTATGAGTGGTGGCAATCGCTTACCATCAGGCGATCCGTTTGCTCGTCTGTCACTTATCACATAAAAAAAAACACTAGAGACACTGGTTGAGCTTATGACCTAAAAGACAGAGTGTTACATGAACGCGGAACAATGTGCTAGGAAGCCGACCCTGGATGTCACAGCGCGGAGATCGCATTAAAACAATTTCTGTTGACGCGGGCGGGGCTGCCGCGTTTTTGCCATTGTCGCACACGGAGCTCACAATAGGCTACATCACTACTTAAATGGTAATGGATAATAGTGTCGGGTATGGTGCATGTCTTAAAAGATGGGTAAAGTAGACGATAAATATAGAGTAAAACGGGTCACCTGATGGTAAGTGATCACTGGAGCTAATGTGTTAGCATATTCAATTACCTATGCATTTACAGACGGATACTTGGATTAACAGTTTTTTAGATTTTCGCGTTGCATTATGACTATAATTAATTAAGTACTCTAGTGTTTGATCTACTCCCATACGCAAGCGATTGTCATTCTATCCCCATCATCTCGATGGATGGCGGTCTAATACTGTGGCGATTTTCGCGGTACTTTCTACCACGTACCTCATTTCTGTGGAACGGTTTGTCTGCAAGAGTATTTCCGGACGGCTACAACTTAGGTACCTTCAAGAGAAGAGCGTACTCCTTTTTAAAAAGGCCGGCAACGCATTAGTGATATCTCTGATTTCGCGGATGTTAATGGGCGGCGATGATTGCTTTCCATCAGGTAACTCGCTTGCTCGTTTGTCGCCTCTAGCATAAAAAAAATTCACATATTTTGCTTAACGTTTGGGCTACGTTACAGCAGCCGACACGTCAAGCAAAATATTTGAAAAATGTTGTATCTCATAATAAATGTCGTGTTAATCATTTATAGATACTTGGATTACCTAACTAACATACCGCATACTTTTATCAATATAGGTACATGTATAATTGTTTATTTTTTTGTTGCAGATGTCCGATCGCTGTTAAAAGGTGAGTAATTTAAATAAATAATCATCATCAATATCACACAACATGACATACGCAGTATTAACATGTCTTTGTACATGAATACTAACTTAGCTAGATTTTATCACAAACAGTTCACGAGCTGACTGGAAGCCATCGATATGGCAATATTTGGAATAATCAATTATCAGCAATTGCTGATATCTATCACTGCTAGTAGACGAAGTGATAGTGCAAAATTATCGCGTCACCATATCGGCGCATTATCGCCATATTTGTTTGATTACATATCGACGCTGCAAAGTTAAGCAAATCGCTATCGTCCATGCCTCGCGCAGCTCACAAACGAAGTGATAGTTCAGAATTATCGCGTCGCCATCGGCGCATTGTCGCCAAATTGTTTCATTATCCGCGCATTGTGCGCGCAACTTGTTGTAGGCAACATTTGGAATCCCTTTCCGTCGTAGCCCGTATTTGTATCACTAACATCTAGGAATAGCAACAGTACCTGTTTATTAGGGTTAGAAGGCTTAAATAGAATAAGGCGACGAATGTGTAAGGAGTTGAAGACAGAATAAACTCAATATTTGGAAAGCGTATGAGTTATATTGTAGATTAAAATATAGTCGTAGTTGAGCTACGATGTTATAGTTGAGTGTAATGTAGTTATTTATGTCTTTATAGCTTCGATCGTAATCATCAACCGTTCTTTATCTTCTCAAAATAATTAAATTCCGATGTCATCCAAGAATTTCTAGATGTTCATATTTTTTCTAGTGAACCTAATAAAACCAAAGAGTCTTCTTTCAGTTGTCATAAAAACATAAATAAACCTGCATGGCAGTTTAGCACAAAAAATCATGCGCCAGTTTTATAATTAATAATAAATTATTGACATAATATTATTTCTCTGTTTTCTTTCTTCTAGCTGTCATTGAAAACCAAAGAGTTCCGCATTGACAAAAACTAAAAAGCAGAACATATATCTGGCCGTTATATCTAAAAAAAATTTGCAAGATGCCATTTTCGTAGAAAATAAAATTGACATTTAAATGTTTCTTTTTTATTAATTAGGGTTTTATTTTTATTTCTGGCCTCTACTAAAACATTCTAATTATAACCTCTACCATTCAAATAACACATACGCAGTTAATTTCGTTTGCAATTTCTAAAATCGTTCCTACAAACTCCAATCCTAAGGCTAAAACTAAACAGTGCAACATGAACATTGTCAGTCAGCTGATAGCATAATGTCACCACAAGCTGAGATACCATTACCACTGGCCGTCAGCATGAAGACATCCGCGTAATGATACATTGAGAGCTCCGTAAGTGGAGGCACGGGCTCTGATCGCAATTATAAGTGCACGAACAGGTGCATACGGCGATACCTGCGTTTAGGGCTGTCGCTGGTAGAGTTCTGCGATAGTTAGTCAACCTGTAACTGAACTGTCTTCGATTAAAATTCATTCCCTCATGCAGTGACCTGTATGAGGGACTGCATGGTGATAAACATCCTGCCCCATATCTTGCTCCTCTCCGACCCCAATAGTTAATTCTGGCCGTATCTCCTAAATGACTGCAACTTAATTTTTCCTCCCTTTAGAGATCCCCTTAACTTGTTCACCCTTTGAAAATTTGTCCCGACAATGTTGCATTGCATAAGAACCAAAATTGTAATTACTAAATAAAAAAATGCTTTTATGCATTTTTGTTTTAAAAGATGTGTGATTAACACGGTACTATATCTTCAAGAAATCGATCCTATACCTTCCTAAAAGGCCGGCAAGGCATCTCCACTCCCTCTGGTGTGGCTGATGTCCATGGGCGGCGCTGATCATTTACCATCAGGGTGACTGGCTTGCTCATTTGCCTCCCTTTCTCATAAAAAAACACATCTTTTTAAAATAAAATCAGAATTAAGGTACTTAATTCCGATCTATGATTAAACAATATTTTTATTTATTAAATAATAATAATATCCCAACCGATTACGGCTACGGCGGACAATCTCAAAGATCAGCCACGTACGCAGGATATATTATAGTGCTCAAGTGTGTGCGCAAACACAAGTGCACTCTCTATTCCCTTACACTCATAATCCGATGGGACACCAGCGTGACACGACCGGAGAGGGATTAGGCGCAGGACCAACGGCTTAACGTGCTTTCTGAGGCACGGGGGTACAATACGCACTAATTTCCAGACTCCCGGCTGACACTAAGAATTTCATACCGAAAACTGAGGTACAAATTTTTGGCCCGACCCGGGACCTCTTGCGCAGCCGTCGCTTTAAAGTGCGATCCACTATAGTTGGCGGTGCGCCACCGAGGCAGTCCTTAAATAATAGTCCAATAAACCCATTTTCATTTAAATAATATAACACTGTATTAAATTATGAACGTTTTGCATGTATGACAGTAATCTGTTACTGTGCCTATAATAAATAAATAAATAAATGTTGGTAGAGGTACATGTTGACATCCCTGCTCAAATCGGTCCGCTAAATGTATCTAAGTGAAGCGAGGACGTAAAAGCTGTTCTTTCCTAATTGTTCATGTAATCAGAAAATTGTTAGCGGAGCTTTCTACATACATTCTTTAGATTCCTTATCATTTGCGGTTGATTACCGATATTCTATCTTAGAACCCTTTCAGGTCAGGAGTGAAATTATGGACTCTTACTTAAATTAAATGAAATGCTGGCAATTATAAGAAGTTACTTATATAAATTACTAAATGACGCAAAAACACAGAGTTTGTGAAAGACATGTAAATTGAGTTAGGAAAATCGTATTCCTCAACGTGGGGGGGTCGTGACCTTCCTTCGTTTTCCTCCATTTATTTCTGTTCCCGGCAGTGTGGAGAGCGTTATGTACCGTAGAGACTCGAATGCAACTCGAAAAGTCGACGACGAGAATCTCACTGATCGCTTAGACTCTCTGGCCCTGTGGAGAGAAGTCGCATCTCTGTGTATCTTTACCGCCTTTACCATGGTGAGTTATCCGAGGAGTTGTTTGAGATAATACCCGCTTCTGAATTTCATCACCGTACTACACGCCTTAAACTAGGATTCCACCCGTACCATCTGGATGGTACACACACGCTGGTGGAGGTCCACCACTGTGCGCTTTACACGTAATTTTTTGCCACGCACCTCCTCATTGTGGAGTCAATTTCACTCCGGAACCAGTACAATATAGAGATCTTCAAGAAACGAGCCTATACCTTCCTAAAAGGCCGGCCACGCATCTCCAATCCCTCTGGTGTGGCTGATGTCCATGGGCGGCGTTGATCGCTTACCATCAGGTGACTCACTTGCTCGTTTGCCTCCCATTCTCATTAAAAAAAAGACGTGTGCGCTTGTATTGGGCTGCGGTCACGAGTCCTTTTTCCGTATACTTTACCGGTCCCGAGGAAATTTTGAGTTCTCGCAGTTCGGTGAACAAAAGGAGAGCCTACACAATAGACGCGATGTCAAGGCGTCCCTTCCGTTGGCACTGCCATACAGGCCAGCGAGATGCTTCGCGGGCTGGTTTAAAAGAATCCAGATTATAGGAAGGAGCAAATACATGCGCTGGCAACGAGTTAATGAACAAATTCCAAGCATAATACAGAAATAAAAACAACAGCCACAAACAAAACTATTTAGTTATGCGCTTTCTGAAGCTGCGTTAAAGTAACGAATGAGAGCTGCGCGTGCGCCTTACGTGACGCGATGGACCGCGACCGCGCCGCACGTAGATCATAGCGCACATGCCCTGCGCACGCGACGGTAGTTCTGCGACATATTTACCACAAGACCGATTATCTTACATGACGGAAGAGTGTAAGACCTAAGGTTTCTTAGATAAATAAATTGTGACTCCACTGGTCCTCTAATTCTAACTGAAATGTGAAAGATTTTTTTTTATGAAAATGGGAGGCAAACGTGCAAGCGAGTCACCTGATGGTAAGCGATTCACCGCCGCCCATGGACATCAGCCACACCAGAGGGAGTAGAGATGCGTTGCCGGCCTTTTAGGAAAGTATAGGCTCGTTTCTTGAAGATCTCAATGTCGAATGAAGATGTGGGTTCGATTCCCGCCTGAACATGAGATGAAAATTTATCGTGCGTTATTAACTTAAAAATAAATTGCAAAAAATTGCTATAAAAATATCAAATAACATTTATGTACGAAGTAAACATTTTTTTAATATTACATGGAATTAATCCATTCACTTCAGCGTATTGTTAAGGCGATTAAGCCTCCAATTTATGTACATTGTAATGTTACTACTTAGTCTTCTGCAAATCTTCGAAAGACAGCCAGTTCCATTAGAACAAGCTTAGCAATCAATGCAAAACGAGCTGATAATTTAATTTGCCTCCTTATAGTATACTCGACATAAATAAATCTATTGATGCGTCGACCACAACACAGCCACCGGCCCAACCTGACTATTTGCATTCAAACTGTACATTTGAATAAGTAACAAATTTGAAATTCATTGGAGAATACTATTCCAACACTTATTACATTCAGAGCAACAATGATTTGCGGGTTGCTGGTGAATGTATTGATGTTGTATAATTTTCATTATATTAAAACTAGCGGCTGCCCGCAACTGCTACTTGTACAGAGCGAATAAACATAATAATTATCTTAATAATATTAAACTAAAGTGACTTCTTTTCTTTAAGTGTTTTAATAATAATAATTATAAATAAATATTTCACAACATCACATACATTGATCTGACTCCGAGATAGGTAGCTCGAGCACCTGTGTTACGGATATCAGAATCAACAGTGGGATTACAAATATATACTTACAATACATAGAAAACACCCAGACCAATACAAACAGACATGTTCATGCACACAAATGTTTGTACTGTGCGGGAACCCGCAAACCTTGGACTTAGGGCTAAACTTTAAATATCGTAAGGACCACACACGAGATGGTTAGTTTTTCCTAAAACTCTCGCGTCACTTCAATGCTATACTTCAACTTTTACGCCATATTTAGGCTAACGAAATTTCTTCACATACACTAGTTCCACTTTAGCTCTACTGTTTTCGATCGGCCGGTCTGTCCGATATCACATTTGGTAGTAACCCTGAGGCAGAATACGCCAAAGATTATGGGTTCATTACTACACTGGACAAACATTAATGTGATTAAGACTTGTGTTTCTTAAGATGTAGGTAAATATATGTATTTAATTATGTATTATGATTGTCAGATATCTGTATTGAGCATTTTACAGATTAATTGCATTGATTAACAGTACTTAAGCATTGTACGGAATCAGTTCATCGTCATCTTCATCGTCAGCCCATTTAAGTCCCCACTGCTGGGGCACGGGCCTCCCTCAATCACATGAGGGGTAATTGCCATACTCACCACGCTTGGCAGACGGGTTGGCGAGGGTTTGATATAAATGCAGAGTTTTCCTTCTCTGGGTGCTGATGATCATGCCAGCAGCTTTACCTTAGTCGCCTTTTACGACACCTCTGGTAAGAGCGAGGGTGGCCTATTCTACTCTGCCGGGGACCACACGGCATCTGCCGGGGACCACACGGAATCAGTTCAATTTAGGTATATTAAATAACGATGTTGTATCATTAATTAGCCGCCGCCGTAGCTGAATCGGCTGCAGAACATTATTGTCATTATTTTGATATCCTTCGCAATAAAATAAGTATTATTAGAAGCAAATGCTATGCCTTTATTAAGTCATAAGTGCAAATAATTTAATATCCCCTTTGATAGTAAATCAAACAGTGTTTACCGATGAAGTTTTATGGATTTCAATAAAACCGTATTGCTGGCAACAGAATTTATTTCATCCAATTTGCTTCTTGTCTACCCACTACGCTACTACAGTAATATAAGCTCTTTATTATTATTACGTATTATGTAGCTATAACTTTAGTGAATCAATTGAAATCCTAATATTTATTATGTTATTATTATAGTGTTCGTGCAATAAGATAACCATTTTACGCTAAAGCCATACAGCCTGTAGGCGACAACTAGTCCTTGTTAAATCTCATAAAGTCTTCATTCACCTCTCAGTATGCCATAGATTTCTCATACTTCTTCTGTATAATTTTGTCTCGCAAAATTTGCTTTGATCATTTCCAAAATGACATTAAGTACCTAATTTTTAGACTGACCGGATGGCGCAATTGGTAGTGACTCTGCCTCTTACGCCAAAGGTCGTGGGTTCGATCCCCACCCTGGACAAACATTCGTGCAATGAACACTTGTGTTTGTTCGGTGTCTGGGTGTGATATATGTATTTAAGTATATATTTGTGTTCCTCTGTTGTCTGATATCTGTAACACAAGTGCTTAAGCTACTTAGTACGGAATCAGGTCAACGTATAGGATGTTGTGAAAATTATTACAAAAAAAAAAAACAATTTAGTAGTCACGTAACTCAACGATTGCCTCGATCGCGCAGTAGGTTGTGTGTCGGGTTTTAGAGCGACAAAAGCACGATAGACAAAGCGTTTAGAGCGATAAACAAAGATCTGAAACAGATCAAATGAAAAGACGGAACTTTTAACCCCTATAAGATTATTTTGTGATCTGTCTATGTGTCAAGATCCTTTCCGCTGACCCTAAACCATTCCTTAGTGGGATGTCTGTACTGTACTAATACAATTTCTAAAATAACCAGTACCTATGTATACACAAAAAATTAAGTTAAAAAACTGGCAGCCTACGTATGATTAAATGTCCACTGAAAAGTTAAAAACAAGTATTGAATATAAATTAATCAAAATTTGTGTTACATTAAATTATTACTATAAAAAATATTATTTTCATATTCCCGCCTGAACACGAGATGAAATTTTTAAGTGTATTATTTACTTGAGAATAAATTGCAAAAGATTGCTATAAAAAATATCAACTAATAATGATCTAGCAGTCTCATCTTAACTGGTGGTCAAATATTTGTAATAATATTGCCACTGGAGATTGTAAAAAAAATTACAATATTGATGAGACTATCGACAGCTCATTTCGAATCAAGCACTAACAAATTTCGTCGGCTTAGTGACGCGTTCGGTGGTCTAATTGGTAGAATATTCACCCGGATTGTGGAAGGTGTGGGTTTGTATACCTGAACACGAGATGAATTTTTTAAGTGTGTTATTTACTAAAGAATAAATTGCAAAATATTGCTATAAATAATATCAAATATTATTTACATATTGTCTCAGTCACACGTCATTTGCTTAATATTGTCATGATCTTTTCCACATTAGAATTAAAATCTCATAAATGACGTGTGACTACGACAATATGAAACCGATAACTTTATAAAGTTATAATTTAAACTAAATTCACGAATGTTCATTCCTGTCCATTTCACACGCGCTGTGCTCTTGTGTTTTTATGAACAAGTATATTCCCGTTTGTTCCGGGACGCCTTCATTGTAGGCCCTGTCATTGTAGCCGGTCACAGTCCTCTTTCACCTGTATAAGGGCACATCCACAATCGCCGATATTGAAGAATCGTTGCGTTGGCGCGGCCACGCGAGTCAATCAGCAGTCGCGGCCCCTTTGATCACTGTGGCATTTATTGAAAATAAGACCGTCTCAACTAGTGGTGTAAAAGAATTGAGTAACAGCTTAGTAACAGTCATATAATAATAGGATCTGAGTTATTTTTGGGGACTCAGCTCTTTTTAAAGATTCAAGCCTGAGTCTCAGTTCATCATCATCAGCCCATTTAAGTCCTTACTGCTGGGGCACGGGCCTCCTTCAATCACATGAGGGGCATTTGCCATACTCACCACGCTTGGCAGACGGGTTGGCGAGGGTTTTGATATAAATGCAGAGTTTTCCCTCTCTGGGTGCTCATGATCATGCCAGCAGCTTTACCTTAGTCACCTTTTACGACACCTCGGTAAGAGTGAGGGTGGCCTATTCTACTCTGCCGGGGACCACACGGCCTTCTCGGACGGACGAAGAACGGAGTCTCAGTTATTTTATAATAATTTAAGTCTTTGAGTCTTTTAACATTTTACAGCCGTCACAACTTGAGGTCGACACATATTTATTTGTTTTCTATGTTCCCGCAGCGTCTAAGCATTAAAAGGAATTGATTTATGACTCCGTGAACTCGTGACTAAGTTTTATCTATCAAAAAGACTCATTACTGAATTCTCCGGATTTTTTAGCTAAAATCAAGTGTTGTTTTACGGCATTTATTAAATTTAGACCTATTTAATTGTACACATTTATTAATTGTAATTTTTTTGTATCATACCTCAGTTCTGTGGAACGGTTTGCCTGCGGGAGTATTTCCCGACGCTACAACTTAGGGACCTTCAAGAGAAGAGCGTACTCCTTTTGAAAAAGGCCGGCAACACATTAGCGATCTTCTCTGATTTCGTGGATGTTTATGGGCGGCGAAGATTACTTCCATCAGGTGACTCACTTGCTCGTTTGTCGCCTCTAGCATTAAAAAAAACATATTTTTGCTACTTCTTTGCTATTGCTCAAAATGAAAATATACGTATAAAAACTCAAATGACTTAAAACACACGCAAGGACTGAAAAGACTCTTAACTCCCGAGACTAATAGTCTCGAGTCATAAAAAGCACTCGAGTCTTTAATTCACGCAAGACCCCAAGAACTCTTACAACACTAGTCTCAACGCCGTATTAGTACTGAGTGCCTACGCTAGTTAGCTTGTTAGATTAACTAACTGCGGGCCCTTTTGCAGATAAGCTGGACGTAATTATATTTAGCCAGGGAAAGAGTGACAGTTCAATCTTAGTTGTGAACTTATTTGCGGCTGTGAGATTGGCTGTTCAGTAATTGTCTTAATGATTATTGTCTGTATTTGATGCTCATGATTACAAATTCGATAGGCAAGAATTTATAACAGATCTTCATAACATTACGTATATATTATCTTCATAACAAACTCGACGACCCGTTTGGAACAGTGGTAGTGAACGCTGCCTCTGGTGCAAGGGTTGCGGGTTCGATCCCCGTACAGTAGAAACATTTGTGTGCATGAATGCATCTGTTTGTATTGGTCTGGGCGTTATCTATGTATTATAAGTATGTATTTACAAAAGAAAAGTATTATATGTATATATTTGTAATCCCACTATTGATTCTGATATCCGTAACACAGGTTCTTGAGCTACCTATCACGGAGTCAGATCAATGTATGTGATGTTGTGAAATATTTATTATTTATTTATTTATTCCTGGTAATCCTTAGCGCCCTCATTTCGGGCAGCCCTTAGCCGGATCGCCCTCAAATTCTATAACTTGAATAAGTACTGTTGAGAACATAACGGTTACTGTACTGGTTTAATAATCTGTACCTAATATAACAGTAGGTCAGAAGGCATTTATCTGCGGTCAATAGTGGGGTGTGATTATCTACATTTACACAAAATGTAATTAGTTTTGCTCATAAGAAGTTTAAAATTGTTAGATAATTGTTGAGATTTGTATTGCCTGAAACACAGGTTTAACCTAGTTTAGGCAATGAATAACCCTGGTATTGTAATTATTAAGTTTTAATGTAATGTAATGTGCCCTTATTTACTGAATAAACAATAAACACAATATTTATGAAAAAAATCTTATTAAAATAATAAACATGAAGCTGTAATACTTTCAGTATTGAATATTTAAAAAAATTAAAGCTTGGTGGTGCGTGCACACCACAAAAATGAATATATTTAAATTTAAAAACACTTGTGTTCTCAACAGTCCTTCACCTCCTTATCTTAGCGTATAATTCCCGGTTGATCCAAAGCTGTTTGGAGCCCGGGGTACACTTACGCACATAATTACAATAAAGTGACTGCCATCTGACCTTCGCAACCCTTTTGACAGGAGAACCAGACGAGGTGAAACACGACAAAACGTTTATTAGATTTTCGATTATAACAATCATTAATTAAGTCCAGTTGTGATCAAAACGTCATGCAAAATACAGGCTTCCTCACGATGTTTTCCCTTAACACCGAGCTAATGGTAAAAATACGCACATGAATTTGAAAAATCTAGAGCTGCATGCTCGTATGCCTCATAGAAGGCGCGTTCTTACCCACTGAGCTACCATCTTTTGTGTCCTCAACAGTATTACTGCCTAATCACTTCCAATATCGACCACGCTGGAAAAATGCCACGTATTTCCTCTAACAAATACAATAACAAAATATAAGCTCGGAATGAAGCGAAACGAATGAAGTATTCTAACTAGGATTCTGGTTTGTACAACAAAGAGGTGCCTGGAGCCATTTCCATTACTGCAGGCCCGGTTAGCTCGTAATGATATAGACCAGGGGTCGCAAGCCTTTGAGGATACGTATATTTTTTGATTTTTTTTTATGCAATAGGTGGCAGACGATCAGGAACCTCTGGATTTTTCAAATATAATGTGCGTATTTCCACCATTAGCTCGTGAGAGAAACCTGCACGTGTCAGATATTTTCTAAAACGTGCAACAACGATTTAGTTGGTCTGGTTCCCCTTTTAAAAGATTGCGAAGGTCAAACGGCAGTTACTTTATTGTAATTACCAGACTCCCCAAATCTTTAATTATGTTCTAAGCGCAACCGGGAATCGCACACTAAGATGGGATCATCTGATGGTAAGAAATTTCCGCTGCCCATGGCCACTCGTAACACCAGTTGAGACCCAAGTGGGTTGTCCTTTTCCCCTTTCCCCCGGATGGGGCCTCCGGTACCCTCGCTCACTCGGTAAAACTCACCACTATAGATGTCAAAAACCATGCTAAATGGACGAAGAGGAATAGCGGTCGGGCTCCAGTGTGCCATCTTGGGACGCAACCGAGACAACGCTCTGACATGTAAACCTACTTAATCACCTTTGATATTTCCTCTGCTGGGTTTCAGCATTCGCTTACACCGAGGATACAACTTTTATGCAAGAGGCGACAAACGAGCAGGCGGGTCGCCTGATGGCAAGTAAATCATCATCATTATCAGCCCATTTAAGTCCCCACTGCTGGGGCACGGGCCTCCCTCAATCACATGAGGGGTGATTGCCATACTCACCACGCTTAGCAGACGGGTTGGCGAGGGTTTTGATATAAATGCAGAGTTTTCCTTCACTGGGTGCTGATGATCATGCCAGCAGCTTCACCTTAGTCGCCTTTTACGACACCTCGGTAAGAGTGAGGGTGGCCTATTCTACTCTGCCGTAGACCACACGGGTAAGTAAATAATGCAACTTAAAATTTGGAAAATGTAAAGTGCGTTACGCGTCATTTCTTATTAATAAAGGTTGCCTACCCCTGCAAACCTGCAATAGTCCATCGTTGCGTCGACCTTTGATTTAGCTGCGCAGAAAATGTTAGAAATTTCGCTATCGCAGTGGAAACAAATTGTTGGAGCGCCACGAACACTAATTTGTGGTGCGCATTCGATGTGATAATAACTAGTAATTTATATACTATATAATGAGTTACTTATACTACAATAATGACGTATTTATACATCTGATACTGCACTGTAATAATGTTATTGACGCGGCGTGGTTTCCTTTGGACATGTGTGAGATATTAGGGTAGTGTAAGAAATTATATGTAGTTGAATTGTTGTATACGAGGACCATGTTGTACAGGGTGTTTTGATATACAGTAAGAAATCACTGTTAGGAATAAATTTTGTTCGAAAACTTAAATATATATATTTTACAAAATCACATACAATGATCTGACTCCGAGATAGGTAGCTCAAGCACCTGTGTTACGGATATCAGAATCAACAGTGGGAGTACAAGGATTACAACTTTTCTTTTTTAAATACATACTTATGATACAGAGAAAACATCCAGACCAATACAAACATGCATGTTCATGCACACTAATGTATGTACTGAGCGGAGATCGAACCCGCAACCATTGGACCACAGGCAGCGTTCACTATCGCTGTTCCAAATTGGTCCTCAAATGTTTTTTTAATACAAATAAAAACGCCAGATAGCTCTACACATCAATTTATATAAATCTCTCAAAATTATTCGATTTTCATCTTAATGTCAAACGGGTTTGGTTATTAATTGGAGGATATTTCACAGATTGTAGTAACCTGATTGAAGGCTGTCTGTACATATAAATGCTTTAAGAGAAGCAAATGCTCTATTTTCAAAAACAATGCCATGTGATTTAACGATTTCACGGAATGCTCACGACGATTGAACACACTTAAACTAACATTTGTGCAATTCCCAAGGCACTTGTTTCACATGGTTATTTTCATGCTTAAACATGCTACTTTTGAGCAAGTGCTACTTAGCAGCATGCAACAAATAAGTATGCTTATTTTGAGCATGCTCAAAAATTGAGCGCTGGTCGAATTTTAAGCTTGCTACCTGCAATGAAGGTGGAAGGGGGAGTGTGGCAGAGTGAAAGTGTCGACAGATTTGCTTATTTTTTAAAGCATACTAATAGATGGCTAAAAGTATGTTGATTGATAGCAAATATGGACAGATAATTAAGCATGCTCATATTTGCTACAAATGAGCATGTGGAACAGTATCTTTATGCTCGACGTCCAGATACCGTGGGAGAGCCAAGTATCGGCATGAATGGGCCGGCTCGACCGGAGTGATACCACGGCCTCACAGAAAACCGGCGAGAAGCAGCTCTGTGATACGAACGCGCCTTCCACGCAGGTAGTCGAGGTTCGAATCCGAGCATGCACCTTTGGTTTATTCAAATCTATGTGCGTATTTCTACCATTATTACCATCTGCTCAGCGGTGAGGGAAAACATCGTGAGGAAACCACGTTTCGGAAACGTGTAACCATGATTCAGTTGGTCTGGTTCACCTGTTAAAGGGTTGCGAAGGTCAGACGGCAGTCGCTTCATTGTAATTACCAGACCCCCCCAATCCTAAATCATGGTCTAAGCGTACCCTGGGCTCCAAAGCGACAGCTTTGGATGCAACCGGGAATTACACGCTAAGATGAAGAAGAAAAAGCACAGATGTATCAGCACCCTTACAGCTGCAATTGTAATCGCATTCGATGCGTTTCTTGAACAAGTACCTACTTGCTTTCTAATCGCATTCTATCGCAAAAAAATGATCTCTAGCTTTTTAAGTAGGCCCATAAATCCAAGTATGATCTAACATGATGTTTATTAGCAATTCGCTTGATAGTGAGCTCGTAAATTCCACATTATGCCACTGTTGGTATGTGTTAGCTATTCCATATGGTAGCCCCGGGCTGGTTCTTAAGGGTCGCATAAAAATATCTCAACGTGAGTTCTGGAACAGTTAGCTGTGTACGGCGGATTGTAGGCACATTTGCGCACGCTAAGAAGTAATGGTTTGAATTTTCTATATTTTTTCCAATGCAATGGCGTCAACCAGAGTCCAGCCTGAAAACCAGCGCTGCAGCTTCTGCTTGTGGGAGTTGCAGCATATGTTGCAGCTCCCGTGACTCCATTCCATAACCACGGGTGGTTGAGCCCCGGGAGTTTTAGTGGGTATGCCCTCAGGTCGCTTCTTGTTAGAAGAAGCGGCCCGGAGGGTGAGTCCTACAGTACCCTGTCGCCTCCCCCGGCGGCAGGGTCTGCGTAATGCATTTCTCCCGGGAAAACAATATATATATATATATATATATATATATATATATATATATATACAACTTTTTGTCTCTATCTTTTTTCTGTTTTGTTCTATGTATAATGTGTTGTGGTCAATAAATTGTTTCCTATCTCATCTTACATTCGTGTAACTTTTTTTCCGCAGCCTATAGAATTTTTGGACTGTAATTCTAAATGGCTCGTATAGGATTAAGAGGATAAGAGAAAAACAATTCGGTGTAAGTGCATTACTACTACACGGTATCGTGTAAAGTAGCCGCTTTTGGCGTGAATCAATTTTTCGCGTACAAAAACGGACCCTCGTACCTCGCGTACAATGGTTATTTAATAAATAGTATAAGTGTTTGCCGAGAAGCTGTAACTCCGAAACTGTTTAAAATAGATCCGGTTTAGTAGCTAAAAATTAAAATCGATTGGCTTCGCTAGTGTGCCCTACCCGACACCTTAAGCTAAAATGAAGCAATTCTAGATCTCTAAAACCAACTAGAAAAGTTTGCACCTGGGCTGCCACACTCCTCATATAGTTGTTTAATGCTGAGAAAAAGCTATTTTTACTGATACAGTCATGTAAATGGGTGGTAAAACATACTTTGTGTCTGCGTTAAGTTGCAAACGAGATGTCGGCGCGTGTCCGTATTGGGCTTGTTATAACGCCCCATTATTTAATATTATCTCAGTATTATTCTGTCTTTACATACCTTGTACTTGCTTGATTTGATATAAATTAAGAAATAATATGTTTACTCACAAAAATTATGGACGAAGGGTTTACGGCGTTACGGGCTATATACTGTCTTATATATTTTTTATGTGATAGGTGGCAGACGGGCAGACGTACTTTGAAGAGTTTACATGTAATTCTATAACATCTCTGATTCATATTTTTAACCGTGGGAGGGGCAGTGGAGTGATACCACGGCCTCACAGAAAACTGGTGTGAAGTGGCATTGTGCTGTAACTGAGAGTACGGTCAGCATCATTAGTAGCTTAACACATTAGTACCATGTCGAAGTAACATTTTGTACGTGCCCCTTAGAAATTGACTATAATAGGCAGAACAGTTACTTTGACATGATACTAAAGTGTTAAGCTACTTTTGATGCTGACCGTACCGGAGGCCCAATCCTTGGGAAAGAAGGATTAAACTCTGGCAGCGCACTTGTGCCTCTATTGGTGTTGGTAAGAGTCGTAATTGGTAATCCCTATTGGGGATGGTAAGCGACTACCGCCACCCATGGATACCCCCATGGGTGGCGGTATTCGCTTACCATCAGGAGATCACGGGGTTAAAAAACATAATAGTTGAATGGATGGAGAGTGACATAGGCTACTATGTATATCATACTATGTGTCTATCTGGTCGGGTCGCTGTTAATGGAGTACCTCTCGAAGTTGTTCAGGATATGTCTATTTAGGACAAACACGCCAATTAGGCAGAAACAACTTCGAGAGAGAAGCCAATAGAAGAATTCAGCTAGGCTGGGCAGCATTTGGTAAGCTTCGTCAAGTGTTCTCGTCGTTGACGGCTGCACTAGTCTACCGGTTCAAAGTCGCTCAAAGAGCTATGGAAAGGGCTATGCTCGGAGTATTTCTGAAGGACCGCATCAGATATGATGTAATCCGACAGAGAACCAGAGTCACCGACATAGCCCACCGAATTAGAAACCGAAGTGGCAGTGCGCTGGTCACATTAGAAGCAGAACTGACAGCCGTTGGAGCCGTAAAGTCCTTGAGTGGAGACCGCGACTTGGTAAGCGTAGTGTTGGACGCCCTGCGACAAGATGGGATGATGAAATTCGAAGGCTGGCTGGTGTGGTATAGATGAGAGTAGCCGAAAATCAGGAGCAGTGGCGTGCATTAGGAGAGACCTACGTCCAGCAGTGGACGAGTGTGGGTTGCTGATGATGATGATGATGATGTGTCTATCTTATACAACAAAAATAACGACCGGTACTGAAAATGTTAAGCTAAACCAAGACAAAGTTGAAATACTTACAACCGCCCTTCGAGGGCAATTGAACTTCATCATTCAAATGATACAATGTTGAAACATTGTATCATCCGTTTTCAAAGATTTGAAAGTTAATATGAAAAGCAGAGTAGGTATGTATAAACAACACAAGACCCTATTAGATGTTACAAGTACCACTTTCGCCACACGTCACTTCCTAATCAAAAAAGCAGCGTTGCAAACCTGCAACATATTAACTTTCGCGATGTCCAACACGACGTATTCCGTGAACACATAATAAGCCCTTGCGCCGGTTATTATGCAAATCCGTCGACAATTACCTGGTAATGTAACGGTGGCATAAGTGCTGGATTACACCCAGTGTCGGCTTGAATATGGGCGCACACAGGGCCGGCTCAGAGGCGTTCATTGGGCTTGAGGTAGGTCCCAAAATAATCTGAGGCAATAGTAATAAGTCTGGAATCTGAACTTTGCCCGTCGGAGAGCCACATTTCGGCATGAATGGGCTGGCACGACCGGATTGATACGACGGCCTCA